>OU898278.1:152708785-153453842 GCA_918026665.1 Diabrotica balteata | reverse complement strand
GCGCCGAGCTGAGGAAATATAGAAAAGTGTTTTAAAGCTTGTGTTTAAAAAAAAGGAAAATTTGTTCTGCTAAAAGTGTAGTTTGCAGTAAAAATTGTGTTCACAATTTTTGCACGTGGGTCATTTAGTTATGGCTCCGTCCAGCAATAATTTTTTTTTACTGATGTAAAACAATTTAAAAGAGTTGGTTTGGATTCGTAGAAATTTCGATTGAAACGACATGGTGTTCTTTGATTTGTGTGAATTGAGTGTAAATTTGTATTTTGTGTGTTGAAAATATAGTGTGTAAGATTGTGGGTATTGTTGACTTCTTCTTTTCGTATTGGTAACCAATGACTGCTGCATTCTGCTGATGAGTTTGCTACACTATTATTATTATTGTTGCATTATTGTTATTATATGAACAAAATATGATTAACATAATGGAAATACAAATAATTAGATATTCATCATATTTTTTATTCATTTATCAACCAACTTTTTATTGTATTGTACACGTGTAAATAATCTTACATTTACAACAAAACAGAGTTTTTTACTTTTGTAAAAGAAATGAGTCAAATAAACCATGTTTCACCAAATTATCAAAGTAAAAATTTCGTGATTAATTGTTATTTTTATATTGGTTCCATATTGGGCGTAATTCCGACCAGATGGAAAGCAACTAAGTTGATTTTTTTATGTAACACTATTTCTTTTCCACTTATCGCTTATAATTTTTTTTCTAATATTGAAAATCCTTTTAACTCTTGTACAGTAATATTTTGGACAAATTCTTTATTATACTTATTATGCAACATTATTACTGCCTACCAAATGTCACAGAATTCAAAAATATGGAACGACCTCTACGTCAGTATTGACAAAATAAAAGACAAAAAAGTTGAGAATCTAAATAAAAAGGTATCTTTAACAAAAATAATAATATTTTTAGTTATAATGTTTGTTAGTGTAGCTGGAATTGTTATATTTAGCATATTTAGCAAACAACATGTAATATCTTCCATACTTATATGTCAAAATTGCCATTGTTTCTTACAACTGATGTTTACCGTTTTCTGGACAATGGAGTTATCAAGTATAATATCATTAAAAACAATTATTTTGAATGACAAACTATCGTCTATATTTTCTAGAAATCGAAAAATGAACAATGATGTACGAATAAACCTCGAAACACTTTATAGTGATTACAAAGTACTGCAACGCGCTTTGCTTTTGTGGAGTGACGCACTTGGATATATTATTTTGATTTTTTTCTGTATTACTTTCACAGAAGTGCTGGTTTTGTGTAGTTGGTTTCTATTAGTTATATGGGACACGAGTGGTTTATTTCCAAAAGATGCTCCTTTTAAGCAACTACCTTACACTTCAATATTCGTTGTAAGTTTAAACAGACTATAATATAATATTATTATTAGGAATAATATTATACATCTTTTAAATAATTGATGGATTCGACCGTTACTTGACGGAAATTCATTTTATGTAATAATAAAACACTGAAAGTTTTGTTTTCAAACTTCCACAAAATTTATTTTAAACTCTTATCACTACAGCTGTTTCGGCTGATTGCCTTTCTCAAGTGATCTATTTTTGGCATGCGTTTACACTTTATAGTCTCTAATGAAATAGGTTGAGGAGAGGAAAACTGTTTGTCTCAAGTTAGTCATTCAGAATTATATCTGTGTTTTTTAATTTGTTGATTTCCATAGATTCTAACAAGGATAGCTTAAGGCCTTTATTTTGAATATGAAGAATTTTAAATTCGTCATTAAAAGAATGATTGTGATCTAGAATCTGTGTGATGTAGAATCTGTTTTTCTATTATTGAAAACCCTTTTATGTTCTGATATTCGTTTAATAAAGTTTCTACCAGTTTGACTAATGTAAGATTTTGGGCAGTCACCAAATTTAATTTTGTACACACCACTGTGTAAGTGTTTTTATTTTGGCTCTTGTTCTTTTTAATATATTTGCCTAGATTGTTATTTGTTCGGAAAGCTGGTGTTATTGCTTTCTTTTTTATGTGTTTGGCTATTTTTGTTGATATTTGGCCTGTATATGTAATCGAGCAGAAGGTACTGGGTTTTTTCTCTGGTGTTTACAAAAGCAGACAAAGGTAACACTACTATTGCTATAGATAAAATAGAATATAATAACAAAATAATAGAATTCTTAAATAATTAAAATATTGAAAAGTTACACAAAGGTCCGTAAGAAAAATATCAAAAACAAATTAAGCTAGCGTTAGAGAATTCAAAATCAATAGTAAATCCAATAGAACAAAAATACCTCAATATCATGAACGCACAGCCTCCTAAATTATACTCTTTCATTAAACTACACAAACCAGATCACCCAATAAGACCTGTAGTTTCTTTTTATACAGCTCCGTCATATAATCTTTCAAAAAAATTGTTAGAGATCATTTTAGAATACACTAAATTTATCATAAAAAATACAACAGAACTAGTTAATAAAATACAACGTTTTCAATTACCTTTCAACTCCAGATTAATTTCATTTGACGTAAAAATCGTTTTCCTAGTATCTCTCCTACAGAAACTTTTATTCTAGTTAGATCATATTGTTGCAAAAAATGTTAATTTGGGATAAACAAATAAAATATCTTTTAAACTATTGGACCGATCACTTTGAAATGTTAACCCTATTTTAAGTACTGCAAGACACATCATTCCATGAAATATAAATATTATAAGTTTATTTTCAAAAAAGTTATTAACATTTATAAAAAACCGAAATTTTTGACTTATTTTGCAACTTTCTATGCAACAAATAAGGATAGAAACATTTTGAAAACGCCATTTTGAAGGTTTTTATATAACTTATAAGTTTCCTTTTTTCTAAAATTTGTTTAAATTGCTTCACTTTTTGCTGATAGCCGAAAAAAACAAAAATTTTCCGTTTTTTGACCTTAATTTGTTAACAATTAATTAAGTCCAAAAAATCGACTGCAGGAAACATATAGGTTTTAATTACAGAGGTTCATACTACTCAAAACAACTGTCGTTTGCCTGGCCGGACGAGTATCAAAAACAGGGTACTTTTTTGCTTATTTCCCCTGGCCTATACATCTGAAACCCATTTTTCATATTGATCTGCATCCATTTTCTTATGTTAATCTCCAGTCTTTTAACAAGACTTTTAACAAGTACGTGTTTTTATCGGAGGTCAGAAATACAAACGAACAAGAAATTTCTGACCTTGGCCAACTCAGAAAGTCACTAGTTAACGCCGTTGAGTTGGCCTCCACAAGAGAAATAAAGAAAAAAAAACCTAGTGGTGGACCAATGAGATAGAAGGCTTACGGAAGCAGCCCCTCTGAGCTCGCAGGAATTTTATGAGGCCAGGGCGCCCCCGAGCTTAGAGAAATATATAAAAGCGCCCAATAAAATATTAAATAAAACAATAAACACAGAAAAGAAAGAAAGGTTGCAGAGCTGAATACAAGCTCTTAAGAATGACATATGATATGAATGTGATAATATCACACTAAAATCTCTCAAGATGATCGCCCCATAAAAACGGAGGAATTTACTGAAGATGAGATAAAAGCTGCTAGTCCAGAAATCAAAACGGAAAATGCTTCCGGACCCGATGAAGTGCCACCAGAAGCATCGAAGGCAATGGCAATAGAGAAACCAGGTTTAATTAGAAGGGCATTTAACAATCTGCTGCGAAACCAAGAGTTTCACAGGGAATTAAAGGAAGCAAACTTAATTTTGCTTCTCAAGCCTGGGAAACCCCTCAACCTTCAGCATCCTCTTACAGGCCAATATACCTTCTTGACTGCTTTGGTAAGCTTTACCAAAATCTTGTGAAGAAGAGACTGGAAGACGTAAGAAGTGAGAGAGCTCTATCCAGCCAGCAATTTGGGTTCAGAAAAGGTCAATCAGCAGTTGATGCCGCTATCTGGATCAAAAAGGAGGTGCAAACAAGTAGAAAGAGGTGAGTGGTGCTTGTTCTGCTGGACATTAAAAATGCTTTTAATTCGACGAACTGGGACCTCATAGTCGACAAAATTATCGAACTTAGGTCCACGGATTATTTTGTTTGACATAATTAAGGACTACCTATCAGAGAGAAGCGTATGCATATCAACAAGAAATAAGATGAAAATGACTACTCGAGTACCTCAAGGGTCAGTCCTGGGACCCAGTCTTTGGAACATCTTATACAACGGGCTACTAGAAGTAAAAAGAACACAAGGACTAAAAGCAATTGCATACGCAGACGACCTAGCCCTACTAATTCAAGATGATATGAATTGAGGCATGATAAATAAAGTAAATAAGGCGTTGAAGACCTTCTTCTTCTTCTTCAGATGCAAATCCACTAATGGATGTTAGCGATCACATTTTCCATTAATTCTCTATTTCTTGCAATATGTATCAGAGATTGTATGTCGTTAATCCCTGTCCATTGCCTTATGTTTCGAAGCCAGACATTTTCTTGCGTCCCATTCCTCTCTTACCTTCAATTTTACCCTCGATTATAAGTTGGAGGAACTGATATTTTTCATTTCGCATGATGTGACCTAGATACGCCGTTTTCCTTTTCTTGATGGTTTCGAAAAGTTGGCATTATTGGTTTATTCTTTTAAGGACATCTATATTTGTGATTTTCGCTGTCTATGGTATTTTTAGGATACGGCGATAAAGCCACATTTCGAAAGCTTCTAATCTGTTTATATTCCTCGTTTTGAGTGCCCAGCCCTCTTCATCATATAGCAGCACTGACCATACGTAGCACTTAGTAAACCTTAGTCTCAGTTGAAGATCAAACTCTGAACAAGTCAGTACTTTCTTGAATTTTACGAAAGCTTGTCGAGCTTGCTCAATGCGACATTTTACTTCCCTGTCCGATGCCCAGTCTTCAAAAAGCCACGATCCCAGGTATTTTAATTTACTCACTCTTTCAATGGACTTAGTATTCAGTGTTATGGTGGAGTTTTCAAGTGCATCTAAGTTTCTGGAGATGATCATAAATTTGGTCTTTTTGGTATTAATCTCTAATCCCATTCGCTTACTGTATTCTCCGATAATAGTGACAAGTTGTTGAAGATCGACTATGTTGTCACAAATTAAGACACCATCATCAGCATATCGTATGTTGTTGATCAATACTCCATTCACCTTGATTCCCATCTCTGCATCCTAAGACTCTTGAAATATGGCTTCCGAATAAATGTTAAATAAAAGAATGGAAAGCACACATCCCTGTCGAACGCCTCTTCTTATATGTATGGGTTTGGATATAGAATTATCTATTTTTAACTGTGCCGTTTGATGGCAGTACAAGTTTTCAATGCATCTTATGTCTTTTTGTTTTATATCAAGTTTCTTGAGAATCTGCATTAACTTGTGGTGTTGGACACGATCAAACGCTTTTTGGTAATCTAAAAAGCATAGGAACACATCCTTCCTCTGATCGTAACAATTTTGAACCATCACCTGTGTTGCTACTATTACTTATCGCGTTCCTAAACCTTGCCTAAACCCGAACTGGGAATCACTGATGTCCCATTTACATTTTTTGTATAATCTTTGATGTAGTATTTTTAAGAATATCTTTAAAGTGTGACTTATCAGGCTACTGAGTCTGTGATCCTCACATCTTTTTGCATTGACTTTGTTGGACAGGGGAATAAAGGTAGAGCGTAACCACTGTTGAGGATGGCAGCCAGTTTCATAAATTAAATTAAATATTTTGTGTACTGCTGAAATTCCCCTTTCATCTAGTAATTTGAGTATTTCTGACGGGATTTCATCTGGTCCAGGTGCCTTATTGTTTTTTGAATTTCATATTGCCTTTTCTATCTCCTCTTTGGTGATTGAAGGGCCAGTCAGCTGGTCGTCTGTATAAACTTCACTCATGGGTCTTTGGTCATGGAAGAGCTCCTGGATATAATTTTCCCATATATCAATTTTCTCCTTTTCACCCAGCACTATCTGGTTATCCTGATTAACTATGGTAGTTGGTCTTCGTTTTCTGTATATTCCAGCAGTTCCGTTGAAGACCGGAAGGATGTAAACTACCGATTTAGTGGTTGTGAAATAAGACCCCAGAAAACAGCAAAATATCTTGCGTAATATTTGACGATAGAATGGCATTCGGGCAACCCATACAAAAAGCATGTCGGAAAGCAAGAGAGGGTACCTCAACGCTGCCCAAAATCATAAAAAATACAGGGGGCCACGGATCGTATTGAAGAACTATGATCTTACAATCGGTAATGTCTATAATATTATACGGAGCCCCAGTGTTACATGAGGTCTTCAGTAAGGTTAAATACAGAGACATGCTTCTTAGAGCATAGAGAAAACCCCTGATCAGGGTGCATACAGAAAAGCACTAACTATTGCACTACAGGTGATAGCTGGGGCTGTGCCGGTGAACATCCTGGTCAGGGAAAGGGTCAACGGAGCCGCAGGCTCAGGACCAAAAGAAAGAAAAAGAAGCTTAGAAATGTGGCAGTATCAGTGGTCAAGGAAAGCAGGCAGGGCCAGTTGGAAGAGGGCTCTTATCCCTGATGTAACGAGGTAGTAAAAAATACAAGCACAGATGCGCCAACTATTAGTTTACGCAGTTTTTGACGGGGCACATCACACACAAAAGACCGCGGACGGCATACGCACCATGTGTGGAGTGATGGATGATGCACATCAGGCCATTTTTGTATGCTCTATCTATCAGGTGGGGCGACCTTGTTACAGCAGGGCATGGAGCTATCTCTAGGCGAGTCCCACGAATTAATCAATATGGCAAGGAAAAATAAAATAATGTTTCACTTGATCATTGATTTTGTCACAAAAACCATGAAGAACAAGAAAGAAGAAGAGAGGAGATGACAATGAGATAACTACTTTATTGATTTTATTCTTGTATTTCCTCCTTTCTTCCTCGTCATAGTTCTCCAACTTCTCCCCATAGTTGTTATATGATTTATCTCAGAATTCTCTCTAACTCTCTCTATGTTTCTGTGGCGTTAAGTTGTCCTTATCTTTCTACTTTATGGACTTCCTTGTGTGTTTGTTCTTTGATCTGTTACCAGGGATCAGCATCTTTTAGTCTTCTTAGATTAATTCTATGTATTTTGGTGAATATTTTTAATTTCTTATGCAGGCCATTCACGTTCCGACTTGTGGTACGACTAGTGGTCCAACTTCTACAGTTGGATCTGAAATCGGACCGTGAGTGGGCTAGTTGGATTAGTTGGACAACTAGTGGTACGACTAGTGGGACGACTTGAAGATCCGACTTCCGACTGGCGACGAAGTCGGAGCGTGAATGGTGAAGTGGTTTCTTCCTATGTTATCACCGTCATCTCTAGAGACTTTCCAGGTATACATTCTTCAGACTCGTAGTTTGTACCATATGTTCTTAATAATGAGTTTGTTGTTTTTATAAAACTGAACTAGGCTCTCTCCTTTCTTATTACTTGTTCCTAGTCCATATTTGCTTACTACTTTTCCATCTCTTTTTTTCCTACCTTTGCATTGAAGTTGCCTAAAATAATATTAACTTCCTCATTTTTTGTTTCTTCCAGTGTTTTGTCTAATTTATTTTAAATGTTTTCTATTTCTTCCTCTGTGCTATCAGATGTCAGTGCATATGCTGTAATGATGTTTATATGGCTCCGTATCGCGTTTACTTTCATAATTGTAATTCTGTTCGTTTCTGTATAAACCCTTTGATTGATTTTTCAGTTTTTATGTTGATGATAGAATGATTGATTAGAAAGAACATATGACAGTTGTCCCAGAAATGACCTTAAAATAGTAATCGGTGATCTAAACGCAAAAATCGGAAGGGAAGAAATATATCTACCGCACATCGGTAGATATAGTCTCCATAATGATACAAATTCGAGTGGACACCGAGCAGTCACCTTCGCAGCCGCAAAGAACATGATCGTAGGAAGCACAAGTACCAAAACAACGCGTCTCAATATTGAAATCCTCAAAAATCCGCAAACAGTAGAAAGGTTTCAAAACTATATCGAAACTAAACACATAATTCATGAGGACCTAACAATTAGTGAACAATGGGAAATGTGTAAAAATAATATTAAAGAGGCAGCAAATAATATTCTAGAGCCAGAAAGACCACCACCACGTAATGACTGGTTTGATGCTGAGTGTGAGGACATTACAAGAAGAAAGAACTGTGCATATAAACTGATGCAGCAAAGAAGAACCCGAGAAAAACAGCAAAAATATAAAGATCTCAGAAAAAAAGAGAAGTGCATTCATAGAAGGAAAAAGCGAAATCACGAAAATAGAATATTGGAAGAACTTGAGGTATTAAATAAGGAAAACCAAACAAGAAAATTCTACAAAACACTGAATAACGCAAGAAAGGAATTCAAACCAAGGCTCAGACTATGTAAGAATAAGGAGGGGCATATACTAAATACAAAAGAAGAAGTACTGAAAAGGTGGGTGGAACACTTTAAAGAACTACTTACCATAGAAGTAGAAGATCCAGATCCAAATCAACCACCCGGAGGAGCAAGCAACAATTCACCATTAGAACCTCCGTCAATTCAAGAAGTACGAGATGCAATAAAACACCTAACAAACAATAAATCTCCAGGAAGTGATGGTATACCCGCGGAACTTATCAAATGTGGAGGTGCTTCTGTGACTAATCAAATATTTAAAATAATACTGAGAGCCTGGAATGAGGAACAAATCCCGGAAGAGTGGTGTATTGGAATCGTTTGCCCGCTACACAAAAAGGGTGACCAATTGGAATGTAGAAACTATAGGGGAATAACCCTCCTTAATACAGCATACAAAATATTTTCGAGGATCATATATGGTCGCCTAAGTACATATTCAGAGGAACTTCTCGGGGAATATTAAAGTGGCTTTAGGCCTGGTCGGTCAACAACAGATCAGATCTTTGTGCTAAGGCAAATACTGGAAAACACTAATGAATTCAATATCGATACATACCATCTTTTTGTAGACTTCAAATCTGCCTATGATAGTGTCCTAAGAAATAAATTGTATGAAGCAATGAATGAATTCCACATTCCCGATAAACTGATAAGATTGGTTAAGGCTACAATGCGTAATGTGGTTTGCAAAGTCGAAATACAGGGCGAACAATCACAGGCGTTTGGAACGCATGTTGGGCTGCGACAGGGAGACGCGCTGGCGTGTCTCCTTTTCAACATAGCACTGGAAAATTCAATCAGAGATGCCCGAATAGACAACAGAGGAAATATTTTTAATAAATCATCCCAAATTTTGGCATATGCAGATGATGTGGACCTAGTTGCCCACACAACACGCAAGCTAAAAGAAATGTATACCACCTTTTCAAATGCCTCAAAATCTATTGGCCTGCAAGTAAATGAGGAGAAAACTAAAATGATGGCATCAACACCCAACAATAGAGCCAGGAACATCGGTCCCCAATTCACAACTCTACCTTTGAAGTGGTTGACAAATTCACATACTTAGGCTCCCTGATCACCAAAGAGAACGCCATAACGGAAGAAATCAAGCGAAGGATAGTAATGGCAAACAGATGCTATTTTGGACTGAGTAGACATATGAGAAGTAGAAACTTAAGCCAAAAAAACAAAAATAACTATATACAAAACCCTTATACAGCCAGTGTTGACATATGGATCGGAGACATGGACCATCTCCAAGGCAGACGAAGACCTTTTGCTTATATTTGAACGAAGGATCCTGAGAGGAATATTTGGTGGCATCTGTAAAAATGGTGTTTGGAGGAGGAGATACAACTACGAGGTATACCACTGATATAAACAAATATTTGGTGGTAAAGACGTAGTATCTCTTATAAGAATAGGAAGATTAAGATGGGCAGGACATCTAGCAAGATCACAGCAGAACAACCCTCCTAGAAGAATTCTTATGTCACAACCCGTGGAAAGCAGAAAAAGGGGTAGGCCAAAACTCAGATGGAAGGATGGTGTAGATGAGGATGGTAGAAAGATAGGCGCAGCAAACTGGCAACGGTTGGCAATGGATAGGACTGCCTGGTGTAATAGACTTGGGAAGGTCGAGGCTCTTTCATAGGGCTGTAGCACCATTGATAATGATGATGTTGATGATAATAGCTAGCCCATTGTGATTTTATTAGGTTATATCTCCAGAGTAATAAAACACGTATTTGTCTATTACACTTCTGCCGCTGTTAGACCATCGAACTTCACTACATCCAAGGATGTCTAACTTTAAGCATTGTATTTCTTGTATCAGTTTATAAGCTTTTCCTTGTTGATATAGACTTCATACATTCTATGTATCTATTCTTTGGTGCGTTTTGAGTTAAATTACAGATTGTATAGGTGTTTTTGGAACAGGCAGTATTTTGGACACATTTCCACAAGAAAAGGTATGACGAAAAAACTAATAAATATAATTTAGATTAACTGATTATTACGACTCGGGGGAGAAATTCAAGCCGTTGCGGACGGAACACACAATAATACTGATTAACCGAGTGTTACACAAAGCCAACCAACTAGCCTAGGACAGATAAGGATGGAAAGGATAAGAATTTGATGGTGTCACCACATTTCTATAACGAATTGGGATATAGGGTAAACAATTTCATTACTTTAATGCGGTATTAATCATTACACATTAAACATATATTAATAACATTAATATATGTTTAATGTATTAATAATGTTTATTAATTTTTTATTAATCGCGAGTAGTAGGTTACCAAGCATATATGGTACCGTGTACATTATGGTTCACAATAATAGCAGTGTACAAAAAAATAGAAACAAAAATTTCTTATTAAATTTATATTGGAATATTGGTCGAATTTTAGGTGTTATTTCAACAAAATGGAGAATATGGTATATACTATTTTTATTCCAATACCTTGTTACTATTTTTATAAACTATAAGTTTATAAAACTATTTCAAACGAGTATTGTTAAAATAATTAATTCTTCTGATGCCTTTTCATTACTATTTTACATGAACACACTCATATATCCAGTGTTCAATATTGTTACATTATATCAATCGGTTAGTAAATCAGAACAATGGGAAGGTCTTCTTAAAAACCTCAAGAAAATGAAAGAAAAAACTAGTAATCGATTAAATAAAGTAGAATTGATTATAAAATTATTATTATTAACAGTTCTCCTAGTCTATGTAGCAGCAAACCTTTGTCGACATTTGTTTTTTAATAATGCTGTTTTAAGTTTTTTTTTAGTTCAACGTGTCTTTACCTTTTACCAAATGATGTTTACTGTTTTGTGTACTTTAGAAGTATTAACAATTTTATCATTACAAATACTTCATTTAAATGATTTGTTAAAACAAACTGTTCTAAGACCATACCTACTCACATACCAGAGGCTACAAAATATTAAAGCTTTTTACCTCTACTATCAAGATATACATAATACGTCCAACATTTTTAATAGCTTATTTGGACCAACGATTTTGGCGTTTTTCTGCGTTTCCTTTTCAGAGTTATTGTATTTATGCAACTGGTTAGTAAAACTATGCCTGGATAAAGCAAGTACAACTGCTATGCTAAATAGCCCATTTTTCTCAATACTAATCGTAAGTGCAGATTAATGATTAACACCTTAAATGATTTCATATTATCTGTTCACTCTAGTTAACTTATTTTTCGATGTTTTACTTTTTTTTATTTTTTGGCGTCTAATTCTAATAATAATAATAATAATAATAAGATATCAGTATGCATTTTGGACTAGACAAGTGCCGTATACTAAATATAGTCAGAGGAAAGGTTCAGCCCGGAGGTTTCGATATGCAAGATGGCCAAAACATCGAGGCAATGGGTGAAAATGATATGTACAAATATCTAGGAGTAAAACAAGCGCGGAAAATTGACCATAAACAAATGAAAACAGAACTAACTTCGGAGTTCGTGCGAAGAGTAAGACAACTAAATCGGTCATATCTTAATAGTAAAAATTTGTTTAAGGCATTAAATACTTACGCCTGTTCCGCGCTGAGCTACTCATTTGGTATTATAAAGTGGTCAAAAACGGATATAGAGGGTCTTCAGCGGAAAGTAAGAACACTTCTCACAAAGGCGCAAAAACATCATCCACGTAGTGCAGTAGAGAGAACAACATTACCGCGGTATCAAGGGGGAAGAGGACTTATGGATATAGGTGAGCAATTAGATAAACAAATTGCTAATTTAAGATCTTATTTTAAGGTACAGGCTGAGACATCTACTTTACATCAAGCAATTTGCGCAGTAGATGATACGACGCCGCTTAAACTGAGGGAACAAGAAATGCGCATAAACCACCTGACTCAGCAAGAAAAAATGCGCACCTGGATGAGTAAACCTCTGCACGTGCGACATCTCAATGAGATCAACCAAGAATATGTCGACAACACAGCGTCGAACTATTGGTTGACATCAGGAAAGATGTTTCCCGAGACTGAGGGTTTCCTACTTACCATTCAGGATCAGGTTATTCCAACTAAAAATTACCTGAAATATATTGTTAAAGATCCTCAAGTCCAAAATGACAAATGCCGATATGGATGCCAAGCCCAAGAAACCATCCAACATCTTACCGGTGGCTGCCAGGCATTTGTCGGTACTGATTATAAAGAACGCCATGACTCAGTAGGAAGATTATCCACCAAAAACTAGCTGACAAACTGGGACTTCTCCAAACCGACCATCTTCCTTATTATCAATACGCCCCTGATAGAATGCTTGAAAATGACAACTACAAGCTATACTGGGACCGCACTGTGCTTACAGACCAACCAGTGGCCCATAATAGACCGTATCTCATACTAGTTAATAAACTTACTAGACAAACAACACTTATTGATGTGGCGATACCCAACACCAAAAATTTAGGTGTTAAATACAACGAAAAGATCGCCAAGTACAGAGATCTAGAAATACAAATCAGGAGACAATAGAGAATGGAAAGTACCCAGACACTACCTATTGTTTTATCTACTACTGGTGTTATTCCCAAAAACCTCATAGCGAACATAAAACAGCTGGGTCTAAATGAACATCTTTATAAGGCCATGCAGAAAGCTGTACTCCTCGCGACGTCCAGATGTGTAAGAAAATTCTTGGGAGATACTCCAACATACCAAGTCACCTAGGGCTCGATAACACGGAAAGAGTCCCACCAGAGCTCAATCCTTTTGATACCGAAGGTATCTGGGATGAGTGAATTTTCCCCTTAGAGGGAGTGTGAGCCGTATGGCTAAATCTGGGATAATAATAATGTGCCAGTATGGGACTTCTACAAACAAACCATCTCCCATATTATCAATACTCCTGAGAGTATGCTTGAGAATGACAACTTCAAGCTATACTGGGATCGCACTGTGCTCACAGACCAAACTGTAGCACATATTAGACCAGATTTCGTGCTAGTTAATAAACTAACAAGACAAACAACTCTAATCGATGTGGTGATACCTAACAACAATAATCTGCGTGTTAAGTACAACGAAAAGATCGCTAAGTACAGAGATCTGGAAATAAAAATAAGAAGACAATGGAGAATGCAAAGCACCCAGACGATACCTATTATTCTTTCTAAAACTGGAGTCATTTCAAAGAACCTCATATAAAACATAAAAAAGCTGGGTCTAAACGAACATATATATATATATATATATATATATATATATATATATATATATAAGTTCATGCAGAAAGCTGTGATACTTTCGACTTCCAGATGCGTGAGAAAATTTTTGGGAGATACCAGAGCTCAATCCTTTTGATATCGTAGGTATCTGGGATGAGTGAATTTTCCCATTTGAGGGGTGTGAGCCAGCTAAATCTGGATGTGCCAGTATCATTCAATCAGCTACAGCCCAACAACAAGAAGAGCCACAAATAAGCTAAACAACAACAGCTCCACTCGCTGAAGGTGCTGCGCTGGACCATCAGCCGGCGCTCACTCAAGCGCAACGACCGAAATATTTTTCGCTTTTCTTATAAGGAGACAAACCTCGGCCAAGAAACGATTTTCTATCAACAACAACTATATGCCGAATTTTGCAGAGAATGCCCATAAATCCAAGTATCTGAACAAAGAGTAGCAGAGTAGCACTGATACCAAGTAATTATAAGAAACATTTTTATCCCAGATACTAGACGCTAATATGATCAGAAGCGAAATCAAACGGGAATCAAACAATACATTCATAACCAAGAGCAAGTTATATACCAAGTCCCCAATGAAATCCTAATGAGTAGATGCCTGAGCTTCTCATACAAGAAACGCAACCTGACATTAGATAACAGGACAATAACGAGTTGCATGGTAGTCTGGTGAATAAGATGGCATGTGCCTTATAACAATTTAGTGGAACAAACCCACTTAGCAAACCACCGCTACCAAAAATAAACCCTTCTAAGAAACTAGGAACGCTGTTACAAATTGTAAATACTGAAATCCTACCCAATTATATCACAGAAGTCCACACATTGGAATATTTGCATATGCTGATTAACTGTGCAGCAACAGCAATTGCTACTGTTATGTCCATTAAGATCAGAACACGACGGGTACCAACATCGGAAGGACTGTTAAGAGGATAGCACCCTGGAGAAAACGACTGCTGAGGAAGATTGAATTACTGCGTAGGGACATTGGATAAATAACGGAATACATATGAGGAGTAAGAAGTAAAAAATCATCAAGATATAGATTTACTGAAGATATATTGCTTAACACGATAAGATACTTACCACATGATCTAGAAAACAACACACCTTAACAATGTCTAGATACATTAAAACAAAACTCTCTGTTTATTCAGGCTGTATAAAGAGATACAAAGTTAGCAACAACCGTAAACACGACAATGTACTTCCATGTAGAGAAGGCATTTTATAGGAAACTTAATTCCACTATAGAAAATGAAAATAAACCATACCCAAGCCAAGAAGAAATTCACGAGTTTTGGGGAAATTTTCAACGCTAACTACTGATAACACCAATGCTGGATGGATTTAAGACACAATGATTAACTGTCAGCATTACAATAATATTCCTTACAAACCCTACACCACTGAAGAAATCTCAAATACTATCAAAAGCTTCATAACTAGAAATCTCCTGGACCAGACGGAGTTCAAAACTTCTGGCTAAAGAAGTTTCGGTGTGCTCATGAATGTTTGTCAAATGTTAATGAATCATGTTATCTCTAATCCGCAGGCAATACCATTATTTTTTACACAGGGAACTACTTATCTAATACCAAAGGATCAAAATAACACCCAAGATCCAGCTAAGTACCGCCCAATTACTTCCTTTTATTCTATATAAATTGGTCACATCCTGTGTAGCCCGGAGAATCTACCAACACTATGCTCTAAACAATATAATAGAGCCTCAACAGAAAGGATGTGTTAAGGGTTTCGTGGGTTGCAAAGAAGAACTTATTATCGGCTCAGTTATTTCTAACTATGCATACACTAAAAAACCAAAAAAGGAACTGTTTTACTGCCTTTATTGCCTACAAGAAGGCCTTTGATTCGATGCCGCATGAATGGCTTATAAATATATTGAAAATATATAAAGTTGATAATAATATAGTGGCCTTTCTAAAACATATAATGACGTAATGGAAGAAAAATTATAATATCGAAACTAAAGATATTCCGATTAACCGGGGCCTTTTCCAAGGTTTAGTCCACTTTGGTTCTCTCTAGCGATGAACCCACTATCTCAGCTACTCAACTCCACTGACTAAGGTTTAAGCATCAAATATAGCAATACTGTTGTGGCGAAGCTTAATCATCTGTTGAATGCGGATGATGTGAAACTAGTGGTTTCCACTCGAAGCCACCTAGATCAGATGCTAAAAACTGTAGAAATTTTCTCAAATGATATTAGTACGCACTTTGGACTAGACAAGTGCCGTATAGTAAATATAATCAGAGGAAAGGTTCATCCCGGAGGTTTCGATATCCAAGATGGCCAAATCATCGAACCAATGAGTGTAAATGGAAACGAGTATTGACCATAAACTAATGAAAACCGAACTAATTTCTGAGTTTGTGCGAAGAGTAAAACAGCTTAATCAGTCATATCTTAATAGCAAAAAATTGTTTAATGCGCTTAGCTATTTCTTTGGTATTATAAAGGATCAAAAACGGATATAGAGAGTCTCCAGTGAAAAGTAAGAACACTTCTCACAAAGGCGCGATAACACCATCCACGCAGTGCAGTTCAACAGGAAATGCGTATAAACCACTTAACTAAGCAAGTACAAATGAACACCTGGATGAGTAAATCTCTGCATGGGTGACATCTCAATGTGATCAGATAAGAATCAGGAAAGATGTTTCTTGAGATTAAAGGTTTCTTACTTGCCATTCAGGATCAGGTTATTGCAACTAAAAATTACTCGAAATATATTGTTAAAGCTCCTTAAGTTCAAAATGACAAATACCGATATGGATGTCAAGCGCAAGAAACCATCCAATATCTTACCGGGAGCTGCCATGCGTTTGTCGTCATAACTTAGTGAGAAATATTATCCATTAAGAACTAACTGACAAACTGGTAGTTCTCCAAACTGACCATCTTTCTTATTATCAATAAGTCCCTGACAGAATGTTTGAAAGTAAAAAATTCAAGCTATACTGGGACCGCACAGTACTCACAGACCAACCAGTGGAACATATTAGACTGAATCTCATACTACTTAATAAACTTACAGGCAAACAACATGGTACAATGAATACAAGGTATGATACATAATGTTCCAAAATCGGTTCGCTTTCGCGTATGACGTAGTCAAGACCGCTTATTCCCGCATCATTTGAATGTAGTTGTATAGTAAAGCCTTATAATGTTAAGTTTTTTTTTATATAATTTGGCTAATTTATTTAAAGTAATTATAAAGACGTGATAATAGTATATTATTTTATGAGGCGGAGAAGCATGACTTTTCTTGACACGATCGATATTACGAGCCGAACGAAGTGAGGCACGTAATAGAGGGCAAGTCAAGAAAAGTCGCTTCTTTGCCGAATAAAGTATACTATTTTTTTTTTCAAACGTAGCAATTTTCAACCATACATAATAGAATTCATACGCTATTTTTACTCGAAATTAACTGTGACAACTATCAAAGCCGTCTAGATGTTAGAAATTAAAATAATTAAGTCGTCGGTGGGATTTGCGTCTCCCTTGTTACAGTTGTTTGACAGTTGTTTGCAATTATTAAAGACAGCTTATTGTTGTTGCAACCGCAAGCGCAAATTTAGTGCGAAAATGGAAAACCTAAACGAAATTGAGTCCGCGGCTAATGATGCAGTAGCACGTTTGGGACCCTCCAAGTCCGGAATAAAGTATCGGTTAGCGTACAAGCACTTCCAAGAGTGGTGCGATACAAGAGGAGTACGGCAAGTTACCAAAGACGTTTTACTGGCATATTTTCATATAATGGAAAATGAAAATAAATGGAAATCTTCTACAATATGGTCACGATACTCTATGATAAAATCCGAGTTAGTTATTAGAAAAAATG
Organism: Diabrotica balteata; assembly: GCA_918026665.1. Taxonomy (NCBI): domain Eukaryota; kingdom Metazoa; phylum Arthropoda; class Insecta; order Coleoptera; family Chrysomelidae; genus Diabrotica; species Diabrotica balteata. The sequence continues at coordinate 153,436,284 of OU898278.1, read as the reverse complement.
TAGATATATAAGCAAATTTTTAAAGTTACGTGCCTTTCTGAAAAAAACAAGAGAAGGATATACTGCAAAGAAGTCTAAAGTTTTCACTAAAGACGAGTTTGATAAATTTTTGTTTGAAGCGCCAGATAAGTTGAATTTAGGATTAAAGGTAAAAAAAATTTATTGCAAAGCATGTAGTATACTCTACTAAATTATAAAAATATTTCAGATTGTTTTGTTAATTGGGGTTACCGGCGCCTGTCGATGCGACAAAATGGTACAAATGAAGACTGTGGACATTGAGGATAATGAAAATGTAATAATTATCAAAATCCCAGACAGTAAAACACGACAAATTAGATCTTTTACGATAATTGATCAAAACTACATTAAAGTGTATAAAAAGTATGCATCACTGCGGCCTGAAAATTTCACAGAAAACCGATTTTTTATGAAGTACCAAAATGGAAAGTGTTACCGAAGCGTCATGGGAATACATTCGATCAGAGCAGTAGCCCAAAAAGTAGCTAGTTATTTAAATTTAAACGATGCAAGCGCATACACGGGTCACTCTTTACGACGAACTTCAGCAACACTTTTATTGATGGAGGCTGAAATCTAGAATGCCTTAAGCGACATGGGGGCTGGAAATCAAGCACGGTTGCCGAAGGATATATAGAGGATTCAATAAGAAATAAGAACGATAATGCTCAAAAAATTTTAAACCCTTTATGATTCGCCAACATCGGGAATGATTGCTGAAAGTTGTTCTCGACCATCAGTATCAACAACAATTACCAATGCGTATCAAGAGTCGGGAACATTTTTGCACCGTTTCAATTTTGAAAATGCCTCATTAACTAATTGTACTTTTAATATTACTATAAATAAAAATGATGTTTAATTGTTGTTAATGACATTTGTATTGTTGCTTTGTGACATGTTTCATATTGTTGCCATGACAACATTTTTCCCTCCGCCGTAAAGAAATGGGAAAAAAACTACTGCCGGCAGAGACATCAAACTTTGACAGGATTAAGTTAGATAAGTAATGTCATCATTATTTGACGTTTGAAGAAAAAAATTATGTTATCATAATATTTATCATAAATAAAATTTTTAAGTTAATTTAAGTTTACTGATTTTTGGGTACAGTTATTTTGTTAACATAGATATCCTTTATAAAACAAGTTTTAATTATCTTTTATTACACGCAGGTACAGGTTAATCACTTATACTCCAGAGTTCAATATTTCAGATGATTAAAAAAATACAAAGGTACAAGTGGTACAAGTGGTAATGAAGGTACACAAAGTTTGTACGTATATACCTACTGAACTAAACACAAAATCAAAATAAATAACGATAAAGTCAACTTTATTTATATCGGCTGAGCTAGCTGGCCATCGAATATGAGTGTAGTGAGGTCACACAATATTGCACAATATTTTAAATGAGATCTTTTGTAATATTCATACATAAAATGATCTTGGTATTGTTTATAATAATGATAACATTATATATTTTAATAATAATAACACGATTTAACAAAGAAAAATATGTTATTTTGGAAGATGCTAAATTTATTTCCTCCGAAACAGTTCTTATTGCAAATTGAATAGCAGGCTGAGGATAGTTTCTTACTTATCAAATTGATATAAAAGAGCATTTAAAGTTGCTGTCTAAAATATAAATAAATATATATGTCTATAAATATGTCCATAAATAAATAACAATTTTACAGTAACACGTTAAAAAGCTTTAAACTGATATATTCATTTGAATTCTGGACCTTCGTTAATTTAAAAAATGAAAGATATTATAATGGAGTTTTTTCTAGTTGCATAACTATGCCCACCACTCAGTTTATCCAAATGTTTTTAAAAGCACCTATTTTTAACATAAACATACATTTAAAACATTCATTTTAACAAAAAAAAACACAGAAGTTAAAACACTTCACAAATGTGTATTTAGGTATAGAACAAACAAGTTAAAACTTTTTAAAAAAGTGTCGTCACATTTAAAGTTCTGGCAGAACGTTTTCGATCACTACGGATCATCTTCAGTGCCTCGTATTTGCTGCTAACTATATAAATATGGTGTCTATAAGACTACCATGTTTGATTTGGTAAGGTGTCACATTTTACATTTAGTAATGTTGAAACTGTAGGTCGATGACAATGGATGTATTAAAATTTATTACTTTAGGGACTACATGTCTCCTAAGCTCGAGTACTTGCACGTTGTCAGTTGAAGCGACGACACAGACCAAATGTCTGATGTCACAGGAGATAACTTAAAGACAGCTAAACTTGACAGGATTTCAGTATGTTCCGAAATTAATGTAATTTTTAATTTGTGAAATTATAAAAATTTTTTTTTGTTTACTTGTAGTAATGAATAATAACTTATTAATGAACCTGACTTTAACATTTAGATTTGTTTATGATAAAATCTATTGCTTAGATCAGTGAATCTATATTATTGAAATTAAACTATCAATTTAATGGGATTAGTATAAAAGGTTGAAATTTATGACATCATAAGTGATGATAAAAAGTTGAATGTAGTAGAAGAAGAAGGGTATTGATGTGGTAAAGTACAAATGTAAGTATATGAACTGTATAAAATTATTATAACTGAAAAAATTAAGTTAAAATCCAATGATATGGAAGTGAGAATTATTATTTATATATTGTGTAAAGGTGGTTGCCTAGCAATGGTAAAAGACCTGTGTAATTATCAGATGTTTTAAAAATTATTTTTGTTTGATTAGTAAAATGAATATTCTAATAGTATGTATGTATATATACACACATATATACAAATATATATATGAAGCTGAGAATAAGTGAATGAAATTTAATGTAGGAGAGAAAATGTAACCTGTTAGATGTGTGTGAATATGTATTAGAGAAAATTGAAATATAGAGATTAATGTAGGGTTGGATGTAAGACGATTAAATTGACTGCATGTCTGAGTTGATTGAGTGAAATAAGAATTATGAGTGGTAGTGAGATCCACAGACTGAAAGTGTCAGAGGGATGTGTGTTGATGGATGGTGGAGTAAGAATGAGGTTGTGGAGTTTGAGTGTAAAGTTAATATTTGAAGTTAATAATGATGATGAAAAGTATTGAAAGGTAACCAAAAAGTAAGGGGACCCCAAGAAGTGAGAGACATGAGGAGAGAAGGTGTGAAAAGTCAGAAGAGTCATAAAAGAGATTCAAAAGGATGACAAGAAAAAAGAAACTATCATGGGATAAGATGATATCAAAGAAGGTCATATGGTGGATAGAAAGAAGGTTAATGAGTGGGTGAGAAATCGATTGGTATGTGACTATCATGGAGTATAATGAATAGAAAATTGGCAGTGAGGGGGTGGAAAATTGTTGAGTATGGTATAGTTAGTGGGTGATTAATAAGGAAATTTTAAAATGTTAGATGCTAGTAGGGTGGTTGGGAAAAGAGAAAAAGAGGAGATAACTAGATGAAATTTAAAGTAATAACTGGAAAGTTGATTAAAATTAAGGGAATAATTGTCGGTGTATAGGATTAAAAGGTCTATTGAGGGTAGTTTGGCGGTTGACACAATTGGGGCTAGTCTTCATGTCTCTGGAAAGAGACATGAAGACTAGCCCCAATTGTGTCAACCGCCAAACTACCCTCAATAGACCTTTTAATCCTATACACCGACAATTATTCCCTTAATTTTAATCAACTTTCCAGTTATTACTTTAAATTTCATCTAGTTATCTCCTCTTTTTCTCTTTTCCCAACCACCCTACTAGCATCTAACATTTTAAAATTTCCTTATTAATCACCCACTAACTATACCATACTCAACAATTTTCCACCCCCTCACTGCCAATTTTCTATTCATTATACTCCATGATAGTCACATACCAATCGATTTCTCACCCACTCATTAACCTTCTTTCTATCCACCATATGACCTTCTTTGATATCATCTTATCCCATGATAGTTTCTTTTTTTCTTGTCATCCTTTTGAATCTCTTTTATGACTCTTCTGACTTTTCACACCTTCTCTCCTCATGTCTCTCACTTCTTGGGGTCCCCTTACTTTTTGGTTACCTTTCAATACTTTTCATCATCATTATTAACTTCAAATATTAACTTTACACTCAAACTCCACAACCTCATTCTTACTCCACCATCCATCAACACACATCCCTCTGACACTTTCAGTCTGTGGATCTCACTACCACTCATAATTCTTATTTCACTCAATCAACTCAGACATGCAGTCAATTTAATCGTCTTACATCCAACCCTACATTAATCTCTATATTTCAATTTTCTCTAATACATATTCACACACATCTAACAGGTTACATTTTCTCTCCTACATTAAATTTCATTCACTTATTCTCAGCTTCATATATATATTTGTATATATGTGTGTATATATACATACATACTATTAGAATATTCATTTTACTAATCAAACAAAAATAATTTTTAAAACATCTGATAATTACACAGGTCTTTTACCATTGCTAGGCAACCACCTTTACACAATATATAAATAATAATTCTCACTTCCATATCATTGGATTTTAACTTAATTTTTTCAGTTATAATAATTTTATACAGTTCATATACTTACATTTGTACTTTACCACATCAATACCCTTCTTCTTCTACTACATTCAACTTTTTATCATCACTTATGATGTCATAAATTTCAACCTTTTATACTAATCCCATTAAATTGATAGTTTAATTTCAATAATATAGATTCACTGATCTAAGCAATAGATTTTATCATAAACAAATCTAAATGTTAAAGTCAGGTTCATTAATAAGTTATTATTCATTACTACAAGTAAACAAAAAAATTTTTATAATTTCACAAATTAAAAATTACATTAATTTCGGAACATACTGAAATCCTGTCAAGTTTAGCTGTCTTTAAGTTATCTCCTGTGACATCAGACATTTGGTCTGTGTCGTCGCTTCAACTGACAACGTGCAAGTACTCGAGCTTAGGAGACATGTAGTCCCTAAAGTAATAAATTTTAATACATCCATTGTCATCGACCTACAGTTTCAACATTACTAAATGTAAAATGTGACACCTTACCAAATCAAACATGGTAGTCTTATAGACACCATATTTATATAGTTAGCAGCAAATACGAGGCACTGAAGATGATCCGTAGTGATCGAAAACGTTCTGCCAGAACTTTAAATGTGACGACACTTTTTTAAAAAGTTTTAACTTGTTTGTTCTATACCTAAATACACATTTGTGAAGTGTTTTAACTTCTGTGTTTTTTTAAACGATGGTATACAGCCAATTACGGGGTTTTTCCCATTAATTTTGATTCATTTTAACATTCAAAAATAGCGATGGTTCATGAAGAATAAAAATGAATTAATGCAGAGCTGGATAAAAAACTGCAGAGCGCAGATATAGTTAGATTTGTAAAGTCACAAAGACTAAACAAGGTTGGCCACTTAAAAAGAATACAAGATAATCGAGCTGTAAAAGTAATCCAGAGATTAAAACCTAGCAAATAGGACAAGAGGTAGGCCCAATAACAGGTGGATAGAGGATATAGAGCAAGATCTTCAAACCATGAACATCAGGCAGTTGTGAAGCAAAGTACATTGGTAAGCAGGCCAAGAACTACAACGGGTTGTAGTGCCATTAGAAGAAGAAGAAAAAGAATCTTAAAAATAAAAAAAAGTGAAAATTTTTATGGATAAGCATTATTTTACAATTTTTGACACTTTTCTTTAAATGTTTGCCTTACTGTCCTCTAAACGAAGATTCAACTCCTTAATTATGAAATACATTCTTGACCTAAAGAAAAATTTCTTTACATTATCGTCACAATCAACATTATTAGCTGATGTTAATAAGTTTTTAAACAATTTTTTCCCGGTTTAAGTCCACTCCCATGAAGCTAGTTGAAAATATATGTATTATCTGATATGTAACAATAAACCACTGAAAACTTTGTTTTCAAACTTCCACACAATTTATTTTAAATCTTATCACTACAGCTGTTTCGGCTGATTGCCTTTCTCAAGTGATCTATTTTTGGCTTGGGTTTACAAATTTATAGTCTCTAATGAAATAGGTTGAGGAGAGGAGAACTGTTTGTCTCAAGTTGGTCATTCAGAATTATATCTGTGTTTTTTAATTTGTTGATTTCCATAGATTCTAACAAAGATAGCTTAAGGCCTTTATTTTGAATGTGAAGAATTTTAAATTTGTCATTAAAAGAATGATTATGATCTAGAAGGTGAAGTGCGTATGTCGAATCTGTTTTTCTATTCTTGAAAGCCCTTTTATGTTCTGCTATTCGTTTATCAAAGTTTCTACCAGTTTGACCGATGTAAGTTTTTGGGCAATCGCCACATTGAAGTTTGTATACACCACTATTTAAGTGTTTTTTATTTTGGCTCTTGTTATTTTTAATATATTTGCCTAGGTTGTTATTTGTTCAAAAAACACTTAAATAGTGGTGTATACAAACTTCAATGTGGCGACTGCCCAAAAACTTACATCGGTCAAACTGGTAGAAACTTTGATAAACGAATAGCAGAACATAAAAAGGCTTTCAAGAATAGAAAAACAGATTCGTCATACGCACTTCACCTTCTAGATCATAATCATTATTTGAATGACAAATTTAAAATTCTTCACATTCAAAATAAAGGCCTTAAGCTATCTTTGTTAGAATATATGGAAATTAACAAATTAAAAACACAGATATAATTCTGAATTACCAACTTGAAACAAACAGTTCTCCCCTTCTCAACCTATTTCATTAGAGACTATAAATTTGCAAACCCAAGCCAAAATAGATCACTTGAGAAAGGCAATCAGCCGAAACAACTGTAGTGATAAGATTTAAAATAAATTGTGTATAAGTTTGAAAATAAAGTTTTCAGTGTTTTATTGTTACATAAAATGAATTTCCATCAAGTAACGGTCGAATCCATCAATTATTATCTTATAACTTGCAATTTGCATCGTCACTATTGATAACGGATATTATTGTCTAACTTTTGTTTTTATACTAGCCTTTTGTATTGTCGGTGTAAAGTCATCTGAAGTCGATATTTATTGTGTTTTGCGTCTTAACTAATTTTTGCCTTATTTCATATTATATTGTATGGTAAGTAAATTTTGCACATAATAATCGGTAGGTTATATAATGTGTATATTTTTTATTTTACTAAATTTCATTATAACTCATCTTAAATACCATATTGAATTATAAATCAGATTTTTCTTTATTGTAATCTATTTTGTTTTTACTTCAGTAAAACTGCTTGGAAATGAGTGACAGTGAATCAGAATACGCAAATCTACTACTATTTACCTATTCACAGTATTTCCTCTGCACAAAATTTTTAAATTTCAACGGATTTGCATACAAAAAGAGTGCTTATATTATTAGTATATGTATGAAAACAAAAACAAATATTTATCCTGAATCCCCAAGAAAAGTAAAGGTTTTACGCTACTGAAAATATATTTTTTATTCAATTATAAACAAAACAAAACATTAAAAAAAATCGATCATTTTTTGACCATAATTTCAAAATTCATGTGTACGTTAAGCTGTAATAATGGGTTCGAGCCATTTCGAGCGGTCTTGACTACGACCATCGAGCAAAAAGACAAAAGAGGGAATGCAAAGGTAGTGGGGGCAAAAATATTGTTAGACAGGAAGTGCGATCTTTAGAGGCCACATTAAAGAAGGAAAGAAAGTCTTTCTCCTTGTTTGACATCAAATTTAGTTGGGTTATATTATTGTTTGGCCCAAATGTCACATGAAATCTTATTTATATTGAAGTTTTTTAACAATTGTGTCGCATTTTAGACTATTACCGTTAATAATTAATTAAAACTTTCTCGTCTAAGACACATTCTGAAAAATATTATATAGCTACTGTTAATAAGTGTCGGAAAATTTAAATTTGGCGCATTCGCATTTCCGGATATGTCCGCCATCAGAGGCCACTTTTTTGGTCTCCTTTTCATAAGGATTAGTTTCCCTCTTTTGTCTTTTTGCTCGATGACTATGACACACTACTGGGCCAGCTGATGGCCAGCTGTCAAATGTCATGCGCAATATCATACCTTGTATTCATTGTAAAATATACCATTGTACATTGTATTGTACCATGTATTATACCATGGGCAAATAGCACTTATTGATGTAGCGATACCTAACACCAATAATTTGCGTGTTAAATACACCGAAAAGATTGCCAATTACAGAGATCTATAAATACAAATCAGAAGATAATGGATAATGGAAAATACCCATACAGTACATATTGTTCTATCTACTTCTGGTGTTATTCGCAAAAACCTCCTAAAGAACATAAAACAGTTGGGTCTAAATTCTAAATGAACATCACCTAGAAGGCTCTATAACGCGGAAATAGTAGTAGATATATGGTTCTCGGGGATACGTTTGATCTCCTAACTCCAGAAGTCTAAGAGGGGGCGATCACTAGCGACGTTGTTGCTTAATCCTTGCAACAAGTTGGTGAGTTTTTTTAATTTGATTCTTACTACGGTCAATTAGGTGAGGTGGTCGGTATGACAGAAATAATCTACATTTAATATTTAATCAATATTTATTCAAAGTTGCTGAACTACAATAAACCCATTACAATTATTATTCTTATTTGTAGAGTTAATTGGTAAACTGTCCATTAACTTATTATAACAAATTAATTTACAAACTCTATCACATCTATTAAACATTAATCGAATGGTGTTATGTTGTATTGTTTGTTACGTATGTTTCCTAAACACTTCCAAGAACAATATATAAAGTCTAATAAATTATTTTTAATCCTTTATCATTGTTGATATGGAAAAACCGTACAAAAAAGAAAGATTTCTTTTAAATGTATATGCAACCGTGGGTTATATATTGGGTGTTATACCCACAAAATTTAAGACACTTAACATAGTTTTTTTAGTCATATATTTAATATTATCCTACTGTGGGACTATAACCTTTCTGTATAGACATCAAGAACAAATCGGACCACATATTATATTACCTCTGATCAATGCCTTTAGCTATGTATTATATAGTTTCATGTCTTTATACATTATGAATAAAAACCGATATAAATGGAATGACTTTATTGTATGTCTCTCTCTCATGGATGGCAAAAATTTTAAATTTAATGGAAAAGTACTACTTGCAAAACTAATATTTTTTATTACAAGTACCGCGGTATTAACCCATGGATCTATTATTTTCACAGACATTTCTCGTGTATTTTTAATAGTTGCAGATATTCACTGGTTATTCACTTATTACCAAATGTTGATTACGGTTGTAATTTTAATAGAAATAACTCACATATTAACACGAAAACTTGAATACATCACTAAACTCTTACCATCCACATTTCAAAGCTATTATGGTATATCGAAGAATGTTAGATTCAAAAATAATAATGATATAGTGACTACGTATTCCAACATTATCAACTGTATCGAACGCTTAAATGAACTATTTGGATCGTTAGTATTGATGTTCTATTTTGTATATTTTTTGGAAATGCTTGCTTGGTGTAACTGGGCAATAGGAGAAATTGTCACAGATTGGAAGGGTGTCGAGACTACTATTCTATTCAATGCAATACCGTTTCTATTATGTCTATCTGTAAGTGTACGATAATATATCTGTAACTCAGAGGTAAACTATCGTATGTAACATTTTACTAATTTTACAGTAGAGCCACAGCCACCTTTACTTCCAAGCCATGAAGTAAAAAGGCAACACCGCATTCTATGACGTCGGTAGTCCGATAATCAGCTGTAAGGTCTACCTAACTAAACGAATTTGAATTTTAGGAAACTGATATTTTGAAAACTTCAATTCATTACAGAAATATTTTTAGGGAAATTAAATTAATAAAACCTTATATTTACCTAATAAATATATATAAAGTTTTATTATTGTTTAGGTTATATTATCAATAAAATAATCACTAGAGTAAAATTTATTGCACTTAAAATACAGTGTCAAACAGTTAATCTTACAATCAAATGCAGTCAAGAATCTCTAGAAATTTTAAATATTAAGTACTTAAGCATATAAATAACACAATACATTAACACGACATTTAAAAAGATTATTAAAAATACAAAAGACATAAAATTTGTTCAGTAAAAACTTAGTGTAACTATTATGATTAAAAAATTCATCGTAAGAAATCAGACACAATATAAATATGGTTCTAAATTAATCTAATTGAAAATTAAATATTTTACTATTTACTTATAACTTTTGTTGAATTTTCATACTTAGGTATACGATAGTAGCAATTTTAAATATGAATAGGTTTTTTGTCATATAGACCAAGTTAAGAGAGGTATTCATGAAAAATGTGTTGAATGTAACATACCATTTATAACTTGTATATCGATTTAAAATAGCCTATATTCTCAAAAGATTTTTGAATGTAATACTCAAATTTGTTATCACTTATCTAAAAAGCCGATCTAAATGAGAAAGTAAGTTCTCTAATTGTGACCATCTTGTTAATTTACTATATTGTAAAATCCATTTCAAATCATTACTACTTAATCTATTCTTACCTACATTAACGATTACACTAAAATTACTGCTAACTATTACACTATGTATTACACAAATATTATCACACTTGTGTCCCAACTGATTAATGTTTAATACATAGAAATATACACAGTCACTTGTAATTTTACTTCCAATTTTTCAATGGGATATTATTGTCTAAGTCTAATTGTCATAATTATGTTATCTCTTGTTCCCTCTTCTTATGCAAAAAGTTTCTTCTGTCGTCGGGATTCCTTCTTTCTTTAGTACAATGAACAGTTATATATGATGGTACTTCAGGAAATATATTAGGAACTGCATTGCCTTTTAATTTGGGAAATATTAACTTTTCAATGTGTACACTTCCATCTTTATCTTCTCATTGTTCAGTCCGCTGAATATCATCTTCATGAAAATGTTTGGCACATATAGGATTTGGTAATTGTATAGCCTTCTCTATGAATAGAGCATAACCCAGTATACCTTCTTTGGGAAACGAAAACGTACTTTCTGCCTGTTTCGTTTTTAAAGTACTGGCATAATTGGTTTTGCAACCAGGTACACAACAATGCCAGAGCATCTGTAACAAAAAACAAAAGTATTATTATTGTTGTTTTTAGTTTACATATTTTGTAACAAGAAGCAAAAGTACTATTATTTTCAGTTTGTTTTGTAGGTTATATTTATACTTGCCTTTTAAATTGTCGTTAAGAATCTTCTAAAAGTTCTAAATTTAATGAAATTTCACTTATATTAATATTTTCTAATTGATTTAAACACAATTTACAAATTAAACATTCGAATAAAGTTAAAAAAACACTAAATTCAACAAACTTTACAAGCCTTCCTATATGAAATGTTAAACAAAACAAACCACGGTCGGACTACCACGCGTTGTTGCCAAATTTCTACTTCATGGCTTGGAAGTAAAGGTGGCTGTGGTAAAGCCGATTTAAGTTTTTTTAGCTATTTATGAGGGAACTGGCGAGTTAGTTAAACTTCTTTAAATTACTTTGATGTTTTTTTTTGTATAACACCTGTGCGGTGTTTGTATACTGCTATCTGGTAACAAATGACCAATTTATCAGTTATTCTCTGACATAAATTAATAAACAGCAAATACTTAAATCTAAGGGCTTACCCTATGGCTTACTCTTATTTTATCTATCAACTAATGCACTACAACTAACGTGCAATAACATCACAGTATTATACTCTGCTTTTTACACTAAACTGTTACATATTTACACTAACTCAGTGTTGTCAAGAAGTTGTCAAGTGTTGTCAGTAGGTCCTAGTGGAGGTTGCATTTATGGATATACCAAGGACCATCAACAATGTTTCTCAGTACTCTGTTTTGAAATCTCTATAAATTTATAGGTTATATTATACAAAATAAGTAAGAATCAAAACAATTATATTATATTACAAGAAATATAAAAACTATAATTATTCAGTATAAGTTTTGTTTAGAACACTACTCACGAATATCGCACACGTAAGTATTATTGCTCTTTTTCCTCGGGAAATTCAGCGATGTTATTTTCATGTGGTATATTCTTGTAGAAATGATGAAAACATGGAGGGATCTACTGCCAACTTGTCTGTAGTTCATTAAACTGATGATTGGGCCGTAATGCTTTACTTACAGAATGAATATCTGTTCGTCAGTTCGTTCCTATACGAGAATTTGGATTTAAGTATATTATTTTAAACTCCTCTTGAAAAGACGATTTGTAAAACAGAATCCCCAGATTCTGACTGAATCCCCAGATGACGATTGTACTTGCAGATGAACAACTTCACTAATGAGGAAATCTTCATGATCGCTTCTCGCATTTCGACCGCCATAGAACTTTGATGGCTCTATCTCTCAGTTTCCCAGCAACTGAAGGCCTTCCCCTTCTTCTTCTTTGTTGTGGTATGTTTAAAGCTTTCTTTGGCCATCTATCTTTATTCATACGCTTCACGTTACCATACCACACTAGTTGTCTCGTTTCAATTCTGTCTACACTGGAATATACAGTATTTGTCCTCCTTCTAATATCTTCATTCCTGATATGATCTGTTTTGATTACCACACGCTCTCCTTAGAAAATCCATTTCTACTACTTCTATTCTTTTTTTATCTTTTTGCGTGATCTGCCAAACTTCTCCCCCATAAGTCATAATAGGCTCTACCAAGGTTCGATAGATTGTCAATTTCGTTTCTTGTCTAATATCTTTAGACAATAGTTGAAAGTTTATAATGTTTACCGCTATTTTACCTATTGCGTTCTGTTTTCGGTATCTCTTTCGGTAGTGCCTTCTTTAGATGTTTATATATCCAAGATATTTATATTCATTACATGTTTTTGCGTTTCTAATTTGTAACTCTGGATCTTCTTCATCATCTCCTGTTTTTAGATAGTCTGTCTTTGATATATTCATGTTGAGGCCCCATTTTTCGTATTCTTTCTTTAGTTTTCTAAACATCGTCCGTTTGCGACGACACTGTGACATTTCAAAAATTGCATTTTATTCTAGCATAGAAATTTGAAATCTCCGTTTCGCGATCTATTTACCAGCAAAACCGTTTACTTTAAAATTGACGCCACAATGAGAGGAAAACAACAAATATCACAGTATTATAATTTATTCGTCTTCCGGGTTTGGACCGTGTCATTTGTGAGTGACCCAAAAGTGGGTTCATCTCGACGTTTCGCTACAATTGTATGTAGCTTCTTCAGGAGAACAAAGAAAAAAAAAGAAAACAAAAGACAGGAAGATGGGTAGTAAGCAACGGTAACTCAGTTACTCAACGCAACCAGAGGCGAATACTAACCACCAAGATGGGCATTTGGTCACAGTAACTCAACTACTCAACACAGCCAGAGGTGAAAACCAAATGCCAGGACAGGGATTCACGTCCAACAGCTCAGAACACTAACGCGTCGAGAGGCAGGGAGTGAATCCGACGATTACTCGATTCAATGTTCATTCTTTGAGGGATAGGTTAAGGAAATCTTTATTTCGAAAGGAAAGAATGATTGTGTCCGTTTAGGGTCGGTTGACCCTCTTCAGACAGACGATTACTCCGCTCCCCGCTCTATTTATAGTCGCGGTGACCTGTCGTGTCGGGACGTATCGGCACACTCCGTGGCGCGAACGTCAAGAAGCGCGCGCTGGCCAATCATGTGGCTGCATCGTGGTAGCGGGACCGGACGGAGGCTCTAGACTGAGATTCCAGATGGGAGACAAGTAGTATCCTTCCTCTCGATTGATGTTATGTGGATTTTTTCGGATCTCTAGAGATTCGCGGATTTTCCTGGAATAAAAGAAGGGGCTCTTAGGAACGACCAGTTTCGCCAATATACACATGTCCACATGAACAAGGAATAGAATAGACACCACAGGAAGATAGGGGCGGTAATGGGTCCTTAGGAGAGGGTAGATATTGTGAGATTTTCTTGGGTGGTCGAAAAGTAGTCCTGATACCTTCTTTGCGAAGAATTTTGCCAATCCTATCAGTGACATTTCGAATATACGGAAGAAAAGCCACAGGAGTATTACCCGAAGATTCTGAATTTGTCGTCCTAGGGTGTAAAGGGGGATGTAGATGTCGGTGTGTAATATTTTGAATTGTGGACTTGGAGTAACCGTTGGCGACAAGGGTTTTTTGCAGATGGCCAAGTTCTTCTCTAAGGTTGTCGGGTTCAGAAATCGAAATGGCTCGATGGATGAGAGAGTTGATCACAGAATTCTTTTGGGCAGGATGGTGGTGTGATGAAGCATGTAGTTAACGATTCGTGTGAGTCTTTTTTCTATAAACAGAGTGACCCAATCGGCCATTGGGCTTGGAGGTGACTAACACATCGAGAAAGGGAAGGGACCGATTATTTTCTACTTCCATTGTGAATTTTATACTCGGATGTTGTGAGTTAAGATGATCTCGGAAGGAAGAAAGGGTATGTTGACCATGGGGCCAGATGATAAATGTATCATCAACGTAGCGGAACCAGACTTTTGGTTTTAAGGGGAAAGATTCTAGGGCTAAAGACTCAAAGGCTTCCATGAAAATGTCAGCAATGACAGGGGAAAGGGGAGAACCCATTGGTGTTCCAGATATTTGTTTGTAGAAATTGCCTCTAAAAGAAAAATATGTTGAAAGGAGGCATTTTTCCCGCAAGATCTGCCAAACCAAAGACTTGTTATCATTGGTCAAGTGATCTCGCAGAACAACTAGAGAGTCATGTATGGGGATATTGGTAAATAGGGATGATACATCGAAACTGACGAGAATGTCTTGGGATCGACCGTGAGGGAGGAGATTAAGGTGATGAAATGTGTGGAATTTCGGACATAAGAAGAGGTACGACCAGTATAGGTCTTAAACTGATTCGACAAGTACTTTGCGAGTTTGTAGGTAGGAGAGTTAATCGTAGTCACAATGGGACGAAGAGGTACGTTGTCTTTATGGATTTTGGGAAGACCGTAAATTCTGGGGCAGATGGAGTTTTTCGGAACTATGGACTTCTTAACATCATCGGAAAGATCGGAAAACATGATGGCATGGGAAATTTCGCGTTCGACTCTAGCAGTGGGGTCTCGAGAAATTGTATTATAACAGGATGTATCCCTAAGTAAGTCGTTTACTTTCTCTATGTAGGAAGGAGTATCCAGGATGACTGTGGCATTACCTTTGAATGCAGGAAGGATTATTATGTCAGAAAGAGAACGGAGATTTTTGAGAGCTATGAATTCCTCACGAGATATATTGGAAGTAGGGATTTTGGCTGTATCAAGACATTTAGCGACGTCAAAGCGGATACGTCGGCTGGAATTTTGGGAATTGTGCGGAGTGCCGCTTCCACATTTGAAACAATTTCTTCGGTAGGAATTCTGGAAGGAGTGATAGCAAAATTAAGACCTTTAGATAGAAGACTGCTTTCTGCACTTGTTAATTGGTGAGAAGAAAGATTAACGACGGTGTTAGTAAGAGGTGAATGAGAAGTAGAAGTGGTGGAATGTCATTTTTTCTTAGATACAAGGGATTGGAATTTCTTTTTGTGAGTTTCGTTGCTTAGAAGAAGGATTTTATCGGCTTGATGATAGGAAATGCGGTCTAAAAGTGACCAATCATCGACACTAAGAATACTGGAGAGTTCAAGATGCAGCTTAAAAAGTTTTTGGGATTGAAAATTAAGGGTTTTTCGAATATGAGTTCGCTCTAAAGTTTCATCTCTACTTTCTTCGCTTGCCTTCCTCTCTAGATGTCGTGATAATAACTTGGTTCCCAATTTTCTTGTTCTAAAACATCACATTTCCTCTTCATCTTCTTCCCGAATTCTACATCGAGCTAGCCTATCTCTACTTCGTGAACGGATTCAACATATTCGAGTTGGGTAAATATCGGACATACAGTAAATAAGGTATGGATGGATTCAACCATAACCAGTTATAAAGATGCATTTTTAAAAGGCTTGACTACTGGTCTAAATGACCCAAAACAAAGAGGTCCGAGATTTGTCTTGTTACATGTTGGATCTGATAGAGGTTTTCTACCAAATTCAGAATGTTTATTTTTAGCAAAAAAAGATTCAGGCGACTACTATGACGAAATGAACGACAAGTCTTTCGAAGACTGGTTTGAAAATAAACTAATCGCAAACCTCCTAAAAGGAGAAAAAAATGTGGTAGTAATGGATAATGCTCCATATCATTCATGCAAACAAAATTTCCCAAGAAGCTCCTGGAACAAACAACAAATTCAAGAATGGTTGCGAGAGAAGGATATATTTTATGAAGAAGATTATTAAAGTCAGAACTATTGAATATAGCAAACAGTTATGCAGATATATACTACAAGTATAACATCGAAACTTTGGTCGAGAAATACGGCGTAAAAGTATTACGATTGCCTCCCTATCACTGTGAGCTTAATCCAATAGAGATGGTTTGGAGCCAAGTTTAACATTACATTGCAGCTCCAAACACTGACTTTAAAAAATATCGTGTGCAACAACTCATCCATGAAGCGTGTGCCAATGTGTCTGCTGAACAGGTACAAAATTATATACAGCATGTCATCAGAATTGAAAAAGAAATGTGGATAGCTGACAACCTACAAGAAAATATCCTACCCGTGATTATCACAGCCAACACCGGAAGTTCCAGTGAGGATGATTTTTCCGAAATGGAGTAGAGACCAGACACTGTTATTGTAAGTCTTATCTTTATTCATTAGGTAGCGTTTAAGCTACATAAATTTTTATTTTTTTATTAGGGTAATTTTATTTTTTGGTGTATATACACTTTTCTTTGTAATAATTCTGGAGATTGTTAATAGTAATAATTGATCCAGGTTGGTATATATCCTGCTGTATATAAATTAACAATTTAAATTTGTAGCCACTACGGAGCTACGAATTTTTTTTACCCTGTATAATTTAGTAAAAAAGATTTCAATTAAAATAGTTTTATTAAATTTTGTGTAATTTACAAAATCTTAAAGTTGTAAATAATGTTACATTTACTTCTAATAGGATTGCATGATTTAATGTTATCGTACAGGATGGCCAACGCTGTCCTGTATCACACCTGCAGACTATGAACGTGCCTAGCGGCCTAAGCAGCAAGGTCGCTTCTTATAAGCACTGTACTGAAATCCTCTCGTGAATTTGTCTATAGATTCATAGATTGACATTCTTCTCCCTTTCTGATGGCTTTGTACGTTATATAAAACTCATCGTGTGTGCAGGGAGCAACACTTATCACCATTTTTGGTGCCAACGATTTTAAAATTATACTATAGTCAATAATGCGAAAGAAAACCAACAGGGGAAACAATTTCTATTACACAGTCATTGGTACTAATGGTCGGTTTCATTAAATATCAATCGATATACGTTGTGTTTATTTAAGTTTATTTACGGCTATTCAATAACAATTTCTTAAACACTTTCTGAAGGCTCATAAATAAATTTTGTCAGGGCTACAGTTTAGTCCATAATCGCCTGTAATATGGAAAAACGATACAAAAAAGAAAAATTTCTTCTGAATGTATATGCAACAATTGGTTGTATATTTGGTGTTATACCCACAAAGTGGAAGATACTTAACATAGTTTTTTTGATCGTATATACAACATTATCATATTGTTTGTTTCTATCTCGGCCTTATCTATATGGATTACAAGAAAAAATCGGATTCCATGTTGTATTATCCCTGATCAATACATCTAGCTATATTATATATAGTTTTATGTCGCTATATATTATTAACTCAAACCGATATAAATGGGATAACTTCATTGCGTATCTCTCTGTAATAAATAATAAAGATTTTAAATTTAGTGCAAAAGTTTTAGTTGCAAAGCTAATATTTTTAATGACAAGTATCGCGGCATTAACACATGGAGCTACTACTTTCACAAACATTTCTCCCATATTTTTAATAGGTGCAGATATACATTGGCTGTTCACTTTGTATAAAATGTTGATAACGGTTGTTATTTTAATTGAAGTAACCCAGATATTAACAAGAAAACTTGAATATATCACTAAAATGTTACCATTTATATTCCAAAGCCCATACAATGGATCAAAGGATAGTATTTTCAAAAATATTAAAGATATAAAAAATGTTTACTCCAATGTTAATACGTGTTCCGAACGATTTAATGAACTATTTGGATCGCTAATTCTAATGTTCTATTTGGTTTATTTTGTCGAAGCGCTTACCGTTTGTAACTGGATGGTACAAGCTATTCTCGCAAACTCTGCTGCAAATACTCTTGTGTTTCAAATCAATGCCATTTGTATTAGGTTTGTCTGTAAGTATGGAAAAATCATTAATTGAATAAAAGAGGTGCAATTGAGTTTTTACACAGGTTGAGTCATAACTATTGGGACATAGACTAAGGACAGGTTATTTGGACCAAAATATGGCTATTGGGCCAAATATGCCTTAATAAAATGTTGTTGAGAAAAAAGATACAGGGTGTTGAAGTGGAAATTTAAAATTTTATTTTTGGCTATAACTTTCATGTTTATAAACATTTATGTATACAAATTTACAGCTGGCTAC
Source organism: Diabrotica balteata (assembly GCA_918026665.1). NCBI lineage: Eukaryota > Metazoa > Arthropoda > Insecta > Coleoptera > Chrysomelidae > Diabrotica > Diabrotica balteata. Next base: position 153,417,634 of record OU898278.1, on the reverse strand, counting down.
TATTGAATATAAGAAATTATAATTTGATGCATACTTTAATATATCTAATAGAGGGCGCCACATATGTCACATACATGACATACTTTTACACTTAACTTTTTTGTTCTTCAAGTTACCGGTATTCTTGATAAAAAATATTAAAGATACATTATTTTAACATAAAAAGGTATACTTGTTAATAACTTCAAAACTCAACAGTTTTCGAGATAATCGCATTTTACAAATCAACTACATAATTCTGATTTAACGCCATTACTCTAGGCAATGAAAGAAAAATAGATAAAAACATCAATACTTCTAAATTTTGTTATAAAATACCTTTAATAAAGTCAATAGTTAACGAAATATTAAATAAAATAAATATATCAGCAGGATAAATAATAATAGGATTTGATAAAATAACAGAATAATTGGATTTTACATCAAACATTTTACGTTTTGTATTAAATTAAAGCCATAATCAAAACATTTTATTTACAAACCAAATTAAAAAATAGTTAAACTAAATAACATTAAACTTTTTGTCAAAGAAAGTGTTCGATATGTCCACCATTTTCTTTAATTCATCTGTCAATACATTCCATAAAATATCGTCTCATAATAAATAGCATCATTGGTTCTAAAGAAACTGCTGCAATATTTATTATAGTTGTTTTAAGTATAATAATAAGTAATTTTTTGAAATTTTTATGAATTAAATAATTATTATTATCTCACAACAAGAATATGACTACCACGAACAATCCAACGTTCAGGAAAGTGTATTTAAATACTGCCTCACTCCGCTTTCTCTGTAATGTAATGGTGTACCATCTTTTACGAACCTCATATTTCACCTTAAGTTTGATGACAATTCTTCTAATAAATCAATAAAATCAGTTTATAAAAAATGTAAATAAATCTCACCATTTAAATTGAAAGGTAATTCGCATATCTGTAAAATATCATTCAAAATTCATATTTAAAATGCATGTCCTATGGTTTGGAACCATTTACAATTATTTTTTTCGGACATGCGAATTACATTGCAATTTAAATGTCGAGATTTATTTACATTTTTTATAAAATGATTTTATTCATTTATTGGAAGAATTGTTATCAAACTTAAGACGAAATATGTGGTTTCTACAAGATAGTACATCATTACATTACAGAGAAAGCGGAGTGAGACAGTTTTTAAATACACTTTCCTGAAGGTTGGATTGTTCGTGGTAGTCATATTCTTGTGATGAGATAATAATAATTGTTTAATTCATAAAAATTTCAAAAAATTACTTATTATTATACTTAAAACAACTATAATAAATACTGCAGCAGTTTCTTTAAAACCAATGATGCTATTTAATATGAGACGATATTTTATGGAATGTATTGACAAATGAAATTTATATAATTTCCATATCTTTCATAAAAACCGTCTCACATCCGATCAGAAAATATTATTTTGCTCCTTGGATCACCCTGTCCAACTTACAATATAATTTATATAGCTGTGGGGGTACAGTTGATGCCACGATGTCCCGAATACAAAACTGTAGTGTGGCATTAGAGTAATGCCTCACTGACCCACGAGTACTATTTAGTGAGGCATCATATTGATGCCACCCGGGGTTGAACGTGTTAATCGAGTACTTCATCATCCAGCATTCTGTCTCCAAAGTTGAACATAGGCCTCCCCTAAGTTCTTCCAGTTCTGTAAGTCTTAAGCTTCCTGCAGTCAATTCTCAGCGATTCGTTTGACGTCATCTATCCATCTTGTAGGTGGTCCACTTTTGCTTCTTCTGTCAGCTGGTGGTCCCTACACTGTAATTTTTTGGGTCTATAGCCCGTCGTTAATTCTGGCCACATTGGCCCTCCTAGTTCCATTTCAGTCGTGCTATACATTCTATAATAGGGTTTCTTAATCTTTGTGGCAAATGGTATCCTTTTTAGTAGTCACTTTTATTGTGAAACCCCATTTTATTGGTTTAACTCAATCTCTCTCTTCAATCCAATCCTGACACCCGGAGTGACTGTGGTGGTTGACGTGATGTCGTGTATTGGCCGTCTCCAAAGATCTCTGTCTCTGGTCATTTCTTTTAACTCATGCATAGGTCTTTTGTATATGCTTGTAATTTGATCGATCCATCTTGTTGGAGATCTTCCTCGCTATTTGGGTCTTCCACTTTTCGTTGTACAATGCGTCTTTCCATATTTTCTGTGTTTGCTCTGAAACGTGTCGTTGGCTAACTCTTAAATCTCTTAAAATTGAATTATTTGTTGTACGGTCGGTCCTATCCAAGGAATTCGTAATACCCGTCTCCCACAGAACATTTCAGTGGCGTCTTATCTTTTTTCTTTACGGTTGTCTCAAGGTCCAGGATTTGCATTTGTATGTCAGTATTGGGAATATTAAGCAGTTATGAACCTCATCTGTAGATTTATTACATGCAACAAAAATGACAATTATTTAAAAAAATATTTATTTTTTTCAAAAAGTAATTAATTAACATAAAATTTCTTAAAAGAACTTAAATTTATATTTACAGGACTTTTAAATTTTAATTTTAATGGAATGAGTGATAATGCTTCATATTACCACAAAGATACTTAAGCTGGATTTACAGTTTGACGGACTGTAGACGTCGACGCACTGGAGACGTAACAAACGGACTGTAAATATTATTTCAATTTATAAATCGACGGAATAGAATTTTTGCGCGTGAGTAGAAACAGTGGCTAGAGTTGATCAACATTTTACTATAGTATCCTTTTAATTATTTATTAATATTTTTAAAATTCTTACGTCCATTGTAACAAATAATCAACAAAATCAAAAGGCGAATACGGTCCGTCCTCAAACCCTTTTTTTCAGTGCGTCACTAATAATGTGACGTCATATAGGATTTAAGAATGTCGAAAATTATTGCTTGACATTTTAGTTAAATCCTGACAGTTGCAGTGAAACGTAATCGACTAAATGTGAAAAGGATATTTTTTTAAATAGGTATATAGTCTTTGTTCTTTCTCGGTATATTCCGGCATATTTAAAAATTTTTATGACAATAAATACAAAATTAAATTTTCACTGTAAAATGTCTGAAAATACTAACCTGGAATAATCAAATTATCATTTTATCAGTTGACATTGTGAAAGTATTGTCCATGATCATGATAATCTGCTGCGTCAAATTATATTTATGCGCATCATTGATTGGATATCTATTTAGCGTATTCTAAACTCTAACCAATTATACATCCGTAAGTAGTATTCGCATTTAAATATGCAAATACTCGTGAACGATACATAATTTTCTATGTTTCTATGTATAATAATCACACTCACGTCTTTTTCTGTCACTTCTAGCTTTATGCGTTAGAGAGAATTACGATCAACTATGACGCACTGAAAAAAGGGTTTTGGGACGGACCGTATGTTAATAAACAACTTTACAAAATGGTGGGCGGGTCAGACAGTTCACTTTGGTTGACAGCACTAAATTCTCCCTCCTTTTGATTGGCCAGACGCAAGTAACGCACTGTAAAAGATGAAAGTTGACCAACTCTTCCGTTACAGTGCGTTTCGGCTATTAGGCTTATTTAATTAAAGTTGAATTCTCATGTCAGGTTCGGCATCAAGTGTATTCCGGTATTTAGTTTTTATCGACAAATAAGCTGAGAATTCCATTTCGCACATATAGGGGTTAGACATCGTAAAAAGACCATACTGCCTTTTGCGACAATTGAGGATATTCATCTTTTATACTGCACCAGAATTCAGTTAATGACATTAATTTAAATTTATTTTGATATGATAATTAAATTAAATGTCATTTTAATAAAAGTTCGGTATTCTCACGTTGACATTGGTGGAACGTTGTGCATTAAAAATAAAAGGGTTTTTTATCCACAATTGAGTTTTGATATTTAATCTGCTGTTCTGATGTTCTTTTTTTTTTCTAAAAAAGTCTTTTATTGTTGGGAAATAATCGAACTCGTTGAAGCGCATACATATTGCCCAAAAGTCATTTTTTTCTTGAAAGCAAGAAGTTTTTCATGGCAATAAATCAATGTACTTGTTTGCCCTGTAGGGTTAGAATTAAGTTCATTTATTTTTGCCAAAATGTCGCTTATATAGGCAATTTAAGTAACCATTTCGTATAAAGTAATCTACATTTCAGTTCAAAATTTTGTTCTAAAAAAACACGCAACTCGTCCATTAATTTAGGAAAACGGGTTAGTACTTTCCTCGAGATAACCATCTGACTTCAGTGTGTAAAAGAAGAAATGTATGTACACTTCCAATCTCCTCACAGAGTATTTTAAATAAACGATTATTTAGCGGCCGAGATGTTTTGAAGTTATTAATTTTTATGACACTAAATAGATTTACAGAAAAACAAGATCATATCATATAAATATCAGTATAAGTAACAACAGATCATATGATCCTAATGTTCTCTCCGGTCCTATAAATTTGTATAAAAAAAACTGTCTCTATTCAATTCTATATCCAAAAACAAACTTAGCTACGAATCTCTAGGCCTATCTTTTTGTTTTCATAAAACAAACTAAACTTTGTTGATTCTCCTTAGCCTATTTCTTCACACCCTGATCTCGTTTACTCTCGTACCAAAACATATGCGGCCTCGCCCTAAATAATTCTTATATTAAAAGAAAAACTTACAAATTGTGGATTTGAAGATCTCTTCTTACACTGTCACGGCTTTCTGCTGCCACAAACAACTTCACAAACTTTCTTTCACGATTCACCACTTTATCTCGCAACGTCCACACCTTTTTTCTTATCACAGGAAACAACCTTTTCTCTTGCAGTTTTATCTTAGACTCCGCGTTTTTCCTTTGCCAAAAAAAAACAAACTAACTTCCCTTTTCTCTTACTTCTCCAATTCCTCTCTCTAACCAATTAAATCACTAAAAACAATAATTTCTCCATCTACTCTCTTTCTCTCGTCAAACTTTCCTTGACTCACCATACTGTCTTTTATTAAAATCCACTATCGTTCATTGTTTTTTGAATTGAATAGATAGCTTTCATTTTTACACAATTACATTACCTGGAAAAACTCGAAGTTCATTTTTATATTATAAAAATCCTTACTTGCTAAATCTGATATTCCTTTATATAGGGAGGAGACATTTATATAGTTTTTCTTGACCGTGGTTGGTTTCATTGTTATTATTGTTATTGTAAAATTTATGTAGTCGCGATTTGAAAGTGTTGTCGATAAGGTGGTGTGGGTATAAATTAAGTGTTAGTGCTGTTTTTGCTTTGTTAATGGTCTGAGGTCTATTGGTAGGATCGGCTAATCCAATACCCATCCAATAATCGGAAACCAACACGGTAAAGAAAAACTATATGTCTCTCCCCTATATAAAAGGATTATCAGAACAAATTGCAATCTTCTGTCTAAACATAATATTACGGTTGCTCATAAAGGGCACAATCTTTTGAAAAGGAATTTTACAAGATTAAAAACAAAAACCCCTCTATTAAAAAGATCGCATGTTGTATATGAAATTCCCTGCTCGAATTGTGATGGAGTTTATATTGGACAAACCAGTCACGCTACTTAACTCAAGAATACGTTCCCACAAATATGACAAAAAAAAACTCAACGCGCCCTCACAAAACATGAAAACGAAAAAAAACATAAAATTTGATTTTGAGAAAACCAAGATCCTAAAAAGTGAACCAACAGGAAGAAGAGAGAGCTTCTAGAGTCCATACAAATAAAAAAAAATAATAACGCAATAAATGATAAAAAAGCTGATATATCGCTTCGTGACCGAGTTAGAAATAAAAATTTAAGACGAAGAACAGGAGTTACGATGTAATTCCCGAATTGCACACTGAAATGGACTGGGCCGACACTCGCTTAATCAGTGATGAAAGGTGGACGAAGAGATTGCTTGAGTGGCCGAGGTAACAAAAGAAGTAAAGAAGACCCCTACAGTTGGCTGACCTCTAAGAATAGTCAAGAAATGCTAACGATAGAGCACGATGGACAAAATGCGAGAGGCCTATGTCCAGCAGGTGGACGCAAAGGGCTGGGTGATGATGATATATTCGTCATGAATTTACTGCTGTAAACAGTTTTTTTTTGTCCATATTATAAAATTTGAAGATTTTCAGTTAAGAGGTTTTGAAGTTTAGGTATCGATATGGAAAAAATAATTATGCTGGTAATCAATATTTAAAAAAAAACAAGAGAACGAAAAAAAACAGTATTAGTTCCAATAATTATTACATTTTCCATTAATTACTAATTAATTTACTAAACCCTACCGCTCGCATTAGTTATTAATCGAATGACGTGTTCTATTATTTATGTTTATTTACGACTGTTCAATAACAATTTATTTAACCATTTCTTAAGTATGATAATTAATTTTTGTCCGAGCTACAAATTAGTCCATTATCACCTATAATATGGAAAAACAATACAAAAAAGAAAAGTTTCTTCTGAATGTATATGCAACAATTGGTTGTATATTTGGTGTTATACCCACAAAGTGGAAAATACTGAACGTAGTTTTTTTAATACACATTATATAATATTATCATATTGTTCGTTACTAACTCGGTCCTACGTGTTGGCATTTCAAGGAACATTCGAATTCCAAATGGTAATATCGCTGATCAATACATATAGCTATGTTATATATGGTTTTATGTCGCTATTTATTATGAACAGAAACCGATATAAATGGGACGATTTCATCGAACATCTCTCTGTAATAAATGATAAAAATTTTAAATACAGTGCGAAAGCTCTACTTGCAAAACTAATATTTTTAATGACAAATATCGTCACATTAACACATGGAGCTATTATCTACAAAGACACTTCTCACATATTTTTAATAGCTGCCGATATACATCGGCTGTACACTTCATTTCAAATGTTAATTACAGTTGTCATTTTAATTGAAGTAACTCAGATATTAACAAGAAACTTGAACATGTCACTAAAATGTTACTATTAATATTTGAAAGCCCATACAATAGATCAGAGACTGGTATGTTCGAAAATATTAACGATATAGTGAACGTTATACTCTTGTATTAACACTTGTACCGAACGATTTAATGAACTATTTGGATCGCTAATTCTAATGTTCTATTTGTTTTATTTTGTAGAATCACTTACAGTGTGTAACTGGATAGTACACGCCATTCTCGCGAACGCTGATATAAGTATTCTTGTATTAACGTCAATGTCATTTCTATTAGGGTTGTCTGTAAGTATACAAAAATAACAAGATTTTGAATAAAAGTGTCTTTAATTACTATTTATAACTGGGAATAAGCCACAATTAAAGATAAAAATACGTTTATTGACGTTTCAATTTCCAATTCGGAAATCGTTCTCAAAATACAAACAGTAAATTGTCTTTATAAAAATTTAAATTTTAAATTATAATATATTGCCACAGAATAAGAAACAATCAGAATGCCCACTCTCAGATGCCGCCTTTGAAGTTTTTCAGCACGCGACCGCCGTGTTTTAGACCAAACCACGGCACGCGTGACACACGGTGTGGCACGGCGGTGTCTTTGAAGTGGCAAGCAAGAACTTTTTGGAAAAATAAAAAAAATAAGAAAAAATTAACTTGGTAAAAAATTAAAAATTAGTCTTTTATTATATGCCACTCTTTTATTGTACGTACTGCCTCGCGCTAGACACGTTCACGTCAGCGTTATCAGACCTATAATTATATAGGGAATATATTATAGGGAATTTTCCCTATACCTAGGGAATTTTGAGCCAGCTTAGGGAAAAGAGTTTTTATTCAATTCTATGAAAAATCTAGGGAATTCTTAATATTTGTAAGAATATTTTAAAAAATCAGTTTTATTTAATAAACTTTTCAAAATTGCACATATTATATTATCTACTTGGAAATCATACTATTCGTGGAATCACTAAATTCTGTTTATGTGATTTCCCGTCGGAAACTAGAGTGGTGAAATTTCACGAACTGCGAATTACGTCGGGGATCTACCTGGGCTAAAGTATGTATTGGCGTCGCCCATCGGGTGATTTTTGGTTTCTAGTTTGTCTTTCTCTAACTGTTTATGTCATTCCCCGTCGATGACTAGAGTGGTGGTATTTCACAAAGGGCGAATTACGTCAGGGATCCACCTGGACTAAAATATCTTAATACTTTGATATTCTTACAATTCTTACCATAAATACAACTATAAAACACTTGTGCAAAGGGGCAAAAATAATTATATTAAAAACATATGTGTACAACTAGAGGAACATGCTGACCGCAAGAACCTAGAGAACTTTTCTCAAAAGTCAAGTATCTAGCGAGAGAATTCAAACCGCAAAGATCATCAAAGATAATAGTGGAAATATCATAAAAAACCCAGACGGCCTCGCAGAGGTGTGGAAACAATATTGCGAGATACTATTTCTAACAACGACCGAGACAATAATACAGAGAAAATAAGTTATGAAAAAGAACCTCAAATATTGAAATCAGAAATTGAGGTGGCAATTAAAAAGCTAAAATCCAAAAAAGCAGAAGGAGAAGATGGAATAACAGCTGAAACACTAAAAGAAATGGGAGAATTAGGGACGGAAGTAATGCTTAGAATTTGCAATGAGATTTGGAATACCGAAAAGTAGACAAATGACTGGGGTAAACTTGCGTTTATTCCCATATATAAAAAAGGTTTACCGACAGCTGATTGCAGTAATTACCGCACAGTAGCATTGATATCACACGCGAGCAAAGAACTTCTAACCATCATTAATGAAAGACTAAAGTTAATTCCCTTACCACAAATTCCCCAAGAACAATGCGGATTCGTCCCAGGTAGGAAAACAAGAGAACATATTCTTAATATCCGTCAAATTATCGAAAAATCTCGAGATTGCTTTGTTGACTATTCCAAAGCCTTCGATACCGTAAAATGTAATAAAATGTGGCATACACTTAGTGAAATGAGTACTGCAGAACATCTTATCTATTTATTACAAAAACTATAGGTAAATAATACCTGCTAATGTAAGAGTTAATAATGTGATTTCGAAAAACATCAAATTAAAATCTGGAGTTCGACAGGGATGCATAATATGCTCTATTCTATTCAATGTGTATAGTGAACATATGCGTCAAGTTGTTGAGGAAAGTGGCAAGGTAAGGTGAAGCAACGATAGGAGGAAGAAAAATTAAAAACTTGCGTTATGCTGATGACACTGTTATCGTCATCACCAGAAGAACTGGAACAAATTATGAATAGGCTAGGCACGGTGAGTACGGAATATTGAAAATAAATATGCAGAAAAGCAAAGTTATGATCATGGTATGGAAAGAACGGTGGTATGATATATAAAATAGATCCCTCCTCCTCTATGGTTTCTTCTTCGTAAGGATGTAGTGACTGTCATGTAATTTGTTTCACTATTTCTTGTCCAGTTATCTCTCTCCTCTGCGTGTTGTTTTGCTTCGGAGAATGAGTAAACAGTTATGTCGTTTATGTGGTCCGACCATGGTACTGGAGATCTTCCTCTGGATCTTTTACCCGCTTCGTTACCTTCAACTATCATTCTGACTATCATTCTAACTATATCAAATTATCATTCGGAGTTGACATTCGTTATCTTTCTCTTAATAGCCTAGATCTTAAGCATTTCAGACCTAGGTTCTTTTTTATTATTTTTCTTCCTTGTTTTCATTATAGATTCTTAAATCTCCCTTTACTACAGTCCTGCTTTTGTCTGTACTCATGTCCCTTCTGTCGTATTTTTGTTTGATCTATCTGATTACAATAATTATGTGGCCTGTTTCTACTGGCTTTCGTCTGTTTAATAAGAATTCTTGGCTCTTATAAGGCGATGATCGCTGCTAGTTGTGAATCGATTGAGAGTAGTCATATCTTCAAATGTCTTTGTTCCCACACAAGAAGTAAACGATCTCGTTTTTCGTTTTTTTTATCGGGGATATTCGGGTTCATTTTCGGTTTGCTGGTTTCTTAAAGTGTGTGTTCATGGCATATAAATTTGGTTGTTCTAAGCAGTTATATAATTTTTTCTCCTCTTTTATTTCCTGTGTCATAACCCATGCATCCCTATTTTTGGTTTCAGTATTTTTCTTGTTTTTTACCCAATTTTGCGTTGAAATCTCCCATCAATGATGGTATACTTTCTATCATTTTCTTCTAATGTTTGTTATTAAATTTTCGCTAGAACATTTTCAACTACCTCTTATCTGATGTATTGTTGTGGGGAGCATACACTTGTATAACCTTGATCTTGGTTTTTATTATCTAGGTTTATTATAATATATAAGCTTCTCTATCAGAACCGCTTTTATATGTAGAAATGTATGGTGGTGAGATACTTTTTGACAAGAAATCCTACCTCCACCATGTTTTCGTCTATTTTTCCTGTATAGTTATAAGCGATTTCCAGAGTTTAGATGCAATGCATTGTTCGTCTCTACTTTTCACTTCTAACAGTCCTAGAATATTTCACTTTATTCTTGAATAGTTCTTCTAATTCGTAGACCCTTTTATCTTTAGCCATAGATTGGATGCTGTATGTGGCTAGTAGTAACTGTTTTTGTTTGTTCGTATCGATTTTGGCGTGTTTTGTTGAGCTTCTGCCTCCCCCAGAATCCGTCAAGCTGACCGGTTTTCCGGTGTGGGATTCTCAGCTGCTAGCTCTACCCACCCTGGTGTATTATCCCATTTCGTTTCAGGTTCAACATGTTGTGTTTTGAGGGGTATATTGGCATTAAAACAACACGCTTGCCGGATGGGTTGGTGAGTGTTCGCAGTATCACAGCCGGTTAAATCGGTATTTGATTTTCGCCTGCGACTTTGTGATTCCACACCTGTCAGGAATTCTGTTCTTTAGCCACGGTCACTAATGACACAGTTGCTGACCTGTGTCATATCCTCCGTTGATCCGCGGGTACTTATTTGGCGAAGCCTTATTTGTGTACTAGCCACTTGGGGACGCGCGCCGTGTCCACAAGTTAAGACCGGCACGGTCCATCTGATCCATTTACAGATTATTATGGCGGCTATATATCCATTCATAATTTACTTATGGATACGAGACAATCCATGCATATTACACACGAGTATCTGGGTACATTCACTCCAATTGTTTTGGTATAGCAATTATTGATAAGGAAAAAAATATTTACGATGGTAGTCAATTCGTGAAAGAAAACCAGAAAAAAGAGACATAATGTTAATTCCATAATTTATTAATAAATTTTCCATTCATTACTAATTAATTTACTAACCTGTCCCTCTCATTAAATATTAATCTAATGACGGGATGTTTTATTATCTAAGTTTATTTACGATGTTTATTTATTTATTTTATTTAATATCCATTTCTTAAGATCTAATAAATAATTTTTGTCAGAGCTAACATTTTAGTCTATTATCCTTTGTGAATATGGAGAAACAATACAGAAAAGAAAGGTTTCTTTTAAATACATACGCGACAATTGGTTGTATATTTGGTGTTATACCCACAAAGTGGAAGATACTGAACATAGTTTTTTTTATCATATATTCAACATTATCATATTGTTTGTTTCGAAGTAAGTCCTACGTATATGAATTTCAAGAAAAATCGGACTCAATCTTGTACTAGTTCTGATCAATACATATAGCTATATTATATATATTTTCATGTCACTGTATATCATGAACAGAACCGATATAAATGGGTAAACTTCATTGAAATGTCTGTCCTGTAAACAAATGGCAAAAATTTTAAATTCAGTGCAAAAGTTCTACTTGCCAAAACTAATATTTTTTAATGATAAATATCGTAACCATTAACACATGGATGTATTACTTTTCACAGACAATTCTCGCATATTTTTAATAGCTGCAGATATACATTTTTCTATACACTTTGCTTCAAAATGTTTGATTACGGTTGTTATTATTAATTGAAGTAACCCAGATAATGACAAGAAAACTTGAATATGTCACTAAAAATGATACTATTTATATTTAAAAGCCCATACAATGTATCAAAGACTGATATTTTTGAAAATATTAACGATATAATGAATGTTTACTCCAATATTAACACTTGTAGCGACAGTGTTAATTGAACTATTTGGATCGCTAATTCTAATGTTCTTTTTTATTTTATTTTGTAGAAGCACTTACTGTGTGTAAACTACGCAGTACAAGCCATTCTCGCGAACGTCTCTACAAATTCTTTTTATATTCATCAGCAATGCCGTTTATATTAGGTTTGTCCTGTAAGTATTAGAAGAATACTTAATTGAAGGCCTTTGAATAAATTGGGTACAAGTGGGTTTATTCATATTCTGAGGTTTTTACAATAAAAGTTAAACATAATTCAAAAATTTCCAAAAACAACTAGGATTATAGTAGAGTATACAGGCCAGGCAAGAATTGACAGACGAAGAAGAAAAATTGACAAACTTAAAAGAAGAAAAACAAGAAGAGGCGACAACTCCAGACTGGTTAGTAAAAAAGAAGAATTGACAATTGTACAGCGGTCCGCCGTCATCTTGTGGACGTCACTTGCCTGGTTGCCACTGACGTCACAAGATGGCGGCTGACTGCTGTCAACTGTCAATTCTTCTCCTTTTTGTTAACCAGTCTGAAGTTGCCGCTATTCGTCTTCTTCTTTTGCGTCTGTCAAGTTTTTTTTCTTCTTTTATCTATCAATTCTTCTTCTGTTCGTCTGTTCATTCTTCTTCTTTTTAGCTGTCAATTCTTCTTCTATTTGTCTGTCAATTTTATTGAACGCTTTAACTGCTTAGACAAGGAAAGAGAGAGGACGGGTAACGCTCGTTCAACCAACCTTCAAAAAGTGATACCACTTTTTGATGTGTCCGCCATTTTTTTGGTGGCAAACAAAAGACCTGACACCAGTTTTGTTTTTGTGGTTTTTTAAAAAAAGTGAATTAAATACCTATTTTTTTTACTTAACAAAATGGTGAATTGTGCATATATTCTTTGTAAAAATCGCAGCGAGCAGAAAACACCAGGAATATCGTTTCATAGGTAAATATTTATAACAGTTGCAATTAGGTATTAATTGATTTTACTTTTTATTTCAATTTTAAACCTCAAAACCAATTTAAATTAAGTATTTTAAGGAAAGGTGAGATCTAAATTACTAAATAAGAATGCTAAATATGCATAGTTATTTCAGTAATTGTATTATAATTAATAATTTCACCCACAGACCATGATAATTTGCCAGTGGCGATGTGGGCGTTGAGGTTAAAATTCCATAAAATATTCCATAAAATTCCATAAATCAGTAAATATATAAATAAATTTCGTTAATTTTTATTCCAAAATATTTGTACAAAATAAAATACATTAAATAAAACATTTAATGTACAAAAGATGTTTCATTTTAAATACGAATTAGTCAATCCTTAAAAATACAAAGATACACCGCTGACCACTTTCTCGGTGGCAGTTTGGCTTCACTTTTAGCGATACGGTTACGCGTCCTCTCTCTTTCTTTGTCTAAGCTTTACTGAATTATTTTTTTTATGATCTCTCTCCCATTTGTTGACATATGTGGAAGTTTTCTTCATCCTCTTATGAAAACTTTTAGTATTAAACGCTTGATTTATATCGTTTAAAATATTCCTCCGACTGCAATGACGTTCGTATGGTTTACTCCATGGTAGTGCTATTATCCGGTTAGGCCAACGCTAACGCGGAGCTGCTAACATGACGAAATTAGCGCTCGTACAATGGTTGACAATATTGACAAAAATTTTATTTATATGTCTTATTTAATATTGCCTCAACTTAATTTGCAATGGATTTATCAGGGATTACATGCTTTTTGTTTACATAAAACAAAAATGTAAGTGGACAATGTTGTCCTGCCATTTGTCTCTAATTTTTTTTTTTGTTTTTTTTTTTATAGTATATTGTTTTATAAGCAGTAAAAACGATACTTTTGTAGCGAGGCTGTACGTTTGAGACGAGCGTAGCGTGTCTGGCATTAACCCGACGCACAAAAAAAAATCATTTTTACTCCGAATAGAACATAAAACGATTTCAGAATACTTTAATAATGTAAATAGATGTTTGTCAAATTTTATTGGACAATTACAAATCTAGAGCACACACTGTATAAAATGCTGTTATAAAAACACATTAGTTGCAGCAAGCGGAACCTTGCAAGATAAGCATAATAATTTCAACAGCAATTGCCCCAATAACGAGGCGATGCTTCTCAGTTTGATATGATATAAAAGTATATTAGAAATGGAGTTCAATAATAATATAGATAAATTCTTATTCAACTTTAATTGTAATTTAAGATGTAAGCAAAAGTAATTAAAATCGTTATATAAGTAATGTCGTTCAGTAAAGGCATCCAGTTCCATAATTTATTATTAAATTTTCCATTCATTAGTAGTTAATTTATAAACTCTACCTCTCGCATTAAATATTAATCGAATTACGTTATGTTTTATTATTAATTGTTATTTATAAAGTTTATTTACGACTATTGAATAATGATTTCTTAAGTCATAAATACATTTTGTCAGAGCTTAAATTTATTCCATTATCATTTGTAAATATGGAGAAACAATACAAAAAAGAAATGTTTCTTCTGAATGTATATGCGGCAATTGGTTGTATATTTGGTGTTATACCCACAAAGTTGAAGTTTCTGAACATAATTTATTTTATCATATATTCAACATTATCATATTGTTTGTTTCGAAGTCAGTCCTACGTATATGAATTTCAAGAAAAATTCGGACTCCATCTTGTACTAGTTCTGATCAATACATATAGTTATATAATATATATTTTCATGTCGTTATATATCATGAACAAAAACCGATATAAATGGGTAAACTTTATTGAATGTCTGTCTGTAACAAATGGCAAAAATTTTAAATTTAGTGCAAAAGTTCTACTTGCAAAACTAATATTTTTAATGATAAATATCGTAACATTAACACATGGATGTATTACTTTCACAGACAATTCTCGCATATTTTTAATAGCTGCAGATATACATTGTCTATACACTTTGTTTCAAATGTTGATTACGGTTGTTATTTTAATTGAAGTAACCCAGATAATGACAAGAAAACTTGAATATGTCACTAAAATGTTACTATTTATATTTAAAAGCCCATACAATGTATCAAAGACTGATATTTTTGAAAATATTAACAATATAGTAAATGTTTATTCCAATATTAACACTTGTAGCGAACAGTTTAATGAACTATTTGGATCGCTAATTCTAATGTTCTTTTTTATTTTATTTTGTAGAAGCACTTACTGTGTGTAACTACGCAGTACAAGCCATTCTCGCGAACTCTTCTACAAATTCTTTTATATTCATAGCAATGCCGTTTATATTAGGTTTGTCTGTAAGTATTGAAGAATAATTAATTGAAGGCCTTTGAATAAAAGGGGTACAAGTGCGTTTATTCATATTCTGAGTTTTTTTGCAATAAAAGTTAAACATAATTCAGAAATTTCCAAAAACAACTACACTTCATCTAATTTATATAACGATACACGTCATCGGCGTCATAGCCTGTGACGTTACATGATACCAACACAAAATATTTAGGGTGTAGGTGTGTTCTTTTTTAGAATTCACTTTACCGAGTACACTTTAAAAATTTCTATTAATGTTAACTTAAAGAAATACACAATAATATGTTTCATTTAATTTTGTATAAATGCATTATAAAGCGTTTTTATCAAGACATTTGTTCGGAACACACTGTAACTGTAATCGAATAAAGCTAAAATTTTGGCATTAATTGGTAACACTTATTTGACAGTTGCGGTGTTGACACTTTTTGTACTTCATTATTTTGAATTTTAAAGTGAATATCTCTTGTTTTATATTTTTAACTATTTAATAAAATCTGTTCTTTTTAAAACAAAATTAGTGTGTTTTATTTCAAAAATGTCACGTAAGAATTTAAAATAGTCGTTGTAAAGAGATGGTAATACTTTTGCAATAATTATGTAATCTATTTGATTTAAAATGGAGTCAGCATTTTTTTTATACTTTGGCAACTATGTCAACTTCGATCTCTGACGTAGATAATGACGTAAGTCGTTATCTAAATTAGATGAAGTATAGGTTTATAGTAGAGTATACAGGCCAGGCAAGAATTGACAGACGAAGAAGAAAAATTGACAGACTTAAAAAAGAAGAACAAGAAGAGCGACAACTCCAGACTGGTGAGTAAAAAAAAAGAATTGACAATTGACAGCGGTCCGCCTTCATCTTGTGACGTCACTTGCACAAGTGACGTCCCTGGTGCCACTGACGTCAGAAGATGGCGGCTGACCGCTGTCAACTGTCAATTCTTCTCTCCGTTTTGTTAACCAGTCTGAAGTTGCAGCTATTCTTCTTCTTTTGCGTCTGTCAAGTTTTCTTCTTTTTATCTATCTTCTTCTGTTCGTCTATTCATTCTTCTTCTTTTTAGCTGTCAATTCTTCTTCTATTTGTCTGTCAATTTTATTGAACGCTTTACTGCTTAGACAAGGAAAGAGAGAGGACGGGTAACGCTCGTTCAACCACAGAATAATAAACAATCAGAATGCCCACTCTCCATGGAAAATTAAGTACGCGCATATCCTTCGCGCAGACGTTCCGCCATGTTTTAGAGGGAACCAGTGTTGTTTATGTGGTGTACATAGAAAAATTAACCCGGTTTAATTGACTTACGGCATTCATAGACATACTATACAATTATATTAACATTGTTAAATATAATAACATAAATATAATATAATTAAACATAAATATAAACAATTACATAACCTCACAAATCATATGTCTGTGTTACGTGTTTCCTTCTAAAACATGGCGCGCGTACTGAAAAACTTCAAAGGCAGCATCTGAGAGTGGACGTTCTGATTGTTTATTATTCTGTGGTTCAACCAACCTTCAAAAAGTGATACCACTTTTTGATGTGTCTGCCATTTTTTTGGTGGCAAATAAAAGACCTGACACCAGTTTTGTTTTTGTGCTTTTTTAAAAGAAGTGAATAAAATACCTATTTTTTTTTACTTAACAAAATGCTGAATTGTGCATTATATTCTTTGTAAAAATCGCAGCGAGCAGGAAAACACCCGAGAATATCGTTTCGTAGGTAAATATTTATAATAGTGCAATTAGGTATTAATTGATTTTAGTTTTTATTTCAATTTTAAACATCAAAACCAATTGAAATTAGTATTTTAAGGAAAGGTGAGATCTAGATTACTAAATAAGAATGCTAAATATGCATAGTTATTTCAGTAATTGTATTATTAACAATTTCACTCGCAGACCATGATGATTTGCCAGTGGCAGTGGGCGTTGAGGGTTAAAATTCCATAAAATATTCCATAAAATTCCATAAATCTTATATATTAAAACGCTAAGCCCTTTTCTTGTCCACCACTTTACTCAAAAACCATATTAGATAATTAAAATATGTTTTCGGAATATTATTAGTACTTACGTATGAGTTTGTCAAGATATATTTTTGGTACAAAAATTCACTTCCGGTTTTGAGATGACCGAATCTAAAATTTACTTTAAGTTTTAGACCCCACAAATGTATATATGGATCAAAAGGTCTCGTCGAGACGAATCTAAATATGTACTTGCAGTTGCGATCCGACACCGGAAGTGACCCGAAACGCGCAATAAAACGTTAAGATAGAGCAATTCTCACACCGGATTCGTGATCAGCATGCTTAAATTAACTGCTAATTGATATCCATGTCGACATTTAATGAACTAAAAATTGCATTCCGGTTTTTGAGGGTCGACTTCCGGTTTCGTTTTTTAATAAAAAGTAAAAAGTAAAGTTTACATAACGCCCGGTGCCAAGCAAAAGTTTTCAGAAAATGGAGTCATTGTAACAAAAAACATTGTTTTCGACAAAATATTTTCGTGATATTTAATACACTTTTTACTTGCATTATTATTGATGAATGTTATGTATATTCTTGCTTATATTGTTTGTATTGATCTTTTAATTTTTCTCGCAAAATAAAAATTTCATTTAAAAAACTCAATGTCGAGTTAATCCGCTAGTAAGTAAATAAATAAACAAATTTCGTTAATTTTGATTCCAAAATATTTGTATAAAATAAAATAAATAAAATAAAACATTTAATGTACAAAAATGTTTTATTTAAACAGGAATTAGTCAATCCTTAAAAATACAAAGATACACCGCTGACCACTTCCTCGGTGGCAGTTTGGCTTCACTTTTAGCGATACGGTTAGGCGTCCTCTCTCTTTTCTTGTCTAAGCTTTACTGAATTCTTTTTTTTATGATCTCTCTCCCATTTTGTTGACGTATGTGGAAGTTTTTTTCCATCCTCTTATGAAAACTTTTAGTATTAAACGCTTGATTTATACCGTTTAAATATTCCCCGACTGCAATGTCGTTCGTATGGTTTACTCCATGGTAGTGCTATTATTCGGTTAGGCCGACGCTAACACGGAGCTGCTAACGTGACGAAATTAGCGCTCGTACAATGGTTGACAATGTTGACCAAATTTTTATTTATATGTCCTTATTTAGTATTGCCTCAACTGAATTTGCAATGGATTTATCAGGGATTACATGCTTCTTGTTTATATAAAAAAATATAAGTGGGTAATGTTGTCCTGCCATAGGAGTAAAAACGATACTTTTTGTAGCGAGGCTGTACGTTTGAGACGAGCGTAGCGCGTCTGGCATTAACCCGACGCACAAAAAATCATTTTTACTCCGAATAGAACATAAAACGATTTAAGAATACTTTAATAAATTAAATGTTTGCCAAAGTTTATTGCGACAATTACAAATCTAGAGCACACGCTGTATAAAATTCTGTTATAAAAACACATTAGTTGCAGCAAGCTGAACCTTGCAAATTAAGCATAATAATTTCAACAGCAATTGCCTCAATAACGAGGCGATTCGTCTCAGTTTGATATGATATAAAAGTAGAAATGGAGGTCAATAATAATATAGATAAATTCTTAGTCAACTTAGTTGTAATTTAAGATGTAAGCAAAAGTAATTAAAATCGTTAAATAAGTAATGTCGTCCAGTAAAGGTATCCAGTTCCATAATTTATTATTAAATTTTCCATTCATTAGTAGTTCATTTACTAACTCTACCTCTCGCATTAAAAATATTAATCGAATGACGTTATGTTTTCATTTGATTGTTATTTATAAAGTTTATTTACGACTACTCAATAATAATTTCTTAAGTCATTAATACATTTTGTCAGAGCTTAAATTTATTCCATTATCATTTGTAAATATGGAGAAACAATACAGAAAAGAAAGGTTTCTTCTGAATGTATATGCGGCAATTGGTGTCTGTTTGGTGTTATACCCACAAAGTTGAAGTTTCTGAACATAGTTTATTTTATCATATATTCAACATTATCATATTGTTTATTTCGAAGTCAGTCCTACATGTATGGATATAAAGAAAAATTCGGACTTCAATTGTACTAATTCTGATCAGTAATACACACCTATGTTATATATATTTTCATGTCGCTGTATATTATGAACAAAAACCGATATAAATGGGATGACTTCATTGAACGTCTCTTTGTAATAAATGGCAAAAATTTTAAATTTAGTGCAAAAGTTCTACTTGCAAAACTAATATTTTTAATAACAAATATCGCGACATTAACACATGGATCTATTGTTTTCACAGACACTTCTCACATATTTTTGATAGCTGCAAATATACATTGGCTGTATACTTCGTTTCAACTGTTGATTACGGTTGTTATTTTAATTGAAATAACCCAGATACTGACAACAAAACTTGAATATGTCACTAAACTGTTACTATTTATATTTAAAAGCCCATACAATGTATTAAAGGATGATATGTTAGAAAATATTAATCATATAATGAATGTTTATTCCAATATTAACACTTGTAGCGAACAGTTTAATGAACTATTTGGATCGCTAATTCTAATGTTCTATTTGATTTATTTTATAGAAGCGCTTTATGTGTGTAACTGCGCAGTACTAGCCATTCTCTCGAATTCTACAAGTTCTCTTCTATTTAGATCAATGCCATATATGTTGGGTTTGTCTGTAAGTACTGAAATATAATTAATTGAGTACCTTTGAATAAAAGCAGTACAGTTGCATTTATTCATATAATGACGTTTTGTATTAAAAGTTAAACATAATTAAAAAAATTCCAAAAAGAACTAGGATGGTTATTTAACATTTATAATTATATTAATAAATTTTACATTTTAATTCTGTAGCAATATTAATCAATCAAAAGTGTAATCAAAAATACTTATACCGTAAACATGGCCTACTTTGTCAAGTGACTTCAACTTTTCCTACTGTAAAGGTTATAATATTTGTAAGAAAAATATTATATTTAAAAAAATATATATAGAAAAATAAAACATGCAGAAATCACGGCAGTGTGACCTAACCTGCGCGAATGAGATTTAATGCTGGCAATAAGGGAGCTATCCATGATATAAGGATACAAGATATGATATTGCCACGCACTAAACTCGTACATCTCGCGCATGACGTCACCTTGTGCTAAATTTTCAAAATGTATCCATGCTTGCGGTGAAACGAAATGTTAAAATTCTAATATGATATAGTAGATGTTTTATTTACTACGTGAATTTAAACTCTATCATTGTATTATATAATGCAGTTCTTTTTACACTGTCATAGGCTGCTTTGAAGTCGACGAAGGGATGGTGTGTATCTATGTTATATTCTAATGACGTTTCTAGAATCTGAATATGTGCTTGAATTCGATGTGTAGTTGACTTTTAAGCAATAAATCCGCATTGATATTGACCAACAATATCCTTTGTAAAATGTTTAAGTCTTTCAAACAATACATTGCCGGAGATTTTATACGCAGATGCTAACAGAGTAATGCCTTTATAGTTCTTACACTCCAGTTGATTGCCCTTTTTTTCGCAGTGAATATTATTCCTTTTAGCCACTCTTCTGGTACCAACTCATTTTGCCATATAATTACTATTAGTTTATGGTTTGTTGCAAAAAGTTGATCACCACCTTTTTTATACATTTCCGAACAGATTCATCGATTCCTGGGACTTTATTTTCTTTGAATTTTAGGATGGCATTTGACACTTCTTCTCTTGTTGAGTCTTTACTGTGTAGTTGACGTTGAAGATGTTGTTGATTGTCTAGTGGTAACCTCCTTCAATATATAATTATATTTAGATATGCGCTGGAATGTTATGGCCATCTGTTAAGAACTGAATTTTTATCATGTAAAATTTCACTGTTAGTATTTTTACAAATTTTTAATCGTGGTTTAAATTCTCGTCGATGGATACGTTTTTCCTCTCTTCTAAAACGTGCGTACTCTTCTTTTTTTCTCCGTGTACAACCTGCGTCAATGGGTTTTTGATATGCTGCATTTTTTCTATTTGTGGCCATTTTGCAGTATGCAACCAATGATTTCTTTTTTCTGACTTGGTTTTGCCCAATATTTCAACGGATTTCTCTAACACAATATCTCGTATATTTGCCCATAGTTGGTTAATGTCTTCTTCTTTTAAGTTTTTTGTCTTTATTTAATCTTCTATTTGGTGTCTGCATACATTGGCAATGTCGAGATCTTTTAGTTTATTAATGTCGATTTTTTCTCTCCTTTTCCCGATCTCCTTTTTTTTAAGTTTATCATCATCATCATCAATGGTACTACAGCCCTATGAAAGAGCCTCGACCTTCCCAAGTCTATTACGCCAGGCAGTCCTATCCATGCCATTCCAGTTTCTCTTCCTATCTACCCTTCATAAGACGATCTCATCTGAGCATCCTTCTACTTCCACTTCGAAACTAATTGTTTGTTATATCTGTGGTATACCTCGTAGTTGTATCTCCTCCTCCAAACACCATTTTCACAGATGCCACCAAATATTCCTCTCAGGATCCTTCGTTCAAATATAAGCAGAAAGATCTTCGTCTGCCTTGGAGATGGTCCATGTCTCCGATCCATATGTCAACACTGGCTGTATAAGGGTTTTGTATATGTTATTTTTGTTTTTTTGGCTTAAGTTTCTACTTCTCATATGTCTACTCAGTCCAAAATAGCATCTGTTTGCCATTATTATCCTTCGCTTGATTTCTTCCGTTATGGCGTTCTCTTTGGTGATCAGGGAGCCTAAGTATGTGAATTTGTCCACCACTTCAAAGGTAGAGTTATCAACCGTGAATTGGGGACCGATGTTCCTGACTCTATTGTTGGGTGTTGATGCCATCATCTTAGTTTTCTCCTCATTTACTTGCAGGCCCATAGATTTTGAGGCATTTGAGAAGGTGGTATACATTTCTTCTAGCTTGCGTGTTGTGCGGGCAACTAGGTCCACATCATCTGCATATGCCAAAATTTGGGATGATTTATTAAAATGATTTTCTCTGTTGTCTATTCGGGCATCTCTGATAGGCCTTTTCCAGTGCTATGTTGAAAAGGAGACACGCCAGCGCGTCTCCCTGTCGCAGCCCAACATGCGTTCCAAACGCCTGTGATTGTTCGCCCTGTATTTCGACTTTGCAAACCACATTACGCATTGTAGCCTTAACCAATCTTATCAGTTTATCGGGGATGTGGAATTCATTCATGGCTTCATACAATTTATTTCTTAGGACACTATCATAGGCATATTTGAAGTCTACAAAAAGATGGTATGTATCGATATTGAATTCATTGGTTTTTTTCCAGTATTTGCCTTAGCACAAAGATCTGATCTGTTGTTGATCGACCAGGCCTAAACCACTTTGATATTCCCCGAGAAGTTCCTTTGAATATGCACTTAGGCGACCATATAAGATCCTCGAAAATATTTTGTATGCTGTATTAAGGAGGGTTATTCCCCTATAGTTTCTACATTCCAATTGGTCACCCTTTTTGTGTAGCGGGCAAACGATTCCAATACACCACTCTTCCGGGATTTGTTCCTCATTCCAGGCTCTCAGTATTATGTTATATATTTGATTAGTCACAGTAGCACCTCCACATTTAATAAGTTCCGCGGGTATACCATCACTTCCTGGAGATTTATTGTTTTTTAGGTGTTTTATTGCATCTCGTACTTCTTGAATTGACGGAGGCTCTAATGGTGAATTGTTGCTTGCTCCTGCGGGTGGTTGATTTGGATCTGGATCTTCTACTTCTATAGTAAGTAGTTCTTTAAAGTGTTCCACCATCCTTTTTAGTACTTCTTCTTTTTGTATTTAGTATATGCCCCTCCTTATCCTTACATAGTCTGAGCCTTGGTTTGAATTCCTTTCTTGCATTATTCAGAGTTTTGTAGAATTTTCTTGTTTGGTTTTCCTTTTTTAATACCTCAAGTTCTTCCAATATTCTATTTTCGTGAGTTCGCTTTTTTCTTCTTTTTTTTAAGTTATTAAGTGTAAATTGGAATTTAGGCATTTTGGAATTGGCATTAGACAGGGATGTGTTTTTATTGCCACTTTTGTTTAACTTATATTCTAAAGAAATTTTCCAAAACACGTTCAATAATATCGAAGCGGAAAATCACCGTTAACCGGAGAAAACAAATACAAACACTTACGAGATGCAGAACGACACTGTGTATCATAAGCAAACGAGTATAGAGGATCTACAACATCTTATAGAAATCTTGAGTATGAATAGCGCTAAGATGGGAATTACTATAAACGCTAAAAAACGAAAACATGCTAATTACAAAAAGACCAACAAAGTATACATCACTTATTGACAATCAGTGGTAACGTGATAGAACAAGTAGAAAAATGTCAGTACTTGGAACTTTGATCAATGAAACCAATGATCATACTGTAGAAATAAAACATGGCGAATAGGTATTGCCAGATCAGCATTTATACGAATGAAGCTACTCCTAACGTGCAAAAAATCTAAATTTGGAGATCAGACTACTTACCATTCGCTGTTATATATTTTCAATATTATTATATGGTAGCTGAACCTTGGACATTAAAAAAATGTAATTTAAAAAGAATCGAGGCTTTAGAACTCTGGTTATACCGCAGACAGTGGAGGTTCCTTCATAAGTGCACATGTGCACGTGCACTCCCACAATTATTTTCATACAAACATTTATATAAATATTTAAAATTTATTATTCTATAAATAATATTTTTAATCAACTAATTAACCGTAACTGAAATCAGAAATTACAGATCCGAGCAGCTTATAAGTAATAGGTAACATTAATTATTTTTATTCTATTTAGACATGCGGAAATTTCACGGGTTCGTGACATGAGGCACAATCTCCAGAGCACTGCTCGGGTAAAAATATTAATTTTCATTGGCCCAATACCACCGACCGCACTTCCCACTTCCCCGCAATAGTCCGGCGTTGTAGCTGGCCTGGTGTGCACAAATGGATTGTGATCGGGATCCTAAGTCTATTTCATTGTAATTTGTAGGGACGACAAATACACATTTAAATTTTGCGGTGATAGTGTTGCTTATAAAGTTTCAAACAATTTAAGAATGGAGAGCGTGAATGTTAGCGTGGATTATTTAAAATCAATTAAATTTTCTTCACTATCTTTAGAAGAAAAATTAAAAATTAAAAGTGCCGGTCGTCCTAAACCAAATTTGTTAATTTCGAAGGTAACAAAATGCAAAAGTCGAGATTATAAACGATCATTTAAAATTGAGATTTATGAAAAAACTGACTGGTTGTGTGGGTGTGCTACTACCAATACTCTTTACTGTTTTCCGTGTTTGCTATTTGGAGATGAGGAATCAGAATGGACAAAAAATGGTATTAAAGACTTAGTTCATTTATCCGAAAAAATTAAAAAGCATCAACATTCAAAGTCACACATATCTGCTAAATTAGGTTTTAATTTATTAGGTAAACAAGATATTCGGCAACAACTAAATAGTGCATACCGATTAAATATTGCAAAACATAATGAACAAATAAAAAATAATAGGTACGTCTTATCAAAAATTATAAACTGTGTCAAATTTTGTGGTGCTTTTGAACTTGCTCTCCGCGGCCATGATGAAAGAAAGGATTCAATAACCCTGGTAATTTAGAGGTCTCATAAATTTTTCCGCGAATTGGATTAGCTCTCAAGACCATTTGCAGCAAGCTACTGTGTTTAAAGGAACGTCAAAAGACATTCAAAATGATTTACTCGATTGTATGCTTTCAGTGTGTCAGGCACATATCAAAAAAGAAATTGCTGCTTCAAAATTTGTTTCCATTGTGAGTGATGAAACGAGTGACATTTCAAATATTTTTCAAATGGTTATAGTTTATCGTTACACTTTACCAAACGGGACCCCTGTTGAAAGATTTTGGACTTTTTTAAAACCAAATAACCACGATGCTGTTTCCTTAGCTGGCTGCATAGAAGAATGTTTAAGTTGTGTTTTATCAAGTTCCGATAAGTTAATTTCTCAAAGCTATGACGGAGCAAGTGTTATGAGTGGCGTTCATGGGGGTGTGCAAAAACTCATTCAGGATAAATTTAGATATGCCAATTATATACATTGTTATGCGCATCAGTTAAATTTGTTAATGTCTCAGGCAACAAGCATAAATACTAATGTACGTATATTTTTTGCTGATTTGACCGACATTACTAATTTTTTTTTCAAATTCACCTCAGAGAGTTGCCATATTAGATGAAGTTGTGGGAAATAGGGTTCCGTCAGCATCTGCTACAAGATGGAATTTCAAAATTAGAACGGTGAACATGGTGTATGAAAATAGAGAAGCCCTAATAGAGTGTATGGAAAGAATACAATCCACATCCAGGCAATCTGGAACCATAACAAAAGCAGGTGCACTTTTAAGGTTATTGAATGATAATAAATTTGTATTTTGGTTGAAAGTTTTTCATCGTGTTATGCCCCACGTTGACATACTATATTCACAAATACAAAAAACTGCTACTGATTCCGTAATCGTAAAACGATGCCTGACTACATTTGAAGAAAATATACAAAAAGAAAGAGACAATATTCACACTATAAGAGACATCGAGTTAACAGACATTGACGATAGTCAATCCAGGAAGAGACGGAAGAAAGATGACAGAAATTCTTATGTCTCCACAATTATTCAAGCTAAGGAAGTTTGCGATACTATACTATCTGAAATTAAGAGAAGGTTTTTGTTTACAGGACATTTGGAAATAGCAAAATTATTTTCAGTGGACAATTTTGAAATATATAGCTCAAATTTTCCTACATTGACATTGGAATCAGCAATTAACAATTATCCCTTTTTAAATAAAAACAAATTAAGGACTGAATTGGAAATTGTTTATAGAAGATCCGATTTTAAAGAACTTTCCGGAGCAGTTCACTTACTTAAATTTTTGATTGAAAATAATTTGCAAGAAGATTTTTCTGAAATTATTTAATTCTTCAAGTACTTGTTACGATGCCAATGACAACAGCTGAAGCAGAACGATGTTTCTCTACATTGAAACGTATCAAAACTTTCCTTAGAAGTACTATGGGCCAGGATAGACTAACTGCACTCGCCATGTTATCAATTGAAAAAAAAATGATTCAAGAAATTCCAAATTTTAATGAATTGGTTATTGAAGAATTTATCTCAAAAAAAGACAGGCGACTTGATTTTCAATACAAAACTTGCTTGTAACATTTAAAAACTAAATTATAATTTTAAGTTTAATAAAATACATTATTTATTGTAGTTTCTTAATAAGATCCTTTGATTTTTACAATTTGACGACACTCAAAAATTTTTGCTTACAGAATAGGGCTGAAGCGGAGGCCTATGGTGTTATCTATTTTTATATGGTATATAGAATAAGTGTGCACCCCCAATACTTTATACCAGGCGCCGCCACTGACCGCAGAGTATTGAAAATATCATGACTGATAGAATTACAATAAAGAAAGTACTGGAGAAGGTTGGTAAAGAAACAGAACTTAATAACCACTATACAAACCAGAAAACTGAAATACCTAGGCTACGTGATGAGGAGACCAAAATATTAAATTTTGAGACTCGTAATACAGGAAAAGATTCAAGGAAGAAAGTCTGTTGGCCGAAGGCAGAACTCATGGTTAAAGAATTCACGTGATCGGTATCAATGCAGATCGATTAATTTGTTTAGAGCAGCAAGTTCTAAAATAAAAATAGCGATTATGATTGCAAACCTCCAGGGAGACGGCACTCTAAGAACACATACCAGAAAGCACCCTAATACGGGTTATTGTATTTTCAGCATTGAGATGAAGATGAATAGCAAATAATAGTATGAGAAACCAGTCATTAGTGGTAGAATAGATTGATTGTGAGTATGCCTTATTCTCATTTCTTTGTCTAAATAAATAACTATCACGATATCGTCTGAGAAACATTTGTTTTTTTCGTTTTTCTTCAAGCATATCTATCAATCCCCTACTATTTTCTGTTTTTAGTGTTCCAAGATTTCAAAGCCCTCTACCGATTCTTTTTTATTTAATGATCTTTCTCCTGGGGTACTCCTTCTCCAAGTATCCAAACGGTTACTTATTTTTTTATTAATTTGCCGTAAAAAATGTAAATAAGCTGAATTTCTACCTCTACCATGAGACATTAATCGATTGATGTTTTAATTCATTATTTAAGTGTATTTTCCAATTGTCTTTACGAACAATTGATTAAGTGAAATAAAGTAGTGTTCTAAAACCAACACATAAAACTTAGTTCATTATTGCTTATCGATATGGAAAAACGGTACAAAAAGGAACGATTTCTTTTAAATGTATACACAAGAATTGGTTGCCTATTGGGTGTTATACCCACAAAGTGGAAGATACTGAATTTAGTTTTTTTAGTTATTTATTCAACCTTTTCATATTTAGTTACTTTGTTCTTTCTTTATAGATCTCATGGAAAATTCAAACCAAAAACTGTCGTACCTCTGATTAATTCATATAGCTATGTTATATATAGTTTCATGTCGCTACATATCATGAACAAAAATCGATATAAATGGGATGCTTTATTGTATCTCTCTCTTTAATGGACGGCAAGAATTTTAAATATAATGCACAAATACTAGTTTTAAAACTAACTTTCCTTGTAGTAGGTATCATGGCATTAACCTACGGAGCTGCTATTATTACAGATATTCATAATGTATTACTAATAGCTGCAGACGTTCAGTGGCTCTACACTTACTACCAAATGTTGATTACAGTTGTTATTTTAATCGAAGTAACACATATATTAACAAGAAAACTTCAGGGGGTCACTAAAATGTTACTATCTGTATTTCAAAGCCGTTATAGTGTATCAAAAGATTCTAGAATAAAAAATATTAAAGATATAATGGATATTTATTTAAAAATCAACACTTGTACCGAACAATTTAATGAACTATTTGGATCGTTAATTTTGATGTACTTTTTCGTCTACTTTTGGGAAATGCTTTGTGTCTGTCACTGGTCAGTAGAAGTACTTGTCGCGAATTGGGACAGTGCGAACACCAGTATTGTAACTAATTCATTACCTGTGGTAATATATTTATCGGTGAGTACATACAAATAGTTAACTAAAATCCACAAGGAATCTAAGTTCCTGTAGCTGGTTGTATACCAAGTATCACAAAAAATTGGTTGAGTTTACCTAAAGTACAAGCTGAATATAGCCGCAAACGTCAACAATATATTGGTTTGGCAGTGTTGGCATGTTTTTATAATGCATATGTTGTATGCTTCGAATAGAAAGAGATAAAGCTTTTAAAAAGTACATTTTGATTATACTATTTTATGAATTCTACAATTTTTAATTTATGAAGCAATAACGAGTAGATATTTGTCTCTTTCGAGATTAATTGCAAACACCTTTTGTAATCTGGCAACTGATCTACTACCAAAGGGTAATTGCTAAAAAAATTTCTAATAATTAACTGCAATTAATCTTCAAATAAACAAATATTTACTCATTGTTATTTTATATATATATATAATATATATATAATATATATATATATATATATATATATATATATTACGAATATATATATATATATATATAAATATATATATAATATATATAGGTGGCATAGGTGGCAGGTAGTACTCTTCTACAATCCCAGTAGAAGACAGGCTACTACAGGGATTAGTGACCCTGCCTTATGCTAGCTTCTGGTTCTCCCTCCTTCCTTGCCTGAGGGAACCAGGTCCTCATACCCTTTTCCTATCCCCCCCTTTTAAAACTCCTACCTTCATCCTACCCTCTACCAACTCGCACTGGCCAGCGCGGTAGAGTATGGCTAAAATCCAAGCATGTTTGACACGACAAAAACACGGCCCTCAGTCCCCGGCAGTGAGCTGATCCTTGGTCAAGGTAGCGATCAAGAAAGACAGCAAACAGAGGGTGCGAAGAATCCCCGGTCAGATCAGGCTACCACGGACGACGACAAATGTATATCGCCACGTACAATGTAAGAACACTGTCATCTGAAGAAAAATTACTGGAATTAGAAGAAGAGTTAAAACACATAAAATGGGACGTTATAGGTCTCTGTGAAGTAAGACGTGAAGAAGAAAACTGTATAACTCTTAAATCAGGGCATCAACTTTTCTATATGGGAAACAAAGAAAAAATAGGAGGAGTTGGACTTCTTATACATAAGAGACACACTAAAAATATCCAACAACTTAAAGGTATCAACCAAGAATAATACTCTGCATACTGAAGCTTAATAAAAAAACCAGCCTTAAAATAATTCAAGCCTATGCACCTACATCTACACACTCGGACGAGGAAGTTCAAGTTGTCGAGAAAAATAAAAGTTTAAAGGTGCTGAAGAGATGTCAAGCTCTAGGTAAGAAGAACATTGTTAAGCTCGCAGATCGAAATGGAAAAGTGGTAACAGATAAAGATAAGATAATTAAGGTAGTTGAAGAATTTTACACAGAATTATATAGAGAAAGGGGGAAGAAAGACGGCACCAAGTTGAGAAAAGTCCAGAATGTGGGTTCAGAGGATATCCCAGAAATAACAATCGAAGAAGTCTTAAAGTCATTAAATAGAATGAAAAACAATAAAGCAGCTGGTGATGATCAAATCGTTATTGAGGCAGTTAAAGCAGGAGGAAAGACAGTATTGAAAGCATTGACGCAATTATATAACTTATGCCTTTCAAACTGAGGTTACACCATCTCAGTGGAATAAAGCTGTTATAGTAGTCATGCACAAAAAGGAGATATAACAGAGCTAAAGAACTATAGACCTATTAGCTTGTTATCTCTACGTTTATAAGTTGTTTATGAAGATAATAACTAATAGGTTGACATCAACTAGACTTCTATCAACCTTGCGAGCAAGCAGGATTTAGAGCTGGATACGGAACAAATGATCATTTGCAAACCATTAAGTCGTTGATTGAAAAAACCATTGAATATAATAGACCCCTGATACTTGTCTTTGTCGACTTTGAAAAAGCATTTGATACGGTCAATCAAAGTGAAATGCTCCAAGCTCTAACACAATGTAGAATAGATCACCGATACATATCTCTCATCAAATACATCTATCAACATGCTACAGCCTGTGTAAGACTTAATAAAGATACTGGGACTTTTCGTATTGAAAGAGGCGTTCGGCAAGGAGACAACATGTCTCCTAAATTATTTACAACTTTGCTAGAATACGCTTGTAAAACAATAGATTGGAACGAAAAGGGCATCAATGTAGATGGAAAATTTTTAAATAACCTTAAATTTGCAGATGATATCGTTCTTATTGCAGACAGCTTTGATCAGGCACAGATAATGCTCCAAGAACTCCATACTGCCACAAAAAGAGTTGGTCTTAAAATAAATTTTTCAAAAACACAATTTATGACAAATTTAGTCCACAACAAAAACATCTCAGTAGAAGACAAAGATATTGAGCCAGTTGACTCCTATAAATACTTAGGCCATGAGATCAGAATAAGTCGAGACAACCAAACAATCGAGCTGAAAAGAAAAATAAACCTCGCTTGGGCTGCATTTGGAAGGATGAAGGATATTTTTAGGTCTAAGATTCCAATGTGTCTGAAAAGAAAAGTAAATTACTATTAAACTGGGAATAAGCCACAATTAAAGATAAAAATATATTTATTGACGGTTTCAATTTCCACTTCGGAAATCGTTCTCAAAATACAAACAGTAAATTAAACAAATTTTGTTTTTTGTTACATAGTGAAAAATTCTTCTAATAATTTAATTTTATCTGACTCATTTATATTGACAATTCAGACATACATTATGCATTTTAAAGTAGACGACTTTAAAATGATATTGCCAATATTGTTGAGTTGCGCTCCTGGGACGACCTTTACTTATAAGATAGTTCATTCGATTACATGAAATCAACTTTAACTTGAGAATATCCGTCAGAAAAAAATCATAGCATGTAATTCGTCTTTTAAAAGACAAACACATGACATGATGACAGTAAAATTCTCCTGTTAGTGATTCCATAGTAAATTATGAGGGAAAACCAGGAAAAAACCTCATAATACTATCCCGACATTGTAAGTATTTGTTCGTGAATTTAGTTTACCTTCAACAAACATCAAAATTCTGATTTTATATGTTACGTTATTTAAAAAACATAAATGATGTATCCTCTATATGTTACTGACTTACTAATACTGGTATTTTCTTATTAATAACTTCCTCTTTCAATAGTGGTAACCAGATCACTACTACATTCTGCCGAAGAATTTGCGACACAATTGGCCTCATTTAACATAATTTAGAGCCGCTTCTTTGATAGAGCCAAAATTACTTGTTCTAATGAAAATTCGTTCTTGGAGGAGAAACATTTGTTAACATCTGTTTTATTAAAAAATGATTATCCTTTATCGTTTATAAATAAGAATTTTCAACAATCGATCGAATAGAACAGAACAACTTAGAACGAGATCCTACAGCATACACAAGGAATAATATGAGGAAAATAACAATACCGTATATAAAAGGACTATCAGAAAAACTTAAAAGGATAGGAAATAAATTCAACATTTCAACAACATTCAAAACAACAAACACGTTGAGATCTAGATTCAGATGGCGCAAAATCGGACTAAAGTGGAAAAGCATGCGAGAGGCCTATGTTCAGCAGTGGACGTTAGAGGCTAGTTGAATGATGTTATTCATAACATAATATAAACAAAATA
Organism: Diabrotica balteata; assembly: GCA_918026665.1. Classification (NCBI taxonomy): domain Eukaryota; kingdom Metazoa; phylum Arthropoda; class Insecta; order Coleoptera; family Chrysomelidae; genus Diabrotica; species Diabrotica balteata. The sequence goes on along the minus strand of OU898278.1, from coordinate 153,385,422 downwards.
TAGTTTTCTAAAGCTTTATCTTTTTATATTTGAAGTATACAGCATCTACATTATGAAAACATGCCAACACTGCTATACCGAAATTTTTTGTTTCATGTTTGACATTTGCGGTTATAATCAGCTTGTACTTTCGGTAAACTCAACCAAAAAATTTATTAAAATCCTTTATAAAAGGTCTACAATTAAAAAACCTAATCGGGCTATATCTCAACAACAAAACGTTTTCGGAATCAATATTACATCATCAGTGTCTAGGTGTACATGTTTTGAACCACTATATGTTGGAGTATGGATTCCGAAAACGTTTTGTTGTTGTAATATAGCCCGATTGGGTCTTTCAATTATATACCTTTTATAAAGGAATATTTATAAATTCATTGTCGCTCTGAACGTCAAAATAAATCTCTTCTGCCTTAGGTAGCACCTCTAACATGTCTTCGAATGGACGCAAATAGCGACATCTGATATTAAAATCCGTAAACTAATTTTCAAAACCAAATTCAGATTTTTACTTTAATCTGTGCCTTCTAAGAATTGCAAGGCAAAACAGACGTTGATAAAGATGTTATTAGAGACATAGGGTATCTAAAATTTCCATTCCACATCATATCTCCTCAACTAAGCAAAAATCCTTAGCGAATTGGTTTCTTGTACTCGTTCAGAGTAATCGTAATAAAAAGGAAAAGACAGTTAAGATTTAATTTCCCGTATAGTGCGTCAATGTAGTCGCTTATACGTATTTCGGCATAATAGGCCTCGTCAGAACGGCAATTCATTGTCGCTCTTGTAACGATATATTTTGCTTACCTCAGGGTACGACCGGGAGGGCTGCTGTACGAATCTACAATAGGAAGCAGCGAGTGTATGAAATTAAGCCGGAAGAAGGATATGTGATTGTTCAGATGGAGGGGGTACGGCTGGTCTGCTGTTATATTTCTCCAAACGTGACGGTGGGCGAGTACGAAATGAAGATAGATGAGATCATGCAGGAAGTGATAAACACAGGAGGAGAATACGTAGTGCTGGGAGATTTTAACGCAAAAGCAGCAGAGTGGGAATCACCCATCACCGATACTCGCGGCAGGATACAAACTGACTGGGTGGATACTCTAGACCTAGTGGCTTCTGAACACAGGTCTGAAACCTACATTTGTTAGGAGAGGTACAGGTACATACATCGACGTGACCATGGCTATACCGTATAGCGTATAGCGGCGAAAGCAAGAGGCTGGAAGGTTTTGCCAGACTACACGGAACTGAACATCAATACATCGAGTTCTCGATAACTGGAACCGGGACCACTAACACGGTCCGTGCATCCGAGACGTCTGGGGCAGATGCGGCGATGGGAATGACTGGAAAGTATGCGAGGAGCTAATTAAATGGAGAGTGAGCATAATGGAGGGTCAATCACCGACGGTGGAAAGCCTGGAGAGAGTCATTAAAGAAGCGATGGAAGGAAGCAAGATTGGTCGCCAAGATGTCAACATAATGCCATATTGGTGGAATGCGGACATCGAGGCACTAAGAAATGTATGTATAGCAATGAGAAGAAGATTAACAAGAGCAAGATGCAGAGCAGGAATTAATCCAGAGGCCATCGAGAAGATCGAGGAAGAGTACCACACAAGGAAGAGGCAACTGTACAGGAAAATTCGTACAGAAAAAAGAAGGCACTGGAAAGAGCTGTGTGAAAAACTGGATGAGGACATCTGGGGTCAGGGATACAAGATCGTTTATGGACAAGAAGCTTGAGGTAACAAGAGAGCTCTTTCCGGACGGCAGATGTCATGTGTATGGAGGGATGAAGGAGCTGAGCGGCTGTACCTTTTACCATGGGAAAAGTATCGCCCCATCTGTCTTCTTGATTGCACGATTGATGCAATCGTGCAATCGTGCTGTGTCTTATGGACCATCACTTTATGTATTCCGTTGCATGTTTTGGCGGTGGAAAGAAAAGAGCTTTATGAGAGAAGAGGCCCAAACCTTACTGTGGCTGAGAGAAGACAGGTAAGGGAAAGGTCAGTTGTAAGATGGCAAGAAGAATGGAACAATACGGATGATGTGGCACAGTGGAAACTTCCTGCTGGAAGAAAGAAAATTTCTTCTTTCCTAAAATCAGGAATACATACAAGGGTTAGGAGACTTTTCTAAATTAAAAATAAAAAATTTGGATCAGAGAAGTAAATCAAACGTTTATTTTTGTCTCAAACAAACAGTTATCAAAAATACAGATTGCACAAAAAACATACTATATAACCATAATACAAAATTAACAAAAACTTACGTGTTCATCTGTTTACAAAGAAGATTGCTACAAAATTTTTGAAATGGTTCCTAGGTTATTTATTAATATGGCCAAAATAGATTATTAAAAATTAAGGATATCCTTGTAAATAAAAGAATCATAAAATTTAACCTTTTCTATGAAATATCTTTTTTATACAACAATCAAATTAAAACTTTTACAACTGATTAGAGCCAAAATGTCATATGTCATCACAACATTTTAAGACAGAATAAATTATGACATTTTTTTAGCTACTCCTCTAACATAATATAAAACTTTAATTATTACAAATTCTTTAATTTTTAATGAAAGCAATTATTAAAAAATGTCTATATTACTTGGAAAAATTAATATATTGAATGTTACCTTATTTTCACTTATTTCACTTAACAAAGAAACTTGCTACATCTCTGGGGAAGCTACTTGGACAAATTCTCAAACTAGAACAAAGGAAACCATTTCCATAATCAGGAACAACGATCTAAGACTTAAATCAGGTTTGGTGGAGGAGCAAGCTGACAAACAAAAGTGCAACAACAATGGTGCAAGAGCTTGGATGACTAGTGATGTTTTCGTGCAATGGCTGATGAAATTAGACAAAAAGTTCATAAAAGAAAAAGAAAAGTTAGTTTGTTTATTGACAACTGTACATACTATCCCACTAATGGAAAATGTAAAAGTTATTTTTTTCCTGTCAAACATGACTTCAGTTCTCCAGCCTATGGACTAAGGTATCATAAAAAATGTTAAACATTTGACCAGACGTTTTTTGGTTGAAAACATATTGAAAGAAGATTGCAACTCCCTTAAAATAAAGTTAGACATTCTTCAAGGCTCTCGAATGTGTAAGAAAGCTTGGGAGAAAGTAACACATTAAAACGATCAAACACTGTTTCAAAAAAACTAGTTTCGTAAAAAAGGAGAAGAACGCAGAAAACGCTAACGATACTTTAACAGAAGAGCTGCTTTCAGTTAACGGCTGGGAGGACGTCATTTCTGATCCTTCTCTTATGAAGATTTTATCAACGTGGATGAAGATGTTGCAGTGTAGCCGAAGCAACGAACCATATTACACAACTTAGACGGTACTTCTTCTTCTTAAGGTTCCATCTTCTAACGAAGGTTGGATATCAACATGGCAATTCTTATTTTACTTACAGCAGCTCTAAATAGTTGGCTAGAGCTCAGACTAAACCATTCCCTTAGATTTCGTAGCCAGGAGGTTCGTCTTCTTCCTACATCTCTTTTACCTTTTATTTTGCCCTCTATAATCAAACGTAGTAGCCCATAACGAGGACCTCTTAATATATGACCGAAATATTCAAGTTTCCGCCTCTTAATTGTCTGTACAATTTCTTCCCTCTTATTAACCCTATCAAGGACTTCAATATTGGTAATTTTGTCTACCCATGCTATTCGTAGCATCCTTCGATAACACCAACGCTCAAAAGCTTCCAATTTCTTAATCTCCAGTTGTTTCAATGTCCATGCCTCAGATCCGTAGAGCAAAGTTGTAAAAATGTAGCAGCGCAATAACCTTATCCTTAGATCCATTCTTAGGTCTCTACTACACAATAGATGTTTCATTTTTACAAATTTTGCCCTTGCTATTTCTATACGGCTTTTAATCTCTTGCGTTTGTTCTGCGTTTTGACTAACCAATGTTCCTAGATATTTGTATTTATCTACCCTTTCTATCTGGATATTATTAATATGGAGTGTCTCGTTGTCTTTTGGATGTTTTGTAATGACCATGAATTTTGTTTTCTTTAAGTTCATTTTAATACCATATATGGTACACTTTTCATTCAGCCGTTCCAGTATGTTTGTTAGACTTTGCAGAGTTGAAGTGAATATGACAGTATCATCGGCATATCTTATATTATTAATAATTTCACCATTTATTATCATTCCATCGTTACACTCTCCTAAAGCTTCTTGGAAAATGGCTTCGCTATATATATTAAACAGCAGTGGTGACAATACACAGCCCTGTCTCACACCCCGAAGAATTTCTATTTCTTCCGACATTTGATTTTCAATTCTTATTTTGACTTTCTGGTTCCAGTAGAGGTTCGAGATTACTCTGATGTCGCGGCTATCGATGTTTTTCATTTTTAAAATATTAATTAGTTTATTGTGCTGTACCTTGTCAAATGCTTTTTCAAAATCAATAAAACATGTATACATGTCTTGGTTCATATCCAGATTTCTTTGCATGAGCACATTTATACCGAACAATGCTTCCCTGGTTCCCGTGCCGTTTCTAAAGCCTAACTGACTATCACTAATTTCATCATCCAGCTTTCTGTAAATTCTGTTGTGGACTATTCGTAGAAATACTTTCAAAACATGGCTCATTAATGCAATTGTACGGTGTTCTGAGCATTCTTTTGCATTTTGCTTTTTGGGAATAATTACGAATGTGGATACTAACCACTCCTTTGGTAAAATACCTGTTTGATAAATATGATCATAAAGTTCTACTAGAATGTCTATCATTTCATCATCGATCAGTTTAAGAAACTCAATCGGGATTTCATCCGGACCTGTGGCCTTTTTCCCTTTTGTCTGTTTTAATGCGTATTGAACTTCCTGTTTTAAAATTTTTGGTCCCGATTCACCAGAGTCCTCATCTATGATTTGTTGTCTGTCATCCCCGAATAGTTCTTTTATGTATTCTGTCCATCTGTTTAGTTGTTGTTTTGTATCTGTGAGAATGTTACCATTCGAGTCTTTTATAACATGTATATTATTTTGTTTTCCCGACGTCATTTCCTTCACTTTCCGATGAATATTGAAACTATCATATTTCTTTTCATATTCTTCTATTTCGTGACACTGTTCAGTTAGCCATCTTTCTTTTGCTGTTATTATGTCTTTTCTAATCCTGCTGTTTAAGGATTTGTATTTGCTAGTGTTTATGTTTTTATATTTTCTTCTTTCATTCATGAGAGTTAGTATTTCGTCTGTCATCCACATATGTCTTTTCTTTGGTATTGGTCCACGTATTTCTTCTCCCGCTTCTTTTAAAGCTTGTTGAACCTCTCTCCAATTTTCATTTACGTCTTTAGAGTTGGTGTTTTTTGACTTGATGGGTTTAAGATTATCATTGATTTTCTGTCTAACTCTTTGTTCTATCTGAGTATCTTTTAATCTTGTCACATCGAATTCTTTTCTAATCTTTTTGTTTTTTAACTTTTTTAATTTTGCTTCCATTTCGACAATAATAGGGACGTGATCCGAGTATATATCGGCACCTGGATAAGTTTTTGCTGATTTTATTGAATTTTTAAACCTATTTCTGATCAAGACAAAGTCTATTTGGTTTCTGACGATGTGTGATTCTCGGTCTGCTGGTGATTTCCACGTGTATAGTCTACGTTTAGGTAGATCAAATAAGGTATTTACTATATACCAGATCTTCATTTTGGCAAAATTCTAAGAGTCTATCTCCACGTTCATTTCTAACGCCCAATCCAAACTCACCAATCCATGGTGCCACTGCTCCTTTACCAATTTTGGCGTTAAAATCCCCTAGGATGATTGTTATCTCACATTTTTTTGTCAATTTTAGAGCGGCATTGAGTTGATTATAGAATATTTCAATTTCCTCCTCATCTTTGTCGGCTGTTGGAGCATACACCTGTACTATGTTTATTGGAACAGTCTTTGAATTAAGTTTCAGAATCGCGACTCTGTCTGATATTGGAGTAAAGCTTATTACTGTTCTATTAATTTTGTAATCAACGAGAATTCCTACGCCATACAAATGTGATGGGTCATCGTTTCCTGAGTAGTATAGCATTCCGTTGTTTGTTATACATTTACCTGTTCCTTGCCATCTCACATCGCTAATTCCTAATACATTTACATTTAAACGTTCCATTTCTAAGATGGCATTGTCTAGTTTTCCAGCCATAAACAGACTTCTAACATTCCATGTCCCAACTCTAATACCTAGTCTAGTTTTGTTCGACTTGTTCATGTTTTTACAGACGGTACTTAGAAAATAAAAATGACATAAGTTAAATGAAATCGTAGGCTTCCACGGCCAGAGTCAGAATTATAGTTTATTCGTCTTCCGGGTTTGGACCGTGTCATTTGTGAGTGACCCAAAAGTGGGTTCATCTCGACGTTTCGCTACAATTATATGTAGCTTCTTCAGGAGAAACAAAGAAAAAGAAAAAAGAAAACAAAGAACAGGAAGATGGGTAGTTAGCAACGGTAACTCAGTTACTCAACGCAACCAGAGGCGAATACTAACTACCAAGATGGGCATTTGGTCACAGTAACTCAACTACTCAACGCAGCCAGAGGTGAAAACCAAATGCCAGGACAGGGATTCACGTCCAACAGCTCAGAACACTAACGCGTCGAGAGGCGGGGAGTGAATCCGACGATTACTCCGCTACCGCTCTATTTATAGTCGCGGTGCCTGTCGTGTCGGGACGTATCGGCACACTTCGTGGCGCGAACGTCAAGAAGCGCGCGCTGGCCAATCATGTGGTGGCGGGACCGGATGGTGGCTCTAGACTGAGATTCCAGATGGGAGACAAGTAGTATCCTTCCTCTCGATTGATATTATGGGGATTTTTTCGGATCTCTAGAGATTCGCGGATTTTCCTGGAATAAAAGAAGGGGCTCTTAGAAATAATATGGGTTTTTTCGAACAATATGGAATGACCGGTTTCTTGGCAGTGTTCGGCAACTGCAGAATGGGAGAAAAGACCTGATCGAATGCATCTTTGATGCTCTTGAATTCCGAGTTTTGACGGAACGACCAGTTTCGCCAATATACACATGTCCACATGAACAAGGAATAGAATAGACACCACAGGAAGATAGGGGCGGTAATGGGTCCTTAGGAGAGGGTAGATATTGTGAGATTTTCTTGGGTGGTCGAAAAGTAGTCCTGATACCTTCTTTGCGAAGAATTTTGCCAATCCTATCAGTGACATTTCGAATATACGGAAGAAAAGCCACAGGAGTATTACCCGAAGATTCTGAATTTGTTGTCCTAGGGTGTAAAGGGGGATGTAGATGTCGGTGTGTAATATTTTGAATTATGGACTTGGAGTAACCATTGGCGACAAGGGTTTTTGCAGATGGCCAAGTTCTTCTCTAAGGTTGTCGGGTTCAGAAATCGAAATGGCCCGATGGATGAGAGAGTTGATCACAGAATTCTTTTGGCAGGATGGTGGTGTGATGAAGCATGTAGGTAACGATTCGTGTGAGTCTTTTTTCTATAAACCGAGTGACCCAATCGGCCATTGGGCTTGGAGGTGACTAACACATCGAGAAAGGGAAGGGACCGATTATTTTCTACTTCCATTGTGAATTTTATACTCGGATGTTGTGAGTTAAGATGATCTAGGAAGGAAGAAAGGGTATGTTGACCATGGGGCCAGATGATAAATGTATCATCTTACCCCTTAAAACCAAAAGTCTGGTTCCGCTACGTTGATGATACATTTATCATCTGGCCCCATGGTCAACATACCCTTTCTTCCTTCCTAGATCATCTTAACTCACAACATCCGAGTATAAAATTCACAATGGAAGTAGAAAATAATCGGTCCCTTCCCTTTCTCGATGTGTTAGTCACCTCCAAGCCCAATGGCCGATTGGGTCACTCGGTTTATAGAAAAAAGACTCACACGAATCGTTACCTACATGCTTCATCACACCACCATCCTGCCCAAAAGAATTCTGTGATCAACTCTCTCATCCATCGGGCCATTTCGATTTCTGAACCCGACAACCTTAGAGAAGAACTTGGCCATCTGCAAAAAACCCTTGTCGCCAATGGTTACTCCAAGTCCATAATTCAAAATATTACACACCGACATCTACATCCCCCTTTACACCCTAGGACAACAAATTCAGAATCTTCGGGTAATACTCCTGTGGCTTTTCTTCCGTATATTCGAAATGTCACTGATAGGATTGGCAAAATTCTTCGCAAAGAAGGTATCAGGACTACTTTTCGACCACCCAAGAAAATCTCACAATATCTACCCTCTCCTAAGGACCCATTACCGCCCCTATCTTCCTGTGGTGTCTATTCTATTCCTTGTTCATGTGGACATGTGTATATTGGCGAAACTGGTCGTTCCGTCAAAACTCGAATTCAAGAGCATCAAAGATGCATTCGATCAGGTCTTTTCTCCCATTCTGCAGTTGCCGAACACTGCCAAGAAACCGGTCATTCCATATTGTTCGAAAAAACCCATATTATTTCTAAGAGCCCCTTCTTTTATTCCAGGAAAATCCGCGAATCTCTAGAGATCCGAAAAAATCCCATAATATCAATCGAGAGGAAGGATACTACTTGTCTCCCATCTGGAATCTCAGTCTAGAGCCACCATCCGGTCCCGCCACCACATGATTGGCCAGCGCGCGCTTCTTGACGTTCGCGCCACGAAGTGTGCCGATACGTCCCGACACGACAGGCACCGCGACTATAAATAGAGCGGTAGCGGAGTAATCGTCGGATTCACTCCCCGCCTCTCGACGCGTTAGTGTTCTGAGCTGTTGGACGTGAATCCCTGTCCTGGCATTTGGTTTTCACCTCTGGCTGCGTTGAGTAGTTGAGTTACTGTGACCAAATGCCCATCTTGGTAGTTAGTATTCGCCTCTGGTTGCGTTGAGTAACTGAGTTACCGTTGCTAACTACCCATCTTCCTGTTCTTTTGTTTCTTTTTTCTTTTTCTTTGTTTCTCCTGAAGAAGCTACATATAATTGTAGCGAAACGTCGAGATGAACCCACTTTTGGGTCACTCACAAATGACACGGTCCAAACCCGGAAGACGAATAAACTATAATGACATAAGTTACTTTATTTTTTTGTTCACCTTAAAATACCTTATAATCTTTTGTCATTGCGGAGAAGCTAAATTCTAAAAAGCAGATAAAAATTTCGAATTTCTTTGGAAAAAGTCCGTCCGAAAAAGTCCATCTTTTTTGGTAAATATAACTAATGTTCTTATTTTCAATAAAGTGTTTGCGACAAAATGTTTTTATTGTTTTAATGACGCGTTCTCACTGAGCGATTTTCATTGGCCAAGAATTGGCCGAAAGTGCCATAATGACAATAATTGACCATTTTTTATAGCTTGCAAATATTTTAATTGGTATTCTTGGCTGAATTTTATGAGCCCATTTTTTTTAGTTGACAAAATTCGGACCAGAATAGAAACGAAAACATCTGCAAAAGTGTTGATTTTTATCGTTTGCAGATGGTTTTGTAGGTATCACTGTTTTTGTAGATATATTTTTAATTCGAATTTTTGGATAAATCGAATTTTTTTTTAACGGTCCTCCGAGATTCGAATTATCCAAGTTTCACTGTACCATCTTCTTCTTCTTCTTCAGATGCAAATCCACTAATGGATGTTAGCGATCACATTTTCCATTAACTCTCTATTTCTTGCAATATGTATCAGAGATTGTATGTCGTTAATCCCTGTACCATGTACCGATCATATTACGAAAGAAATAATGTTGTAGAGAATGGGAAGAGACAGAGAACTTTTGACCACCATTAAAAGGCGAAGGACAGCGTATTTGGTGCACATACTTAGAAATGATAAGTACGAGTTATTGCAGCTGATTCTTCTTCATGTGCCTTGTCCGTTCCTAACGTTGGCAATCAACATGGCTATTCTGACTTTGTTTACGGCAGATCTGAATAGTTCAGCAGATGACAATCCGAACCATTGCCGCAAGATTTGGCTTTTCTTCTCCTCCCGACCCCTTCTGCTGTCTATTTTCCCTTGAACGATCAGCTGTAGTACTCTATATTTATTATGTCTTATAACGTGACCCAAGTATTCCAACTTTCTTTTCTTTATACTTTTTCCTACCTCTCTCTCTTTACCTATCCGGCGTAGTACCTCTTCGTTGGTCACGTGCTCAGTCCAGGATATACGTAATATACATCGGTAAGCCCACATTTTGAAGGCCTCTACTTTTTTCATCAATGTTGCGGTCATTGTCCACGCCTCCATTCCATATAACAAAACCGGGAATACATAACATTTCAGAAGTCGAATTTTAAGAGGGGTGAGACTTGTAGAGGTAAAAATTTGCTTCATGCTAGTGAACGATGCTCTTGCCTTTTCTATTCTTATACGTATTTCCTTCGCTTGATCCCAATTTGAGTTAACTGTTGTTCCCAAGTAGATGTACGAATCCACGTGTTCAATTCTTTCATTGTCTAATATCAGTTGCTGTGGTGGTTGTTGGGTTTTGCTTACTAACATCCATTTGGTTTTTTGTGATATTTAGTCTGAGTCCGTATTGTGCACTTGTTTTTTGTATCTTATTCATTAGGCAACTCAGTTCCTCCATGCTACTTGCTAGAATCACAGTGTCATCAGCATACCTTATGTTATTAAATATTTCTCCATTTATCTTTATGCCTTCTGTGCTTTCCTCCAGCACTGTCTTTAATACTTCTTCTTCTTCTTCTTCTTCTTTAAGTGCCGTCTCCTTTAAGAAGGTTGGCTATCATCACGGCTATCTTCACCTTTGACACTGCTGCTCTAAACAGCTCAACAGAGTTACAATTGTACCATTGCCTCAAATTGTTTAGCCAGGATACACGTCGTCGGCCTATGCTTCTTCTTATACACGTCGTCGGAGAGACTTCTTCTAAGTATATATTAAAGAGAATAGGAGACAAGATACAGCCCTGTCTTACCCCTTTCTTGATCTCAATATTATTCGTCAATATAGATCCTACTTTCACTTTAGCTGTTTGACCCAAATAGAGACTCGCTATTGTTGGAATGTCTGTGTAGTCGACTCCGATCTTATGGAGAACTTCAATTATCTTTTCGTGCTTTACGTTATCGAATGCTTTTGCGTAGTCTATAAAGCATATGTACACGTCTTTGTTCATATCTCTGCAGCGCTGGATGAGTACCTTTAGACTAAAAAGTGCTTCTCTTGTCCCAAGAGAATTCCGAAACCCAAACTGCGAATCTCCAATGTTATCCTCGCATTTTTTGCTTATTCTGTTGTAAATAACCTTTGTGTATGCCTTCGAAATGTGGTTAATTAGACTTGTCATCCGATGTTGATTACAAGACTTTGCTTTTGATTTTTTCGGTATGGCAACAAAAGTTGACTCTAGCCAGTCTTCAGGAAACATTCTGAGAATGATGCCGAAATAGGAGTGTGGATGTGTATGAATGGAGAATGAATGAATAAAGGTAGTGCTTCGGAAGTGATGCCGGCCTTACAGCGGCCATTCCGCTTCCGGATCGCTGGATGACAGAGGAGGCTCTGGTTTAGCAGGTAGGCGTTCGGCGTAGACTCGGCGACGAGAGGGCATTTTAAAGTACCTCGGGAACTATCGCCGGGAGTACGAAGAACGAATCCTGCACTAAGGTCTGTCAGACGGCGTCCTGGACTGAGATGTCTTTTGAAGATTCCAGACCCCCCCTCTATAAAGACGAAAAAAAAACTGTTATAAATATTGTTAAAGAGTCTGACGAGTGAGTCTAGAAATTGACTGTTTGTTTCGCACAGCATTTTCAATACTTCCCCGTATACGTTATCGTTGCCTGGTCTTTTGTTATTTTTAAGACCCTTTATAGCATTCTCACTTCTGATTTTAGAATAGAAGGGCCAGTATCATCATTGCCCAGTGTATACACACTAGGACGGTCATTCATTAAACAGTTGTTCCACATAAGTTTCCCAGATTCTATTTATTTTGTCGGGGTCTAGTTGTAGATTTCCATTATCATGGCACAGCCCTTTCGATAAAATATTGTAGCTTTTCTTTGTTGTGAGTTCCTTTATCTTCTTATGCACATTGTGATAGTCGTATACCTTTTCGCACTGTTCGATGTCTTCGCATCTCTCCGAGAACCATTTCTCTTTAATTTTTCTTATCTCAGCTCTTATTCGTCTATGGGTTTCACGGTATTTGGCAGTATCTTTAGTTTTATATATCCATCTCTCTTCCATCATGTCAAGGATTTCTGCAGCTGATTATGAAGGGTAAAATCGAAGGAAAAAGGGGTTCTGGTAGCCGACAAATATCCTGGCTGAAAAGAGAATATATATACTAATGTTTTATAAATTATTTTTAGAAATTCCACCACTCCCATTAGACACAGATCGATGTGACACATGTGATTAATTATTAACATTTGTTTACTATTAATTGACAATAATGTATTAAGTCTGGTAAATTAATTTTGTTACAACGACAACTAAAATTTAGTTCTGTATCACTTTTTAAGATGGGAAAACGGTACAAGAAAGAAAGATTTCTTTTACATATCTATACAACCATTGGTTGCACATTGGGTGTTATACCCACAAAGCGGAAGATACTGGACATAGTTTTTTTAATAATAAATTTAATATTATCGTATTTAGTAACATGCTTCTTTCTGAATAGATTTCATAATAAATTCAGCCCAGAAATTGTGTTACCTCTGATTAATACATATAGCTACGTTATATATAGTTTCGTGTCGTTATATGTAATGATTAAAAACAGGTATAAATGGGATGATTTTATTTTATGTCTGTCTTTAATGGATGGCAAAAATTTTAAATTTAGTGCAGGAGTGTTAGTTGGAAAACTAATTTTTGTTACGGCAGGTAGCGTGGTATTAACTCACGGAGCTGTGGGCTTCACAGAGACTTCACCGGCTTATTTAAAATGTGCAGATATTCAGTGGCTATACACTTACTACCGAATGTTAATTATGATTGTAATTTTAATAGAAGTAACCCAAATCTTGGCAAGAAAACTTGAATATATTACTAAAACGTTACCATTTATATTTCAGAGCAGTTACAATATATCGAAGAATGCCAGATTCAAAAATATTAACGATTTGGTGGCTACTTATTCGAACATTATTACTTGTACCGAAAGCTTTAATGAACTATTTGGATCGTTAATATTGATATATTTTTTTGTTTATTTCTTGGAAATGCTTTCTATGTGTAAGTGGGTAGTACAAGCCATTGTTAGGAATGGAGAGAGTAGTGCGATTAATTTTATATTCAAGTCAATTCCCTTCTTATTATATTTATCAGTAAGTACACAAAAATATTTAATTATTTAAAATTGATGAATTATTTAAGTGCATAAACGAAAACGACAGCAATGAAATAGCTTTTAAAATAAACACCATAATGATTCTGCTGGGCTTAGCTCTTCTTAGACCAGCTGGTACTTATCTCTTTGTCAACCATTTTCCATTCACTCCTGAATGTAGGTCTCTCCCAATTGCTTCCATCTTTCTCTATCTTGAGCCAATGTAATGCACTGTTTGCCCATATAAGTTTGCCTATATAAGCCGGGGTATAAGTTTATACCCCGGCTTTTATTACAATAGAAACATAAAACAAATTACAAACTATAATAACAGAAGAGAGACTAGTAAATTTTACAAGGAAACCAAGCGATACACTCAAGGATACATGACAAGAACAAAAACGGAGGTACTATCAGCGAGAAAGAGGAACTAATAAAAAGATGGGGAAAGCAGTGTCAGGAACTCTTAAAAGAACAAAACCAAGAAGAAGAAATAATTCATCTCATTGCAGAACAACTTGTTAAGGAATCGACATTGAAAGAAACAGATCGAATAACTGCAGAACTAATAAAGAATAGTGGATATGTAATATGGAAGCGTATCCATAAACTGCCCCACATGGCGCACATGGACATTGACTAAAAGATATTATCAGGAATTATTTACAACCGTCTTGAATTACTTTTGGAATACATAATTTTTGAATGCTAATGTGGTTTCAGACCAAAGAGGTCAACTACAGACCAAATACATATATTAAGAGGTACACATGAAAATGTGCTAAATATAAAGTAACGATTTTACTATCTTTATTTAGTCTTTTAATTTCTTACTAAAATGTTATAACACTTTACTTTATTTAATATTTATTTACACTTTACTTTAAATACAATATTAATTTATTAAACAACAATTTATATTAGACTTATACCTACAAATTTACAATATCGACTGAACTGAACCTAAATTATTTCTGAATTTTTACATTTCCCCGTTATTGAGAACCTTCCACGACCTTCTACGGGACTTCAGGTAGGTAACAGTTGTTTGTTTGCCTTTGATAGACGTTTTTCGATTTATCGAAACGAGTTTCGAAGCCTCTACCAGTAGCAGTGAAAGATTTGGAAATATATCTGTCGACGATCGAATTTTCGGGTAGGTTAAAGATCGGTGACTGGCGGCTAACATAACATTGCCACCTCCTTAGGAGATGGTTCCTCCTGGAACCTTGTCGAGACTGGAACTGAATGCTGGTATTGGTAACTGGACCCTCGTTTACAACCCCCAATTGTGTAAAAGTGGCAAGGGACGTTTTTCTTTCTGCGCCAGTAACTATGCGGATTGCAGCAGACTAGTACCTGGACTTCGGTGTCTGTAAAGATCCGCTCCAACATATTTTGGACCTCCCTTCAATCTAACTGACGACACTGTAGCTTTGGCATGGCTAACTGTTGCACGTTGGACTCCAGTACGTGCTATCTCAATTGAATCTTGGTAGGTAAGTTGATGGGCAGTGTCTTTTGTTACCAGATAGAACAGTTAACGTGATGCATCTTGGAGTTTCAATGCTTTTCCGGGAGATGGCAGTTGGTATTGAAGTTCAGCAAACTCGACCAAACTTCCTTCGAAATACAGATGCCAACCCGGGTGCATCTTTAATAGTGGCCGAGATGGTATCGGCCAATGAATAGTCATCTGCGAGTACATCTTGCTTTTCTTCTGTGGTAACATCATGTCTCGCTTTAGTTATACCTCCATAGGCCCTCATGAATTTCTCAAACGTGAAGTTAGATACTTCTTGAACTTGGTTTACTTCCACTTCTTCATCTACGTCGTGCTCTCCTTTAAATGACGCCAGCCAGTTATGGTGTACTATCCTTGGCTTTCTCCTCGGAATCTTGCTTACTCGGTAGATAACATCGTTAATTTAATTTAATTAATTGGATCAAATTTTATGTAACATAGCTCAAATTATAGCGTTTTTATGTACTTTTATGTACTTGTACAGTCTTTATGTTTTTATGTACTTGTACAGTTTGGAGTTGCAAACACTTGGATGTTACTCTAGACTTTGCTCTTCATAACGATGTGCTGGTTTTAAAAAGTCACTAATTTATGATCATTTTTTCTACAGCTTGGACTATGTTGGCCTCAGCAAAATTTATATGCAAATGGTTGTCCCAGACCGAAAAAGAGATAAAGCCAAGACAAAGTTTAAACCTGTTAAAATATTAAAGATTTCTGTACATATCCATAACAGCCTATTAATACAGAATTTTGTTTCAGATTTCGTCCATAGCCATGGTCCTGTATTGTGATCGAGTAGAAGCAAGCAGCAAAGATCTAATAAAGCAATGTTACCTTCTACAACCAGACGTTAACGACCCATTATTAATGAAAGAGCTACTAAATTTGACAGAATTTATTAAAGATTTGAGACCGAAAATGCAAGTATCAGGCTATTTTCGTATAAATAAACGAATCGTGCCGGTAATGATATCAACTTTAACTACGTATTTGATTATTGTGATACAATTTAATAAAAGTTAGACAATATAATTTAAATTGTTTTTAAACAATATAGTCACAACTGCACTTTCAGTGTTTTGGAATGATTGGTTAAATCGGGTCAATACCCTAATCAATTAGCCACATAATAGTCAAACATTAGATTTAATTATGTGGTTGTGTTTTCCTTTATTTATTGTAATTAAAAATGTATCTGTATTTCTAAATAAAAGTGACAAAACTAAATATGGTGTTAAGTTTATTCCTTTTGTGTACAAGATGTAGACAAGGTGAAACCCCCAGCTTCGTTGGAAAAATACAATAAAATTTTATTTACTGATGTGCCTCTATGCCTATAGGGGAGCCTGAGTAACAATGAGAAACTTATTTTCAATAAACATCAAGGACTGGTTAAGAAATAGAAGTATATACAAGATAAAGACGGCAAGAGACTGTTCTTCAATAGGAAGACTACGAAAACGATAGAACGACAACTTACTGGAGGCACATTGAAAAACAGACAGAGTCATGTCTATATAAAGAGAAGAAGATAATTAGTAATATGGTCGATATAAGATATCTTCAGGATTCGACGATAAAGCCACATTTCGAAAGTCCAATTTTCTTATAGATAGCGTCTGTGAGAGTACATGGCTCAACTTGCAAACTCGAAATATATAACATCGCAGTAACCTGATTTTTATGGGTATTGATAACTCATGAAATTTTAATAGCTTAGCCATTTTTTGAAATACAGATTTTACTTTCTATTTCCTACATTTGATTCCTGAGGAATGGTTCCAATTTTCATTGACGTTTGTACCAAGGTATTGGTCTGTTTTTTTTTCACTTTCTATTCATTGTCAGTTTACACTGGTTCGTCCAAATTATTATTCCTTCTTAAGGACGCCATACATGCTACGATAAATCGTTACAATTTAACTGTACCGTTCAAATTACACCGATAAACGCTACGTGTATGGGGTAAAACTGCACAGTTTTCTACGATTTTTAAAAACAATACCGTCGAACGGAACAGTACAAAAGTTTCAATAGATTTATCGGAATCGGAGGAACTGCGTAGTTTTATCGATACATTTATGTTCGTATTATCGTTCAGTTTTTGCATGGATCTCAGTTTTTTAAGTACCTATACAAAATAAAATGGGGTCTCGCGAATGGCTGGAACAATTTATAAATTTGTACCATAGTGAACCTTGTTTATGGAATACAAAAGATAAAAATTATTTTAATAGGGACTTGAAACGTTCGGCGTATTCGAAATTAATTGAACATTTAAAACTTGTTGACTCCAATGCTAATAAAGCTGGAGTTATAAAGAAATCAACAACATTCGATCAACATATAAAAAAGAACGTAAGAAGGTTGCTAACTCAAAGAAGTCTGGAGCGGGAACCGACGAAGTGTACGTACCAAAACTATGGTATTTCTCGATGTTATTATTTTTAGATGAGCAGGATGTAGCAAGACATTCTCATTCCAATATGGATAACGATTCAACAGACAATGAGGTGAGTTATTTATATGCCTTTATACAGACCAGGGTAGAGCCCAGGAATTTATTTCGGTGGTGGTATATCCCCCCTCGGTTCGTCCTTGATACAGAGTTTCTCATTACGTCCGAATTTTCTGATGGAAATGTAATTTTTTAAATTTTTTAATTGAAATAATATTTGATTTCAATTTCACACAATTTATCGGTTCAGAAAAACTATTATCTCATAAAGTACAACTGTTTAAAATATATAGGAAGCTTACTCAGTAAGGAATCTAAGGAAATATTATTGAAGGTGAAGTAAATGCGAAAATAAAACGAAATAAATCTTGTCTTGTTTAATATATTATTCTTACAAGTTTAGTTCTTTTAGTTTTAATTATGAGTTAATGTATAAAATTATTCTGCCACGGAACGCTGCCTTCATTTGTAAAGTATTCCATGTATTCTTCTCTGACTTTTTTTGCTGATGTTGATGCTTTAATAACATTTGTTCGTTGCAAATTAGCAAACTCGAATTCACCGTATCAAATCCTCGAGTTATTGACCCTTCAACAATGTTTTCTCGGTCGAAGCATTCTTGTTGACAGTAAGTATTGTCTGACGTGAGCATTAAATAATTATGTAAATTATGTAATTAAGTAAAATTATTATTAGAGATCATCATAGATTTTGATTTTTTAATGTTTAGTGAAAGTTCATATCTCTTACTTACTTATGTGATCCTATTCTTTTACTCCTGACTTCATAACTGTCAGCGAGCTACAGTGTCGTCCGCGTATCTGATGACATTCTCAGTTAATTCGAGTTCCAATTTTATTTAACATTCTCTACTGCTTCTTTTCTCTTATTTTCCTTTTACTAACTTCCTCTTTTATTATGGGTAACCATAGTGCATTCTGTCGAGGAATTTGCGACACAATTGGTCTCATTTAACATAATTAGAGCCGCTTCTTTGATTTTTGTCTTTTTACCATCCGTTTCTTTTAGTACTATACTTGATTCATTCCATTGAACCTTATGTTCATTATCAAATGCGTGTTTACATATTTGAACTTTCAAATTATCTATTTTTAATATAAGATTGATGTTTACTTATTCTAACACTTAATGGCCTTGACCTTCTTGTCCATTGTTAGGTTTACTTTTAGACAAAATAGATCTCAATATGTTTGTTGTTAAAATTAAATTTTGTTAAAATGTTGAATTTATTTATAAAAAATACACATTTTTTAAATAAATTATCGAATATTGAATTTAATTCGAATAATATTTTAGTAAGTTTTGACATAAATAGTAAATAACAAATGTGCAAATATTTACAAAATTAGATAAAACTTTAAATATAGTCAAGACAAAATTAGAGAGTGATGATACATTGACAACTAGAACAAGACTAAACATATCAGCTATAATGGAGTTATTGACATTATGTACTGATAATACATAATTTCAACTAAATAGTGAATTCTAAAAACAAAACTTTGGTCTAGCAATGCGCTCTAATTTATCTTTATTATTAGTCGATATATTTATGGAAGATTTTGAAACAAATATTATTTCTAAACAAAATTTAAAACCTATAGTATGGTGGAGAGATGTGAATGATGTATTCTCAATATGGTCTCATGGATCAGAGTTGTTGGACACATTCCTGAATGATATAAACGATGAAGAAGAGACAATAACATTTACCATGGAAAAGGAATATAATTACACACTACCTTTCCTGGATGTCTCAATCTCTAAGAACGATACTGGATATGAGACTCGGGTGTATAGAAAACCAACACACACCAACAGATAAAATTATTATTAAAAAGAGAATCATAAAATCCTTATACGATATAGCCAAAATTGCTGTTCTAACGAAAATTCGTTCTTGGGGGAAAAACATTTTTTATTAAAAAATAATTATCCTTTGTCGTTTATAAATACGGAAATTTCAACACTATTTCTGTTCAAATAGAACAAAACAACTTCCTACAACAACGAGATCCTACAGCATGCACAAGGAATAATACGAGGAAAAACACAATACCATACATAAAAGGATTATCAGAAAAACTTAAAAGGAACGGAAATAAATTCAACATTTCAACAACATTTAAAACAACAAACACCATGAAATTTAGTTTGTCTAAAATAAACCTAACAATGAACAAGAAAGGACAAAGAATTTTGTATTGTTACAATAAATATGACTCATAAAACTGTAAACATATTATTTCTAATTCTATCTAGTAAGTTCTCCGCTCCGCTAAAAACCTGTCTGGCGTGACCTTTCATCCTGTTTCGAGAGGGGTCGCCGTCCGAATTCGAAGGGATTCCAGATTAACGGCTGTTTTATATATATATATATATATATATATATATATATATATATATATATATATAAAGAGGAAATTTTATTGTAAACAGTTTTTTTTAGACTGAATATAATGTATCGACTTTGAATTATTGTCGGGAATATAAATTGTAATAAATGTAAATAAATTATATAATCATACTGTAAAATAAATTAGTGTAATATTGTATAATTAAAGCCTTTAATAAACTTGTAAGTGTTGTAAAAGTGTAGAACCTTTAATAATAAATAAAGTTAATAGATTAGATTTATAATAATAATAGTATCAATAAAATACTTACCTTGTGAATGCGATCAGTTTTATTTAGGTGAAACATCAGTGCCCTTATGTTAGAATATGTGAACATCAATCTTATATAAAAAAAAATAGAGAATTTAGTAGATTTCAAATATGTAAACACGCATGGAATAAGGAACATATGGTTCAATGGAATAAATCAAGTATATTCCTAAAAGAAACGGATGCTAAAAAGAGAAAAATCACAGAAGCGGCTCTAATTATGCTAAATGAGACCAATTGTGTCGCATCCTCTGCAGAATGCAGTAGGATCTGGTTACCCATAATAAAAGGAAAATACCAGTAAGTCAGTTACATATCAAGGATACATCATTTATGTTTTTTTAAATAACAAACATATAAAATCAGAATTTGGTGTGTATTCAGAGTAAACTAAATATAAGATCAAATATTTACCATGTCTGTATAGTATTATAAGGTTTTTTTCTCCTCACTAACATGGAATCAGTAACAGGAGAATTTTACTGTCATCATCTAATGTGGTTGTCTTTTTAAAGACGAATTACATGCTATGATTTTTTCTGACGAATATTCTCAAGTTAACGTTGATTTCATGTAATCGAATGAACTATCTTACAATAATGTCGTCCCAGGAATGGAACTCATCAATATTGGCAATATCATCAAAGAATATTCTATATTCTTTGATATAATTTTAAAGTCGTCTACCATATGATGTATAATATATGTCTGAATTGTCAATATAAATGAGTCAGATAAAATTAAATTAATTTTATTTTATTTTTTACAAATTTTTTACAAAGTAACGAAAAACAAAATTTGTTTAATTTATTAATATTTGTATTTTGAGAATGATTTCAGAAGTGGAAATTGAAACGTGAATAAACTTACATTAACCTTTATTTGTGGCTTATTACCATTTAAATAAGAATTACTTTGAAATGCAAGAAAATAGCTTCAGAACAATTATTTTGAAATATATAATTTTTATGAGATTGTCACTAATGGAATATTCCTAGTACTTATTAAGCAATAAAGCCCGTTTCAAATTTTTGGCGATATACTGCGTAGAAATTTAGAACTCTAGAACTTAAAAATATACTAGATATTGTATGATATATTATGTATATATATATATATATATATATTATATATATATATATATATATATATATATATATATATATATAAAACCAAGAAGAACCAATCAGAAAACTAATCAGTGTAAAAAAATGTTTATTTATAACAACTCCGTAAATATGACTAAAAATTTTTTGTTACTCATAATTTCTTCCACCCTACAAAATATTCTTACTCGGAAGGTTGAAAAACTCAAAGAACAAAAAGCTTAATGTTCCGTTTTTATACGCAAAGATCAAATTCGTTGATGTCCCAGAAATAATATATTCTGAATCCGAAAACATATGGTTGCACTAAAATAAAGATTGTGGCAATGAAGGTGATGACACGCAGCTAATATTTCACAAGAGCGCTTCCTTCCACTTCGAATTTATCTTTCAATAACTTTTATGGACCCTCCGATTTTAAATTTAACACTACAATCACAGATTTGTATACCAGGTCTTATTATTTTACAGATTCTCCTAAAATCTGAAATTGTACGAATTTAAATATAAAGATTTTACTAAATAAACGGAAATATTTTGTAAAGAATTTAAAAAAAAACCTTATTTATTTATTTCCATAAAGCTGAAAATTTAAAGCAATTAACTTATAAACATAAATTTTTAGATTATTATAATCGATAGTATAGTATAATAATACATAATAGTATAATAATAGAGTATAATAATATCGAAAGGACTGAAAACAGAATTACACCCTGGGAAAAAAGACTGCTGAGGAAAATTGAATTATTGCGCAGGGATATTGGACAAATTACGGAATACATCCGAGGAGTAAGAAGTCGAAAACTAATTAAAAGAGCTGAAGAAATTATTCTGAACACTCCAAGACAGTCACAACATGATACAGAAAACAACACAACACAGCACAGCCCAACACTACCTAGACACATTAAAACAAAAACTCTCCGTTTAATCAGGTCGCTTAAGGAGATACAAAGTTAGTTACAACCGTAAACGCGACAATATACTTTTAGAGAATTCAGAGAAGGCTTTCTATAGGAAACTAAATTCCACTGTAGAAAATGTAAATAAATCCTACCCAAGTCAAGAAGAAATTCATGAGTTTTGCGGAAATCAAACTTTCAACACCAGCTACTCCTAACAACAATGTTGAATGGATTGAAGACACGGCGAACAACTGTCAACACTACAGGAATATTCCTTATGAACCTTTCACCACTGAAGAAGTCTCGAACATTATCAAAGAGCTTCTTAACTGGAAATCTCCTGGACCAGACGGAGTTCAAAACTTCTGGCTAAAGAAGTTTAGGAGTGTTCATAAGCTTTTAACAGTATTTATTAATAATATTATTTCTAATAATTCACAGGAAATACCATCATTTCCTACTCAGGGAACCACTTATTTAATACAAAAGGATCAAAATAACACCCAAGATCCATCCAAGTACCGCCCAATTACTTGTCTTCCAACTTTGTACAAATTGGTCACATGCTGTGTGGCTCGGCGTACCTACCAATACTGTGCTCTGAACAATATCATAGAGCCTCAACAGAAAGGATGCGCTAAGGGCTCCATGTACTGCAAAGAACAACTTATTATCGACTCATTTCTAACCAGGCATACCCCAAAAAAACTAACCTTTTTACTGCCTTCATTGACTACAAGAAGGCTTTTGATTCAGTGCCGCATAAATGGCTTATAGATATATTGAAAATATATAAAGTCGATGATAATCTCGTGACCTTTTTGAAGCATATAATGACAAAGTGAAAGACTAAAATTCATCTTCAAATACCTGGTGAAACCAATATCGAAACTGAAGATATCCCTATTAACCGGGGCCTTTTCCAGGGGGACTCGTTGAGTCCACTTTGGTTCTGCCTAACGATGAACCCACTGTCTCAGCTGCTGAACTCCACTGACTCAGGATTTAGCATCAAAAATAACAACACTGTTGTGGCGAAGCTTAATCATTTGTTGTATATGGATGATTTGAAGTTAATGGCTTCCCCTCGAAACCACCTTAATCAGATGCTAAAAACTGTAGAAACTTTCTCAAATTATATCAGAATGTATTTTGGACTAGACAAGTGCCGTATACTAAATATAGTCAGAGAAAAGGTCCAGCCCGGAGGTTTCGATATGCAAGATGGCCAAAACATCGAGGCAATAGGTGAAAATGATATTTACAAATATCTCGGAGTAAAACAAGGGCGGAAAATTGACCATAAACAAATGAAAACAACTAACTTCAGAGTTCGTGCGAAGAGTAAGACAACTAAATCGGTCATATCTTAATAGTAAAAATTTGTTTAAGGCATTAAATACGTACGTCTGTTCCGCGCTGAGCTACTCATTTGGTATTATAAAGTGGCCAAAAACGGATATAGAGGGTCTTAAGCGGAAAATAAGGACACTTCTCACAAAGGCCCAAAAACATCATCCACGTAGTGCAGTAGAGGGAACAACATTACCGCGGTATCAAGGGAAAAGACGACTTATGGATATAGGTGAGCAATTGGATAAACAAATTGCTAATTTAAAAACTTATTTTTGGGTACAGGCTGAGACATCTACTTTACATCGAGCAATTTGCGCAGTAGATGATACAACGCCGCTTAAACTGAGGGAACAAGGAATGTGCATAAACCACCTGACTCGGCAAGAAAAAATGCGCACCTGGATGAGTAAACCTCTGCATGGGCGACATATCAAAGAGATCAGCCAAGAATATGTAGACAATAACCTGTCGAACTATTGGCTGACATCAGGAAAGATGTTCCCTGAAACAGAAGGTTCACTACTGGCCATTCAGGATCAGGTTATGGTTATACCAACCAAAAATTACCTGAAATATATCATCAAAGACCCTCAGGTCCAAAATAACAAATGCCGATATGTCAAGCTCAGGAAACCATCCATCTTACCAAGGGCTGCCAAGCATTTGCTGCAACTGAATATAAGGAACGGCACGACTCAGTAGGAAAGATTCATCAAGAGATAGCCACCAAACTGGGACTTCTTCAAACAAACCATCTCTCATATTATCAATACGTTCCTGAAAGTATACTTGAGAATGGCAACTATAAGCTATACTGGGACCGCACTGTGCTCACAGACCAAACAGTGGCACATAATAGAATAGATCTCATACTAGTTAATAAACTAAAGAGACAAACAAGACTAATTGTTGTAGCGATACCCAACAACAATAATCTTCGTGTTAAACAGAACGAAAAGATCGCCAAGTACAGGAGATCTGGAAATTCAAATACGAAGACAGTGGAGAATGGAAAGTACCCAGACAATACCTATTATTCTCTCCACTACTGGAGTCCGATTCCGAAGATTCTCATAGAAAACATAAAAAAGCTAGGTCTGAATGAACATCTCTACAAGATGTTTCTCAACGTCCAGATCTTCTTGTTAGGGTGCCTGTCCGTTCCGAACGTTGGCGATCATTCTGGCTATGATGACTTTGTTGGTTGCTTTACGGAATAGCTGTATTGAGGTCTTTCTATACCATGCTCTCAGGTTGGCAAGCCAGGATATTCTTCTTCCTCCTGGGGCCCTTTTTCCTTCAATTTTACCTTGCACAATGCATTGGAGTACAGAACGTCCAGATGTGTACGAAAACTTTTGGGAGATACTCCAGCGTACCTAGTCACCTAGGGCTCGATAACACGGAAAGAGTCCCACCAGAGCTCAATCCGTTTGATACCATAGGTATCTGGGATGAGTGAATTTTCCCCTTAGAGAGAGTATGAGCCATATGGCTGAATTCGAAGTATAATAATAGAGTATTATAATTAATCTATGAAATAAAAAAATATGCGGGTTGGAACATATACATCATGTGGGGTCGCCACTCTTGACCCCCGGCCGCCATCTTGGAAAAAGGGGAGAAAAGATTTCTGCGCTATATTTCGTAAACTAATTAATAAACGATCAATTACATGTCATAAAAAATTAAGAGAAGTTAGGAAAGATAATAACGCATTACAAAACATAATTAACAGAGTAAGTGAAAAAAGTAAATACGTATTAATAATGGAGCATTGGAAAGAACAAATGATTAAAGATAAGGATAAAGGAATGGGTATGAACTAAGAATCTCGGGCAAGACAATTTAAAATGTAATTAGAACGGATTTGAGATGGTATCTGTAACACGATGGAAATATCTAGATTAATAGAAAAAAACAAAAGTTTGGAAATACTCTGGTAGAACATGTTAAATTTTCTACAACTTAGTACTTAACTATAACTAATACCAAATTGATCAGTTAGAGCAGAAGCCGAAAGTAGAAAAATTAAAAAGATTGTATGCAACAAGATGGATTCAACGACATGACTTAATTCATGCATTTATTTCCTTACTTCCTGTCATTATTACAGTAGGTACTGGATGTTATTACAAACAGTGATAACAAAACTGTAACTGATGCTCAGTTGCTGTCGGCTGCAATTTGTAAATGTGACTTTCTTTTTAGTCTCTTTGTGGTCATCTCGGTATTTGAACTTACTCACTTACAGCTTAGTAAGTATCTTCAAACATAAAATCTAGACCTCCGTTTAGCTGTTGGATCTGCAGACAAAACAAAAGAATCATTAGAACAGTAAAGAGAAAACGCAGATGAAACTTTTATCAATATAATTACTATTTAAATGGGAATAAGCCACAATTACAGGTTAAAGTAAGTTTATTGACGTTTCAATTTCCACTTCGGAAATCGTTCTCAAAATACAAACATGAGGGTTTGTATTTTGAGAACCGAAATGGAAATTGAAAGTTCAAAAATTCTTTTAAAGCATCGGGAATATATCCGTTTAACCTTGAGCAGTTTTATGACATGGATTTTATTTTGCCCCCTCCTATGTTACCGACATACCTTTGAACAATCCAGTAAGCGCGGTAGTAGATAATACGTCAAATGGAGTCCGTGTAGAAGAAGAAAATAATGGACTTCAGCTTCCAATACCACCTGAAGTAAAGCAGCCTGAGAATGAAGATGATCTAATCTCTTTTCACGTTACACCGCCTCTCGATGCGAAGGTGGTGTTTAATACCATCACAAGCTAGCACTAATATCTTAAACATGTCAGTGTCAGCGGCAGAGATTTTACCATTATCCAAAATTAAAGAAAAGCCTAATCGACGCAAAACAAAATCTCAAAAGTCCGTAATACTTTCCAGTAGCCCATATACAAAAGAACTTGAGAATTTGGAAAAACCCAAAGAAGTAGAACAAAAAAAGAAGACGGAACGAATAAAAAGAAAATTAGTGCCTAGTTGTAGTAAATCATTGCGCAAAGTTCAAAAAAGGAATAAAGAAAATGATACTGATGTAACGTGCCCATGATATAATGAATTATATTCAAATTGTACGACTTATGTAGCAGGAGACTTGATGTGTTGTAACTGTGAGGAGTAGCAATAGATTTAAAGATGAAATAAAAATGAGTTCTAAAACATACTTTTCATATTTCTTTCTTTATGTATTTGTGTTGCGTTTATTTCAGAAATAAAGTTTTATTTTTGGAATGTCTTAATATTTTTGTACACTTCAGTAATGTGCGTACTCTTAAACATATAGATGCGTACTCTTATGCAAATTTGTGTAAGTATAAGAGTACGCATTAGCAGCTTCGCAAGCAAAATTAAATATTTCTTATTTGAATACAAACATGGTTTAAAATTATTCTAAAACATCTTTTTAAATGGTTGATTAACAATGTAAGGAATGATAAATAAGTAGTCCATTTTCGTAAAAATTAAAAACTGTCGCACTTTTAATATTAAGTGCGCACTCTTATACGCATTTACCCTAAAGTTGAAAGGGTTCAAAATAAAAAAATTGTTAACAAAAATAACTAAAAATGTTTGAGCATTTTTTTAAGCCTTATAACTTTTTTTCTGATCATTTTACAATAATAAGACATCAGAACAATATTACAGAGGGTTTTCAAGGAATAAGTTTCACTACAAATGTGTTTAATTTCTCTGAAGAATACGATAAAAACGAACCAATAGGATTAGTTTTTTATTATGTATTTTTTTACTTATATAATGTGTTATTTTGTTAACATTTATTTGGTATTATTAGATCGACCAGTAAATGAGGCCTAATTTTTATTAAGGCCTCATTTACTGACAATTTCCAGGCGAGATAATGTTGCGCATAATTATATATTTAAAAAGTTGTTTCTCAGTTATTGTTTTTTCATTTTCTTGGATGATCCAGGTTGCAGTTTACGCTCCAATTCAGTATCGAAGGTGAATGTTGGCGAAAGGCCAAAATTCACCAAGGCCAAAGGAATGTTGTTGAGGCCTACTTGTCGGCAACCTCACATACTTTCACAGTTTCCCTTGCATCTGTAGAAAATTAATTTCAGAAGTTCAGTGGGCGCTGGAGTTTTAATTTGTATCCAAATTTTTATATGCTTTTTCCAGCCCCAAACCTTCAGGCTAGCAGTGTTTCCTGGTTATAAACTCTAACACTATGAAAATGAGCTGTGTTTTGTGTTGGCAGAAGCGATGATAAGTTAAATGTAATTTTGGTCACTGTCTTGGCAAATCATATGTATCGCATGCTGTTAGAGAATCATCTTTATATCCACCATATAAAGATACGAAAAAACGTTCGCCGACGACAGTGGGCAAAGATAGCTCAGCTTTCTCACTTAGAAGTAATGTTGTTCCGTTAGGTAATTTAAGATGTTTCCGTAAAATTTTGATGAATTTAGTGTCGTTTTTATAGTCGGCATATAACATACATGTATTTTCCACCGTACTATGCCCACATATGCCTGTGTATGACCGAAGACCGAAGAATATAGATGATATCAGAAAGAATTATGAAATACTAAGTTGATTTCATAGATGGTGTTGTGGAACACAACAATTCGACCCTACACCGTAGGCAACCATAGTAAGTAAACTTTATCAAATTAAAAGCAACTACGTAGTCAACTCACAATACACCTCGGAAAGTCATAATTATTGTCAAAAATTATTCGCAGGTTTTCTTTTTTCTGTTAAAAAAACCCACTTTTTTCTGTTAAAAAAAACCATTATTAAATAAATAATCCGCACAAGAATGGTATTGGGTATTTATAAATAAATAAATTGATAAATTTGGTATTGGGTTGGGTATTGGCACAGAACACAGAATAATAAAGTGCTTAAGCGTCTATATTCTTTGGTTATGTATGTTATCTATCATCGCCAATGTCAAAGTCAAATGTCAAAATAATGTTAAAAAACATATTTTTTATATTATAGAAAGTTAATTATTATTTTCATTCGTTTAGTTTGATTTGTGTAATACTTATATTCTGCTATATACTACTGTATATTCCAAAATGTCCAGAAAGAGGGATATATCTGTAAGTAATTTATAATAATTCAAGCTATAATAACCCTGTTTAGTGCTTGAAACTGTATTTATGTTATCCTTTTAGAAATACATTCTATTAGATCTACATGTTTGAAATTTTAAACACTTTTTAGAGGGAAGAAATAGCCAAGCAATTTCTTTTGCCAGAAAGGCAGTCCAAAATTGATACCCTATTAAAACAAGATGGTCAAGCCTATTGTATTTGTAGATCATCTGATTCATCTCGATTTATGATAGGTTGTGATGCTTGTGAAGAATGGTAGGGTGATTTTTTTTAAACTTTAGAAATGTGCTATTGTTTCTTATTGTAGGTATCATGGAGATTGTGTTAAAATATCAGAGAAGGATGCAAAACTTATAAAACAGTATATTTGTGTTCGCTGCAAGGAGGAAGATCCATCTTTAACAACTAGATGGAAAACCAAAAAAGAACATGATGAAACTTTCTCCTTAGTTGGACAAGAAGAACGAAAATCAAGAAAAAGAAAAGAAAGGGGTGAGAATAAGAATGATAAAAAAATTAAAAAATGTGGCGAGTGCATGGGCTGCTACAGAACAGAAGATTGTGGTAGATGTGATGTATGCACCAGAAAGAATAGGCATGGATCATCTAAAAATAGAGAAAGGTGTAAACAAAGGATTTGTGTAAATGCATTGGGAGGGTAAGATATATTTATTATTTGGTAATATAAAAAAAATTAATAAAAAGCAAAGAAAAGTATATACATGTCTTAATAAAAAAACGTAACTAAAACATATTAAATATCACTGATTTTTACTATTAAATTATGAAAAAATGAGTAATATTGTTTTAAAATAATCAAGATTTTTGATACTTCAAAACAATATGGCAGACATGCGCAAGAAAATAAATTTTACATGTACATTTGACATTGTTGTCAGTTTTAACCTTTAAATTATCTAAAAATGTCATGAAAATTACTTACCTTAATAAACAGGTGGATGTAATCTTAATAACCAGGTGCGTCACAAGTACCAGCCAACCATTGTCTTAGAAGAAATCCTGAACTCGTAATTTACTAATTCTTGTCTAGGTGGCTTTAACTTATGTAATAAAGTTGCCACCAATATAAATATTTTTCCTACCAGCAGTTTACTTCCAAAGCTTCCAAAAAGGTCCCTCTCTTTGCTGATAGAGTAAATCCACACATTTTGGGTGTATTTTTCTGACTTGGGACAAATTTATTACACCTAAATTGCTTTCGGCATTAATTCCTAACTTGTTGCTGCATCAACACACTAGTCTGTCAGACATTACACTATGTTTAATTAGAAATTCTTGGGAACTAACTTTATTTAAGAACAACGCAAAACCTTCAATAAATCTTAATATACGCCCACTCCAGTCTGTTACAGATTTCTTTGATGAAGAACAAACAAGAAACGAGTTGTTGAAAATATCTCAAACCCCACCAATATCTCAAACACAATTGCCAAATTTAGATGTTCGCAAAAAAGTTGCAAATCTATAGTACACTTTAATACAAAATATATCTTATTTTCATATGGAATTCTCTTTTATCGTCTACACAGCAATGCAGCTGTAAGGAAATTTCATGTCATTTCGGGCACATTCATTTTGATATTGTGCATTACACAAATATACATTCACAGAACATATTAGATTTGTTCCATGAAATTTTCTAGATTCTGTACCAACAGTTAAAAGTCTGTCTGAGAATCCCACAATATTGATTTATTTAAATAATTTAAATATAATATGTACATAATTCACCCTGGGAATCACACAATATTTATTTACTTATAATTTGATATTTTCCTCCATATTTTATAATTAAAACATGTAAAAAAATATAACCCAACATAACTTAAAATCAAGCTGGTAGGCTCACAATTTTTATTTGAAAAGATTCATATTTTTTTTACATTTTATTATTAAAATTGTAAACCAATGATACTAAACCTAAACTAACGTAACAAAACCTAACCCTGGTAAAAAAGCATTAAATTTATGTTAAAACAATATAACCCAACCCAGTGTGGCCAGATTTATTTTCCTCGTGTCGCCAATCCAATCTCAACATGTCGCCAATTTTCGACAGATATCGCCACTAGTACCTTCAGATATAAATTATAGGAAAATTTTTTAATTTTAATAAAATAACTTTGTTTATAAAGAAATAAAGACAATAAGATTAAAAATATATTTGCTCATTGAGGGACTTTTTATATTTTCATATTGGATGGAAATGTGAAATCTTTAACTATTTATGAAAAAGTGACTTGTGCTAAAAAGTATAAAATCGCCCAATTTGCGACTTGCGATTTTCTTAAAATTTTTGTCGCAAAGACATATTAAAAGTAGCCCAATTGGCGATAAATCGCCCAATCTGGCCACACTGACCCAACGTAACTTAAAATCAGACTGAGAAGCTCACAATGTTTATTTGATAAGATTCATATTTTTCTTTATATTTTATTATTAAAAATGTAAACCAATGATACTAAACCTAACCCAACTTAACCAAATCTAACACAACCCTTTTAGAAATGCACTAATTTTCAGTTATAAGTAGGTATCAATGTAAGAATAAAATGTTCTTCTTCTTCTTCTTAGTCGTTAACCTGATGCAGGTATCGTGATATCATGAAGCTGTTAGGTAATTTTTCCAATGTTCCTCCACGTTTTTCTATCTTCTGCCAATCTAGCACATTCTGACAATGGAGCGCCAATGGTAGCAACAATATGGTCCGTGTATCGTGTAGGAGATCTACCTCTACTTCTTTTGCCTTCTACTTTTCCCTGGATGGTAAGTTTTTCAAGACCATTTCTTCGAAGCACATGTCCAAAATAGCTTATTATCTGTTCTGTTATTTGTGTTCTTAGTCTTTTCTTTATGTTTAGCTGGACCAGTATGGATTCATTTGTTCTTCGGGCCACCCATGGTATTCTCAGCATTCGTCTCCAGCAGTACATCTCAAATACATCTATGTTCTTTTTGTCTTTCTCAGTAAGGGTCCAGCATTCCGATGCATAAGTAAAAACTGGAAAAACTAGACTTCTAGAATAAAATGTTATATAATTAAAAATCTAAATTGTTATTTTTCATAAAAAACATATTTTGAATAATTATGGCAACACTGGTTAGAATTACCCTTCTTGACCATAAGAAACACTTGTGATTCCTGTCATTTCTTGTTGTTTCATGGTAAATAATGGCGGTAGCTTTTAAAAATAAGACATATTTTAAATGGAAATTACATAAAAAAGAAATTTTCCAGAGAATAAAAATCATTGTACAATCATCAGTAAGTGAAGCAGAATTCATTGATATAAATTTCATCCCCACAGACATCGTTCCATCTTACTACACTATAAGTAGTAGTAGTAGTAGTTATAGTACCACATTTTTTTCTACAGCATACAGTTTCTTGGTAAATCGATTTTTTCCGTTTTTCCCCCTAAGAGGGGGTATTATTTTAACGTTATGTTGCTAGTATTTTTACAAAATACTACTATAACATTTTTAATCATTGCTAATAAATCATAAAAATTTAACATTTTTGCAAAAATTTCTAAATATTCGCAGGAGTTTTACAAAAAATTCCAACTTTTTAGATTGTGTTACTATTTTTGGTATTGCTCACTGTAATCGAACTCCAGATATGTGTTGACTGTCTCTGTTTTCCAAATAGTAGATTCTTCCATTTCTTAAATTGCAGTCTCCAAAGTTTGTATATCTTAATGTATTTGGGTATGTTTAATATGTAGATTCATGCCCTACATTGTCCCTGTTCCCTCTCCCCTTGTAGAATCTTAATCTCCGAGAACCGTGAGTAGAAAATTGTTGCTTATTATTGTCTTCAGTCATGACTCTTACTAGGTTAATGTAATGGGGTGATTTTTTCTTGCATTCTTCATCTCTGTACACACACATTTTTGTGTATATCACTGTTATCTAAGCATAACCATTGAAGTTGAACAATATTTATTTTTGTTGAGCTCTTCCTTTGTTAGTTTTGATACCACTAGCTGCCACTACTCAGTTTTCTTACCATATTTATCCATCCTCAGTTTATCCTGCAAGATGATACATTAACCAGGGTATGGTACGTTTAGCCAGAATTGAGAGTTACACAAACAGCTAAAATTCTATCATTGTTCATACTACATGTTTTGATGTAGCTAAACCCCAGTGGAAAGTGGTAGAGCCTAAGACAAAAGTCTTAGCAAAACAAAAATAGGGTTCTTGAAGCTTTGTATTTAAGGAAGTAACCACATAGAGAGCCATCTACTTTGGATGATAGAAATATTTGCATTTTTGATTTTCTATTCTATGGTCCAATGTGAATATAATAAAAATAAAAAGAATAACAAACACACAATCAGTGGATATTAGAAAAAATTGTAAACCAAAGTTCAGGTGGATAAATGAGAAGAAGAAGGATGCAGAGATGCTCATTACTTGAAAATCCAAATACAGAATATAATAGTATTTTGTTTTTCCATTTGTTCTCTTAACTAACTACAAATAATTTTAAATTTTCTAATTTTTTCAAACTCTCTTAATCTATTTTTATTACTGCTAATTTTGTTTGTTTATTTCCAACTAATCTGCTTGTATTTTATTTTACCCAATATTTTGGAGCTAAATACCTATACTGGCGTTGTATTACTTTTTTTTTACAGTAAAATGCTGGGGCGAGCGCATCGAGCAATAAGACAAAAGAGGGAATCTAATCGTTATGAAAAGGAGACCAAAAAAGTGGCCTCTGATGGCGGACATATCCGGAAATGCAAATGCGCCAAATTTAAATTTCATGACACTTGACAATAATCATACAGTGGTGTAGGGGTTCTAATTTATCTATTTATTTATTTTATATTACATAATATTTTATATTATATATTTATGTATTTATTTATTTAAATTATTTATTAAAATACTTTTTTTGACACTAGAACACACGATAATAGTCTAAAATGTTAAACAATTGTTAAAAAACTTCAATAGAAAATATAAATAAGCTTTCATGTGACAGTTTTGACAAACAATAACATCAACAATAACATAACCCAACTAAATTTGATTTCTTAAACAAGGAAAGAGATTCTCTTTCCTTGTTTAAAGTGGCCTCTCAAAATAGCACTTCCTGTCTCTCAATATGTTTGCCCCCACTACCTTTACATTCCCTCTTTTGTCTTATTGCTCGATGGGCGAGCGTCACGAGAAGGCATAGTCACGGGTAGAGTCATAGAATATTGACATCGTTTTACTACTCTCCATTAATTCATTTTTAATCATCGCATATTTATTATAAGCAGGTTTAAATTAAAAACTGTATAAAAGCTAACAAAATACAGACATGAAATGAAAAGTAAACAATATGTGCTTTGTTAATGTTAGCAGGTGGTGTTAGGAGCAAACATAATAATTTATTGAATTACTTTAATATAATATGATTTGTTTAAAATATACATAATAAATAAATAATGAAATTACTGTATTCAATTTTAAACATACAGAAAACATAGCAATAAGCTTCGCACTAGTCTACTGTACCAGTTTTTTTTTTTTATTTTTAGTGCTAGGAGAAAAAGGAGAGACTCTAGTTCAGATAGGGAGCAATCTCACAATGACCATCTAAAAACAGACTATCCAAGGCACTGTTATGGACCTAAGTGTACAAACAGTGCAAGGTATGGCTCTAAATATTGTTCTGATCAATGTGGCATGAACCTAGCAAGAACTAGAATTCTTCAAATTCTTCCACAACGGTTACATGAATGGAGTTTAACTCCCCCAGCTGCAGAGGAAACTAATAAAAAAGGTACAGTTATGGCTAAAATGACTAAGTGGGTACTTACTTTTTAATACTTTGA
Source organism: Diabrotica balteata (assembly GCA_918026665.1). Lineage (NCBI taxonomy): Eukaryota > Metazoa > Arthropoda > Insecta > Coleoptera > Chrysomelidae > Diabrotica > Diabrotica balteata. The sequence goes on along the minus strand of OU898278.1, from coordinate 153,351,031 downwards.
TTTCAGCTCTTGATCAAATTAGGAAGCAGCAAGTTGAAGTCCAACAAATTCTGCAAGAATTAGATAAACGCCATAGAGAACTTGATGTTGTTGTAGAAAGAGCCAAGAATGCAACTATTGATCCCAGACTAGAACATAATGAAGATGAAGATACTGAGACATCAATGTATTGTGTAACTTGTGGTCTGGAGATCCACTCGAAAACAGCTACAAAGCATATGGAGAAATGCTTTAACAAATATGAATCCCAATCTTCTTTTGGGTCTGTGGTTAAAACAAAAATTGAAGGTAAATTAAGGCATATTTGATTTTATTTTACTAAATTGAAATTAATCTAATATGACATGATATATTCTAATACTTTTCTTTAAGAGTTTTCTTGATCTGCCCTTTAAATTTTAAGTATACACTACTTGTCATTCTGATAATCCACAACAAACATTTCTTGTTATTTTATGCTGTTATTTCATGACTTGAAATTTGGGGACTATATCTTAACTCATAACTTTTGCTGTTCCATCGCTTGTACATTATGTTTAGTTAACATTAAATAAACCAAAAGTCATTATACCAAAATACACAGAATCCCCACAAATAAACTTTGTCTTACTTAAATCCATATTGAGTTACTATAATGATCACGTAGTAATGTATACCGATGATTCCAAAAAAGAGGATGGTGCCACAGGTTGTGCAGTTTACATTCCACATAAAAGCGAATCATTGAAAATTAAACTTTCATCACAGTGTTCAATATATACTGCTGAAGCGTTAGCAATCAAAAAATCATTAGATTGGCTAGATTTATACAATTTAAATAAAGCAGTGATATTATAGATTCATTATCGCTCATTAAAGGATTAAACTCAGATATGACTTAACATAAAAGAAATAGTATTCTTTGTGCTATTAAAAATAAAACATAGTACAGATATTACAGTTATTTGGGTAAAAAGTCACACTAGTATCGAGGGAAATGAACTGGTTGACCAGGTTGCTAAAGATGCGACCCATGGTGGACTATATATCCCTATTTTCATGTTGGAGGAACTTCAGCAACATTATTATAACAAAATTTTAATAAATTGGAAAGAAAAATGGAAAAACAACAATGAATTCAAATAACCAGTATTATACTATCCACCCTACCTTACCACAAGATGTTGCCTGTATTTTCAAATATGCAATGTCAAAGAAGTTGACAACCACAGTTACACACCTGAAAACTAATCACGGTGCATTCCCAGCTCACTTGGCTAAGTTAAATATTATCCCTTCTGGGGTATGTTCATGCGATAATATATCACAATTTGACATCAACCATATTCTTTTTAAGTGCGGTAAACATAAGTATGAAACAGATCAGCTGTATTCAAAACTATCAGAACTTAAAATTTAGATTCTCATAAACATCAGCCATTTACTCTCCTTATATTAATAGAGAGGTATACAAACTAATATGTAACTTTCTTTTTAAAGTTAGTTACATTATTTAAAAACTAATATCTTATATTACAATTCTGGCTAAAGGACTGGTTTCCAAGCCAACTCACCAAACACACACATATTATGTTTATTTACAATCTCCTGTCATCATGCAGAACACCTTAACATTTGTTACTCCCTGCACCCAACTTATTTTTTTTTAATATTCATTTGTAGTTCCATATCTCATATGATTCTGCTTGTTCACTAATTTCCTTGTTTAAGATCCAGGCCTCCATTTAAATAGTATGGGAAGCAAATAGGAGTGTAATATGCTTACTTTAAGTTGTTAATCAAGGTCACTACTTGAAATCATTTTCTTAGTCATTATTTTCTTCATTCGCTTTAATAAGTAATGAAAATTAATTTTTCTTGATAATTATCATATCTACCATTCTCGCGCATGCTGACAACAAAACCTTTGGAACCAGGTATGTGTATTTTGTGGATGATCTGCCTCTACCTTTTTTACCTTCAACTTTCTATGTATGGAAAACTTGGGAATTTCATATAGTTGCAATCTGGGAATATCCATAGACAATAACAGACTTTGTTTTTTTAATGTATTTGTCAGTATATAAAAATTTATTTCATTGTAATTAAAAGTAGGATATTTTTTTAAGGAAGTAGCATATTCTGCGATTTTTACAATGTAGAACATAGAACATATTGTAAGAGATTGAAAGTATTGTGTCCAGAACATTGTAAGGATCCGAAAATAGGAGATCACGAAGTTTGTGGATGTCCATTGGTCAAAAATGTGTTTTCTTCAACTGGAGAATTTTGTAGAGCACCAAAAAAATCATGCAGTAAACATCAGTTTTGGGAAAAGATTCGTAGAGCTGAGGTATGTATTGATTTTTTATATAATTCTAATGTAAGTTGTTATGTTAATAATGGAAACTCATTTAAATTTGTCAGGGTATTTTTTGAAATATTTTTTCAAAATTTGAAGCTCCGCTTCTTAAAAAACTGGAACCATGTGGGCATTTTTGAAATTTGTTGGAAACGCCGCAAGTCTCTTAGATACAAATCTCTTAAGTGAGAGACGACTTAAACAAAAACAGTGTTTAATCTTATCTGAACTGACACATTACATTGAGTATAAATCACTTTTTTTCAACAAATTTGTCGGTTCTTAACGCCGACACTCACAGCGTGTTCTCTTTTCAAAGATTCTTCCAAACCTTACTTCTAACTGTAACTACACATATAACTGCTACATACTACCAAACTTCACTATTTCCGATAACAAAAAAAAAAACAAGGAAAATCCATTTCGAATTGGATGAAAATTCGGACCGACACTGAAACCAACTGTCGATTTTTTTACTATACAACCAGAGATTGAAGAGGTCTTGTAATTTCTTAAAAAGAAAAGTTATCCCAAATTTTGTAACTTCTGTAACTAAGTCATCTAACGGAGCCCTGTTATTTATTCATTTTTTTGAGTGCATATTGTATATCATCTTGACTAATTAAAGGAAAATCCTCAGATTTCTGGTTTTCTACCTTTTGTCCATGGTTTTGATTTATGTTAATTGTTGATTTATTGTGTGTTTAATCTAATGTAGAACTCTTCGACTATTGCTAGTATTTTCTGTCTGTCTGCTGTTACATCACTCTTTTTATCCGTAAGCTGGAAAATTTCTTTTCTACTTTTCGCCATTTTTTGTCTCATTTCCTCTATGCTCCAATTTGTTTTATTTAAATTTCCTAACATACGTTCTCACTGCTTTCGATATGTCTTTATTGAATTCCCTTATGCATTGTGAGTTCTTGTGCATATCACTTTGTAACTTTGCTTGTGCCTTCTTTGTATTATTTTGAGAGGTGTTTTTAAAGTAATATTTTTATCTAGTTTACTCTTTGGACAAAATCGTACTTGTGCTAGTTAAGTGTGTCAACTGTTTATTTGTTTAACTCATCTACACCGTTTGATGTTTCGCTGTGTTAAAGGGTGTTGTTAATGTACTCGCCAAATGCTGCTTCGTCTTCTGAGTATATCCATTAGTACATTAACTTCCCTATATATGTTGGGCTGAACGTGTTTTATACTACTTTAGTTTATTTAAAATTGTGTTTAAAAGAAAACAGATAATCGTAAATACAAGTTAGGTTATGTAGGATGTATTTATATTTATTATAAATTCCTTTTGTGAATCACCACAAGAAGGAAAGAGTGTTCTAATTACGTTTTTTTTTCAATGACTCTGTATTTCCCAATAATGATTTTGTAATTATCCTTTTTTATTATATTTTAGATCGACCTTGAAAAGGTTCGCCAGTGGTTAAAACTAGACGAATTGCTAGAGAAAGAACGACAGATAAGAACTAGTATGGCCAATCGAGCTGGTGTCCTGGCGTTGATGTTGCACAGTACATACAATCACGAATTGATGGAAAGAATTTCAGCTGCACAAGACCAACAGAACAAACTTAATCAGAGAGACGAACGTGTTAGTTCTAGATATAATTAGACTTTAGGATTTTTTGCTTGTTCTTTTTTTTTCCTAAAAATAGTTTATCAAATAAAAGAGTAGAAAATATTATTTGTATTTTTGATCGAGGATAGCGAGTGCAATGAAGAAAAATTTAAGTTAAATGATAAAGTAGTATCTCATATTCTAAACCAAGTTTAGAAGCCAACTAAGCGAGGATTAAGTGCTGGCCATAACTGTATACAATGAAAGAGCATGTGAGAGATAAAAGAATGCATTTATAAAACTAACCGCAACGTACAATAAAGTGTGGGGAAAGAGACTAATGTAATAAACTAATAAAAATACTTTCTGCAAAAAATTATCAGTGAATTAATACTAGTAAATAATATGTTATTAAAAAGATTTTTTAAAACATTTCTAGGAAACTTATATATCATTAAATAATTCAGTTCAGTAGAAGATCTAGCTATTACTTAAAAAAAAAACACCTACATGTCAGCCCTTGAATCTACGCTTTCAAAAAATCAGAGCTTATTGAACAAATATTTTGATAATACAGGTTTGAATAATTTCAACTAATTCATATCAAAAAATGTTTATCGTTGTAATATGTAGAGAATTTCTTCAAATAGAGTTCTCTCCTTATATCTGTGGTAAGTGTTTTCAGGTATATTCATAAAGTGATGATCAATCAATTGCATGTTTCTTGAATAGAGAAATATTTAAACAAATTATTGTGTCTCTCATTTATAGGGTCTATTCCAATTTTATTGTCCTCTTTGTTGGATTCTGAAGTGAGTTATCAGGATGACACATCCTAGTAATTTGTCGAAGGCTGGCTGTTTCTCACTTCTTCTTGTGCCACTCCTATCGGATATTGGAAATCATCAAGACTATCCTGACCTTGTTTACAGCTGACCTAAAGAGTTCATTAGTGGTATAGCCAAACCACTCTATCAAATTACGCAACCATGACATTCTTCTATGATACGGTCTGGATTCCGTTTTCCTTGCATTATATATTGAAGTAATGCGTATTTATGTCCTCTCATCAGGTGACCCAAATATTCGAGTTTTCTTCGTTTGATTGTTGACAAAATTTCTGGGTCTTTTCCTATCCTTTGTATTACTTCAAAGCTTGTGGCACTTTCAACCCAACTTATCTTCAGCATTCGACGGTAGCACCACATCTCGAAACTTTCAATATTTTTTATGTTGTTCTGTTTGAGAGTCCAGGCCCCTACACCTTATGATAGCGTGTTAAATACGTAGCCCCTTAGCATTCTTAATCGTAGAGGGATGCTTATATCTCTGTTGCAGAAGAATTTCGTCGCCTTTATGAATGTGGCCCTGGCAATTTCGATACGTCTTTTTATTTCATTGTTTTGGTCTCCCAATTTCGTTTATTGAAGCCGCCAAGTATTTGTAACTTGACACTTTTTTAATTTAAATGCCGTTTATACTAATATGTGCTGGTTGTGTCATGTTTTTACTGAAGACCATGTACTTGTTTTTTTTTATATTGATAATTATGTCATAATTGGTACAGGCAATATTTATATTTGTAAGTAATCGTTGTAATTTTTCTACTGTTCTTGCAACTAGTACAGTGTCGTCTGCGTATCGAATATTATTTACAACCTCTCCATTGATTACGATTCCTTCGTTTGCCTGCAAAAGGGTTTTCTGGCAGAGGCTTTCAATATAAACATTAAATACCAGCGATGACAAAATGCATCAATGTCCTACTGCTTTACGTATTTCTATTGCTTGTGATATCTCATTTTCTATTTTTATGTTAGCTTTCTGATTCCAACATAGATTGAGAATTATTCGCAGATCTTTATTATCTACTATCTTTATTATCATGGCGTACTCTGTCAAATGCTTTTTCAAAATCGATAAAACATGCATGTACTTCCTGATTAATGTCTAGGCATCTTTGTGTAAGAACATTCAAACCGAAGAGAGCTTCTCGAGTACATAGTCCTTTTCTGAACCCCATCTGTGTATCACTAATATCTGAATCCAACTTTTGATAAACTCGGTTGTGGATGACTTTTAGAAATATGTATCTTTAGTAGATGGCTCATTAAAGATATTGTTCGATGTTCTGAACATTCATTGGATTTCTTTGGCAGTGTAATGAATGTAAACAACAGCCAGGTTGAGGTTTAATACCAGTTTTGTATATTGTGTTAAATAAGTGCAATATTATACCTATTTAGTCATCATCGAAGAGCTTTAGCAATTCAGTAGGAACCTCATCAGGTCCTTTTGCCTTCCCAGTTTGGGAGTGCCACCTCTACTTCAAATTTTAGGATTTCAGGTCCCGTTTCACCATTTACTTGAACAATGTTATTTATGTTGTCGTCAAACAATTCTTTTATACATTCATGGAAAAAAATATCGAATATTTTGGAATTTTCTAATTTTTGTTTTTTCAAAATAAATTCTGGTCAATCAGGTCATTTATTATAAAATAGAGTTTATTTTAACAGTGTTAAATGAACAATTTTAAGTTTTTATGCGGAGAAAATTTCGAAAAAAATAAATGCTTAATATTAGGTAAATAAGGTTATTTTACTGTAAATTTAAATGCTAATTAAAACGGCCTAAACAAGTCTTTTAGGAAACCCATTTAGGGACCCCATTTTTTTTCTATTCGTCAAATTTCCCGTTTCCCAGGGAAATTTTCTATTCGTCAAATACAACAGTGCTCAACAACTGATAAGGATCGAAGTAATATTTTACTCCAGAAATAGCCGAAGTTTGTAAAAATTTAATATGATTAAAGTAATATTATTACCCCGACTTTTTATTATTTCCGAAATTAATTTTAAACGAAATAAAATAAATTTTGCCATTATGGCCATTTTTTACTAGGCTCAGCAAAAAGTTGAATATTAAAGTCATCTATGTTCATTTATTCTATTCAAGTCATCATACTAGGATCTCAACAAACTTTTAAAATATTTGAAATCATAAGTATGACTTATCAATTGTTGAGCACTATATAACGATGACGTCCGAATATTTTCTAGAACAGTCATTAGGGCAAATCAGTGAATGATAGTGCAAAATTGCAATGCTTCGTGTGTAAGGGAGTGTTAAGTTCGAAGCCGGCTCTGCCACGTTGAGGCCGAGGATGAACTAGCAACGCTACAGCGTTTTCTTCCATTTGATTAACATTGTCCGTACAAGCCAACGCTGAAATCTACTGGTGAATCCGAGTTTAGTTATAATTTTTCTTTTTATACAGAATGTGTGGTAGTTGAACTTTAATTTGCTGTCAATGTCAATTCCCAAATAATTAACATTTGACTTTTTTATTTATAATTATTTATGTTTATAAGAAAATACGAAAGACAGTAAAGACATAGAATAATAAATAGTAAGAATGCCCACTCTCCTTGAAGTACGCGCAGACGGAATCGGCCATGTTTTAAACGGAACCAGTGCTGTTTAGTGACATTTTATATGGTATGCATAGAAAAATTAACCCGGTTTAATTTATTTGCGACAACTATAGACATATTAAAAAAAGAGAAATCAAACAATTTCTACCTGGCGAAATCGAATTCAAATTTTGACACCTCGCTTTCTAAAAATTGCAAAGCAAACAGCTTGATAAATAACTCGACAAGAGAATCTAAGATTGCATTTCACATGTCGTTAATCATGGTCAAAGTTCGTAGTGAATTCAATTTCTGGTACTCCAAACGGAGTAAAGAAATAAAATATAAAGACGGTACTAGCTTTTTGTTTTATTACCTCTTTAGATCTCATCAGAGCGGTATAGCCACCTCTCTGGATGGAAACAAAATCTATCCCGTCTTAAACAATAGGTATAAAATAACTATATATGAACGATTTCTATATATATTATATATTTTATAGACATATGCACTATTTTATTCGTACTTTTAGTTGAAGAATAGATTAAATTATCTCAAAAATGTACTAGATTATTAATCTCTAAAAATTTAAATTACAGTTCTGTCATAGCTTGTCACAAATTTCTCAATCCGAGTTTATGTTTCCGTCTAAAATATGGCAATCGCGTGCTGGCAAACTTCAAAGGCGGTATCTGAGAGTGGGCATTCTGATTGTAATTTTTTCTGTGGTTGAGATTTGGGCAGTTTGTTGAATTGATTTCAAACGTAAGAAATCTCTAAATTTCTCTTGTTTTTAATAGATGTCTCTGTGTAATTACTTTTAAATAGTTACTTACATGACAGAAAGTTTGGTTTCATTCATAGAGCTTACCACAAATTCACTCTGATGATTCTATAACGATAAGATACGTATAAGCGAATGGTGGTTCTCGTACTGAAACTAAATCATAACTGTCTTTCTTATTTTCGCATACTCACGAATTCAGTACTAGAAATCGATTCGGCGAAGGGTCTTTGCCTAGATAAAGTGGTGTCACGGAATGAACATTGTAGAAAGCACAGATTTGGGCAGTTTCGTGAATTGATTTCAAACGTAAGAAATCTCCGGATTTTTATTGTTATTTATGTTTATTTTTATATTTGACTTGTAAAAATACTTTCTGTATTATTATTACTGATAAACTATCAGCTATCTATTTTGTAACATCGATTCTTGCAATTTTTTTATTATTAACAAACTTAAAAAAAAATCGGAATAGCTTTTTGAAATATTCATTTATTTTTTCTGATTGCGCAGTCTCCTTTCGAAGGTTAGCGATCCAAATGACAATTGTAGCTTTGGAAACTACTGCACGAAAGATTTCTGTAGATGAGCGCTTTCAGCCACGAGTTCAGGCGTCTTACAACTGATCTTTTGCCCTGCACTTTACCTTCCAATATGATTTGGAGTAATTCATGTCCACCGAACACATGACCCAAATATTGTATTTTTTTTATTTGAAAAAGCTTAAATATGTTCAGTCTCACGCTTGTTTTTACAATAAAATAAGGGCTCTATCCGCACATCGGCCGGTGGGGCCCTTTGTGTTGCTTGTTTCACTTGTGGTGGTTGTTGTTGTTTTATACCTACTGTCAGGTAGGTGCCACAGTTTTTATTAAATGTTAAATATCGGTATTACGAATACCTAGAGCATTCCCCATGTGCAAAAGGTCGTGATAGGGAATTAGGTAAATAGGAAAGACAATCAAGAATTAAAAATAAACAAGTAAAGAAAAACAACTTTTTAATCGCAAAATTGGTCCCTTATAATAGACAATAAAATATTTTGTTTAAACACAAAATAGTCTAGCCTAAGATATAAAAATATCTGAAGTAAAAAATTATTCTAATTAGATATACAATGTCATATACATGTGGATAAGTGTAATAATATATAATGTTGATCACAGTCTTCCAATAACAACGGTTAAGTCTTTTGATTAGTAATGATGGTTATATTTAAATTCGAAATATTACAATGGACAAACTATTTTTAAGTACCGTGCAGAAGACGTGACGTATTTCAACTTTAAGATAATTATATATGTAAATCTTTTAAGTTGATTGCTGATTCTGAAAACTTTGGGTAATTTTCATTGTAACTAGAGCAAATAGACTATGATTTCTAATTTTATAGAAATTTCATCGTTTTACAGCCTATTTTACAACTTCAATGTGAAGAAGCTACAATGTATTTCTTCTAAAAGTAACCAAAATTATTGAATATAATTAAATAACTGTGTAAGTGCCAAAATTCAATGTTTCTTTAATTTTGGTCTGTTCTGCCCAATAAGATGTACAACGTTCTAATGCTTCGTAGCATCATTAATACTTATACCACCATCTACAAGAGTAGTTAGTATTATATTTTAAAATATGGACATTAAAATAAAAAGGAAAAATAGCGAAGGTAGTTAAGTAAATAATCGAAATAAACTGAGATGTGGTGGTAAATCTTATGTTAATAAACAGGTTATGATGAAACTTGCTAAGATTCCGCCGAAAAAGATATTTTTGTACAAAACTTGTGAGATTTTAAGGTCTGTTTAATTTTAAGCTACTTGAAAATGCAGATATGCAAGCAAAACGATTTCTTTTGAAGGTTTACAACCTACATACCTGATTAGCCTTCTTCATATTGGAAAAATGACCAAAGACGGCATCTACGTCGATCTAGCAAACAGTAGAACTGTTACTGATTTTTATACTATCCCGAAGGGCTAAGACATAGTTAAAGCGTGTAGAAAAACATTTGAAACTATTTTTGCTAGTAAATTCATTTAATATTAATGTCACAGTTTAGTTTTTGGTACTTACACCGTTATTTAATTACTCTTCATTTCGTGTACATTTAATTCTACGATATTTTAATTTTATCACTTTCTTAAATAAAATATATTAACGTCTTTTTGAGAACTACCATGGCTTTAATTACTAGCTAGCCTAAAAATATATATAGCTTATCAGTTGCACTAATACAATGTGAACCAACTGAAAACGTAATTTATTTATAAACATGTGAAGATATGACGGGAATCTTTACATTGTGTAAAATAGAAGATTTTTATTATAAATGAATTGTTGCTTTCTATAGTGAAGTGAGATTTGTTTACTTCACAAATCTAGCTTGGCACTTAAATTTGGGACGAAGGATTGGAATGAAATCAAACATACAAAAATCAATCGGAACAGAATTCGAAATCGATTAATTGAAATCTGCAAAAAGTGACGTAATGGAGAGAAAGAGTAAGAAATATTTAACTAAACGACTGAAATTGTTGCCGTCCAAAGAGAGAAGATACAAAGAATACCTAAACAAACCCAGATGTAGAAATCATAAAAGGAATTTTATCGGAAATGCCTGATATTTAAAAGAAACTTGGTAGAAGAAAAAAGACACGATTGGATCAAAGGATGGTGTATGTATTTAGTTAAAAGTGATTATTAAGAAGTACACATACATACCAGAAGAATATCTTTGCTCATATCGACACATCGAATATTTAATTTCGATTCGCAGTCTAAGATCTTATAATACCCCGCCAACTTTTTTTTAATATTAGTTATCATTAATGTGTTACAATGTCTTTGTTAAGACATTATTACACATTAATAATGACTAAAGAACTTCTGCTGGGTAGGTAGATATAGAGAAAATAATCACTTTTAATTACAAATCCCGTAACAGTTACAAAAAATAAAAAAAACTATATCTATAGTTTATATTATTTATTTAAAAACTATATAGATATATCTGGGTTAAAACCGGTAATTTGAATCAAAATTTAGTTTAGCATATACTGTTCCAAGAAATTAACGTACCATCTACAAAAACAAAAGCGATTCATTGGTGTCCTAAATTTAATTGTATTCATTTTTGTATTGAATGTACCATGTTTTTGGAATGTTTTTATCAGGTTACTTGTTTTCAAGTCGTTGTGTGAACTATTGCTATTTGTTGCTAATATTTTACTCGAGAATCGAGAAATTTGACTAATGAAGAATGTGCTCAAATAGTGGTTTTTCACAAAGATTAGAATTACAGATATTGGGGGAAACTGCTCGGCGTATACCACACAGTGGTCTTACGAATGATGGAACGATCCAGAAAGGCAGGTAGTCATTCTAGAACAAAGTCGACATCGTATAACAACGCCTTTTAAAGACTGTTTTTAAGACTCCGCATCTTAAGACAATGACTTGTAACTACCCAATTTAAAGATGTTCATAATGTTCGAATCAGCTGTGAAACGGTTAGAAGATGCCTCAAGGAATGTAATTTGCTAAATCGTATAATTGCCAGAGAGCCAGCATTGACAATAGTTCATTGCAGAACGCGTTTATAATTTGCAAGAAATCATGGCCATTGGTTGGAGGCTGATTGAAATAGAGTGCTGTGTACAGATGAGATTAGATTCAGTTTTTATAATTGTAATAGGCGTAGTCACGTATAACGACGGTATGCATAGTATAATACGCGATAAACGATGTTTTTCGGTGGATCGTCGGTTATGGTCTGGGATGGTGTTTCTTTAAAAGAAACAGACTTAGTGGTGTTGAATCAGGTACTATAAAGACTTACCAATATATCGTTGACGTTATTCAAGGCCATGTTGTGCCACTTGCTCCTTCAATTGGCTAAAATTTTGTTCTAGTGCACGACCGCACGTTGCAAAATTATCTAGAGACAGTTGGAATCGGCATTATGGAATAGTGCTGATCTCAATCCTATAAGAAATATTTGAGACTTGCTTGGTAGACGTCTACAGAATTCTCCTAATCAACCAAACTGGAACAACGTCTTGTCCAATTTTGGAATACTGTATGAGAATATTTTAAGACCGTTTTTTCAAGTATGAATCATCGATGTCAAGCTGTCATTCGTAGCGGGGGTGGAAATACGTCTTATTAAGCAAAAAAATTTGAACAATTTCGATTTTTAAAATGAGCAATTTTGTTGTTTATTGTTTTAAGTTTATGAATATTGAAAATGGTTAGAGATAACATTACCAAATCTGTTTGTTTTACAAAGTAAAGTAATACGAAATAAAATGCGTTTCATTTCAGTTACTATTTTCATGTATATGGTAAGTTTTAAAATATTGCGTTAATTTCTTGGAGCAGTGTATATTTAAAAGGTTCTTTTTTTATTGATAAAAATATTCGTCAATTATACAGGCCGACAAAATTTAACCAATACTCGGATCCAGAGATCAGAATATACTGTACTGAAGGTTTTTACGTGCGCTGAATCCAAATCTGAGCTCCAAATTACCAAATTGTCTCTGGTTTTTGAGATATCCTAACTTTAGAGACTATCCTAAGTGTTAACAGACTGTAGCACTTTAATAATATTGTTGTATGTACGCTTATATATAAGCAACTGGAAATTAATTTTGTGTAAATTTAAAAACACAAGAAATAATCATCATATTTATAATATACCGTCTATAGAAAGTTCCATGCGCAAATTATCTAATGTTTTATTTCGAATTGTATATTCTAAATGCCAAGCTTAACTAGTAGATGTAAAGTAAAATGTACAGATCTCTAAATTATCATTAACGAAAATATCAGTTATAATGATTGGAAGAATATTAAGGACTTTTTATTTATAAAACAATTTATATTTCTAAATGGCACAAATTTCTAAACATTGTCTGTGTAGATTGAAACCTTAATTTCTCAGTCGTTTTATTTTTTCATAACGAATATAAACAATATTGATTTTCCTAAAAATAAAGGATAAAGAAAACAATGCGACAGATAAGAAAACAGAAATTGTGATAATTGGAATTAGAATGAAATTATCTGGAAAAAAAATGTAAGAAGTATATAAAACAAAACAATACGGGTCTGTTTTAGTAAATATAAACGCAAACAAATGATTAAATTTTATGAGATTTTTTTAAGCAATGATTTGATTTAGTAGGAACCAAACTGAGAAATTGGTAAGACCACTAAACTGATGTGTTAAAGTTAAAACGAGTGCAGGAAGAGAAAGAAATATCTATTTAACCATTGGGCCTAGTATCCCAACGGAATTTAGAAATTTCGAGATCTTTTTCGGTTTTTAACTAATTGTGAGATCTTCGTTGTACAAAATTTGGCACAATTTTAATTATCTAAACTTATGGCAGTGTCCTTAATTAATCCAAGTGACGTGGACTTAAAAGTCTTCGTATTGTCATGGGGTTTTAATAAGTCCACGGGTAAGAAGTCTTCATAATCGTTGATACTTTTAATTAGTCCATGGGAAAGAACTTTTCTTATGTGTTTTTTTAGTTTACAGTGCATCAACCTAAAAAGTCGAAGAAAATAGCAAAATGTAACGTATTGTATCATTTTAAAATGTTGTGACGGACAAATTTTTTATGATTGGAATATTTGGGGCAATTTTCTTTAAGTTGCTGTGATATACAAAGCGTCAATTTATCAATGAGCATAACTGGTAACAGAATTAGATTTTTACGTCTGATTGGAAGATAATAAGTGAAAAATATCAGGAAGATGTAAATTTTAGGGCATTAGCATGTCGGATTAAATTTTTAACAGCAATCTAATTTTTTCACTAATGTATCTATAAAAACATTTAACAATGATAATTTATTTGGCGGACAACCATACACAGCGCATTTCTGCAGTCAGACAGTGCAGAGTTGTAGATTCATAGCAAGATCTACAAGTTAGCAGTGTGCGACAGTGTTCGAAAATTTTTGTCAAATTGACACTTTTAACAATGTATTAAAAAAAATCCTCCAGTTGGGAACAGTATTATAGTTATACATCCAATTGGAAGATAATATATAGAAAGAACGAGAAAAATGATGGCATTAAACGAGTCGGACACCAGTAACTATTCGATAATATACATCATAATCAGTAGTACTTCATTAAAGGTATTAAAATGGTATGCATATCAGGATAAAATACAGAGGGTGTTTTAGAGTGTTAAGTTGTAAATTTATAGCATGATTCTACAACTTTGTAGTTTTCGAAGCATATTATCAGATTTTATTGCTTTTTTATGAAGCATTAGCTGTATTGGACACTTCTGCGTATCTGTAAGATGGCTGCTTGATGAGGTCAGCGCCATATTGTAATTAATAATCATAAATTTGTGTCCGAAATGTTTAATGCGTCATAATTTTTGTTAGTAAACATTTTCCTTGCGTTTCCACTTGTTATCTTTCTATTAAACGTACAAATATAATGCTGTCTATACTATTTTCGATCATTGTCAAATTGATCCTTCTCACAGCGTCTGAAAGGAAACATCCAATTTCAGATTTTCTGGCTAAAAAATTATCTGTCACGGCATTTTCACCAATTTGCGAAGTTATAGTTTGTTATAATTTGGCTACTTAAGTTGATGGACTGTATACTATAAAGCTACTATATATACAAATTCTTATTTAGGACTGTATTAGGTTTTAATAGTCCTGAAGGTCAGTTCGATTTACATCAAGCAAGCTTTGGTAATTTTGATCGAACTGTTTATTGCAATTTTTAAGAAGTGAATCATAACAGAAACTCAATTGCACAGTCTTTCGCTTTTATTAAGTTTAATTTATCACATATAAAAAAGCGTTGAGCGCTTTAAACTATTACTTTGCTCCAAATCTAATACATCTCTTCAAAAGGCAACAACACCTACCTACAACTTACTTCACAGCTCGAAGTAAGGACCAGAATCAAATGTAACAAGAATAACAGATCCCTAAGAATCAACGAAGATAATCTTTAAGACTAAATCTACTAAAATTATCAGTCTGGAATGAAGAACCAACGACAAAAGAATGATGCACTGAAATTATCTGCAAACTACAAACAAACAAGATCTATTGGACAAAGTCTCAACTGTCTTGAACACAGTGGACATCAGTAGACAGAGTTAAACACCTTATTAAGTTGTCTAAGTTCACAGGTAGAATGATTCCTTGGTGAATAGCAAAGTGGTTTTATACTGAAGAAGTCTATAATGGTAGTCTATTGAGTATGTTACAGCTTTTAGAACTCCAAAAGAAAAGAATATGCAGACCAGGATAAACGATATAGTAGAACAGAAAATGTCACAAAGATAGCGAGAATAATGTAAGAGGGCAAAAGGAAATGAGTAAATGGAAGCTAGCTTTAAAGACACTCACAACTTAAAGCCTAAAATGATGGTCTAGAAACTCACAGCACTTGGGCGCCTCCACCTTTTCAGTGATTTTAAAATACAAGTTCACACTATATAATCCTTATAAATCTTATTTTCGAAATCTTTATAATAGCAAAAATGGTTTACTTCAAACAGATAAAAGCGAACAACTGCCAATTATTTTAAATGAAATGCTTTCATGGCAGATTTGTTATTCCGCTTAAATCAAAACATCTTCTACAACAAACACCGAATACTACACGAAGAATACAAAAATAAAACATATAATCCAACTACTATTATTTGATTTAAGCAAGAAAACAAAAATTGCCGTTGCGATTTGCAAAAAGTAACCAAAAATTCACCCAGAATATAACACAAAAATAAATATTAGTTTGGTCTGGAATAGAATGATGCTGACCTTCATTTTAAACAATTGTTTCAAAGGGATTTCAAAAACTAAACGAAAATAATGCATCACCAAATGATCAATTGTTTAAACAAGTCATAAAAATCGTGATCCATAAAAAAATAAATTTTCAATAAGCACGTAATCCCTGTAATATTGAGATGCTAAAATAAAAGCCAGCAAAATACAAATTTTACTTATTAGATGGTTACTTTTTGTCATCTTCCGGGATCACTGGTTTTACAGATAAATCGAGATTTTGGAAGTATTGATGTCTAGCAATTTGCTTTGCACTTATCCTTTTCGCTGGATTATAGACCAGCATTTCTTGTAATAAATCTTTACCGTCGTCGTCTAAGCTTTTAACTTGACTAGCGAGGTTAAAGTTAACCCAGTTTGGGAACGTGGCTTTGTAGTTTGGAAAAGAGGAAACTTCTGGCCAGATATCATCGGTGGGTGTTCTCAGAATCCTAGAAAAATAATATTTATACAATATAAATATAAAATAAATTGTGTATATTTAGTAAAATTCACGAGAAAATCCAGCGTTTGTTCTTGTGCATATTGTAAATCAAATGGCATATAAGGCTCTACAGTGTTCACAATTTATTACTTCAACCTTACAAAGATGCATATATTTTTGTTTTGTTTTTAATAAAGAATTACATTAATAATACGATTTTATTTTTCACATGGTATATAAAATATATATTAATTTTTTTTATATAAATTAAGGCCAGATTATTCCAAAAAGGTGGTTTTTTTAATAAATTTCATTTATAGTACAAAAATTATTTGAAAATCAAACTTTTTACAGTTGCAAGTACATATGTCGCAGCCAGATGGTTAAATTAGCCGTTTGATAGAATAGAATTAGCCCTTTGATTGGACGCCATTCAATCACATGTCTGAATGTCGATTAGCCGACTGGTACGGCATTGTTTTATTTAAAGATATCGGAGTATCTAAAATTTCATCATCATAGCTTTGCGTTGACGAGAGCAATTCTTGTCGCACAAACCAATTTTTAACGTCCTTCTCCGTTGTCCGACACCTAACTTGCATCCTCTTCTATCGTGGCAATCTTCCGTTGATAGATTCCGTTCGCTCATTGACTTTTTTATGTTTTGCTGCCACTCTAGTTTGGGTCTTCCTCGCTTTCTATTCCCTATTGGATTCCAGTTCAGTATTTTTTTGGGCCATCTAGTATTTTGCATTCGTTCTACGTGTCCGTACCAGGTAAGTTGTTTCTTTTCGATATCCTGAATTATCGTACCTTCTATTCCCATTCGTTGTTTTATATGGTCATTCCCCATTTTTTCTCTTCGTGAGACTCGCATAGATCTTCTTATCGCGTCCATTTCGACTGCCTCTACCTTCTTTTTTTGTCTGTCTGGAATTCTCCATGTTTCCGCTCCATACAATAGGCTGCTCTTAACCGTTGTCTCGTATATATTAAATTTTCTCCTTTTTGTTATCTCCTTGCTCCTCAAGATGCCATTCAGACATCCTATTATCTTTATAGCTGTAACTAATCGTTTTCTATCTCTTTCACATCTGTTCCGGTATTGTCGAATGTGATACCTAAATATTCATATTCTTGACATTGCAGAATTTCTTGAACATTGTCCAACTCCAAATTTTCGTTCTGAGAGCCTACACATAGATAATCCGTTTTATTTACGTTAACTGTCAAGCCCCATTCCTCATACTCTTCTATCAGCTTTCTAATCATATTGCATGTCGTCTTTGTCATTGGCCACTATGACCTGATCAACTGCAAACTGAAGAGTAAACAGGTATCTGTCATCTATCTCTATACCCATTCCGTGTATTTTCCTTTAGTCCCTTATTGACTATGAAGGCATCTGTAAGTTTTTTACCTATCTTAATTCTTGATTGTGAATTTTTATACAGTTCTTTAAGTGCAGCTATATAGTTGTGATTGATGTTCGTTTGTTCTAATACCTTCCACAGTCTCGATACTGGAACTGTATCATATGCTGTTTGTAGGTCCACAAATGTAAGATGGGTTTCTAGATATCTAGCAGATCTCTTCTCTATGCCTTGTTTTAGACAAAATACGTTGTCGGTACACGATCTACCTGCTCTAAAACCGCTTTGATCTTCTTCTTCTTTCTCTTTATAGTCTTCTTCAATTAGATCTCGCAGTATTCTACTGTATAGTCTGCTCAGTGTACTCGTGATTGATATGCCTCGATAGTTATTACAGTCCAGTTTATTTCCTTTATTGATAATTATTGTTACGATTTCTAAAGAGTTTTTCCATTCCCCATCTTAACATTTCGGAGAAAATCCCTTCTGGTCCACTATCTTTCCCTAACTTAAGGTTCAAAACTGTCTTTTTTTACTGTTTCTTCGGATACCTCTACTTCTTCTCCATTTACTACAAAATGTTTTGGAGATTCTATCATGTATTTCTGTCTAGTTTCTTGTAGTAGACCTTTGTAGTGTTGTATCCACTGCTCCGGTTTGATTATCTGGATATTTGCTCTGTCCTTTGCTGGGTTTTTGATATTTGACATAAATTTCCATACCTCCGAGCATTTCCTTCCTCCGATATAATTGTTAACTTCTTCACATTTCTTATCCCACGTCTCGTTCTTAGCTAAATTAATGTCCGCTCTTAATTGTCTTTTTGTTTGTTTATAATCTTCCAGATCTTGTTCATTTTTTGTTGCCAACCATTTTAAATATCGATACATTTTTTGCAAAGTAACGTACGTCACCAAACACGATTTGTAGAAAAAACAATTTTTTAATTCAACCTGGTTAAACTTATTTAAATTATGACTGAAAAAACTTGTCCTAAAAAAGGCTTAAAGTAATTCTAGGCTTACTACACTTTGGCAGTACCTTTTTAACAATAATAGTGTTAATTTAATTGAAAAACATGATTTTTGCCAAAAATGTCACATACGTTACTTTGCCAAAAATGTATCGATATTTTTGTTTCTTTTCCTGAACTAGTAACTCTATCTCCTTGTTCCACCAGTATTTTTTGTTTATCTCCTTTGCCTTCATTCCTACTGCTTCTCTGGTGGCATTTCTTAGACTTTCGATAACGTTCTCATAGATTTCATAAAAAGTGCATTCGTCCGCATTTGATGGTTTGCTGTCAAGGCGCCTCTGATAAAGAAATACCGTGCTTTCATCGTTAAAACTTTGAAAATTATACTTTGTTGTACACATTTCGTCGGTGAGTACGGAATAGTTGTTATGTTCATCTTTGGCCTGATTTGTTCTTCTAAATTTTATTTTTACTTTAGCTCTTACTAAAAAATGATCTTATCCGCAAGTGAGTCCTCTCAACACTCTTACGTCGTTCACCTCTATATTTGTTTCTTGTTTACTTATCACATAATCAATGATGGATTTTATGCCTGTTTTTTGTGCCTATTCTATAAACTCCATTTCTAAATCCACAATTTTTCCTTTGATATTTTTGGTGTCCAAAGGTCCACGATCCACTTTCGGTACACTTATCAGGATACTACTGCCAATAAGTAGAGGGTTTGCTGTGTTTTCAACCATTTTTTCAGCAGCATGTTTAAAACTATTGTAGGCCCTATTTCTCTGAAATAGTATGTTTATTACGTTTTACATCTAAAACACAGTACTGTGGAACCAAAACCTTCAGACAATCCACATGTGACATAAACAGGATTATTGCAAGACTTACAGCTATGGGCGCTATTATATGTGTCACAAATTGCTTCAATGTACTCAGTTCTCTTTAACTGACTAGATTCTTTGTCAATGTTATTAGTATCAACATTATAGAGTAATTACTAATTAATAGTCACCTAGATTTGAGGAACTAGGTTCAGCCACTATAATTTCTAAATGAACATTATTACTTATTAGATTCGTATCAGTATTAATTTCATAATTCTCAGGATTTTCAGGTTGTTCAAGTAATGTCTGTGATTTGAGTTTCATCATTCCATGCTATATTCGATCTCTAGGTGTTTAAACTCTGATGCTGTATCTCAGTACTATCGTCACATTTCCCATCTTTTAATTTTTGTAACTGTTCTTCTTTTTCAATGTTCATCAACAATCATACCTTTTAAACCAGCTTTAGGATCACTACCAAACAATGCATTATAAGGAGACCTCCCGAGGATTCCATAAAATGAAGAATTTTTTTGGTACTGACAAAACAAACAACCAACAACAGACTACAGACCTATTGGTCGAATTTTTGTCCGACATCCAAGAAAGTATCATATTTTTCATGTCCTGGTTGTTACATTCAACGCTGCCCTGAGTTTGAGGGCGCCTTGGGCTACCATGTACAATTTTGCAATCAAGGCAGAGTGCAACCAGTTCTTCTATCTCTTTTGCGGTGAACTCTCGTCCATTTTTAGATTGTAAAATATATGAAGCAGCAAAAATCAAAAATATTTCCATAAGCTTCATTGCTGCCTTACTAACCATTTTCATTTTCAATGGACGGAAGTTCAAAAATGTTGTTGTATTATCTTGGTAATTGAGCAGTCATTTATATTCGCCATCACGACAAGATTGAAAATCAATTAAGTCAACCTGTCCTCAAATATTAAAATTTTGAGAAACAATAGGTCGTGTTACTATACCTTTTCTGGGAAAATTTCTCTAAATATTGCATGTGGGAGAGAGTGACACAAATATATCAACATTATTATCAATATTCACAATATTTTGCTATATAATATCGGCTCTTAAGGCTATATATCATTTTGTCTTGACTCCCATGCCCACAATCTTTATGTGCAGAATTTAGTATATGAAAATATTCCTTTTTGGATATAATTTGGATTTTTTCTTTTGAATATAAGATGTTCGTCATTGCCTACTATCATGAAATCGTATTTTGATAGCCAATAATAAGACATAGAAGTCCTGTTTTCTTTGTTAGTCATTGACACATGGGCATGTTATCATAAAGATTCGACTTAATAGCTAGTCATTTGGTTAAATGACATCGTTCCAATTAAACGACTCTTTTTCAACCAGTCAACTGGTGCTACTAGCGGCGCGGTGGTGAAGTAACAAATTACGTCAATGACATGGCGGCTTTTCAATCAGCCTGTCGTTGAACCTTTAATAACTAGCTGTTTAATCGAACATATAATTTAACTATCTGGCTGCGACACATTCCTTAAACTACTTTTGTCAAAATGGCGACTCTGAAAATGGTTGCCCAAACTTGTTGGCGAGCGTCATTTTTCTTGGGAACGAATCATCCAAAAGAAAAAAAAACAAAATGGTTCCATGTTATGTGTCGAACTTGCTATGATCGGTACTACAATGAAACATTTTCACCGAAAAATAAAACAATACGGCGGGCTTTTGAATTTTTCGAACCCTTTTTGGCACTTAAATTGCGTAATTTGGCACAATTAAATTTTAAACGGCACAACAAAAAAGAAAATTTGTTTAATTTATTAAATTAAATTTGTATTTTGAGAACGATTTCCGAAGTGTAAATTGAAACGTCAATAAACTTATTTTAAACTTCAATTGTGGCTTATTCCCATTAAAATAGTAATTAATGCTACAAGAAAATAGCTTCAGAACAATACTTTAAATTATTTAACTTTTTTAAATAAAAATGAATATTTTTGGTTGTAGTACCGACCATAGAGAGATACCTAAAGAGTAAAACGCTCTTTAGTTCATCTCGATAATTACAATAGTTTTGAAATACTTAGTTGAAAAAACGTGGTTTCGAGAAAAGCCCATTACAGTAAAGTG
The DNA here is from genome assembly GCA_918026665.1 of Diabrotica balteata. Taxonomy (NCBI): domain Eukaryota; kingdom Metazoa; phylum Arthropoda; class Insecta; order Coleoptera; family Chrysomelidae; genus Diabrotica; species Diabrotica balteata. The sequence goes on along the minus strand of OU898278.1, from coordinate 153,329,349 downwards.
GCTGGATTAAAAGTAATTGCCAATTTCTTCTGTTGAATGTATCATATATGGTGTGATACTGAACCTAATAATATATTTTTATTTATCGACATTAAAAAGAGCTATATAATCCAATTTTCAGATAGTTACAAGAGCAGCGGCTTTATGAACAATCACATATTTTAATTTTAGCAATATCACTCTACAACTCGAAAATGAGCCAATGTTAAGTAAAATATTATTGCCTTTGAGCATGGTATAACACATGCGCACAGAGACCTTCTGTGTCACTCACGTATGTGTTTCTAACCTGACAACTCCACATCACAGTATGGACATCACTTTAGTAGTGCCGAGTAAATAGATGGCTGAGTTCAGATTAACACCCAGTTCTGTGGAGTATAACAATGAGGGCAAAGAAGAGAGATTTGAATATGACTAATCCTGCATAAGTGGCTACCCACCCTTTAGAGAATAATACATATCGGACCTAGGAGAGTAAGCTGTCAGTGAAAATTTAGTTAACAACTTAGAAGATGAACTTTAAAATTATTTAAGGTAAGATACTCAGGCAAAAGTAAAATAATAGCTGTATGGTAACGGCGGCAAACACTTCACTAATATATCCTAGTTAAATTACCATGAGTGGGAATCTAAATAATATGGATCCCAGTCCAGCAAAGGGATTCAATTGCCAGAGGTGATAAGAATTTCCTAGTCAGCTCTGAGAATTGTGACATGGATAGTTATAAGTCTTTTTACATCAGAAAAATTGAGTAAATTCGACATTTTAGTCAAGACAAGCTAAAATTGTAATGCCAAAATTGGTCAGGGCTAAGAGAGCTTGAACAAATTTTGTGAGGTACTGACAATAATAAAAGGAAGGAAACTTCAGTATTTGGTACATATCATGAGGAAGGGGCATACTCACTGCTGAGAAATAATATGCCAGACAAAATAAAGAAAAAAAAAAGAAGTGTAGACTGAAGAAAATATCCTAGCTGTAGATCAGGTGAACTTTTTAGAAGAACAGCTAATAAAGCTAGAGTAGCCATTATGATATCCAATCTCCAATAGGAGTGGCAGAGTGGTTTATTTCATTCCTTATGACTAAACCATGTAGAAATTAGTAGTAGCTGGTTAATTATTTTATTTGAATAATATTAAATGTGTTGATTACTGCTAATATTGCTATTGCTATGGTAAACTGTATACATTTTTCTTAATTACAATTTAATTTTAGCAAAAACAACAGTTATTGAAATGTTAAATTATTGAAATGTTAAAGTTAGCAACACCAAAACAAATATTAGACTAATGATGTTAATATAAAATCAGTTAAAAATGCTAAAATTGATTACTTAGGATATATGGCAATTTTCCAAAGATATTGTCTTCTGGGTTTGAATCTCATAAAGAAAAGATTGAAACTAGACACCTAAAAAAACAACAATCATCAGTTCTTTTTAGTTTTGTTTTTAACCTGCTGTACTAATAATACTTTTTTGTGTAATTTTGTTGAAATATATCTCTTCCATATATTTTTTATATTTCTTTTAATTTAAACAAGTGACATTATACACATTATAGTTCATATTACATCAAAAGATGATTGTATGATAATGAACTTTTCTAAATACCTGAATATTCTAAAGAGCTGATCAATTTCTGAATCTCCCTGGAACAGAGGTTTTTTGGTAGCCATTTCTGCAAAAATGCATCCCATAGACCAAATATCAATAGGACAGGTATATCTTGCAGATCCTAAAAGTACTTCGGGGGCTCTGTACCATAAAGTAACAACTTCATGTGTGTAAACTCTTACTGGGACTCCAAATGCACGTCCAAGACCAAAATCTGCAACCTATTATTATTTTTTAGTTAACTTTGTAATCAATTGGTCATAAATATTATGTAAAGGCATAACTTTATTCAATACAAAAATTAATATTCTTTATACTAATGTTAAATAGAAAAGAACATTTTTCTGTGATTGCCAGGTTATAATTTAGCCTATAGTGTACTTGGAGTAACGCTAAATCGTCTAGAATATACTGGCGATTAGATAATCATAGTATCTCCTGACCACATCATATTTTTTTTTTTTTTGAGGAAGAAATTTTTATAAGACTGTCAGGTCAGATAGCAACACCCCAAGAAACCTGGGTACTTGACATTAAGAAGGAGTAGTTCATCTTTTGACTTAGATTACTTAATTTGTTCTTATAATTTGTTCCATGCAATGAGGAATAAAAGGTTGTCTTCTGTCATTCTCTCATCTCCAATCTTGTCTCACTCTCCCTTGTGTTTCCTTTTTTTTATTATTTCTTTTTCAGTCATCTTTTTCAGTCAAGAAAAAGAAGACAGCCATTATATTCTTTGGTGTTGTCTCTCCTAGTCTTGTCCTCATATCTTTTTTTTTATCGTGAAAAATGATGTAGCAATGGAATAAGCAATATTTTATACATAAATCGTCTTCAGTTTTCCTTATGCGATATATATATGAGCCGTGTCCTGTCAGGAATTGTGTAAAAAAGAATTTTATCAAGGAATTATTTTTTACACAATAAATTTTTTAAAAATCAGTGTTTACATTTGATTTTCGAATTCATGTGTGACAAAAAATGTTTACTCCGCAAAACAAAAAATGTTTACTCCGCAAAACAAAAAATATATACTCACCTTTATTTGGCCATCTCTATTAATAAGCAAATTTTGTGGTTTCATATCTCTGTGAAGAACTCGTCTTTGATGACAGAATAATAAAGCTTCATTTATTTGATACAGATAACTCTTGACTAATTTTGGATCCATGTTAGTGCCAGGTGGTAGTTTATCTATATATTTCTTCAGATCCATAGCAAGAAATTCAAAGATCAAATACAATCTAAAATAAATCAATACAAAGCAGTTAAATTTTGTTGCATTCATGGATTGACTATTTGTCTACCCAATTATCATTCCAAGTCAAAAAGGCAATTGAAGAATATTGAATTATACATTATTGAACAATATAATAACTAAGGATATTACAATTTCACTCCAGGAAAGAGACTTTTGTCTAGACAACTCTAATTGAAAAGTACCAGAACTATGTTATCACAAAAAGATTGTTAAGAATTAAGGAAAATTTAAAAATAAAACTACTTTTATTTTAGGTTGTCACATGATTTCGTTTTGTGTGGTGTATTTGTATACAAGTATTTTTGTTACATTCCACCAATATGAAACGCTTGTTATGGTGCAGTCAAATAACATAGCAAAGATGTAAGGGAAACATACAAATATCTACACAATTTAAGAGAAGGATACAAGCCCCAAAAAATCTATGCAGAAATCAGGAAGAGCAAATAATCAGTGATCCAAAAGAAATAAAATCAGTCTGGAAAACATATTTTGCGGCAAAACCCTTTTCTGCACAGCATACAAAGTTTTTAATTATATACTAAACAAATGACTCCAACAATTATCTGAAAATATTGTCAGGGAACATTAAACCGGCTTCAGACAAGGAAGATCTACAACTGATCAGCTATTATATCACAAATGGTTACTCTAAACCAAAGGACAAAATTTCTGGGGGTACATATTGACAAACATTTAGATTTTAGAGGTATATATAAATGAGATCTGTAACAGGTTTCAGAATAACAGCAAATTATTTGGACGAAAAATGTAAATGAGTTGTATATTGTTCAAATTTTCATTCTGTAATGCGATTTGGAATAGTTTTCTGGGAGGGAAGTGGTAATACTGAACAGGTTTTTATATTACAAAAAAGAGCAATCAGAACTCTACTTAACCTGAAATACAGGGATTCATATAGAGGTAAATTCAAAAAGCTAACAATGGCTGGAATCATGGACGTATAAACATAGATGGACACAGCAATAAGATACCTTTAACACACAATGTTTTGAAGCTTCGATAGAATGTGATGCTAGAATGACCATAAGCGTGCTTCAATTATTACTCGCGGGTAACGTAAACGTGACAACAGTTGAAGGTGCTGAGAATGTGACCTATTCAAATAATTTTGACTACACAATTTTATGTAAATAACTGAATCCATCTGTGTTTATACGTCCATGGCTGGAATATAAATGCTTAATTTTCATTTTTTTAAATAGACATAAATTCTTGAAACACATAACAAACCATAATACTAATACATGAAACAATCTCATAAACTATAATATACCAATACATAGACTAACAGCATCTGAGAAAACCACAGAATATGCATGTATTAAATTCTTTAATAAACTGCCTTACAGCATCAAAATAGAAACTGACATAAATAAATATAGAAAGTCTGTTCAACAGTTGCTCATACACCTTGAACCATACAAAGTGGAAGAATACTTTCAAGCTGACCTGCGGGGAGACTGAGGGCTCTTATCTTAATCTAAAAGTCACTGTTATTAATATTAATATTTTAATATTACTTTTATGTTATATATTATGACTTTTATATTACTTACAGCAACCATTATAAATTGTAACTGACATCATTCTCTCTATTGACAATTTATATTTGTGTGTAACTTGTGAATCCTGAGAATAAAGTTTTTTCCATTCTATTCTATTCACAGTGAAAGAAATTCTAAACAAATCATGGGAATACGACATTGACATCCATAACATATTCATAGATTTCAAACAGGAATATGACTCAATTAATAGAAAAAAGTTATATCAAATATTGCATACAAAGCATGTGGTGGTCTTGTGTATTAAGGTATCTCCACTTCATGGATATCTTCACTTCATGGTTTGTTCCAGTTTCACTTTTAATTTTAAAATATTGAATAGCTTTAACATAGTAATAGTAAAAGCAACAATAGACTCATCAACAGCAACTGTCAGAGTACAAAATGAGCTCACTGAGAACTTTTCAATATTCAAAGGATTAAAACAAGGAGACTGGCTGGCACTGACACTATTCAACCTGACTTTTGAATATGTGATAAGACAGCTGAATATAAAGAAATAATATCCTAAAAAATGAATCAATAAATCAATGCAGATTGCCACCTATGCTGATGACATTAGCATAATGTCTCGCAGAACAGAAGAGGTGGCAGAAATATATTCACAATTAAAAGCAGGGGTAGAAGAGACTGGCTACAATATTTTGGTCTTAGATATAACTAACAATATTTTTGGTTCTTAGAATATAGAAGCATCTGGTACTTATACCATGCAACCAAACATATTTTTCAAATATTAGGATATATTATAAAAATGAAATGTATTTTGACTAGAAATTGATTTTAGATTATGTTAATATTTTGGCATTTTTAGGGAGGGTATTGAAAGGGACAGATTATGCAATATTCGAACACTACTATATTTATTACAAGTAAAATACCAAAACACAAGTCAACACTTTTTGCAATACATGCCCAGATAAAACATTTTTATGTTTTGCGCATCTACAGACGGATACTAAAAATATCGTATGTTGACCATGTCACCAATGTTGAGGTCGCACAGCGCATGAGAAAGGAAAAAGAAGTGCTTAATTTAGTGAAACAAAGTAAGCTTGAGTACCTCAGGCAAGTGATGCAGAACGAAGAAAAATATCAAATTTTTCAACTCTTTGTGCAAGGTAAAGTATTAGCAGGAAAGGAACGGGATGCCACCATATCTCGTGGTTAAAAAATATCTGACAGTGGTTTGGAATGACCTCCATTGAGCTGTTTCACAGAGCAGTCAACAAAATCACAATAACCTTGATGATCGCCAACATCAGGACAGGATAAGGCACTGAAGATGAAGAGAAGAATGTTTTGAGTGTTTTTAAAATGTTCATAATCCCAATAAGTAAATATGTTTTAATCAGTTATATTTTTGTCCACCCACTTGGATGGACATTGAGTTCAAATTTTCAGAAAAAACTGTGATGTCCACCAGCTTAGGTGGTAAGTTTCAATGTAACAATATGTTGGTTATCCCACAAGAAATGGTATTTGTAAAATTGCTCTATGATAATAAATAAAGAAAATATAGCTTTGGCACTCCTGAGCACTTCACAAGATTTTGTCATAGCATCAGCAAGGGGTACTTGTGTCCACCCAATGTGGTGTATGTGCTAGTGAAGCAAGTGATTTGTTTTATTTCTTCAACTATACACATTAAAATCTACACAAAGTTATAATTTTGGTAAATCATGACACTTGTACACATCATTGATTTCAATATCAAAATTATCATTATCTAGTATGACTATACAGGTATTTATTTTTTTCTACTTAATTACTTATTTCAGTACATTTAATTAAAGTACTCCTTATGTAAATAACTGTATTAACCAATATGTTATTGTAACTTGAATTATAATTATATCTTAGAATGAACTATTAGTCTATAAGATTCACAGATGATTGGCAAGCTAATGATGATGATGAATTATATTATTGTATATAAACAGTATTATGTCTTATTATCTTGTTTTTAGTTATGTTAGATGTGTTTCCACATAGTTCATCTCCATAGTTCTGACTTATTTCATTCCTCTCTCTACAACATAGCACACATTATGCTATGATAGCTAAATAATGATAAATGTACTTCCTTCAATATTTTTTAACGCATATTTTCTTTAATATTTTCAAGTGTAGTAAAAAACACCTAACCTAAATTAATAAATGGAGAAAGAACTAATATAAATATCAGGGAGTTGATTTTTATAACAAATTTAACTAGAGTATTACACAATAAACTGTAACTAGATTTTTTTATTTATAAAATAGTATTAAGACTGAAGTTAACTAGAAAATCATTTAACACCACATTTCAGCTAGGATACTACAAAAATAGCATTATTTATAAATTGATGAAAAATCACTGGATATTTTTTGACTGGGTGATATTTATATTACTTAATAATTCATTAATTATTTATATTGTACTAAAAAATGATTGTTGTCTGTGTATCACTGAACATTTCTTACCTATTTTCTTCCATCATCACATCTTCAAGGGAAACAACATTGGGATGTCTCAGTTCTTTTAAGAGAGAAATTTCTCTGATTGCCGTTGACGGAACACCTTCATCTTCTGCTTCTAATCTATTAACATTCGAGAATAATATAAGGATCAGTGTGAACAGTAACTATAAAAAACGTTTTACCTTATTCTTTTCATGGCTACCAGTTGTCCAGTCTTCTTGTTTTTGCCTTTATACACGACTCCATATGTACCTTCTCCTATTTTCTCGATTTTCAGAAAATCGTGTACTGTTATATTGGGCTTAGATGTGGACATCTTTCTTCACCTCACCTGAAAACTTCAGAAGCACTAAGTAATAAGTTGAATATGGATAAACAATAATTTTAAGTGATTCACAATTTTAATCTTGTGCACCATTGTTTTAGTTATTCTACTATAAATTTTGTAAAAGAATACTTACAAATAAGAAATCAAAATATTAGATGATGTGATATAATTATCTCAACGAACTTTTGTAAATTGTAAAGTCAATGAAGTAACGGAAAACCGCGAATCTATCAAAAAATAGAGGGCGTTCAAGATGTTCTTCTTTAAGTTTTAAGAACGCAATAGCGAATATATTGCATATTTAGCCAAGGAAAAGCCAAATATGGTATTCAAAAAATTCTGTCATTACTTCAAGTATTAAATTCAGTTAAATAAATATGAAAACTTACAGCAATCTTAATGGATACAGCAATGATGTGGCGATGTGTATGTAAGATCTGTCGGAAAAAATATATTATGTTGGGAAACGAAACAGGAAAATGTGATATAATTTATTTTTAAAATAACTAATAACCAAATTTTAATTTTAGTTGGAATTAAACGGCTATATAGTTATGAACTTTTAAAGATCTTAAATTTTATCAAATACATTTTTTATCATGCCAGAGAACTACGAACTGTTCTCTGCCATAGCCTTAAATGATTCACATTTTTGACAAATGACACTTGAAAGCTTCTTTTGTCAAAAATTGTGGGCTCTGGCTTAACACGAGTTTTCTAGTTGAAAAAGTATTATTTTAAATAATGGCTATTAGTTTGTTAAATCCCAAAGCTGAAGTTGCTAGAGCTGCACAAGCCCTAGCCGTTAATATATCAGCTGCAAAAGGTATTCAAGATGTAATGAAATCAAACCTAGGTCCCAAAGGAACGGTAAAAATGTAAGTAACACATGACTGAAAGAACTAGTATTTTACTGTTATTTTTGATATTTGGAGTATAATAACTAAATATAAATAAACCTGAAAGTATAAATTATCTGTTTTAACATTATCAAGTATTAATAATGAACACTACTTATAGGTTGGTATCTGGTGCCGGCGATATAAAAATAACCAAAGATGGAAATGTTCTATTGCACGAAATGCAAATTCAACACCCCACTGCCTCCCTTATTGCTCGAGCCTCAACTGCCCAAGATGATATGACTGGCGATGGCACAACATCTACAGTTTTAGTCATAGGTGAACTATTAAAACAAGCAGATATTTTCATAGCTGAAGGTCTTCATCCTAGATTGTTAACAGAAGGCTTTGATAAGGCTAGGGCAAAAGCTTTGGAACTGCTGGATAAGATGAAGATTCCAATTGATGCAAACAAAGAAACTTTGACAGATATTTGCAGGACAAGTTTAAGAACAAAGGTAAAAATATCTTTCTAATTTAGTGTTATATGTACTTATTTTAAAAATTTTAGCTACATCAAAAACTTGCTGATGTTTTGACAGATGTTTGTGTGGATGCTGTTCTAGCTATAAAGAAAGATGATAAACCTGTTGATCTTCATATGGTTGAATTAATGGAAATGCAACACAAAACAGAAACTGATACTCAGTTAATTAAGGGTATGTTAGTAAAGAAACTTCAAAAATTGTCTCCAATTTGATACTCATTTCTCACCTCATCAAATATAGGGAACAAGGTTTATTAAAATATTGTAGTTAAAATTTTACCAATTAACTCATTAATGCTCACTGCAATAGAGAAACTGAAAATACCTAAATCCTTTAGTAGTTGCATTTAATTATAATTATAATTGTATCAAAAAATATTTTTTACATTTTATAAATTTTGTTTTTGAAAAAAAAGTATACCCAATCAAGTACACTGTGACAATCAGTATAAAATGTATAAAACAAAAGCAATATTTAACATAAAAATGCATACAGACCAAGAAAACATTTCGCACCCTCAGTGTAAAACTGCAGTAAGTCTGAATGAGTAAGTTTCGAGATAAGACAATTTTGTTTATTTTCATACTAATATAAACATAAGACACAAGTTTTAAGAAAAATTAACATTTAATTATGATTTTGCATGCTTTTCAGCCTATACTACATTAACCAAAAATAGAAATTTAAATAAAATAATATTAATGCTAAAAAATTAGGAATTTTAAAGTTACAACACTTTTGCATGGAGAAAATTGTAAAAGTGGGGTTCTGGTATCATACCCGAATGGCATAAGTATACCAAATCTTTCTTTTTGGCTATTATTTGTAGGCAGGTTCAAGTAGCAATTCTTGTATATTATGTGTAGTTCGTGATGATTTTTTTAGATTAAAAGAATTTCATAGTTCATTATCATAGTTGTACTTAAAGAAAATTGTGTGTGGACTGTCTTTTCTACATTGTAGAATTTCTATATCTGTCCACTTTACATTTTCTTTTAATGGATTGCCAGAAATCACCTGGTAGATAAAGGGAAAGTAATTCCTGGGGTTTGGTATGTATGTTTAATAAATTTCAATAAATCATCAGGTAAGTAAAGAAGAAATAATCCTCAAGAGCAATTGGAGTTCAGTATGGTATTAAACTTTACATTTAATAGATTCCAAGAAATCAGATAGCTACCTAGAATAAATAGGTACCTAATAAAACGGTTTATCTTAGTGGTAATTTAATCTTTCTATCTCTCTGCACATGTTTCTGATTCTGCCACAATTCCTTCGCTTTGTAATGACAATGTCATAACAAGGTAGAAAAATTATTTGTAAAACTTTCAATATTTTTATTTAAATTCAAAACAAAAGGACTATAATAAAAATAGCAAATCAGGCTACCTTGAGTACAGTGATTAACAAAAGAATTGAAATTTACTACCTTAGTAAAAGTTGGGAATTATGGGGGGACAATATGATAAGACAATCGCCTCAGAAAGTTACAAGAAGATTTAATACAATTCGGGATTTAGTTTTTATAGAACAAGTTTTCTGAGAATAGAAATTTTTAACCTGTCGATATTGGTTCTGGTACTGGTCGAAATAAATGGTCAAACGACATCGCACACATTTTATTGAAAATATAATGTCACACAAAGGACATAAAACTTAGACACGCTGTCTATTAAAATTAAACTCCTTAGATATAGATATTAAAATAACAAATATCTTACTTTTTTCGTGCCTTTCATTGCTTGTTATCGAAACCATTGCAATGTTCCATGCAAAACTGTTGTAACTCTGTTATATTACAATTACAACAGTTTTGCACAGAACTTATGTACAAAAACACAAAATAGTTAAACTGTTGTTGTAATATTTAGCCAGTTAATCATTTGAAAGTTACTAAAGTTTTACAGGGGATATATATGCATGTTTACAATCAAATGCCATGATTACTTCATTTTTATAAAATGTTGAGTTATTGCAGTCTTGCACTAAGGGTGCAATTTAATAAAAATTCATACATACATATAAAAAAACTTAATTAAACTAAAAAATTAAATACTATTTATAACTGGGAATAAGCCACAATTAAAGATAAAAAATACGTTTATTGACGTTTCAATTTCCAATTCGGAAATCGTTCTCAAAATACAAACAGTAAATTAAACAAATTTTGTTTTTTGTTACATAGTGAAAAAATTCTTCTAATAATTTAATTTTATCTGACTCATTTATATTGACAATTCAGACATACATTATGCATTTTAAAGTAGACGACTTTAAAATGATATTGCCAATATTGTTGAGTTGCGCTCCTGGGACGACTTTACTTATAAGATAGTTCATTCGATTACATGAAATCAACTTTAACTTGAGAATATCCGTCAGAAAAAATCATAGCATGTAATTCGTCTTTAAAAAGACAAACACATGACATGATGACAGTAAAATTCTCCCGTTAGTGATTCCATAGTAAATTATGAGGGAAAAACCAGGAAAAAAACCTCATAATACTATCCCGACATTGTAAGTATTTGTTCGTGAATTTAGTTTACCTTCAACAAACATCAAAATTCTGATTTTATATGTTACGTTATTTAAAAAACATAAATGATGTATCCTCTATATGTTACTGACTTACTAATACTGGTATTTTCTTATTAATAACTTCCTCTTTCAATATTGGTAACCAGATCCTACTACATTCTGCCGAGGAATTTGCGACACAATTGGCCTCATTTAGCATAATTAGAGCCGCTTCTTTGATTTTTCTTTTTTTACCATCCGTTTCTTTTAGGACTATATTTGAATTATTCCATTGAACCCTATGTTCATTATCCCATGCGTGTTTACATATTTGAGATCTATCAAATTCTCTATTTTTAATATAAGATTGATGTTCACTTATTCTAACATTTAATGGCCTTGATGATTCACCTAAATAAAAACTGATCGCATTCACAAGGTATTTTATAAATGCAATTCTTTGTCCTTTCTTGTTCATTGTTAGGTTTGGTTTTGGACAAAATAGATCTCAACGTGTTTGTTGTTTTGAATGTTGTTGAAATGTTGAATTTATTTCCTATCCTTTTAAGTTTTTCTGATAATCCTTTTATGTACGGTATTGTTACTTTCCTCATATTATTCCTTGTGTATGCTGTAGGATCTCGTTCTAAGTTGTTCTGTTCTATTCGATCGATTGTTGAAAATTCCTTATTTATAAACGATAAAGGATAATCATTTTTTAATAAAACAGATGTTAACAAATGTTTCTCCTCCAAGAACGAATTTTCGTTAGAGCAAGTAATTTTGGCTCTATCGTATAAGGATTTAATTATTCCCTTTTTTACATTAATATTATGATTTGATTTGAAATTTAAATATCTATTGGTGTGTGTTGGTTTTCTATACACCTGAGTCTCATATCCAGTATCGTTCTTAGAGATTAAAACATCCAGGAAAGGTAGCGTGTTATTATATTCCTTTTCCATGGTAAATGTTATTGTCTCTTCTTTATCGTTTATATCATTTAGGAATGTGTCCAACAACTCTGATCCATGAGGCCATATTGAGAATACATCATCTACATACCTCCACCATACTGTGGGTTTGAAATTTTGTTTAGAAATGATATTTGTTTCAAAATGTTCCATAAATATATCGGCTAAGAATGGAGATAAACTAGAGCCCATTGCTAGACCAAAATTTTGTTTATAGAATTCATTATTTAGTTGAAAGTATGTATTATCAGTACATAATGTTAATAACTCCATTATAGCCGATATGTTTAGTCTTGTTCTAGTTGAAAATGAATCATCACTCTCTAATTTTCTCTTGACTATACTTAAAGTCTTATTTAATGGCACATTCGTAAATAAACTATTTATGTCAAAACTTACCAAAGTATTATTTGAATTAAATTCAATATTTGATAATTTATTTAAAAAATGTTGTGTATTTTTTATGAATGTGTCATTTTTATTTGTATAAGGTTTTAAAATATTTAATAAAAATTTTGATAGTTCACTACAAATAATGCATGGGATAATGAACATAGGGTTCAATGGAATAATTCAAATATAGTCCTAAAAGAAACGGATGGTAAAAAAAGAAAAATCAAAGAAGCGGCTCTAATTATGCTAAATGAGGCCAATTGTGTCGCAAATTCCTCGGGCAGAATGTAGTAGGATCTGGTTACCAATATTGAAAGAGGAAGTTATTAATAAGAAAATACCAGTATTAGTAAGTCAGTAACATATAGAGGATACATCATTTATGTTTTTTAAATAACGTAACATATAAAATCAGAATTTTGATGTTTGTTGAAGGTAAACTAAATTCACGAACAAATACTTACAATGTCGGGATAGTATTATGAGGTTTTTTTCCTGGTTTTTCCCTCATAATTTACTATGGAATCACTAACGGGAGAATTTTACTGTCATCATGTCATGTGTTTGTCTTTTTAAAGACGAATTACATGCTATGATTTTTTCTGACGGATATTCTCAAGTTAAAGTTGATTTCATGTAATCGAATGAACTATCTTATAGTAAAGTCGTCCCAGGAGCGCAACTCAACAATATTGGCAATATCATTTTAAAGTCGTCTACTTTAAAATGCATAATGTATGTCTGAATTGTCAATATAAATGAGTCAGATAAAATTAAATTATTAGAAGAATTTTTTCACTATGTAACAAAAAACAAAATTTGTTTAATTTACTGTTTGTATTTTGAGAACGATTTCCGAATTGGAAATTGAAACGTCAATAAACGTATTTTTTTATCTTTAATTGTGGCTTATTCCCAGTTATAAATAGTAATTAATTTACAATGCCACAAGAAAATAGCTTCAGAACAATATTAAAAAATTAAACATAATTATGAGTGAAATATTTTTAAACACTTTCTGCTCAGTGCAAAGAGGTACATTGCATTTTTCACACATCCATCTAACTCTCATGTTGCATTAGCAACTTCTTCAAGGGTTCGTGGTTCTAAAATGGTCATCAGGAGTAACCAGTATACTCTTTGGCAACAAACCAGATGGTTTGATAGATGTGGATTGTCTTTGTATGGCTTTGTTGTAAGCTCTGTATTATTGGTGGACAATGTTTCTTTGAAGTAGTAGCAAATCTATTTTGTCATTTTCATTTGTGCTCTTATATAGTTTCCAGGCATTGAAAACTGGAAAGATTCTAGGAGTAGAGTATACAACAATATCCATGAAACTTACACTATCCTGAGCAACTTTGAAATCTTATTTATAATAAATTTCTGGTCACTAATATTAGAAATTTGAGAATTATTAAGCAAGGTTTTAATAGTTTCAAATAGCTAATTTTACATTCATTAATTGCATTTTGCATTTACTTTCACATTACTGCATTTTGCTCAATTTACTGCTTTATAGCAATACCTTATAATATTAGTATTTTTTAGGTTTGGTCCTAGACCATGGCTCCCGTCATCCAGATATGCCTAAAAGTCTCAACAACTGCTACATTTTAACATGTAATGTCAGCATGGAGTATGAAAAAAGTGAAGTCAATTCAGGATTCTTCTACAAAACTGCAGAAGAGAGGGAGAAATTAGTGACTGCTGAGCGTGAATTCATTGAACAGAGAGTTAAGAAAGTCATTGAATTGAAAAGGTCACTCTGTAATGGAACTGATAAGACTTTTGTCGTTATTAACCAAAAAGGTAAAACTTGAATTTTAATCAATATTTATGTAGAAGAAATATATTTTTTAACATACAAAACATTATATAATAGAGAATGTTAAATGCATTCTCAAAAAATTAACTGTTCCTGTTCCCTAGGATCGTTTTATCTGAGGATAGTGGAATATGAAGAAAATAGAACCTCATAAATAAAGAAATCAGAATAATTAATCCTCACATCAAAAGAATGAAAGTAGGAAACTTTCTAGTGCAAACAGCACTATTCCTGAAGGAGCAAACAGCTACCAATGTAGCTTAACCTGATCGGGCAAACAGTCTGTCTCATGTGATGAAACAGTGATTTTACTGTTCTAATTTAACTCTACTTGCTTCTGTTGTTTGTTTCTATGAAATCAGGTGCATAATTTGAAAAAACAGATTTAATTTTAATAACATTGTAGGTATTGACCCCATGAGCCTGGATATGCTTGCCAAAGAAGGAATCATAGCTCTTAGAAGAGCTAAGAGACGTAACATGGAACGTCTATCATTGGCTTGTGGTGGAGTAGCTATGAACAGTTTTGATGATCTGCAAGAATCTCAACTTGGTAGAGCTGGACATGTTTACGAACATGTGTTGGGAGAAAATAAGTATACATTTGTGGAAGATTGCAAAATTCCTCAATCGGTTACCATTTTAATGAAAGGACCCAATAAACATACTTTGACTCAGATTAAAGATGCTGTTAGAGATGGATTAAGGGCTATCAATAATGCCATTGATGACAAAGCAGTTATTCCAGGTAACAAAAAACATTTTTTATCCAGTCATGTATGCAATACTTAAACCACTCAAATAAAATCTGTGATTAACATTCATTGTCTCGTGTATTAAAATATTTATGTATTTAATAAAATAAAAGATTCCATAACATTTTTATCTAGTTCTACATGAAATTTTAAGATAAATATGTACCCTATTAGAATGTTTATATTTTTGGCATACTAAAAATAAGTATAAAAATATATTTATTATATGGGCAGATCACACTGTTAGGCTAAATTGTGTACAGATGTAGTTGACACTTAAATCTAAAGGACACCTACTACACACACCTGTCAGTTTAAACTTTCGACATATGCATTGTTCATCATTGTCTCTTGTTTTGTAGTCATATCAATTTTTAAATGAATACATTTATAGGTGTTTTAAGTAGTATGTTTGGAAACCCTTCTTTAAATGAATCTTAAATACTATTTAAAACATGATTTGATATACTTTGTATGTATTTTAGGTGCTGGTGCATTTGAAGTTACAGCCAATAAAGAATTGCTAGCATTTAAAGACACTGTTAAAGGTAAAGCTCGTCTAGGAGTTGCTGCTTATGCAGAAGCTTTACTGGTACTACCTAAGACTTTGGCTGTTAACTCTGGATTTGATGCACAGGTCAGTAATTTATAAAGCATTTTTTGTGCTAAACTCTCAGTCAGATCCATTAATACTCCTGTGATTAGTTGATTTCACTAGTTTTCTATTTCTATATTAAAATATATTATGTTTTTTATTTTAGTTATAGTTTTATTAACTAGGCAAAATCATAAAATAATTTTGGATTTACATTTTTAGGACACAATTGTAAAACTACAAGAAGAATCCCGTTTGAATCCAGACCCAATTGGTTTAGATTTAACCTCTGGAGAACCGATCAATCCTAAAGATGCTGGCATCTATGACAACTATATTGTTAAAAAACAAATAATCAATTCCTGCTCGGTCATTGCCAGCAACCTCTTATTGGTTGATGAAATTATGAGGGCTGGAATGAGCAGCTTAAAGGGATAAAATCGAAGTATTTAAAATTTGAATCTGTATTTTTCTGCTTGTTATAATTTATCATTGCGTTATGTATTTTCTTAACCTCTGAAAGGTTGCTACTTAACTTTTAATGGACCTATACATAATGCTAAACATTTATAACATTCACATGTAACAACTCTTATATTTATAATATTTGCAATAATAAAATGTCAAAACTACCATTGTTTTATTTTCAGAGAATGTGTATTTGAGGGAAAAACTGATAGTAACTCCTCTGATCTTAATTGTTTAAGGCATTTAAGATGAATTTTTAAAGAATTTTCTGCAAGTGGAAGAAAGTATGCCAATAAAAACATGATCCAAATTTAGAGTTATTCACAGTAAAAGATCAATTACTCCATTAAATATTTTAAGTCAAATGTAATGTATTTTTAATAAAAATTGTCGTTTACTCTATTTACATATATGTTAAGATGGTGAATGGACATTGACTCCTAAGCTAATAATGCTCAAACACACACAGATATTGCATATATAAAAAAACTAGGTGGTGCTCAAACCAAGTTTGTTAACTATCAAACAGAACATTAGAATGAGATCTTATAACATTCTTCTAAATGTGCCTATCTCCTAGAGATGTTGGCGACCACATTGACCCATCTTATTCTATTCACAGAGCCTCTCTTGCCCTGTAGAAGTCAGTATTTATGATTACGCATGATTTGGTCTAAGTAAGCTAATTTACTGTTATGTATGGTATTAATAATTTCTTTGTCTTTTCTTAGCCTCTGGAGAATAGTTATGTTACTTGTGTAGTGAATATATGAAATCCTCAACATACGTCGGTAGCACCACATTTCAAATGCCTCCAATCGTTTTATGGCATCTTTTGTAAGGTACCAGCTTTCTACTCCCTAGAAAAGTACACTAAAGATGTAACATCTAAGAATTCTTGTTCATATATTGATACTGTACTATAAGGAAAATCCGGGATGAATAGGAAAAATGGTACAGCAACAAATGTCTTGAAATAGAAGAACTGCAGAAAAAGAATGACACATTTAATATGTACAAAAAGGTGAAAGAAATAACGAACATATAGATCAACTGCAAGTAGTTTACTTGATAAACAAGGAAATATAGTCAATGAACAAGACAGATTAGATAGGTGGAAAGAATATATCAAGGAGCTGTTTAATGACAATAGAACAGAAATTCAAATTAAAAATATATCGACTGGTTCAAACATAACACTCGATGAAATGGAAAGATCTATAAAGCTATCAAAGAATAGGAAAGCAACCGGACCAGATGAAATTCTAAGCCTCTTTAATAAAATGTGTGAAACAGGACATATATCAACAGACTGGCTACTTTCAACATTTGTAATGATACCGAAAAAAATAAATACCAAACAGTGTAGCGATCATTGCACTATCAGTCTGAAGAGTCATGTACTGAAAATATTCCTAAGAATACTGCACTCGAGAATTTACAACAAAATAGAAGTACAACTAAGTGAAACACAATTTGGTTTCAACAACAAGCTGAACTAGAGAAGAAACTTGGAACTAGAGAAGCACTCTTCAGTTTGCAGGTCATGGTTCAAAGATGTAGGAACAACACAACGGAAGCAGTGGAAATACGATGTGGAGTGAGGTAAGGATGTATTCTATCGCCTCTACTTTTTAATATCTACTCAGAATTTATTTTCAAAGAAGCCTTAGTTGAAGATACAGGAATTAAAATCAACGAAATTATTGTCAACAATCTCAGATATTGATAATACAATATTGATAAACAATCTCAGGATAGATCTCCAATGAAGAAGACCTGCAACAACTTATAAACAGGGTAACCGAAGCATGTGATTAATCTGGGCTAAAACTTAATACTTCTAAGACAAAACTTATGATTGTCAGCAAAACGGAGTTACAACCAACGAACATCAGAGCGTATGGAATATAGTTAGAAAGAGTCCACAATATTACCTACTTGGATGCAAACGATAACTGGGATATAAATAAAGAAATAAGAATACGCATTGAAAAAGCCAGAGACGCTTTCTATAAATTAAAGAAAATTCTAATTAATAGAGATATTACGTTAAACCTTAAAATCAGATTAATATGCTGCTACATATTCTCCTTTTGTTTTGTACATACATAAACAAAAGGGGAGGTGGGCTGGACATGTTCGTAGAATGGAAGATGGACGAAGAGATTATTGGAGTGGAGACCAAGAGCCGACAAGCGAAGTCGAGGCAGACCACCCACCCGATCGATGGACCGACGACCTAAGGAGAATAGAAACAAACTGGATTGCAGCAGCTAAAAATAGAGAGAACTGGAGACGTTTGGAGGAGGCCTATATCCAACAATGGATGTGAAAATGGTGCTGGATGATGATGACATATTCTCCACGTTGCTGTAGGTATCATATATAGAGCTGAACCCTTAGAGAGACATTAATGAAAAAAATAGAGGCCTTTGAGACGTGGATTTATCAAAGAGTATTGCGGATAAGTTAGGTTGATCGAGTAAGAAATGAAATAATTTTACATCGAATGAAAAAGAGCACAGAAATAATAAAAACGATAAAAATTCGAAAGTTAAAATATTTCGATCATATAATGAGACATCCAGAGAGGTATAATCTTCTACACCTTATAAGACCCAGGCCGACGAAGAACATCCTGGCTCCGAGAATGATATCAAGAGACCACCGTTAATTTATTTAGAGCCGCCGTAAACAAAGTTATTATTGTCAATGTGATCGCCAACGTTCAATAATCAGACAGGGTACTGAAAGAAAAAGAAAGATAAGTTGCAGAGAATCTTCCTAAGGCTGTTGAAAAAGCTTCTGGCTTTTTCAATACGAATTTTTAATTCGTAGCTGTGATCCCAAGTATCCCTAATATTGCAGCCCAAATAGCATATTTTTTCCACTCTTTCTAACGGTGTATTGCCGGTGTTATTATTTTTGTCTTGATATTCTACAAGACTGGTAGGTCTATGTAGTTATTTTTATTTTTAAATACAATTGAACATAAATTTTGTCGCTTTTGTCTTTTTAATTAGAAATAAAAAACAAAAAGGCTGGGAAATACCACAGGATCAGTTGTGACGCCTAGATTTAGCCGAGAGCGGATGAATAGCGACGACGCTTATAAACCGTCGCCACTGTTTTCACTAAGATTCATACATATACGAGCCGTCCAGGACCGGCTCTCGGAGGTGCGTGTCAGTGATGGCACAGCTGAACATCGATCGTTTGGTATTGCCAAGCTGATCTGTTCAGTCCAGTGCAGTCACAAAGGTCGATTCAGTCACCAATGGACCTGCCGTTGCCTTCGTCGCACGGTAGACATCCAATGGTTACTTGAACGTCCGCAATTTTCCAAATTTGGGGTTAACGGATGGGTCGTTTAAAATTTATAACACCTCCATAGTAGGCACTGCAGAATGGCAGTCTGCCATTTTTTGATAAAGAATAAGAAGTTTATTTATTCAAAAATAGGGAAAGCCCTAATACATACAAAATCAATCAATTTTTAACATACATAAGATAAAAATAACAATTACACTTAAAATATAGTATCTACATTTTATTAAAACATGATAAAACAACTACTTAACTATTGGTGATTTTAATATGGTCCATTAATTTGCTTTCAAACATTTGTATAGCTGAACAACTTTTAACTGTTTGATGAAGCTTATTAAAAAGATCAAAACCCTTAAAGGGAAACAACAAAGAGTTTCTTGAAGCAGTCCTTTTTGTTTTCACAATGTGTAAATTGCACTTACCTCGAGTATTGTGAATAGCACAATTCCGTGTAATAAACTCACAAAAGTAAGCAGGGGCGAAATTATTTAGAATTTTATAAATGAAACATTTCACCGGCACGGAAGATAACATTCACAAGAAATAATACGAGGAAAATAACAATACCATACTTAAAAGGATTATCCTAAAAACTTAAAACGAAAGGAAATAAATTCAAAAACGTTTAAAACAACAAACACATTGAGATCTATTTTATCTAAAACTACACCTAACATTGAACAAAAAGGAACAAAGAATTGTATTTATAGAACACCTTCTGAATGCGAACATTTATTTAGGTGAAACATTAAGAATATTTAATAATAGAATAAGTGAACATCAATCTTATCAAAAATAGAGAATTTGATAGATCTCAAATATGTAAACACGCGTGGGAAAATGAATATAGAGTTCAATGCAAAGATTCAAGTATAATTCTGAAAGAAACAGATGGTAAAATGAGAGAAATCAAAGAAGTGGCTCTAATTATGTCCAATAAAACCAATTGCGTCGCAAATTTCTTAGCAGAATGTAGTAGGATCTGGTTATACGTATTAAAAGAGGAAGTGGATAGAAAGAAAGTACCACTATTAGTAAGTCAACATATCGAGGATACACCATTTATATTTTAAAATAAAATACATATTAAATCAAAGCTTGGATGTTAATATTGAGAATTAAGACCAAATACTTACCGTGATGGGACAGGATCACTAGGTTTTTCCTCGTGATTTACTATGGGATCACTAACAAGAGAATTTTACTATCATCATTGCATAAAAAAATTACATGCTATAATTTTTTTGATGGGTATTCTTAAGTTAAGGATAATTCATGTAATCAAATGAACTATCATCTAATTAAGTCGTCCCAGGAACGCAACCCAAAAAGTCTTCTACTTTAAAATGTATAATTATGTCTGAATTGAATGAGTCGGATAAACTTATTTTAAATTAAGTTACAGTTGTATATATCTTCCTTGGCCCATTGTTGTATGAATCATGTTTTTAATGATTCTATATCCGCCGAACTATTGTTAAACTACACTCACCGGCAAAATTAACGCCTTAAAAATGGGACATGTTAGATGACTCGAACTTCCTAAACCTGTTGTCCGATTTTAGTGATTTTTTTAGTATGTTATAGGTATATTATTTAAGAATATCAATGAAATAATATTGTTGCTAGACAGGTCAATGTCATTTTATACCGGGTGTAACAATCATACTGTGTTTTTTCCTTAAAGTTCGAAACACCCTGTGGAATATTCTAGCATATATAAAATATTAAAATTAAAGCTCAATTATAATCTCAGGCTTTCTTAACATTTTCTTTTTTGATTCATTTGCTTGTGTTGGATAATAAAAAAGTTAGGTACGTTAACAACTAGCCATGTTTTTTCATCAATAAATGCTCATTTTCTTCTTAGTTTCACCAGCATATTTAAAGGAACAACCATAAAATCTGAGTATTTTTCTCTCTAGTCTATATACTGTTTAGATAATATCATAATACGAATGTTGGTGAAATATTTTGAATTTATATTACAATGGTAGTTGAATATAAAATCTGTTTAAGAAGAAATAAAACACAAAGATGTCAGACTCAACAAAATACGGATTTTAAACGCATTAACTTTACTGTACAGTTGAACTTAAATTGGTTTTTTATGCATTTTTTTGGGTTTAATAGCGTGTGTTTCCCCTACGAGCCTTACAACTGCAGTTATTCGTCTTCTCATACTTCTGATACCGTTATCGATCAGTTGTTGGGCAGTCTCTCCCATTCCTCAATCAAAGCAATTGTGACTTCCTCTCTGTTTTGAATAGCAGGAACCCGTGCCCTAAGTTTTCTGCCTAGCATGTCCCACATATCCTCTATCGGGTTTAGGTCTGGGGAACAAGCTGGCCAATTCATCGTTGTTATACCCACTTGTAATAAGAAATATCTTACAGTCTGCGACGTGTGGGCTCGCATTATCCTGCATTAAAATAAAATTTTCTCCAATATATGGTGAAAAAGGTACCACATGGTCTTGGAGAATATCTCTGATGTACTTATCTGCTGTTAATGCTCCATCATCAATCACCACTAACTCTGTTATTGCTCCCAAACATATACCGCCCCACGCCATAATTGAACCTCCACCAAAAGGTACGGTCGTAGTAAAATTGAAAGGGACATTTCGTTCTCCTTGGCGTTGATACAATCGTTCTCTACCGTCGATGTAATTTACACAGAAACGGCTCTCGTCCGTAAAGAGAATTTGACTCCAGTGATTATCATTCCAATTTTGATGTACTCGACCAAATTGTAGTCGTGCTAAACGATGGTATCTCTGGGAGTCTGGGAGCTTTTATTGGCACATATGACTTGAGACCGGCTTTTTTAAGTCTCTTTATTACTATGCGCTCAATTAAATACAAGTTTGTACTTGTTATGAACAAACAGAATGACTGTGAAAATGTACAACACAATACAAATAAACAAATTAATTTGACATTTAAGACTTTCTTGTGACAAGGAGCTTTCAAAGCTATGTAGATATAGTCTATAAAATACAAATATAAAGAAATATTGCATTAATAACAGGCTCCTTTAAATTTGCCGGTGTGTGTATTAAATTGTTAACTTCTCATAGCCTACTTTAGGCTTGTTTATTAAACTAAGCAGAAAATGAGGATTTATTGATGAAAAACATGGCTAGTTGTTAACGTACCTAACTTTTTTATTATCAAACATAAGCAAATGAATCAAAAAAGAAAATGTTAAGAAAGCCTGGGCTATAATTAAGTTTTAATTTCAATATTTTATATACGCTAGAATATTCCACAGGGTGTTCCGAACTTTAAGGAAAAAACACAGTAGGATTGTTACATCCGGTATAAAATGACATTGACCTGTCTAGCAACAATATTATTACATCGATATTCTTAAATAATATACCTATAACATACTAAAAAAATCACTAAAATCGGACAACAGGTTTAGGAAATTCGAGACATCTAACATGTCCCAATTTTAAGGTGTTCCGTTAATTTTGCCGGTGAGTGTATATATTTGGCTATTATACGAAATTTTTTATTATTTACCTAATTTAAATTATTTTTTTGTTTTGTTAGATTCATTCTTATCGTTAACCTTTCATAAGTCGTCCAGTATTTCTCGGTATATCTTTTCTATTTCTGTGTTATCTGTTTTTTTTTTGTAAAGTCTCACGTTTCTTTTAGACGTTTTTGCCCTTTTTTTATTTATTGCTATATTACAGCAAATAAAATGAGTCATGTGCATGATCACTCTCTAGCATATCAGTAGCGGATAAAGGATGCATATATGGCCAGTATATATTTAATTTTCTCAGTGTTATAAGTACATTGTGTGTTAAAAGTATACATGTGCCTTTGTGTTTAACGATATACTACTTTTGTTAAATATTGTTTAATTTAGTTACAATGGAAAGAGCTAGTACTAGCAGGGAGAATATAAATGTGAAGTTCTCGTAAACAGTTGGGACTTAAAGCTAAAAAAATAGTATTTAATGAGTATTTGGGAAAAACGTTGTCTCAGGCGGAGGCAATATGCTATTGTGAAAGTATGACAGGAGTATCGTCAGCCACTGTTTAGTCCGTCCGTCAGAAACAACGCTCGGGTGAGGTCCCACAGACAAATCTACGAGGTGGAAACCTAATTAAATTTTTGAATAAAATAATTCAGAAATAAGACGTAGAGTTCATTCTTTTTATTTTAATAAGGAAATTCCTACTCTAGACAAACTTTTTTCTGCATTAAAAACTAATGAAGTAATTCATCGTTAAACTTTGCCTAACAAGTTACAAAAATGGAATTTCCAAATACAACAGGAATTCAGCGTTGATAGAGAAACCTGAAATCATTAGATGGCGTCGCAACTATCTGTAACATGCCAGAGTTGACCAAAATAGAAAAATTTATTATTTAGACGAAACAGTATTGTAAAATGAAAGTATTTACTTCTTTGCAGCAATCATTGATTTATTTGTTGTATTTATT
Source organism: Diabrotica balteata (assembly GCA_918026665.1). Lineage (NCBI taxonomy): Eukaryota > Metazoa > Arthropoda > Insecta > Coleoptera > Chrysomelidae > Diabrotica > Diabrotica balteata. The sequence goes on along the minus strand of OU898278.1, from coordinate 153,305,360 downwards.
TTGCTGTTTAAACACATTTCGACTATATTATCAGGACATTGATTAATTCCGGTATTAAATAAGTACTCGTAGGCAACTCGATTATACTGACACTAAGAGAATTAAATTTTTCTCAGTCTTAAAATTCGAATCTTGATAATTGCGTTTCGTTTTCTCAAATGCGAATACATAGATTAAGTTCAAAATAACTGGTTAACTGGTGGTACCAGATCAAGCTTAAGAATGCAAAAAGGAAAAGATTTGTTAACCACCATAAAAACAGCCAAAATCGAATAACTCTGTCACATTATGAGGTTGCTGCAATTAATTCTTCGAGCAAAAGTAGAAGGAAAACGAGGACCAGGAAGGCAAAGGATTTCCTGAGTGAAAAATCTACGTACCCATGTGGTTCCACACAGCAACCACAAATCTTTTCAGAGCCGCGGTTTGCAAAATACAGATTGTCATGATAGTCGCCAACATCCGAAACGGATAGGCACTACAAGAAGATGATTCATGTAATGTATGAATGTTTCTTAAAAAAAACATTTTGGCATGTTTTTAGAAGTAATTATGTACATACAGATCAAACAAGCATCTGCGGTTGCTAGTATTCACCATTTATTTTGATCCCTTCTGTATGGTTTTGAAGTGCTTGTGTAAATAATTCTTCGGATTATATTAAATAGTAATGTTGAATGTTACCATAGCTTGTTGGTTCCAATAGATATTTTTTCACTACGTTAATTACATTTTTGTCAAGTCCTTTTCTCTATAGACATTTCATGAGAATTTGAGTTTTGAGAACGATTTCCGATCAATAAACTTACTTTAACCTGTAATTGTGGCTTATTCCCATTTAAATACTAATTATTTCCTAAAAATGTTATGTTTAACTTTATTGAAAGCATTCTTATGGTCTATAAATGCGACGAAAAGATCTTTTTGTTGGTCTCGACATTTTTGAGCAAGAGGTGTGGAACTATACAGAGCTTTTATTGGTCCGAAGCCATTACTAAAACCAAACTGTCTATTACTCATATCCCTTTTCACACTTTCTGAATATTCTTGCATGTATAACCTAAGGAATAGCTACTTAACAGTATTTTTTACTGTCTCTCAAAGTCAAATAAAGTTTCAGCCTATAATAAAAACAGTACACATTAAACTAAGAAGCACGCAATAAAGAAAACAATTTATTGTACATAATCACAAAACAAAAATATAATGTGTATATATAACATAAATAACTGAATATATTACATACTTATTCTAAATATATCGTATAATATTAAAACATATAATGTGTAATATGTCATAATAAAATCTAGATTATAACTAAAAGAAATTTGATGCTAAAAATGGAATGTATATTATTCAACTTAATCCTAAACTAAAATTGGAGTAATTCTTTCTCCTTATAATATCAATAGATCTAAAAATAGTAGACATGGAATGGACGGACACACTTTTAAGTACCAGAAAAAGTAAAAATGTTATTATCCTCTAGTTGTTTTCCAAATAATTCAGTTATTAAAAGCTTTCGCCGATATTTGTGTTTATGGAGTTTTTAGGAATTTTAAAATAAAAGATCGCAATAATTCCCATTCAGATCGAAATTAAATTCATGATACAAAAAAATATTTAATTGATACAAAACAACTAGCCAAGGAATCTTTTTATCCCGTTTCATAAAAAAAGGGACGCATAAATCCTAAAATTTCGTTAGGTGTAACAAATTGATTTTATTAGAACAATGACATCTTTATGAGCTGATTTTTACCTACAAAACTTGATGATCTGATAATGAAACGTTAATATTTTGTAATTTTATTATAAAGGTTATCAAAAGACTAGATTGTGTGCCATAAAGTACCCATTATACTATCATAGACATAAAGAACATTATTACACAGTTGGTAAAGAAATATGAAAGCATAATAATAAAATAGTCTATCAATTGGATCTTAGGATATGTGCGACTTTAACCACAAATTATTTGTTTATATTATGTCCTACATCTATTCGTTTTAGTACCTAAAACCATGAAATTTGGCCGCTTGTCGCTATACAATAGGCACAAGAGGGCAACAAGACGAAGGATGGAGATTGATTCACGCACTACTGAACCAAACTGGTGTTTTAACAGTGCCTTTGTTTACAACCAATTTCCGTTTTACTTATATTTAAAGAATGATTGAAGAAAGACAGCCAAAAACAACAAAGCATCAAGACCAGAGAACGTAAAAATGGAACTGCTGAAATATGAAGGCGCAAGGATCGAATAAATAAAAAAAATAAACAAGACAAAATATATATCAAAATATAATTTATGTATCCATAAAAATATTAGGTATATGTATAGGGTCTCCCAATAAGAATGTCCTGATGTTTTTTTTAAACGAAAACGGCAAAAATTGCTGTAAATCAAAAAAAATTGTTTTATTGCAAAATATAATAGATAACAATTATGTTTCGAATAACACATCATTCAAATGTCCACTGCGACTACGTTTGCAGGAGCAAATCTCATGAACCCAATTTTCCGGTCACTTTATGCAAAATATCCGCATTAATCTCACGACTGGTGTGCTCTATGTTCCTCTTCAAGTCTTCAATAGATTCTGGTTTGTTTACATAGACCAATGACAATATAGCACCATAAAAAATAATCCAATGGTGTTAAATCGCAGCTTCTTGTAGGCCAAGCATCTGGTCGAGGTTCTCCTGTGATCTCTGGCATCAAGAGAAATCAATGTTTCCGGGAACTTTTCCTTCAATAAATCAATGGTTGGGGTAGTAGTGTGACATGTGGCACCGTCCTGTTCGAAAAACATGCCATCCAAATCCATTTCATCCAACTGAGGCTACAAAAAATTCGTTATCATCGTTCGATACCTTTCACCGTTGACTGTTACACCATGTTCGAAAAAATGAGGTCCGATGATGCCACCATGCCATAAACCACACCAGACAGTGACGTTTCTTGGATGCAAAGGCTTCTCAAGAATCTTATGTGGATTATTTTAAATCTAAAGATGACAATTTTGCATATCCACAAAGCCGATTAACCAAAAATGAGCTTCATCGGAAAAGATTATTTTTTTTAAAAAGTCACCATCATTTTCGAGTTTGTCTAGAGCCCAATCAGCGAACAAACGACGCTTATGATGGTCAAGTGGCTTCAGTTCTTGAGTCAGAACAATCTTGTAAGGGTGTAGGCCTAAATCTTTTCTCAGAATTCGCCAAGTTGTCATTCTGGTGAGTCCTAAGTTCTTGATAACGACGATTTACGGACATATTTGCATTTTCCGATACACTGGCTCTTACAGCAGCAATATTGTCCTGAGTTCTTGCATTTCGGCGTCTAGTTGGTGGTTTCGTATCGTGCAGAGTAAATTCACGTTTAAACTTTTTTACGATTAGACGAATTACACGCACATCAGGACGATGATTTGGTCCATAACTTTCACGTAATGCACGATAGGTATTCACAAAAGAACGATTAAAATTTTTCTTTTATTATTTATTTATTAACAAAATTTTAGGATAGTTTCCAAACGTTATTCAAGCGTATATCTTGCCATGATAATTTGTTAGAGTATACTAAATATAAACGCCAACAAGTGACAGTTCTATCATTTTTAAAATGACCGCTATGACATTTCAAAAACAGGACGTTCTTATTGGGAAACCCTTTAGTACTAACTTGATAACAAGAAAATTTTGACTATGAATCTGCAATCACTAATAATTAAAATTCATTCGATTTTAACAATAAACACAAACAAGTCTGGCTAATTGGCTCTGCCAAAGCCATATTACAAAAAAAATCTGTGAATATTTTCTACTTCTTACATCCATGCCAATTAAATTAAACGTTTTGTTATACTTCGTATAAATTAAATGACGACTTCTTAAAAAGAACCAATGGAGGAGACTATAGCAAAAGAACCTGACCTAACCTCTTCTTACATAATAGATTTTCAATAATAAATACAAAACTCATAGTACTTTTATTTTTAGAAACTAAATTGGCGCAGTAAAAAACAAATCAAATTAGGCAAACCTTTAGAACAAGTACTTTATCTTTGCACCATTGAAAGCATCTGTGGGTAAATATTTTAAACATCAAACATTTGCACGTAATGTGAAAGCATCAATTTGTACACCAAAAAGATAATTATTCAAATAAACATTGAAATAATTGTCAAATGCAAGTAGGTAACATACAAGGGAAAACAACATTTTTACTGGAAATTATTACTACACAAAAACCACAATATTGAAGTAGGTTGTAGAAGTTCATTTTGGACGAATAATTTTTGAGCAATTTGGATCTCTTACAATTTAATGGATACCAAAACTTAAAACTACAGTAATATTAAATGAAAATGTTGATCAACCTCAATATCGTGTTAAAAGAATGTGGCACAATTCATATTTTTTGTTATAATTGACAACAACTGTTCCTCTCAGAAATGATTAATTCAATTATTTCATTAAAGTATATCAAAAATAGATTTTTGACATTTTGAGTACCGATTCGTCGTGTTTCAACATGCAACGGAATAAGATATGCGAACTCGTTTAGTACTATGCTAATCAATTTAATAATGAAACAAACCATAACAAATATTTATAGTCCTCTACAAATACAATCGACTCAAAAACTCAAAGCAACTTTAATTAGTAAATAACTGACTAGATGCAACTTAGAAAATGATGGCGTCAACACTGATCAAGAAATGGAGGCATGGGTTTATCCTGCCCAGCTATGGAGGCGTGAAAAGAAAAGTACAAAAGACAATAGATTGGCAAGGTACTTTAGAACACCGTACGGCGGAATCAAGAATTTTCAATGATATTATAAGACCATTAAGCAAGCCTAGACATTTGGTTTTTACAACCGTCAAAAGCAAGCAAATTTTGTGTTTTCGGAGAAATGGAAAAAGTCGAGTATCGTTCGGTGATTAAGTTCCTCCACAAAAAGCGTAAAACGAATGTGCAAACTCAAAACCGACCTGGACGAAGTTTTTGGTGAGGTTGCACCTTCGTTCATTCACCATCATTTGGACATGAAAAAGCTATCCGCGCGATGGGTGGCGCGTTTGCTGACAATCGATCAAATACAAAAACGAGGGACCACTTCAGAGACGCTTTTGGCGATGATACAGCGCGATCCGAAGGATTTTTTTCGCTGATTTAGCACTTTGATGAAACCTGGGTGCATTATTACACACCGGAAACCAAAGAACAGTCGAAATAGTAGCGCAAACGCGGCGAAGGGCCGCCGAAGAAGGCAAAGAGTGCACATTCGGCCGGCAAAGTGATGGCGACTGTTTTCTGGGATGCGAAGGGCCATCCATCATCCACATCGACTACTTGGAAAAAGGCAAAAACAATCAATGGTGAGTACTACGCAGCATTATTGGATCGATTCGATGCCGAAGATAATGCACCGGCTCACCGATCGGCCTTCGCCATGGCAAAATTACACGAATTGGGCTATGAATTGGTTGAACACCCACCGTATTCCCCAGATCTTGCCGCCAGCGATTTTTTCCTGTTTCCAAACCTAAAAAAATGGCTCGGAGAATGCCGTTTCGCAACAAATGATGAAGTCGTCACTGAAACTTCGGCCTATTTCGAAGAGCTCGAGGAAAAGTACTATTTGGATGGGATAAAAAATTGGAACATCGTCTTACTAAGTGTATCGAGCTAAAAGGGGACTATGTTGAAAAATAAATCGATTTAATTCCAAAAAACTTGTTTTTTTTTATCAAATGCTAGTTTTATATCAATCCACCTCGTAGAAACCAGTGATATTCCTATGAATAGTAAAAAAAAACCTATGTGCAGAAGTGTCGGTATTGTAAATTGACAATACCGACCGTATGTGTGAACTATTACCAACCTAACTTTCGAATCCGAGACCAAAACATAGATCAGATTTGACAGTCATGGACTGACATGACCAAATATCCAAATATTTTTGGTGTACAGTCGGTGTCAGACACAAAGTTGTTTAATTTTCAAAATTATACGTAAAAAATAAATTTTAGGATATTTATTTGAATCAAATCTATGAATTTAGTGACACATTCTATATTAAACTTACTTTAAACCTTTAAAACATATAATTTCGTTATAATACATAAAATATTAAAATATCATGTTATGTCATGCATTAGAATTACTTCATTTTAAAAATGTATGCTCTAATACCAATGTATCTGCTACATAAAAAAAACATTTTAAATCGAAAAAATTTTTTTAATATAAAAAATGTTTTAACAAAAAATCTTTATAAATAAAAAAACTCAAAGCCCCCTGATACATTTTGAGACTTTTTACTTTCAATGAAAATATTTTTTTTATAAAACAAACAAATAAAAATTATTTGTAATATCTCTTTTACTTTTCAGCAAAATCTGAGGTCTAGTTTCTACAAACGCAAGTACCAACTACAATTTTCATTATTACGTTTAACAATCAACTATTAGGTACTACATAAAAAGGGAGATCAGCTTCAATGTAAAAACTACCGTCAATAACGCTACTGTAATGTAAACATAGCAAGAAAATAAACAAAAAAAATATAGGGGTAGTAGCCTAGAGAAGAGTAATAATTATTTATATAATTATTATATATTCCAAATTAAATAAAGAATAAATTCGATACAGTTAACGCATACATTTTAAATTATACAAAGAATAACAATTTGACCTAGTTTGACACAAGCCCGAATGTTTAAGAATTACGAAATCTGAAGACCTTCGTGGAAAATAATACAACGAAGCGACACACCATCGCATGATCCATTCTAACACGTGGAACAGACAGCAGAATCAGCAAAAAAAAACTAGGAATGTTCGCGGGACATAAAAATTAAAAAATTGGTCAACCAGTCAGTAGGGCGACACCAGCGAGTGCGCTATTGTATTTCGACGGGATAATAGTACCGTATAAGTGCCGGGTTTTGGGTGTTTCGAAAATTCGTGATAGCGCGCGGTACCTCAACAAACTGAACGTGAATTCCAGTAGGACTGAAGGGCGTATTCATTAGCTAGGGCCTAAATACGCGAAGGTAACTAAATCTATATACTAACCCAAGTAATATATAAAAACGTAGATTGTCCACCCTTTAATTTCTTGCTAAGGTCTCTTCTCGTCTCCCTTCGCGCCTGAACGAGTCATTATTGGTTATGACCGACAGCTTGTTAACTTAATTGTAGTATACAGTCTATTGAATACATTTGTAGACTCGAAATTTGGTTTTATTGTTCCTTCCCGGCCGTTACAGGCAGAGACTCCTTACAGGGCCTGCAGAGTATCCTTCAGCCCCTATCCTGTTTTTCCCTACCCTCCTGAACTCGCGAGGGCGAACCAGCCAGTTCAGACTAGTGGGACCAGTAAGCCTTGCCTCCGCTCGCAGAGATAAGCATCCTTTAAAGTTTAAACCGAGGATATTACAGTGGTGACAGCGGACTTGCCTCCGCTTGTATTACACTACTGACTGTGGCATATAAAATACTGTCAAATATTGTGTATGACCGATTGAGACCATATGGGAACAAATAGTTGGGGGATATCAATGTGGTTTCTGTAAGCAGAAGTCCACAATAGATCAGATCTTCGTCTTGAGGCAAATCTTGGAAAAGACTAGTGAATTTAATATAGACACACATCATCTTTTCATTGATTTTGAGAGTGCCTATAGAGAAATCCATCGAGAATTTCTGATCCATGCACTAAAAGAGTTTAATATTCGAACTCAATTCATTGATATATTAAAAAAAAACACCTAAAGTACAATGCAAAATTCGACTTCAAAATGCACTAACAAATACAGTCCATGTGAGAACGGGCCTACGACAGAGAGATGCCCTATCCTGGACATCTGTGGACACTGTCGAAAAGCGATGAGAACCTATTAGGTACGTTTGAACGAAAAATCCTTAGACAAATATATAAGGGAATGAAAGAAAATGACATATGGCACAGAAGATATAATTTTGAACTATACACAGCATACAATGAACCCGAGGTAATAACATCCATAAAGATCGGATGTCTGCGCTGGATGGGCCATGTTGAACGGATGTTGGAGACTGAAACATCAAAATATATAATGAGTCAAATACCAGTAGGGAGAAGGTCAAAGGGAAGATCCAAACTTAGATACATGGAACAAGTGGAACAAGATCTGAAAACACTTAAGATTACCAACTGGAAAAACAAAGCAAGGAACAGAACAGAATGGCGGAAAATCCTAGAACAAGCCAGGACCCAGATAGGGTTGTCGAGCTACTGATGATGATGAATCAACTATTACATGAATTTTTGCATTTCAAAGTATCAAAACAACTTCATCATCATCATCAGTAGCTCGACAACCCTCTCGAGTCCTGGCTTGTTCTAGGATTTTCCGCCATTTTGTTCTGTTCCTTGCTTTGTTTTTCCAGTTGGTAATATTAAGTGTTTATCAAAACAAATTAATTGATTTAATTTCTATTTTGACAACGTTGAGAACATATTAGACATTATTGATTCAATTCTTTTACCAACAAAAAAAACAAAAAACTGACGAACGATGTCTATTTTGTAGTCGTGACATCATTGCCTTTATATAACGAACAGGTTTAGCTTAAACAATGTTTTAAACAAATTAAAAGTGAAAAAAGTGTTGATAACATTAATTAGGCAAATTTTTTGAAATGAAGCATCTAAAAAAATATACAATCATTCTTGTGATAAATCTTAAGACTATATATAATGTTATAAAATTAACTTTGCACACACTTAAAATAAAATTGATAGAGTATTAAACAAACATAAGATATATAAATATGTTATTGATGTAGGTATGTGATTGAAAAAAATTTAACAAAAATAATAAAAATTATGTGTTTATGGTACCGAATTAATTTATAATTCCTTATGTAGATTTGAAATCAACGGAATGTGTATAAATTATAGATAGAAACCGTCTTTCAATCTTTCTTTTTTGCAATATGTAGAACTTTTTCAGAGATACTACAGTGATGATTAACACTATAAAAAAATCTATAACTGTTAATCCAAACTCCGTCGTCTCACATAGTAATAACATTCAGTAAACCTTGAGTCACATAAACAGAATACTCTAGCCCCTTTACGTACTAGATATTTGAAATGCTCTTAAGGATCTTAAACCAGGAAAAACTTTAGGTTTCGATATTATTCATTCAGAGTTTTTAATGAACTGTAACAAGTATACAAAAGACTGGTTGTCTTGATTCTTTACAGACATTATAAAAACCGGTAATTTCCCACAGGAATCCAGTGTTCAGAATAATTGCTATCCTAAAGCCAGACAAATCATCCGATAGTCCCAAGAGCTCTGCTGTCTGCAACATACAGGATACTAGAGCAGCTAATCTATAACAGAATCAACGCGCGAGTCTTCGAGATGATTCTTGTTGAACAAGCTGAGTTTAGAGTCAAATGGAGCTGTGCAGACCAAGTCCTATCACTCACCAACCACATCGAGGTAGAATTGCAAAGGAAACTCAAAATCTCAGCTGCATTTATTAACTTATCAGCAGCCTATGGTACAGTTTGGAGAGATGACATGATAAACAAATTTCTTCGTACAATCTTATGCAAACTCATAAGCCAATTGATAGACAATATGCTTAACGATAGAATGTTACCGATGAGAACAAATGCCGAGATCAACCATATGTATAGGGCTAACGATGTAGTCCAACCCAACGTCTAAGATGGGCTGGACATGTCCACAAACTCCCTAATAACCGCCTTACCAAGCTAATCTGGGAGGAAACCCCGACAGGGAGAAGGCACGTAGGACGTCCACGAATGTGATGGAGAGATAACATACGGTCAGATTTAAGTACAATGAAGCTACTCACTCACCCAACTATCATAGATCATCGTTCTAGATGGAAGCGAGTTATGCAGTCAGCCAAGACCCACCACGGGTTGTAGTGCTACGAGAAAAAGAAGAAGAAGATAGAATGTTACAAGTCATCATGGGATCCAATATAGTTCAAGTAAATCAAACAACATGCTACCACAGGGATTCTGCCGCACTGCTTTTTTATAGGCTAATCAATCATCAGCTGTTTTCTAAAGTAAGTAGCAGATTTATTTAGAATTTTAAACAACTACATCAGCGTTTTGTGTTTTTTTTACCGGTCCATGATTCGAATTCACTTCCGTTAGAGCATTTTTGGCAGTGAATCGAAATGCGAGTTGACTGCTTGGCTATCTACCGACTGGAGCTTAATATAAATTTGAAATTATATGCAGGGTGATCCACAAAAAAGTATGTTAGGTTCTTCTGGTAATATGGTATAATTTTTCTAAATAACTCTTTTGAATGCTTCTATAATAACGGATATATCGCGTACGTACTACGACGCATTATTGCCGCACCCTGTATATAGGATATCTTAAAGTGCACAGTTAAAAATAAATAATACTGCAACGAATGAATACTGAATTGAATTACTCAAAGTATTATGAAGTAACAATAAATATTTCTTGCCATGACTCCGTAATAAGCAAGTCAGTGGGAAAGCGTGGTATAAACAGCAAGAGGTTGTGCTGGTTGCGTAAAATCAGGAGCTATATATGACTTAACTTTAAATAATTAATATCATTTGAGACCAGAGCACCAGAGCAACAAGTAGTTTTTGCTATCCAACAATATCTTCATATTTCATTTAAGTCGTTTGGGTTCTTACAGATTCCTATACGGCTTTCTAGTTATATTCATCATGGAAAATTTGACCAATTCTTCTGATGCAGGGCTGAAGAATACGTCATTATTTACGAAACTAAACGACATACATGTATCTTAAACGTTAAACGAAAAAGTATATAAAAACTAATACATTCTACCTATCAGGTAAATTAATGAGCGATCTTAGGAGTAAACCTGGAAGATTGAAAATGCAACAATGAATTAAGACGACTTATTATGCCTTAATACCAGAACATGCTGGAGCTGTAGACGCTTTCAGAGAAGAAGAAAAGAATTTCAGTGTGAATTAGGAAGTGTGAAAGTTTCAGTGTGAAAGCAGGAGATACGTCACCACATCCATTCGAATTATCTAGAACGCCTTCCGTGGGACTCTAAACCGGATTTGGAGGAATGAACTACTGTTGGATTTTTCGATTTTTCCTAGACGGTCTCAATCATTACTAATTAGATCTGTTTTTGATATGGAGAGTCAGTCTTAGCTGCATTTTTTTTAATATAAGAACAATTATATAACCGCGAAAATAATTATCATTACAGTATCATTGTGATGGTTATCAAATATACCAGAATTGACTGACTTCACAAGTGATTACTAAGTGTTGGTTTTATTATGTTTATATTCTACAGTAAGGGATTATTAATTAAGTCAGTGGAATACTATAATGACTTTTTCAATAATTCACAAAATCAATATCTAACAATAAAAATATGGATATAATTACACTATTTTCTAGTGAAACTATAAATCATGCTATACACACCCTTAACGTATTTCTATACAAATCAAAATTTACATAAAACTTGTCATGAGTTTTTTGTTCGACTATAACTAACATTACCAATATTGCTAAAATTAATAAAGAAAAATATAAAGATCTTATTCATCACAGTGTCTATAAAAATGAAAATTATATTCTACATAATCTAATCCCAATTTGGACAAGGCCAGTTTGCAAATGTTCTGGAAAAGAAACATAATGTAAGGTTAAGAAAAATACAAATATTACAAAGAGTTAAAAATTTAAAAGATATGACTCATATAACACATCGAGTTAGAATCTATGGAGACGCTATGAGCATATTAACGTGAGTATTAAAAAGGGCGTCAGTAGGCGTGGCTAACGATCATACCAATATGGCGGTGGGATCAGGGCCAGACTTAAATAATATTAAAACTACTATACAAACTTATTCAGAAGATTTAATCAAATTAACAAACAAAAAAAAAACAAATTAACTGACAGTTAAATATTTAGTTCAATTAACAAAGTTAGAAAAGTTATTAAATTAAAAAACAAATTTTTTTTATTTTGAGCATAAAACACTATATTTATTTGGTTTCCATATTCCTTTGTTAACAAATTTGATCCATATGTCTCGTCTTTTAGGATCTTTTAGAAACTAAAACACAATTATATGCATCACTAAGTATTAATAACAAATTTATATTTTAAATAAAAAATATGATTATTGAACTAAAAATATTATAAAACGCTTACAAATTATTTATTATTATCTTTATATTCTGTGTATTCATTACTTATATTTTATTGGAAGTGGATGTTTTAATTGCTATTTTGGAAACTTTTAAAAATATTCAATAATGACTGAAAAAAATAATCGAGAAACTTTTTTAAGTTAATGTAAGATTTTTTATGAATACTATTAATTTATTCTCTGAAGTACGGGCCATTACTTTGTTTACATATTTGTATACTAACCTGTCGAACGTTATGCCTGAAGATTTTTTATTAACATTGCTTCCGTTACTGCAACTACGTTGAGAACAAGAAACCATTATTATGCACTATTACAATATAATATTACAGTTTCTATAAAAGTATTATAAAACCAAAAATATTCGAAAAACAATAAACGTAAACAATCATACACGATCTATCAAAACGATCATAACAATATGGCCGAAGAAGTGAGGTCGTTTTTAGTCACGTGATGCCCTCTCCATAGATTCTAACTCGATGGTTTAACAATATGCATAATCATTTGATCAGCTATGAATATCATAAAGATTCCATAATGTTTTTACTCGATACATTCATAATTTCACGATTTTAAACCAGAATAAACAAAATCCGAATGCTCGTCTATGTGACGCCAGTTCAAGCCCTATTATTTTCTATTGAACGATTCTTTGTCCATCTCATGAGAATTTAAAAGAATATGTGAATAATTTCAACAGAAAATGCGTTAGTAAAATCGAAAATCGATTATTATTACGCGTAAAATAAATATGTGACTAAATCGATAGATTTTTGCGACTAAAATGAACATTGAAAATTACTAATTGATATTACAAATTCAAAGATATAGACAAATGCACGTTGACACAATATTTAAGAGATTTACAATATATTATAGATTATATGATAATGTCATGAAAAATTTTAATATAATAAAAATATTCTAATAACTTACCAAATTAGGTTTAAGAGATGCTCTGTACGTCATCACTTTCGATTGATAGTCAATCATGTCAACTTCGAAAACGATACTTTGATATCCGATAAGTTGACTAGCACTATTCTCATTAACTTTATGCCTTATTTTCATCTTGTCGTCATAGTAGGCCTGCGAACTAACAAAAGGGCATTCATGTTGCTTGAAATCGTTGTAGCAATGTTCAATTTCTTTTATATTTGTTTGACTGGACCTGAAAAGGAGAATGAATCAAATAATATAAAACACAAATGCATGCAATAAAACACAAAATAAGGCAGCTACAAAATATAACAATAGGAGAATACAACATTGAGGGGGTAAAAGACTTTACATACTTAGGATCACTAGTTACGTCTGATCACAACGTTGCAGAGGAAAAGATGCGAATATTCGTAGATAATAAATGTAATGTTACCATGGCTTGATTAGGCAACTAAGGTCAGTTAACGTTGCAAGGAAAACAAAATACCAAATACACAAAACCTTAGTAAGACCGTTACTTACATATCGTTCAGAAATCTGGATATTCTCTAAATGTGAGGAAAGATTATTAGCTACCTTTGAAAGAAAAATCTTGCGGCACTTATACAAAGGCTTAAAATAAAATGGAATTTGGCGAGGAAGATAAACAAAATGAACTATACAAAATACACCATGACCCGGATATGGTAACGTTCATTAAATTTAAAAAGGACGACAGCGTTAGATGGGACATGTGGAAAGAATGGAAGAAAGCGAAATATCAAACAAAATAAGCAGACAAGTGCCAATAGGAAAATGAACAAAAGATGACCGAAGCTGAGATACATCGAACAAACATTCCCATCCTTTGTATTATATTGTACACACAAAGGCATAATGTTTTGCATCTGAGACTCCTCTTAGAGTCTGTTGTCAGGTAAGTGTTGTCAGGTGTGTTAATATCACACCAAAGAATATAGACGCATATAGAAAGACATTTCAAATGGGCGATTTGGTCACGGTTATTATACTTCAAAACACTCCTGAAGAGGGCAACTGCATAAACACAGTTAAAACCGTGGCTTAAAACCATCATGAAAGATATAGTTAGGGGGATTTTTTTTTTCACAATACAATCTTTATTTTTAATATATTAAATTGTTAAACTTTTAATTTTAAGACTTAAAAAGGTATACTTCATTCGCTTAGCTCGGGCATATTTTGACAGATTCATTATCGGAAACCTACAATTCGCTGTGAGTTTCGCCGGTAGCGCTCTCTCGCGGTTTGAAACTTGTACTTTTCTTGTAAAATCGGTTATAAGTTAAATATGACAATGATAATATTATTGTAAACTGATTACTGAACGAATACACAGAATTAATAGTAAAAGTAATTACGCCTTTTTATTTCATCCATTTTAATTATAATATTAAAGATATAAGTTCCTGCAACTGGATGACTACTTACGCAAGAGGCCATTGACAAAAAGAAGAGAGTCTCCTTGTTTAATAAATCAAATTTAGTAGGGTTATGTTATTGTTTGTCCAAACTGTCACATGAAAGCTTATTTATATTAAGTTTTTTAACAATTGTGTCACATTTTAGACTGTTATCGTTAATATTTATTTAAAGTTTCTCGTCTAAGACACATTCTGAAAACTATTTTATAGCTACTGTTAATAAGTGTCGGAAAATTTAAATTTGGCGCATTCGCATTTCCGGATATGTCCGCCATCAGAGGCCACTTTTTTTATCTCCTTTTCAGCATGATACTATGACTATAAGATAAGATATTGCGCATGTTTTTGTGACGTCATTGGAGACTTGCACGTTCGAAATGTCAGTTTTTGTATATATCAATAAATAATCTTTAATAAATATGTTTGGAGATATCCTTATGTGTACGATTATTGTAATTATTAAACCTCTTAACTTATTTTCGTCTAGTAATTTCATCACAGAATGCATACAAATCTCATTTAACTTTAACAAGAATTCAAATTCTAGTCTCCAATGACGGCATGCGCGAACCCGACCGATTTTGAGCTACGGGAAGATCCTATCTTGTTATTCATAGTATCATGCTTTTCAGCCTTTTCATAACGATTAGATTTCCCTTTTGTCTTTTTGCTCGATGCCTTTACCTCTGTAGCATTGTAATTCTTGTTTTCGTTTTGCATTTTCATTCCGTTTTTGCTCTGTTATTTTTTGTATGCTTAGTCTTTAGTGCTTAGATATAAATTTTTATTAATTTTATCAAAATGGATATTAAACATTATACTGGTTTTAAGTCTATATCATATGATATCCCATTTCAACCAGCTACGCCAAAAAAGATTTAGTTTGATGCAGGGCATGTATGCAATGTTTCGGAATATAATAGCTTTTTTATTTTACACCATAGAAATATCGTGTTTGTATTCTCATTCGCTTAGCTGGGCATATTTTAACAGACTCATTGTTGGAAACCTACAACACAACAATTCCTACTTCTCAGTACTAATAGCTCAAGATTACTATGCAGACTTCTTTCTTGAAAAAAGAAGAATTATTCTAAATTGTAGAAGTGTATACTAAACTCATCAAATTTTGGGTAGTATATATTAAAAAAATATATTTTAGTTGTTATAATTTAACATAACTATTTATTATATGGTGCAGATAAATAAATATTAATTGCCTGTAATTAGCAAAGTTCTATTTTATTTACAAATTAGTTTGTTTACTATTAATATTGGCTATAAGTACGTGTGCTTGGTTGTATAGTAATTTCCAGCCACTTTAAGTCTGTCAAAAGTAACTAACTTCGCAAAAAAATAATTACTAAAATCACTAGATAGTTCGGACTGGGAATACCGAACCGGGTATATTATAGGTTATTTACTTATTTTTCTTATTGATAGCAATAATCCATTTTTTCCCATTGAAATGAATACAATTTACAATCACTGTTATACCCAGTATTTTTACATGTATCATATATTTTTCTTTTTGAAAAATCCATATTCGCCATTACTTGAAATTGAATGGTTACAAGTTAAATGCACAAAACTGCCACCTGCCACAACAGCGTTGGTGAAAACTGTCAAATCCCCTCTACTCATCGGCTCACAGCGAATACAACAATTCCTCCTTCTCAGTATTAATAGCTCAAGTATACTACTATTGCAGACAAAAAAGAAGAATTACTCTAAATAGTGGAAGTGCATACTAAACCCATACAATTTTGGGTAGTATATTATTTAAAAAATATATTTTAGTTGTTATAATTTAACATACTTAACTATTTATTATCTGGTGCAGATAAATAAATACTGATTGTCGGTAATTCGCAAAGTTCTATTTTATTTACTATTTAGTTTGCTTACTATTAATATTGGCTATGAGTACGTGTGCTTCGTTGTATAGTAATTTCCAGCCATTTTTAGTCTGTCAAAAAGTAACTAACTTCGCAAAAAAATAATTACTAAATTCACTAAACAGTTCGGACTGGGAATAGTGAACCGAGTATATGAAATTTTCAATGATAAAGGTATTTATTTTTTTATTACATGTAAATAAAATTTTATAACTTTAAAATAAAAATAGGTTTGTTTATTATCTATTTGATTTTGTCCCAGTTCACTTGTTTTGCCACATGCCAATTTTCTCTAGAACCATGATACTATGATAAGAAGATAAGATATTGCGCATAAGTCGTGACGTCATTGAAGAGTTGCACGTTCGAAATGTCAGTTTTTTGTATGTGTCAATAAATAATCTTTAGTAAATAGTTTGGAGATATCCTTATGTATACAATTATTGTAATTATTGAACTTTTTAACTGATTTTCGTCCAGTAATTTCATCACAGAATGCATACAAATCCCATTTAACTTTAACAAGAATTCAAATTCTACTCTCCAATGACGGCATGCGCGAACAAGACCGATTTTGGGCTATGGGAAGATCCTATCTTGTTATTCATAGTATCATGTCTAGAACCATAAGTTATGATATCCATTCCAGTTGGCTGTCATGTGTCTAGTGGTATCAGTATTTTTTTGAAACTCAAGAAAGTGCACCCTGAAAAGATCTTTCAGATTCTTTTTACAATTTAGAGGGTGTTCACCTGACGTATTTTGGAGCGCGGGAATACTTATCTAAGGGTCTTTTGAAAAACTTAATAGAGCCTTGACATTTGTCTGTTCTATCTCCAAGCAATGCCTTCTCCGTGATTCTCTTTTTGCCATTCTATTTTTTTTTATATTCAGTTCATGCTTTCCGATAATCACCCCACTCACCTGATATTTTGTTAACTCGGTTATCTTCAAACCCTGACATGACAACCTCTTGAAATTGTTCGGCGACTATGTCTACGTTCAATGCATGCCTTATCGTCCCTCTAATCTTACCTAAACAATATTCCAGGTCTGCTTATGCCTGTCTTGTTGGTCTGAATATGACACCTCACCTAAAACATGCCATTTTTTAACAGTTTGGTGTTTGTACTACCACAGGTCAGATGGTACGCATTCGTATCATAGCTAATGATTAATTGCAGTTCATTTTTCATGCAATCTCTTACTAACTGTTCCAACTCCCTTGATGGTTGATCGGGTTCGTAATATGGAAGGTATGCTGATCCGAGAACTATCTCCTTCATACCTCCTCCTTCTATGACCTTTATCTTTACTGTCGTTAAGTCTGTGGAAGAGAGATAACAACCAGTCTTCTGTCTTAAGGTCTTGATTTTGCCTCTTTGGACAGGATATGATGGTTTCTTCATCAAGCTCTTTCTCGGGACGAGGGTGAAGACCATGGGGCGCTTGGGCATATTATTTGGATCAACTATATTTGCTCCCTCCCACTCTCTCCATAGTTTTCACCACTTTAGTCGTCCATTTTTTTGTATACTCGTTAACATAGTTCACCCACAGAATCCGTTCGCTAAACGATGTTTTATGGAACTGCAGAAGTTCATTCTGACCTCCGATAGGAGTCTCATCAAGTGCTTGCTCCAGTTTGTTAATGATCAAATTTACTTGAGCCCGATCTAGTTCAGTATCAGGTTGGTGTCTGTGTGCTTACCACCATTCTGAATACTTTTGTCACGGTGCTTTATGACCTAGTCTGCTCGTTAGAGCCCCTTGGTTTCTTAGTCACTCTGTTGTGTTATTTTCCTCGGGTGTTGCTGATTTGGTTTTCTTTGGGATTTGCCATGATTCATGTCCATGTTTGCATTTTACCTTATCCTTATTTGTTGAGCTCTAGGGAGGCGTTATTTGAAACTTATTTATTTTTTTAAATTTAAAAATCCTTCTATATGCATCTATATTCTTTGATAACACCAAAATCTCCGTGCTACAAATGATGTCAAGTGGATGTCACCTGCTGTGTGCTTATTTCTTTATTACACGATTAATAAATAAACTTGCAGTTGACTCATAGTTATCATATTTTAATTCTTGCTTACCAGAAAAAGATACTCACCTAAAAATTAAATTAATAAATTCATCCGGCATATATTTTGATATTGGAACTGAATAGGAAATATTGTATGGAGAATTTGTTTCTTCTTTATACTTGGGCGTTAAGGTAGTGTTAAAATTCCTACCGTGTAATATTATAGTAAACATTTGGTCATCTAAAAAATAAATTATATAAGAGTAAAATTTTGGCAATTTCAATTAAAAATACGTTTATTCTCACATTTCGATTTCCATTTCGGAGTCAAAATTTGTATCTTGAGAACGATTTCCGAAATGGAAATAGAAACGTCAAAATAAATGTATTTTTAACTGAAATTGTGGTTAATTATCATTAAAGAAAGTTAATAATAAGAAATACTGTTAGCGAATAAAAGCAAAGAGTGGAGACAGGCTCTTGAAGAAAACCTTGAAGGTTTACACCTTTGTAGAATAAAACAGAATATCTATAATGTAAATTTCAAGGGGGGCTTATTGCTAAAAATAAGACGAATAGGATGGTGAAATGATTGTCAAAAATAATAGCTTAATATATCAAAGATTTATATCACAGAGCAATAAAGAACTCAATAGAGATGCATGCAGGAGAGTTATATCGGGATGAATGTGATGTGTAACCGAAAAAGCCCAATGAACCTTACA
This sequence comes from Diabrotica balteata, assembly GCA_918026665.1. Lineage (NCBI taxonomy): Eukaryota > Metazoa > Arthropoda > Insecta > Coleoptera > Chrysomelidae > Diabrotica > Diabrotica balteata. The sequence continues at coordinate 153,286,073 of OU898278.1, read as the reverse complement.
GGCAAACTATAAAAGACAGCTGTAGCACCAGGTATGCTATAGGGAATTGCATGGTAGATAGGTAAAAAGAAAGCAGAGAATACTTAGATGAGCGAATGGAGTGACAAAAAAGATAAAATTATGAATGAATATATTAGGGCACGTTGATTTGAAATGATAAACACTTAAAACCAAAAATCACTATCTTACTCTTTAAATAAGTAAGGTCAAAGAAGACCTGGTGTTAAACAAGATATACCTGTTACCTTAAAAGTGATTATTTGGTTGAACAGACGGTGTTAAAAAGGATTTTAGGAAGTTGTGAGTCAGAAGATTACGAATAGTACCCCAAAAGCGATCAGTTTGAACTCCAATACTTGGTCAGCCCTAGACCCAGTATATATTCTAGAGCCGTAGAGTAAGTTAAAGTATGCTGCAAGTCTGGTAGCATCTATTGAAAGACAGTGGATGTCCTTCTAACCAACAATTGAAAGTTTACATCATTAAAAATATAAACCTAACTCTGTTGCCAGTAGCACACTTGAATACCTCGGTTACATCATCATCATCAGATCTGATCTGAATTGATAATCATCAGATCATCAATTAATAGTTCAGGTATCTGGTTGCCTGATCTAGTACAATATAAATATACTTGGTTTTCCTTGGTTACATAGTGAGAAATATTACTCTGTATCGAATACTAGACATATTTCCCACATGAAAGGCACTCGAACGAATAACAGCCGCTAGAAGAGAAATATTTCGGTGGAAAAATTTGTCAACACAAAAGATTTTGGAACCTGATATAACAAAGTGAATATGTATCAGGATCGCCAATAAGACGAAGATAAAAAACTATAGCTGTACTAAATAGCAAAATAGGCTTAGGTAATAATAAACTTATTTTAATTGATTTGTAACGGAGTTCCCTCGGTTTCGGGATTTACAATATATAACCCACGGTCAGGTCCAGAAGTAGAAACTTATAAAGGATATCAGAACAAGCATTAAAAATGTTTCTTAAGAATAGGCAACATTAATTTGGATTGTGAGTACCTGTCTCTACTTTGCTACAATAGTTAAGATGGACTCACATCAGCAATTCTTTCATTATTTGTTAAAATCCTCTTATAGCAATGTAAGTTTAATAATGAATTATTAATAATACATCTGGTAGTTGCTGGGTAAATTTAGCGGCTCTGCAGCTATCAGTGCCGGTCCTAAGCCCGGATAAAGGAGGAGGGTTTTCGTCAAGGGCACCCGGCAGTAAAAACCTATCTAAAACTATGGAAATAAGGCATATAGAAAGCAGTTTAGACACTAGGGCGTTCCCCGCAAGCGACACGCAGTTGCGGCCTTGCCTGGCCCCTGTGAAAAATGAGTAGGGCTACCCCTTAGAGGAAGAAAGGGGCCAGAGAAGCTAGTCCCGAGACTTGCAACTTTAAACGTCGGAAGCATGACAGATAAAGGAAGAGAGCTCGCCAATTTCATGGTGAGGAGAAGAAATGGTGTATTTTGCATAAAACTCGTTGGAAAGGTAATAAGTCGAGAGATGGACACAAGTTATAGTAGTTCGAACAGTCACGGCAAAAATGAAGTAGGTATTATTTTGAAAAATGAAAAGAAAATGGAGGTAGTTCAAATGAAAATGTTACCGTGGATGTTGGGTGAGACTAGAAGGGACAGGATCAGAAACGACTTGATTAGGGACTAGGGATTAGGAGACTACAGTTTCAAAAAATCAAGAATAAAGACTGCAATGGTTTGTTTATGTCAGACGTAGAGATGCCACTATGTGGAACGAAGGATAGAGCTGTTAGGAGTTGATGAAAAGAGATGAACGGAGTTGAGGAAAGAAGAATGCAGTATTAATAATACAAAATCATCATGCACTAGCGCTCAGTGCGCCAAGTATGAATTTGTGATGCAACTATATTTAAGATAAGTAAAATATGTATAATTAAAAATGATGACAATGCAAATCATAAAGCTGACCTTCACCTATATCGAAAAAGTTCGAATCATCACCATATGAGTCCCGCTTTTGTCTAATCTGTTTATTATCAATATCATTCGAATGGAACGGTTTGGAAATTTTGTTCTTCTCCAGATTAATTAACGGTCCCGTTTTGTTCCTGCTTGGATTTGTAAGCCTTTTTTCCGAATAGTGTGACGAAGGAATTTCCTGAGAATGTCTCGGTGGAGGATTCGCACAACAGAATATCTGAAAACAAATAAATAATTTTTTATTATTATATTTTATAGAAGTTATACATTAAAAAATTGGACAGGCCTTTGATGGAATTAAAGTTAACTCATGTGAGTGAACTCAAAGCAAAAAGTTTTCTAAAAATACTGGAAGAAAATGTTATGGAAAAATTTATTTAAAAATTTAAGGCGACTATTTTGTTTAAATTTTTTTTTTAGTTTTTACAGTGTTTTATATACACATCAAATTGTTTCATTCACCTTTGTTGCTTTTTTAAGGTACGGTATTTTAATAGATTATCTTTGTTGTGGATGACCTTTCCTTCAACATAAGACGGCAACCGAAACGTCTGTGTCGGTTGATGATAGAAGATGCCGATTAATTAATCTTCGTTGAATCAAGGTATAGTTCGAAGTTGAATATTACAGACTACGAGTATTTTTTTTTTTTTGAGCACAGTTAATTTTACAAACACTTTTACTACAATTTTTCATGACAACCGACTTAAAACAATACTTTGCTATGTCGAGTATGTACGTCTAATACGTAGAGAGAGAGAGAGAGAGAGAGAGAGAGAGAGAGAGAGAGAGAGAGATATGTGTACCAAGGCGAGATATGGGCTCTATTAACTGAGAACCGTGATATGATTAGCGAAGCGAGCTTTTTATGTAAGCGAGCGAAATTTTTATGATCTTTTTATGGCTTATCGCTATATAAATTCAAAAGCAATAAAATATTTTATGACCGGCTATTAAAAACCTTTTAGTGAAAATAGAATGATAAAAAAAGCAGGTGTGTATAGTTCATTGGTTCAGCAAATTCCCAACTATCAATAAAAGCATGTGTTGATGTTCGCCTTCTCATTCGTCAAGAGGCTATTAAATATAATTTATTACCTTAAGCCAGACAGATTCTCATGTTACAGATCCAAACTTGCGATTTTGTTTAAATTCAAATTGTATCGTGATGGTTTTTAAGTTAATATATTGTGTGTTATATTTGTTACAGTTATTGTTAAGTTATTAATTACTGGTCATGTTATTTTTTAGAGCTTAGTTTAATTGTGATTTAATGATTAAATATCAAGAAATTCTTACATTAATAGTTTCAAAAGTAAATATTTTTAAGAATCATACGATACCCATCAGTACGACCCTGTTTGGCTTTCACGTGCGTATGTTGATAATTGGGAATATGTAAAATGAATGTGGTTTAGTTGAAATTATTTCTTATGGCCATAAAAGGAAATTTGATCTAAATTGATTGACGACGCCTAGATTTGGCGATTCAAATATTGTGTGTATATGGGTGTGTAAAAGGGTCGATTCAAATTGTTTTTTATACCGATAATGTCACGCCGGGTCGGAATCAGTATATAAATAATATTTCTTAGAATATATGTGAAAGGGTCTGATTTATGAGATAAAAACTTTTAAAAAGACATTGAACAAAACACGAATTTTTTCTCGATACAGTAAATATGTTAGGGCTGTCACAATCTTATTTTACACGAATAATATTTGTATTTTTACAGAGTCAGTAAGTACATAAGGGGCCCTCATAAGGGCCCAAAAGTGGATTTTCTTATTTAAAGTGTTTCATAATAATAAAATATATCTCTTCATACTATAGAGCATTCCACGTTAAGAAAATAACATTGCGGAGGTAGGGCCATGTATTTCTTGTGGACGATATAAGCGCGCTGATGCCACGACGAGCACAAGCACGATTCAGGGTTGTATTATTTGTATTTTCGTTCCACAGACATTAATTAAAATTAATGTTTTTTAACGTAATTGACCAAAAGTGACAATTCGAAACAAGAGATGAAAAGTAGGCAAAATGATTTTAATTAAATAGTATTTAGTGTTAAAAGTTTAACCGATAAAGTAAGTGCTATGACGGGAGTAAGTTTTAGTACTATTTCTCAAATACGTTCACTCTACTTTTGGTTTAGTACCAAAAGTAGAGTGAACAACAGAAAGTTCACTGACGATGTAGTAGTTCATACGCGGCTAGGTGCCATCGTGCATAGTTTTTTCTTTAAAAATGTTTCACAAAACGTTTTCGGAATCCATATTCCATCATCAGTGTCTAGGTGTACATGTATTGAGCCACTAAATATCTGGGTAAAAACCCATTTAAAGTTATCTGTTTAAATTTAGTTTACATTATATGGTATTATGTATTAAGATGTTAAAGTTACAAGTGGATTTGGTAACATGGTGACGTTTGACTACACATGAAGTTGCTGGTCCTGAGACAAAGTGTTTACGAGGACTTGATGATAGCAACTCGCTACGCCGAAATTTATTGGAACACCCTGTATATTTCAAAATAATTTTAAAATGTAGCTTTTATCAACTTAATAATTTAAATTTTTTTACTCTTTTGCTGTAATCTTCCGGTCTGTTAGTGGTGATTAACCCTGTATACAAGAAAACATTTTTATGTATGTAATTGTTGTTATTACTTACATGAAAATAAAATTAAAGCTGCACTTGTTTTTTTTAGTTACAGCTTATCTGAAGCCTTAATAAATGTGTAATGTTAAACAATAGTAAAATTTAACTATTTTTATTAGACCTATAATAATTAAATACCTATATCTGTCAATTAAAGAAACAAGTATTTATAATGCACAACTACACAGTGCTGAATACGTCTCTGATTAGAAATATCATATATCGACAATCTAATAGCAACACGTGCCTGAGAGTTTTGGCAACACTAATCTCCCCATAAGGGCAATGTTATTTTCTTAACTTGAAACAAAGTATAGCACTTAAAAAAGATTAAAACATTAATTTAAATATTTTTTAATTTTGAAATAAACTCACTGATTTATTAATTAATTTTGAAATGACCCCAATAAAAACATCAAGAAAATACCTTGAAATACAATAAAAAAAATGTTTTAATCAAACCATAACATAACCTTAAAATATGAACATTCATAGTAAATATCTTTGCCATTCTTTGCCAGAACTATCATTCATAGTAAATGTCTATACTTTGATATTCTCACCTCACAAATTCACGAACAACAAATAATACCAATCGCACAGAATGAATGTTCATAACCAAAAGTCCTTAATTATTCATCAAACAGTTAAAAAATACAATATTTCAAACTTCTTATGGGACAAATACACACAAATTAGAAATATTTGGAAAGGTTTTTAAAAATCCCGCCCATTGTGACGTCAGAGCTTAGGTAGTCCGTTGAGTGGACAAGTGCACCGCTCAAACATCTTTTACTTCTACTCAAAAATCATGAGTTCTTTATTTGCATGGCGTCGCTACCAGTAGATATTAATAAACTTATAGATTCTTCTTCTTCTTCTGGTAGCACTACAACCCGGGGTGGGTCTTGGCTGACTGCACAGCCTTCTCCCTGTCGGGACTTCTTCCCAGATTAACTTTGTAAGGCGGTTATTAGGGAGCCTATGAACATGGCCAGCCCATCTTAGACGTCGGGATTTAATCTCTTAGACTACGTCGCTAGCACTATACATTTGTTTGCCTCGGCATTTGTTCTCATTCGGTATTGGTTAGTAATCGGATCGTGATAGGGACCGAAGATCTTTCTGAGGATTTTTCTCTCTCAAAGCATCTGAGTTTACTTTCCATTGCTTTTGTCAGCGTCCACGTCTCACACCCATACATGAGCACCGGTCTAATTACTGTTTTATATATCCACAACTTATAGTTTGCGATATCAAAATACAGAATTATACATATATAAATTATCATGCTATGAGATACATTTGAGCAACTTACCTGACAAAGATTTGTATTTTCAAGATCCTGATCTACTGCTATGCAATCTTGAGGCCTTCCGATTATTATACTAGGCTTTATACTTATCAAAGTCGGATCGAGCGTTATTTTTGTTACTTCTGAAAATTCAAAGTTGGAAACTAGACATTACTAAATACAATTAAGCTTTAATAAATATTTGTTGCTTACCTTCTTCTTTATATGCACTTGTCGGATAATAGGGTGGCAATGTGGGTGTCCACGTAGGGGCTTTTGTTATTTTTATCGGCCTTTTGGTCGGATAATTTTTGTGAGATCTTTCAATGTTCGGCTGTATGTATTGCGTTTGACGCGTTGTTTCCATCAAGTATAGGGTCGTTATTGCCGCCAAACTATTTATAAAAACAATTAATTAATTGGTGTAAAGATACAATAATAAAAGTACTAGGCAAAACAAGTACTATATACTGAAGATTTGATAAGTAGTCAAGGACAAAAGATTAGACCAGGTAAAACTGCAGAAAGTCAAGCATATCTTACGTAATCTAATTTAGTATGTACTTACCAAAAAGCCATAATCAACACCAATATCACAATAACAATTTGAATAAACTTATTCGAACAAAGTTCGTCTTCTTTATGACAAGAATGGTGATGCTTGGAACATTTATGTGAATACGATAATTTTGAACTATTAACTGAAAGAAAAATAGAGTTAATAAGTAAATAAATTAATAATTTTTGAAATAACACCCTAAATAAGTAAGGTTCCTTACCAGTGCTCGTAGACTTAAGACTATCTCCTCTCTTTAATTTATTTAATCTTCTGTTTATTCTTTCTAACTGATCTATTCTCGTTTCCAAATTATCAGTTACTTTGCAAAGCTCTTTTACAGCGCCTATATTTTCCATAAATATCCGTTCCTATAAAGACAGTAAAATTTATAAATGATTTTAAAGCACTAAAATATTATTGTTAATACAAGCGTATTAACGTAACGTACGAAAGATATCACTTCAATAAAATAAAATAGCTTAAGAGCAATAAATGATCGTAAAATAAAATTTAAAGAAGCTTTACAGCCAAAGAAAGGTAGGAAACAAATAGAAATAATGCCTGTTTTTCAAAAGAAGTATAATTAACACCAAAAAATGATCAACCAAGCATACTAATCTTTGTTAAAATCAATCAAGCTTGAAGAAGCTATTCAGATCGAGGAAGAGATTATAGATTTTTTTATTCCTTATGCATATCTTAAAAATTTAATAAGGTTTTTATTTAAAACTTTGGAATTTTTAAGCGGAGTCAGACAGGGTGACTCGTTAAGCCCACTTTTCTTTAATATAATAATGGACGGAATAATACAAGAAATACGTGAAGGTCATGGTTACAGAATGTGGAACAAGACAAGATGAGCTCCAAAAATTAATACACATCTTCAATATAAGAGCCAAGAAATACTATATGATAATCTCTCTCTCTCTCTCTCTCTTCAATCCTGACCCCCCAGGGGGAGTGTAGTGGTCGACGTGATGTCGTGTATTGAATTTGATCTATCCATCTTGTTGGGGATCTTCCTCGTGATCTTCGGCCTTCTACCTTTCCTTGTATTATGAGTCTTTCCATGTTTTCTGTGTTTGCTCTCATAACATGCCCAAAATATTTTAATTGTTGGAGATGGACTTTACTAGAGAGTCGTTGCTAACTTTTAGCTCTCTTAAAATTGAATTATTTGTTCTACGGTCGGTCCAAGGAATTCGTAACATTCGTCTCCAACAAACATTTCAGTGGCGTCTATCTTTCTTCTCTCCGATTGTCTCACAGTCCAAGATTCACATCCGTAGGTCAGTATTGGGAATATTAAGCAGTTGATCAACCTCATCTTTATCGCTCTTGAAATTTGACAGTCCTTCCATATTTTGGTCATTTTTGTTGTGGCAACTTTTGCTAGATCACATCTACGTTTAATCTCTTATTGTAATGACCCTGTGTTTGTGATTAATGATCCCAGATATAAGTATGAGCTCACAACCTCGAACCGGTCAATTGTGGTTATGTGTGGATGATTGTCGTGTAGTCTATCCACTATCATGATCTTTGTCTTTGATATGTTTAATTGCAGACCAAATATTTGACTTTCGTTTTCGATCAGTCGTATAAGTTCCATCAGCTCTGCTTGACTATTTGCAAGAAGGGCTGTGTCATCTGCGAAACGTAGGTTGTTTAGTTTATGACCATTTATTGAGATGCCTTTTCCCATCATTTAAGTGCTCTTCGCATAATATACTCCCCATGTATGTTGAATAATTGTGGAGATAGTATACAGCCTTGTCTGACACCCCGTTCTGGATGAAACTCGTTCGAAAGTGTATCAAGTACTTTAACTGATCCAGTAGTGTGTTCATATAGTTCAGGTATAAGCGTAATTAGATGTTGTGGTACGCCTACTTCTTTTAGTATTCGCCATAAGTGTCTCCACTTGACCCTGTCGAACGCTTTACGGTAATCTATAAAACAGATGTATAGTGCGATGTTGAATTCCCTAGATTTCTCGATTATCTGTCTTATATTCAGCAGGTGTTCTCAAGTGCCTCTACCTTTGGTAAATCCAGTTTGCTCTTGTGGAATTTCTCTTTGAAGGAATGTTTTCAGTCTCTCATTGATTATATGTAGCATTATCTTGCTGGCATGGGATATAAGAGAGATAGTTCTATAATTGTCGCATTTATGGAAGCTTTTTTATGTATGGTCGTTATTGTGGATTTTGTCCAGTCTTCAGGCCATTGTTTGGAATGCCATATTTGGTTACAGAGTAGATGAAGTAACTTTACGCCGGTTTCTTCTGTGGCTTTAAGCATTTCTGCTGTTATCATATCTGGACCTGGTGCTTTGTTATATTTGAGCTTGTTGATAGCCTATCTTACTTCATTTTCGAGTATATCAGGTTCTTCTTCCACCTCGTCAGAAATTTTGCTAACAAGCACTTGGCGCTGATCATCTTTGTATAGGTCCCTGCAATACGATCTCCATGTCTCTGCTATGTCTTCTCTGTTTGTTTTCAGGGTTCCAGTGTTATCTTCAATGGCCCAAGTTCTGGCTCTGAAGTCTCTTGTCAGGTAGCGTATTTTTCTAAATAGATCTCTCGGCTGATTATTCTGACCATGTCTCTCAATTTCTTTGCATATACTTTGATAGTACTGTTTTTTGTCGGCCTTACATCTTCGTTTTATTTCTATATTGAGGTTTCTTAAACTAGCTTTTTCCCTTTCACTGTGTACACCACTTTAACAACGATTTCTTCTATTCTCAATTACTTTAAGAGTTTCATCTGTTATCCAGTGTTTCCGTTTCACCGGATTATTTTTCTTTGAGCGATCCACTGGTGTTGTTACGCAGTGTTTAATAGTCTCCCATCGTCTTTCTTTCTTAGTTCTATCCTCTTTATCTCTCTTTGTTTGTTGGGTGCTTTAAGTTTAAGCATTACTTTAGCTACGAGGAGAGTATGATCGGATCCGCATATCGCCCCTGGATATGATCTGACTGTTTGAATGGACGATCTCTAGCGAATATTGGTCAGGACGTAATCTATTTGATTTCTAAATTTATCTCCAGGACTTTTCCAAGTATAAAGTCGACGTACATGGTGTTTAAATCGAGTATTCATGATAGAATAGTTGTTTGTGATAGCAAATTCGATTAAACGGTCTCCTCTTTCGTTTCTCTGCCCTATGCCAAACTTTCGCAGTACATTCTTTAAGTCGCCATTTTGTGTAGTGTTGCCTACTTTTGCATTAAAGTCGCCACATATTATAGTAAGTTCTTTATTTGGTATGTTAGCGATTGTGGTCTCCAGTTTTTCGTAGAACTCCTCGATCTTTATGTCATCTGATGTGCTGGTTGGCGCGCAAACTTGTATGATATTAAGTTTATGTGGTTTGCCATCCAGTTTAATGAGTACTATCCTATCGTTCACAGCTTTAAATTCGACAACTGACTTTTGTAATCTTGGTGAGACCAGAATGGCAACACCTGTATAGTTCTGGGTCTCACCACCAGAGAAGTAAAGATAGTTGCCATTGTCTGTTCTAAAATGGCCCTCTCCTAACCAATGAGTTTCAGCTAGTCCAGAGATTTCTATATGATAATATCAGCAGAAGAAACCAAATGTATGACAACATTTAAATACCCACTATGATGTAAAATCGAAATTGATGGGAAAATAATAAAGCAGGAAGCAATGTTTAGATATCTAGGAATAGACATAACTAGTTACAGAGACGTTGAAGAAGATGTACGACAACAAAGCTTAAAAGCACGTGAAGCGGCGGGATCTCTTAATGACACAATCTGGAAGACAAGACACACAAACAAGAATCTGTAAAGCAGCAATTAGAACCATTAACATACACGGCGGAGACCAAACCTGACACATCTAAAACAAGACTCCCACTAGAAACATGAAAATACTCCGACGAATATCAGGGAAAAGTCTGTTGGATAGGGAGAGAAGCGAAAACATAAGAAGAGCCATGCAATATAGAAGACATAAATGGATGGGTGACAGAACGGAAACAGGAGTGGAACGAACACATTAATAGAATAGCAGAGGATATGATAATACGAATAGCACAAGATAAGTCACCAAATGAATGAAGAAGTATTGGCAGACCAAGAAAAAGATTGTGCGATAATTTAAACAATTTATGAGGCTAATATTGAAGAAGAAACAGGCTTTAGAGCCTACATACAAGAAGGAAGAATAAAGAAGAATTTTTAAGATTTTTAACCAAGTATAAACATAATCAAATTGTTTATTTATACGGTCAGATGAATCCAAGAGGCCAAACGATACCCCTTTATATCCCACGAATTTCTTTCTATCTCATATAAAGTTAAAATAATTATCTGAATTAAATAACCAGGAAAGGCGAAAGGAAATATCTAAGGTCGAGCACTTTTAATTCTCGGAAGAATAGACAAGGTTACCCACCAAAATATCCAAGATTAAGAGAATTATCATTGCAGAGAGATAATATTTTTCTTCACTCAGGTTCTGTCGTATTATTCTGTCGTATTTGAGGTCAGTTAAGTCGCACTGGGCTCTGAGCTAAATAATTCTGCACACGACTACAAAAATCTCATTTCTGAGATACCTATTTGGGATTGGCATACATGTTTGTCCGCGATTGGTTTGCTCGAATTCAAAATGTATTGATATTGATACCAAATGTATTGATAAAAAAAAACTATGTATTATTTCTATTATTTATGCAAAACTTTAGGTGTGTGATAAAAACCTGCTAAAAGGCTTACACGTTGTAAATTATGTCAGAGAGTGATTCTTAATAATCAAAACTGGTATATTTCATGCACCAAATAACATCATAATCAATTACTTTTATTGTAAGTCGTAATTAAACATGTAAAACTAGACTTGTTTCACTCAATGGTTTTCCGGTACATGACAACAGGTTCGATTTTGTAAGTAGAAAACTTTATTTTACAAACTAAAATCGCTTAGTACAAAGTGTTTTACTGCTTACCTTATTTACTACCAAAAAGTTTTCTATGGATGTACCATTTGGCAATATAATATTTCCAGCAGGTTTAACGGCTTCCGGCAAAACTTGCGCCACTTCTTGAGCAATAACTCCCGTATCCGAACATTCATTATCTCTACTGAGCTGGTTCGCAAGGGCCGGCTCGTATTCGTACCTAAAAGTTAATAAGATTCAGTACATATAAACACCTGATAAGATATTGACTCTAAAACAAAGAATTTTTAAGTACCTATTTATTATATAAAAATAAATTTCTATTTCCCTTTGTCACGCCATAACTTAAGGTCGACTTTACCGATTTCATTCATATTTTTTAAAACGTTTTCTAATACCGCGTAGTACTGTGTTTCTTACGGAAAGAAAATTTAAGAAAATTGTACAAAAAATTGAAAAATGCAGAAAACTTAAGAATTATTTAATTTCGCGTTTGACAATTACCACGATTCAATGAGTGCCTCTTGTCACGCGGGGGCCCGAGGTTCAATTCCCCGCTAGGGATAAATTCTTTGTTTTTTTTTTAAATTCATTAAATTTTATTATTTTTTGAAGTTTTGATCCTGCTTATAGCGATGATTCCAACGGACTTACCATTTGATTTTAAGCATCTACAATTTCCTGTGCGTTCGGCTTTTGCAATGACGATAAATAAATCGCAAGGCCAATCATTATAAGTTGGGATAATTATACGTAGCAGTTTCGCGAGTCGGAAAATCGTCATCGTTGTATATTTATAAATATAAAAATACCAAAAATATTGCTTATCAGAAAGCATTAAATTGATGAAACTTTTTTTTCTGTTAATTATTGAACTTTGACACATTACTGAATTACAAGGCGGTAAAAAGTTCGTCGGGTCAGCTAGTTCTTAATAAAAATTAAGCTCCACGTAGAAAATTAATTATCTCCATCTCTACCGATCACAACACATTGTTAGTTTTCAAGCTTCCCCCCCCCCCAAAGTTCAGGCTTCCCCCTTGATTTTTTCTCTAGGTTGTTTCAAATTCTAGGCTGCCTTCGGCCCATTTCATCTATTTGGTCGTATTGTCTATTCTGCTGTACTCTTGACAATTGTATTGTAAGTGTTTATTTCTCCTGGCTTATATATGTCTTTTTACCACCATATACTGATCTGCTAAATAATCTCGTCCCTAGTTATATTCTCAGCTTAAATTTCTGTTATTTATTATTGCGCAAAGGTAATTATCATTCTCACATCTTTTTATTTTAAAATCTTCCTAGTCTTCTAAAATAAAGATCCGTTGTTTGTTTTCTTATAGGCAAATATGTTGTTTTCTTTAAGTAAGTTTAATAAGTTAAATTTTGTCAACAATAAAAACTGTATTATCCTAACTTGACAGCACATTTAAAGCACAGCTCTCACAAAATAAATTTCCATGAAATGTATTTACTTACCTAACAACTCTTAATCTTTGTACATTTTTCAGCTGCTCAGCGGTATTACATTCTACAATATTCTTTTTAGCTCGAATGTCACTGGGTTGTATAATGTGCCCAGTTATTTTTATATTGCCATGAACTACAAGAGACTCGTCTGGTCTATCAGTGTTGATTCCTACTCTTCCATTGTGCACTACAGAATCCTACAAGAGACAATGTTTCAATAATAAATGTTTTCATTAACAAAGAAATAAAAAAAACTTACAATGAACTTGGTGACACGAGGTCGATGTTTAAGGATTTCACTGAAACTTTCAGTGCAACTTATTAACAACTTCTATTACAAACGATCTTGACCACGAAGTCGAAATACGTGCCCGTATAGAATATGATAGGTCCGCATTTCAACGAATTAAAAATATCCTAATAAACTCTACGTTACCGTTGGATATCCGATACCAATTTGTAAAAAACGTTTATTTATTCCATATTTCTATACATGGACTCTCGGAATTACAAGTATGAGGCGTGTAGAAGCTTTTGAGATGTGGGTTTTTCGAAGGATTCTGAAGATCTCTTGGACAGAGCACGTGACCAACAATGAGGTGCTAAGAAGAATGGGTACCGAGAGAGAACTCCTAAATATTGTAAAAAAAACGAGTTATCTAGGACATATTTACAGAGGAGAAAAATACAAGTTCCTACGACTTATAATGGAAGGGAAAGTGGAAGGAAGAAGAGGTCCAGGAAGAAGAAAATTCTCCTGGTTGAAGAATGTAATAGACTGGACAGGCATGGACACACATTCGATACTGAGAACAGCTCAAGATAGAGAGTAATTTGCTGTAGTTATAGCCAACCTTCAGTAATGGAGAAGGCACCTTAAGAAGATTACAATCAGATAGCTGTACAAAAGGACGGAAACGAAGAATGAGATGACATTTAAATGGAAAGGGGTGTCAGGCTAGGATGTGTGCTGTCGCATATCCTGTTTAATTTGTATTTAGGAGAAATAATTAACGAAGTAATGGAGGAATCAACAGCAGACATATAAGTTAATGGACGTCCGTTAACAACACACGGTTTGCAGATGATACAGCGCTAATAACTGAAGTCTAGAGGATCTGCAACAAATGATCGATAGAGTATCCGTTGGTTATCCCTAAATATAAAAAAGATACAATTTATGTTAATCACAAAGGGATAATAACCTTAAGTGAGTCTAAGAATACATGGTGATCAAATAAATATTAAAGTTGTATGTAATAGACTTCACAATGTCTTTAAAGATAAGACTATTAAAATGCTATGGTTTTTCTATTTTGTGTAATGGTATGGAAACATGGATTCTAAAGAAATGTATCACATACAAAATGAAAACATTCGAATTATGGGCCTACAGGAGAATATTGATGAGATACCAGCGGAAATTATAAAATTAATCGCAGAAGATCAAATAGATATACTAAAAGACTTGTACAAACACCATATATGATACAGGCGTCATTCCAAAAGAATGGCTTAAGTCGACGTTCGTGACTCTACCGAAAAAAGCTAACGCTAGAGAATGCTGTGACCATCGAACCATCAGCTTAATGAGCCACACTCTAAAGATATTCTTGAAAATTATACATCAAAGAATTTTCAGAAAACTGGAGCAAGATATTAGTAACACGCAGTTTGGCTTCAGAAACGCAATGGGTACAAGAGAGGCCTTGTTTGCCCTGAATGTATTGGCCCAAAGATGTATGGATGTTAACCAACCTCTTTATGTCTGTTTCCTTGATTACAATAAGGCATTTGACAAAGTCAGACATAATCGCCTCCTACAGCTACTTCAAGATAAAAATCTGGATATGAAAGATATTAGAATAATATCAAACCTTTACTTTAATCAAGTTGCATCTGTAAAGGTTGGCAACGAACTATCAGAAGAAATAGAAATACAACGAGGGGTAAGGCAGGGATGCATATTGTCTCCGCTGCTTTTTAACCTCTATTCAGAAGAGGTAGTTCAGAAGGCACTAAAGGAAACATCAAGTGGAATTAAAGTCAACGGAGAACTTATAAATAACATCAGATACGCCGATGATACTTTAGTAATCGCAGAGTCAGTTGAAGAATTGCAGGTTCTGATAAATAAGATTGTAGACAGTAGCGAAGAGGCTGGACTTACTTTAAATATCAAAAAGACGAAATTCATGACCATCGCAAAGACACAACAACAGGACACGTTATGGATTAGGGACGAACTCGTTCAAAAGGTGAACAGATATACATACTTGGGAACAATCATAACCGAAAACAACGATTACACACAGCAAATCAAATCACGTATAGGAAAAGCCCGATCAACATTCAATACTATGAGAAAAGTACTTTGCAGCAATGATCTGAGTCTGCAACTTAAAGTACGAATGCTTAGATGTTATGTATTTTCTGTGTTATTATATGGAATGGAGGCTTGGACGCTTAAAAAAGATATAAGTAACAGAATAGAAGCGTTTGAGATGTGGGCTTATAGAAGAATTTTAAAAATAAGTTGGATCGATAAGGTTACGAACAACGACGTTTTAAAAAGAATGAACAAGGAAAAGGAGATATTAAATACAATTAAAATAAGAAAATTGCAGTATCTGGGTCATGTCATGAGAGGTGAGAGATATGAGTTGCTGCAGATCATTATACAGGGAAAGATACTGGGCAGAAGAAGCATAGGCCGACGACGTGTATCCTGGCTAAACAATTTGAGGCAGTGGTACAATTGTAACTCTGTTGAGCTGTTTAGAGCAGCAGTGTCAAAGGTGAAGATAGCCGTGATGATAGCCAACCTTCTTAAAGGAGACGGCACTTAAAGAAGAAGAAGGAGAATATTAAGAAAGTTGGGTGGATCGTGTCAGAAATGCCGAGGTGTTGAGACGAACTGGAACAAGAAAGGAAAGTGCTGAATACCACAGAAAAGTTACAATACTTGAGTCATGCCATGAGAGGTGTACGGTATAATCTGCTTCAAATGATGATACAGGGAAAATACTGGGACAGGGATCCGAGGGAGAAGACTTATCTCGTGGTTGAATAATGTGAATGTATGGTTTACCAAAGGTAGAGGCACTCGAGAACACCTGCTGCATATAAAACAGATAATCGAGAAATCTAGGGAATTCAACATCCCACTATACATCTGTTTTATAGATTACCGTAAAGCGTTCGACAGGGTCAAGTGGAGACACTTATGACTAATACTAAAAGAAGTAGGCGTACCACAACATCTAATTACGCTTATAACTGAACTATATGAACACACTACTGGATCAGTTAAAGTACTTGACACACTTTCAAACGAATTTCATCCAGAACGGGGTGTCAGACAAGGATGTATACTATCTCCACTATTATTCAACATATATGGGGAGTATATAATGTGAAGAGCACTTGAAGGATGGGAAAAGGGCATCTCAATAAATGGTCATAAACTAAACAACCTACGTTTCGCAGATGACACAGCCCTTCTTGCAAATAGTCAAGCAGAGCTGATAGAACTTATAGGACTGATCGAAAACGAAAGTCAAATATTTGGTCTGCAATTAAACATATCAAAGACAAAGATCATGATAGTGGATAGACTACACAACAATCATCCACACATAAGTACAATTGACCGTTTCGAGCTTGTGAGCTCATACTTATATCTGGGATCATTAATCACAAACACAGGGTCATTACAAGAAGAGATTAAACGTAGATGTGATCTAGCAAAAGTTGCCACAGCAAAAATGACCAAAATATCGGAGAGAAGAAAGATAGACGCCACTGAAATGTTCTGTTGGAGACGAATGTTACGAATTCCTTGGACCGACCGTAGAACAAATAATTCAATTTTAAGAGAGCTAAAAGTTAGCCATCGACTCTCTAGTAAAGTCCATCTCCAACAATTAAAAATATTTTGGGCATGTTATGAGAGCAAACACAGAAAACATGGAAAGACTCATAATACAAGGAAAGGTAGAAGGCCGAAGATCACGAGGAAGATCCCCAACAAGATGGATAGATCAAATTACAGGAATATGCCAAAGACCTATCCATGAATTAAAAGAAATGACCAGAGACAAAGATCTCTGGAGACGGACAATACACGACATCACGTCGATCACTACACTCCCCCTGGGGGGTCAGGATTGAAAAGAGAGATGGTTTAGTTGTAGCTCCATTGAACTATTTAGAGCAGTGACATTCAAAATGCGTATTTTCATGATGATTGCTAACCTTCACATAGGAGATGGCACATGAGAAATAGTACTATAAGCTCGGTTTCGTCTTCCTTGCTAACTCAAAGCAACTAAAATGATCTGATATGGAGACTTATCTCGTGGTTGAATAATGTGAGTGTATGGTTTAGATGTGGCTCCATTGAAATATTTAGAGCAGTGACATTCAAAATGCGCATTTCCATGATGATTTCTAACCTTCACATAGGAGATGGCACATGAGAAATAGTACTATAAGCTCGGTTTTGTCTTCCTTACTAACTCAAAGCAACTAAAATGATTTTAGTTAAGACAAAAACCTATTGCAATAAACACATTGGAATAAATATAAGATATTATTTAGAGTAGAGTAGTAGATTATGTGATCAAAAATAATACAGTTACTATAAAGGGTTGGAAGTCCACGAAACAAGTACATCATGCAACACTACACATTTAGTCAACTTTAAATCATTGCCATGATATTGTAATAGCTGTGCAGTTTAGTGAGTTTAGTGTCAATTCCATTAGTAATATACATATATTTTTATAACAGCATTTACACAAGTAACAAAATAATACAATGCTTTAATTTGCCAAATATTTCTTTCCGTATTACTCGTAATTATACCGTGGATAATTCATGATTTTATTACAATTACCTGAGTTTGTCCTTTCTGCCAACATAATTCTACGTCGCTTTCAAACTGTCCAGGATTTGATGCCTAAAACATAAATTTAATATTATTATATTAATTGCAGGATTTGCTGATTGGGGGGATCATGCCCAACATCGGAGGGCCCAAAACTCAGAGGAGGAGGTCCCTTCATTCTGTTATGCAACCGATCGTCCCCTACGCTGCGCCTGTCTAGAGTCTCAGAGATATCAGTCTCTGCGGAGGACTTGGGAGTAATCAGCGGGTGTATTCCGATGCACGTGTTAGTGAAGGAAAGAGGAAGAATATACGAGAGAAAAATAAGGACATAGCAACAGAACGTTTAAAAAAAAGAAAGTAAAAGGTTTATAATGGTATGGCAAGAGGAATGGGACGAGACCAGAAGGGTGGCGCAGTGGACGAAGTCGCTGATTCCTAATTTGAGAAGATGAATAGGCTGCAGGCACCGGCGTTTACTTACTTCCTGACGCAGATGCTCACAGGACATGGTTGCTTCAAGGCATACCTTTGCAGATTTGAAAAGGCAAAAAATGACAAATGCCTGTACTGTAAAATATAGGACACTGTCTCACACACTCTATTGTTATGCGATAGATGGATAGGTGAGAGGAGCCTGCTTGAGAGAGAGCTAGAAAGTAGGGTGCAATCAGTCACGGATGGAGGAGATGCTTAGGTCGTCGGATCGGTGAAGAGCAGTTGAGAGATATGAGGAGAACGTTGGAGAGAAATCATCATCATCAACTAGCCTCTAACGTCCACTGCTGAACATAGGCCTCTCGCATGCTTTTCCACTTAGTCCGATTTTGCGCCATCTGAATCCAATTTGTAGTCACTCTTTTTATGTCATCTGTCCATCTCGTTGGGGGTCGACCTCTATTTCTGTATGCTTGTATTCGGGGTCTCCATTCCAAAATTCTTTTTGTCCACCCGTCATCAACTGATCTTGCTACATGACCTGCCCAATTCCACTTAAGTGTTGTTATCCTTTCAATAACGTCTGCTACTCCTGATCTTTTGCGTATAGTAGCATTGGGTATTCTATCACGTAGAGAAATCCCTAACATAATTCTCTCCATTGCTCTTTCCGCAACTTGTAGTTTACTCACTGTTGTTCTTGTGAGCGTTAGGGTTTCTGCGCTGTAGGTCATCACTGGCAAAATACATTGATTAAATACTTTTCTTTTCAGACACATTGGAATCTTAGACCTAAAATATCCTTCATCCTTCCAAATGCAGCCCAAGCGAGGTTTATTCTTCTTTTCAGCTCGATTGTTTGGTTGTCTCGACTTATTCTGATCTCATGGCCTAAGTATTTATAGGAGTCAACTGGCTCAATATCTTTGTCTTCTACTGAGATGTGTTTGTTGTGGACTAAATTTGTCATAAATTGTGTTTTTGAAAAATTTATTTTAAGACCAACTCTTTTTGTGGCAGTATGGAGTTCTTGGAGCATTATCTGTGCCTGATCCAAGCTGTCTGCAATAAGAATGATATCATCTGCAAATTTAAGGTTATTTAAAAATTTTCCATCTACATTGATGCCCTTTTCGTTCCAATCAATTGTTTTACAAGCGTATTCTAGCAAAAGTTGTAAATAATTTAGGAGACATGTTGTCTCCTTGCCGAACGCCTCTTTCAATACGAAAAAGTCCCAGTATCTTCATTAAGTCTTACACAGGCTGTAGCATGTTGATAGATGTATCTGATGAGAGATATGTATCGGTGATCTATTCTACATTGTGTTAGAGCTTGGAGCATTTCACTTTGATTGACCGTATCAAATGCTTTTTCAAAGTCGACAAAGACAAGTATCAGGGGTCTATTATATTCAATGGTTTTTTCAATCAACGACTTAATGGTTTGCAAATGATCATTTGTTCCGTATCCAGCTCTAAATCCTGCTTGCTCGCAAGATTGATAGTTGTTGGAGATTGTTGGAGAGAAAGGAACAAGAAAAAAAAAGGCAACCCGAATTGTGGCAGGGTGCCCAGGAGCAAGCAAGAAGATAAGGCAGAATGAGAAGGGGCGAGAATGAACATGAATTAGTGAGGAAGTACTAGAAGGCGTGAGAATTGTGCGTGAATAAAAGATCGAGTGAATTGCCTTGCTTCAAAAAACAATTTGAATCAAAATCGTTAAATCCACATTGAAATTAAATTAGGACTAACTACTTAATCTATTTGTTTTTTAATATACAACAAAAACTTAGAAATCTTAGAAACTTGAATTACATCTTGCAAAAAATAATTGGGATAAAGTATTTACAACTTTGGAATGACAATTTTTATACATAACCTTTATATATACATAACCTTTATGTATACATTACCTTGTCCAACTCTTTGTGTGAATCCTAAAATATGTAAAGTATGTCCAAAATCTATGAACCACTGAGAGGCTAACTAAAGGTTCATAGCCAAAAAGAAAAGATTTTTATTTCATTTAAAATAAGCGTTGCGTCTGCATTTTGAATATCGTCAAGATATATCATTTATCTTAACCAAACAATATTTTACAGTAGTCTACAAATTATTCTGACATTTACAGCCATTTATATGTTAATTTCTTAAAAAAATATGGTTTCTCAAGAAAAAAAGAGTCCGAATAATTTTATGAACCATTGTTTAAACAAACCTTAAAATTACCATAAATTACACTTTTATTACTTACTCTAACTATAATTTTTTGACTAGCATGGCTAACAATAGGAAAATTTCCATTTGTAGTATGTGCATGGAGACCAACAACAAGCTGAAATAAAAAATAAAGATATACATTAGAATGCTATCATAAATAATTTATACACAATACATAAATACACAAAACATAAACTCGCACCAAATCAGAATTTGATATCGTCCCCCAAGGTAAAACAGACCATTGCTATCTGCCTGCAAGACCGAGGCCGAGTGAATTGCCTGTCAATTTGACCAACCGTCAACAGTACACAAAAAACAAGTGTACAACGATCTTATTTTAATTTAAAATTTTTTGAAAACGGTTTCCTTAGTGGAAGACGACAATTGAATTCAAGTCAAGACATCTGTTTAAAATATAATACATTCATACTATCCACTGTTCTATAGATAAAGCACGGTTTTCCATTAAGTAAAAAAAATTATACCTTTCCTACTCGTTTTACAAATTCCGGTACAATTTTACTTTAACATGTATAACTATTCCACTATATGTATTTGTTTTATCTATGTAATTTTTTATTACCTTTTTATTTGTATTAAAGATAGTTCAAACACTCCTGACCATGGAGCTGCGCGAAAGCGGAGTCAAAATTCACGTAAAGGCAGAAAAGTTCTATTGTAAGTGGAATTATACAGTGCATAGTACAATGCGTTTCGCATGGAAGTGGGGACTAAACCAAATTTCGTCTACTGCGCCGTGGTCAGGAGTGCTTGCACTATCTCTACACACACACACACATATATATATATATATATATATATATATATATATATATATATATATATATATATATATATATTAAATGGCCAACTATATGGCCTAGGAGACAAATTCGTTAAACTTCCCGTGCTCGAATTGGTATCACTAAGGTGTTATGATCATTCGGCCTATCCCAGCCATCGTCAGACACTTGGGCTGATACAAATTCAAACTCGGAAAGTAAAACGAATGTCTCCCAAATCTTTACTACCGTGTAGTTAGCTTATAAAGGCGCCACCTACTTTGGAGGCCGTGAAGATACATAAAATGATAATGATAAATAATAGATGCGATAATGTACTAACCTGAAAATATCTTTGTTCTGGATTTGGTTTTCCTTTCTTTCGCATATTATTTGATGTTGTTTCACTAAAATGTAATCTTCCGACTGTAACTTTAGTGACTTGTGCGTTTACTAACTCCACTCTAAAATAATTATTCTATTAAAAAAAGTTTTGATATTTTAATAATTACTTACAAAACAGGATGGAATGGTTTTTTGCTTCTGTCGCTCTGACTTTGTTCTACCCTAATGGTCTGAGTTGGACAATCGTGTTTTACTCCGTAAAAATGAAGATGAAAACTGGAGATTTTTTGAAATCCGTCTGGTGTTTTTACAAATTGTGCATCACCTAATAGTTGTACATGGCAAGTTACCTGCAATATAAGAAAAAAAAAATAAAATAAAAAATGTATTACCTTCTTTTTAAATGTTTTTGTCATGACTTTCACTATCGCAAATTAGCTTTTATTAAATAATATTGAAATTCGGTTTTATAGTAAATAATAGCTCTAGCCAGAAACAAGTCACCCGGAGCAGACAACCTACCAGCAGAAATATTTAAATGTGGCAGTCAAACATTTGTAACCCTCCTTCACAAACTACTAATACAGGTATGGCAAGAACGCGCGTTACCAGAAGATTGGAATACTGGAATTATATGCCCCATACACAAAAAAGGAAACGTTATCGAATGCTCCAACTTTAGAGGGATTTCCCTTCTTAATACAGCATACAAAATTGTGTCTCTGATACTTAACGAACGACTGGCACGGTATACTGACAATATAATAGGATCCTATCAAAGAGGCTTCTTGAAAAACAAATCTACCATTGATCACATATCATCTATCAGACAAATATTAGAAAAAACGACGGAGTACGACATAGACTGCCATTACATCTTCGTAGACTTTAAGGCAGCGTACGATACTATTGACAGGTCCCAATTATATTCGGCGATTATCGAATTAGGAATACCAAAAGGTTTGATAGAATTAATTAAAATGACAATGATGAAAGTCGAATGTAAAGTGCGCGTACAAGGGGATGTTTCAAAACCATTTAAAACCAATAGAGGACTACGCCAGGGAGATGCGCTATCGTGCACGCTGTTCAACCTAGCGTTAGAAAAAGTTATGAGAGATTCGGGAATAAACTTAAAAGGTACGATATATACCCGTAGTATACAAATAATGGCATACGCTGATGATATCGTCATAATTGGAAGAACCCAAAATGAAGCAGTGGAGGCTTTCACACGTATCAAAAATGCCGCAGAAAACATCGGACTTCTGATTAACACCCAGAAAACTAAATATATGCCGGCCATATCAAGAATTCAACAAAATAACTTAGAGGTGCAACACCAAACGATAGAAATGGTAGAAGAATTCTGCTACTTAGGATCACTGGTAGACTACAAAAATAACACATCCAACGAGATAAAAAAAAAGAATATGCGTGGCTAACCGCTGTTATTTCGGCCTGGGCCCTCAACTAAGAGCGAGAAGTATGTCAATAGCAACAAAGTGCAAACTTTATAAAACAATAATACGCCCAGTGCTCACATAAAGATCGGAATCATGGACAATGACGACCCGAGATGAAGAGTTACTACGAGTCTTTGAAAGAAAAGTATTGAGGACCATATTTGGCGGAGTAAACGAACAGAGTCTGTGGAGAAGGCGATATAACTTTGAACTCTATAGACTTTTTGGTGATGCAGATATTGTGAAGACCATCAAGATAAACCGCCTAAGGTGGTGGGCCACGTTATGCGGATGGATGAGAGTGATCCCACTGAAATAACTATGCTAAATAGGCCGGTCGGAAGAAGAAGAAGAAGGGGGCGACCTAAACTCAGATATCTGGACCATGTACAGGAAGATCTGAGGGAGATTGGAGTGAGGGGCTGGAGAAGACAGACACTCGATAGGGAAGGATGGAAGAATGATTTGAAGCAGGCCAAGGCTCACGAAGGGCTGTAGCGCCAACTGATGATGATGAGTAAATAATAATTATTCGCACAGATGGATATTCTTATTTATTCCCAAAGAGCTCCAGCCCCTCTCAATTCACCTAAAAACGTCGGAGAGGACGACTATCAGACGCTATAACGCTGCTTCACGACAATGCCCTACCTCACGTCTCCAGTCAAACTTGGTAGCTTTTGACACACTTTGAATGGACTATCATGCCCCATTCACCTTGCACTTCGGACATCGTGCCTAGTGAGGAAAAGGAATACTTGAGCGGCTAACGCTTCCTGAGCGATGACGAGGTCACAGAAGAGGTAAAACGCTTCCTCAACAGGTTCGTGAAGCAGTTTTACAACATTGGGATAAGGAAATTGGAGCACCGTCTACAAAAAAACGTAGAACAATTTGGCGATTATGTAAAAAAATAGAGCAACATTTCTTCTTTTCAACAATGTAAATTTCTATAGAAATAAACAATGTATATTTTTAAAATTGATGGGAACCTCATTTCTGGATCAATCGTAGACCTACAAAAAGAGCCAGTCGCAATATCGATTAACGACAACAACGAGAAATAAAACGTATAGCTTTCTTACGGTGTATTAAAAATGTTATCGGTTGAATTGGCAAAATTTTATATATATATATATATATATATATATATATATATATATATATAATATATATATATAAATATATATATATATATATATAAATATATATATATATATATATATATATATATATATATATATATATATATATATATATATGATTAACTATATCACTCCAATAGAAATTTACTGCATTTCCCGTAGATGTGATTTAGTATACAGTGTCGGCAAATAAAATTTTACACAGTGAATAAATACATAAATCAGGATAATTGTTAGTTAAATTTTACAAATTAATTGATTAAGCAAGGTTCAAAAAATATTCTTATTCCATGGTCACCCTCAACTCACATCCTCTTCAACTCCTCTTTCAGTTGATTTTTGTTTTATTCCAGGCGTTTTTTCGTCATATTCTAGGCGTTCTCGATGGGATTAAGGTCGGGAGAGTTACCTGGCCATTCCAATACGTTCATATTGTGATCACTCAAGAATTTTATCACTGTCTGGCCTTGTGAGCAGGGAACCATCGTGCATAAAGAAGCCACATTCGTGTGTAACGTTTAAAACGTTACATTTTTGTTCTTATTAATTTCAAAGTACTTTCCACTATTTTCTGTTCATACTATTTTATTTTCATTGATAATAAGTTCTTTTTCCTTTGTTTGTATTCCTATATTTTATTTCAATATTTTCCTATTACAAATGAATCCGCTGATTAATTTTTTAAGTCCCCTCGTAGTCCTACCTTCGCTTACTTTATCGTACAAGAAACAGAAACCCCACTCCTAAATAATTTACTTCTATCAATCCGATCCGATTTAATTTCTTTTTAAAATAAACCAGCAAACGAGAAGGTATTATTAAAAAAATAAGTCCTCGTGGTCAGAAACTTCCAACGGTCTGGGTTAGTTAATACTGTGCTCTTTTTACAACAACATATTGTGTACGCTAGTACTTAAAAACTGCTTACAATTTTTATTTTGATTTTACCTTTGCTGTAATAATAATAATTCAATATAAATCGTATTTATCGCACAACTTTGTCTTTTTCATTTTTCATTTAATAATTTATCTATTAATTACAATTATTAATTTGTGAGTTTTGGCAACATCAGAGAATTCTGGATCGGTATACACAGGTCTCAGAGAGAAGAGCTTTCCGCTTGCCAGAATTCTTCTGTTGTTGGACAAAACTCGTGCCATGACGAATTTTGTAGCGGTTTTTGTTTTTTCTAGCCACCTTGGTTTTTATTCAAGAGAATCCACCTTGGTTTTTATTCAAGAGAATCCACCTTGGTTTTTATTCAAGAGAATCCACCTTGGTTTTTATTCAAGAAAATTCACCTTGATTATGATATAAGAAAATTTACGTTGACATGGATTTTTATTCGAAGAATACGAAAATGGAATTGTTTTTTTTGGAATAAGAAATCCATCTCGATTTTGAAAATCTGCATGGCTTTGGATTGGAGAGGGATCCACATGGTTTCGGCTTAGCGGCATGGTTTTTGCAGACATTGTATGGTCCGAGTTGAGAAGAGAACAGCAGGAGGATTTCTCATAGAGTAGAGCTAAGTTTCTTTATTTCTTGAGATTTTGTATATAGATGCTTAATTCCCTGTTGTTAGAACCTCAATTTAATTGTTATTACATTTTGATTTATTAAAATATAAATAAATAAAGATATGTGTTAAAGAAATTATTTTATTAATAATTCTCGATTTCTCAAATTAAGTTAGTTTATGCCGAACATCACCCCTGAGGGGTTTCAATGTGCAATGGGTGAGCTAGCCGTTACACGTGAATCTATCAAAAGTTCAATAAATGTTGTTCTAGAGTCTGCACAGTCACAGAGTTGCTTGGCCTCATTGTAACATTATTTGGCAAGAAATACAACTCTGCCCTTCCTTGATTTCCACTAAACGCGCCCCATACCATTACACTTTCAGGATGTTTGACGGTTTTAACTGTGAACATTGGATCGTACCTTGACGCGGTGTGTGGACGACGAACAAATTTGGAGCTTCCTCTTACTAACCTGAACGTACTTTCTTCACTGAACATGACTTTTTTTCCATTGTTCAGGTGTCCAATGCTGATACCTTTTACACAAATTTAACCTTTTTTCTTCATTGCTTTTGCAAGCAAGGGCTTCTTTAGAGCACGTCAACTTGCTAGTAATGCTAGATCTTTCTGAAGCTGGTGACGAATTGTTCTTGTTGAAAAGTTCTGAAGGAGATTAGGATGTTTATATTTGAGTTCTGAAGGAGATTAGGATGTTTATATTTGAGTTCTGAAGGAGATTAGGATGTTTATATTTGAGTTCTGAAGGAGATTAGGATGTTTATATTTGAGTTCTGTGGCAGTTATGGAAGGGTTCAACATTAACAACAAGAGAAATCTAAGATTTCCTACCTGGCGAAACTGAATGCAGTAGCAAATGCCGCTCTGATGAGACCTAAAGAGGTTGGAATACGTATAAACGCTTGCCGCTGCCCTGCAACGAAATGAAAATCTAATACCGTCATTATAATTTATGATTCAACATTACTTCACGCCTGATAATGGTGTCAGTCCTAGAAAATGGTTTTTTAGGAGCTCCAGAACCAGGTTTTCGTTCCGGAACAGTTCCTAAAGGCAACGACGTAGCCGACCGTTTCAATTCATAAATTGTCTCCCTTGAAATACCAATTTCATGTGCTACGATAATTAGAGAGTCCCCTTTCTCAAATAAAATTAAAGCACGAACTTTCTTCTATTGTGTCAGTTTCTTTTAATCCATATTTTTCACTTCAATTTAGAAGTTTAACACTGACTACTCGTACAAAGCAAACGATGTACAGTACAAACACGCAGAATAAACTGCAGAAACTAAACAGTCATTAAATTACACACAGCCGCAGTCGCAAGTACTACGTTATCTCCTCTGAACTCAAATGCTAAACAAGCGCAGACAGAATGCATGCAATTTTTCTTCGAATTTAGTGATTTATTTGATAATGTAAAGATTATTATACCTGCACTTTATATTGGAACAATAAAACGTAAGTTAAATCTTTTAACTATGTGATTTACAAAGCAGATTTGTTCCTAATACACTATTAACATAATGCATTGAGTATTCCTCATCCAATAGAGTGAATGTGGTTAATAGAAGTACAGAAGTTTGTGTATTAGCTGTCACATGCTAAAAACCTTTTGTTTATTCCTTTCGACTCACGTCAATAAAGTTTGTGCTAACAAAATTTTGTTTATATCGTTATCTAAACCGATACTTACTTGAAAATGATTTTTCTTCTGGCAAACGAAGGCATCATCGGCATTTGAGAAATTAAAACCCTTATCTGCATCTACTCTATAATGTGGTACAGGCCTAAAACAGAAAATATAATAATCAATTCTTGACTGATATAGGTTTGTATGTAATTTACTCTAACTGAGCATTAAATAAAAATAATACATGTAATATATTATGTAGGTGTTTCCCGCCAGTGCCAGGTTACCTTTAGTTTAGCCAGTTTTTATATCAGTTGAGCGTTTATAATATCAACTGTTTTATTGTATGTTATTAATATTTTTTATGTATGATTAGTGTTGCAATTTCGCAACTTTATATAAATATTAAATAATTAAACATTAAATATCGCCTTGCATTTCATCGCCACTGTATGTAACCTCAACAATGAAATTCATTACTCAGGTATT
This sequence comes from Diabrotica balteata, assembly GCA_918026665.1. Taxonomy (NCBI): domain Eukaryota; kingdom Metazoa; phylum Arthropoda; class Insecta; order Coleoptera; family Chrysomelidae; genus Diabrotica; species Diabrotica balteata. Next base: position 153,258,199 of record OU898278.1, on the reverse strand, counting down.
CTTTTGTGCCTTATCCTAACATACTCCCATTATGATTCACCCGTAGATAAGCAGTTTTCTTTGATACAGATATCTATAGCTTGTTTTGTATTGAAAATTAATTAATTCACAACTTGTAAAAGCGATTCTGCTAATAGGTTTGTTCTTATAGTTCAACGACTTTGTCGCTTTGTAAAATCTATAATTATTCTCAACCTTAGATAAAAGTTTTTTTGTATCTTTGTCATGAATATTTCAATTTTGTAGATCTTAACGATTTAGAAGTAAACGTATAAATAATATTTAGTTTTATTTCACTTACGTTAAATAAAGGGCACTTATAGTATTCTTGCTTATTTCTTTATACATGGCACTCATGGCAGTACTCAATTCGAAGGGGAGAAACTAGCGGGTTCTAGATTAAACGTGTAAATCCATACTCTTTTTGATGGTCTCATATGTTATACAGTCATCAGTATGTGCAGAAAGCAACAATTAGTATGATTTTGTATATTGACACTTTGTTTTCTGTGGATAGTTGTGATCTTTTACTAATAAGCCAATTCTTTGATCTGATGAATACCTAAATGTTTAACTTCGTTTTTCTTTGGGATAACTTTGCTGTTTGTTGTTACCTATAAGCAACTGACATGTCTATTTGTAAATGTAGGTTAGGTTTGGTTCAATATGAATAGGCGCTTAGCCTCCCTTTCACCTACGAGGTCTATTGTGGATATTTGTAAATTTAATGTAATGTAAGCTGATTTTTTTGGTGTTCCGTTTAATTTTCCATTTTTAAAGCCACATTTTTTTTCAGACTAAAATATATAAGTAGCTTTTTCCGGACAACTTTGGATACTACTGCTGAAATGCTATTATTTTAATATTCAAATATCTATTTAAGGAATATCATCTCAAAATTACCAGTTCCTCAATATATCTAGCTACATAATATATCTTTTGATAAATATGCACAGTGTTGCCTTGCAAGCTGTTCTTTGTATAATATAACGTATGCAAATTTTGTAAAATATACCGTTGTTAGAAAGGTTTGGAATATTTCAGAATAATCTGAAAGTACTCTGTACAAAACAATAGTACATATAAAGGTAAGACATCATTGGTATTCGTCAAATGAAACAATATAAAATCGAGTTGTACTTACAATTCTGTGAGATTCTGATCACAAAGCATATGCCAATTATTTTGCTGAAAGGCACTAAATCTTATACACTGATACTGAGATTCTGATAAACAGGCTTCTGAAGAGGCATAATCCTCGTCCATTGACGTGTTAAGCTGCTCGGAAGGACTGAGTTGGCTGGTTGTACAATGGTCTAAAAGTAAATGCGAAAATATAAATGATTTTAATGTCATAAAATGGTGTAATATCAATTGCATTTGATCATAAAACTAGTAATAAAGTTTGTATTATTTATTTATTAGTAAATCTTAAAATTATACTCATTTAAATCAGATTAGGAGCGTTTATAGTGCACTGTGATCGAAACCAAACGGAATACGACATACGGCAACGGAATATTGTGTAATGAACAAGAATAGAAAATAAGTTGGGAAAAAGAACCACGACGAATTTAACTAGTTCTATAGAAAGTTAAAAATTATCTAAATAGTTAAGATAAAAGCTCAGTTTGTTAGGACCCTAGAAAAGAATTTCAAAAGGTACTTTTGCAATTGTCTTAAGATGCGGTTTTCTAAGAGGCTCCGTCAGCAGAAATAACAGTCGAATTCAGTTCAGATTCAGTGTGAAAAATTATATGGTTCCGGTTTCTTAGGTTCAGCTTCAGTCGGTGACGGAAAATTCGCTGACTTTGCGGTTTCCGCTGTCGGTTAGGTTCAGAAGGTTGTCAGAAGATTTGGTCCAATAATTGTTAGGACCATTTAAAACGAATGGCGATAACAACTAAAAAGACCAATAAGAAATCGATTTACCGAATCTCAAAATTAAAATACTAGTAAATTAAAGATATGTATAAGATAAGAATACATTAAAGAGAAATGTATAAGATAAAAAAAAATTTCTTACCTGGCTCGCTTTTTACTAAGGGTGAATCTTGGGACAACTTCCTCTTTTTAGGTGCAGACTGTAAATTCGTGTAGACGTTTTGTATGTTATCCAAATTTTGTTCGCATATATTATTATCTATATTGTTTCTAGGCAAATTCTCTATATTGTGATTGTATCCTAAATGTACCATGTTTTTATCGAAATCGTCGTTCTTATAAATGCTCCTGTCGAAGTTTGGCGCTGATTCGGGTGATGACAGTAAGATGGGGCGGTTAGTGTCTAAAAATGTCGAGGTACCAATAAAGATGGACAAAATAAATTTTTAAGATCAATTAATAAAAAACATTCAAAAATAAAATGAATTATTGACTATATAATATTGCACTAACGATCAAACCTAAAAGTTTTTGAAAAAACATACAGAAGTTAAAACACTTCACAATTGTATTTAGGTATAAAATCATATAGTTAAAACTTTTAAAAAGTGTCGTCAAAATTTATACAGTAGCATAACGTTTTCGATCTAATTAGATCATCCTCAGTGTCTTCTTATGTAGTTGAAGCTAACACTAAATTTGTAGCTGTGACATGCATATATGGTTTTACATCATTACAAATTTAAATTATATTGTGACTCTAGGTCGATGACATTGGATAAAAATTAATACTTGAGGAGCTACATGTCTCCTTGCTCGGTTTGAACACGTAGTTCTTGTCAGTTAAAACGACACAGACCAACTGGCTGAGGTGACATGGTATGTCAAAAGCCCTCTTTTTCCACTTAGTATTGAACAACATGTAACTGTCGGTCTATCACTGATCAGTACAACCAACCTTTTGGTTTCAGCCCCCAGGTTTTACCTGGGGGCTGAACCAACTCGTCTGCAGTTCAAAAAGAGTCGCCTAGTTAGTTTTTTTAATATGGGTGTTCCAATTGAGTTTGGAATCCAGGGTTAACCTCCCCAGGGGTATTATACACATATTTCAGCTCTTATTAGCAAATACTCCTAGTTTAGTTTGAGAAGGGTTTACAGAGAGGTTCTCCCTACGACAAGAATTCTTTATATAATGAAAGTCATATCGTATATGATCCGCAACAATACTGGGAAATTTTCACCTAAGTCACTATAACAATACCGTCTGCGAAACACTGAATTCAGATTCCTTGAGCCCATGAATCAGGTCATAAACGACTATATTTCATAATTTTGGTAACAATACACTCCCTTGAGGGCACTCCTTAGTTGCCCTTTTATTGATTCGATAGAGGTATTATCAAATGCATCTTCCATGTCTAAAAATGCAAAAATGTAGGAAGAGCGACTTCTTTCTGGTGTTAATTCCTTTTGAGTTCTGACACTAGATTTTGTAGGGCGCCTTCACCTGATTTCTCTGCGTGATACGTCCATTACCACTAGTGCAGTGGGTTTTTATTAAGATTGCCTTTTTTATGTATTCATTCAAGATTTTTGATAATATTTCGAGGCCAGCTCGAAATATTTGAGTTAGGGGACCCATAAAGACCCATAGGATTCTAAAGCATATGGTGTTCCTACAGAATGAACTAAAACTTAAAACTCGGAACTAACTGCCTTAGAATCAATAATTTCTTCTTCTTCTACGTGCCATCTTCGCGACGAAGATTGGCAATCATCACGGCTATTCTAACTTTTGACAATACAGCCCGAAAGAGTTCAGTTCAGTTGCATCCAAACCATTCTCTGAAGTTTCTCTGTCAGGGCATTCTTCTTCTACCTATGTTGCGCTTTTCTTAAATCTTTCCCTGCATTATTAGTTTTAGGAATTAATATCTGTCACTATGTTTTATACGACCCAGATATTGTAGTTTTCTTATTTTGATTGGATCCAGTATCTCCCTGCCGTTCTCTATTATTCTTAGTACTTCTTCATTGATTATTCTTCGATATGTCTACATTACAAATGCTTCCAATTCATTGAGACATTGTTTATTTAAAGTTCATGTTCCCACACTATACAAAAGAACATATTATATAACACTTTAGTACTCGTGTTCTAAGATTTAGTCTGAGGTCTCTACAACATAATGTTTGTTTCATATTATGTTGCAGTTTCGCAACTGCATATAAACATTTATAAAATATTAAGACTTTTTGTTAGTTTTGATTCTCCCCGTAGTATATTTTAAACTAAGATTTGCATATACAATTGCACAGCGGTGTTTAAGGGCCAAAAAGAGATAAGGGCTAAACATTCCAAGACGGCCATCTGCGAGATAACAAAGGACGATTTCCATATGCCACATGTGTTTTATTTTAAAGTCAAAATCGGAGTCGAGTTCTGTCTTTCAACCCGGACACATGTGTTAAGAGTACCTGATTCCGCATCGATCCTGTGACCAAGAAAGACGCTAATGTGCATCACGAACTTTGGTAGTTGCAGTCGGCCGCTGAAGGCGTAATTTGCGATAGCCCTAGTGCTATATTTTCATGGGGCAAGGAACAATACACCATATATATAATTTGCTGCATATATCAAGTACGCGCACTTGGTATATTTATTTGATATTTGTTTGGAACATTATCTTATTTGTGCCGCGATCGCGATTGAACATTGTCAAATGAACATTTTGCATTTGTTTTGTTTTCTTTACTATTTACTATATTCTTATATTTGTATTTTGTTAACAACGATTTATTTCATGTGTGCTTTGTATTAATAATTGTATTAATTATTTGTATGCACCGCATTATTACTTGTTTTTATACCATTGACATATATATCCATATATGTTTTTTTTTTGTAATATTAATTTGTCTTTTCTCTTTTATGTATAGTATGTTTGCGGCTATGGTAGGTTTTGTCTTTTGTTTTGTCAGTGGTTTTTTATAGAATCGACATTTTTGTTTTGGTTTGTTTATGGTTGTCTTTTGGTGTGTCTGTTGGTGTGTTTCATAGTAGCTAATAGTTAAGTAGAAGAAGTTAGATAGTTAAGTAAAAAAGAAATCTTGGATGACTCCAGAAATCCTTCATTTAATGGAACGCAGAAGGTTAATTAAAGGAAATAAAGATGAGTATAAAAAAATGCAGGCTTACATCAGAAGAAAAATAAGAGAAGCTAAAGAAAAAGAAGCTGTAGAGAAATGTAAAGAAATAGAAAGACTACAAGCCAAGCATGACAATTTTAATGTACACAAAAAGGTAAAAGAAATAACGGGTACTTTTAAAAAGCGAACACAAATGAAACTCATAGACACCAATGGAAAATTAATCATTGACACCCAAGAGATGAAAGACAGATGGAGAATATATTTGGAGACACTTTTTCAAGATCAAAGAACGGATTATAGGCATCCATTTTCAGAGAGGATGACGGGTCCGGACATAAATCCGAGGTAGAAGAAGCAATAAAACGGATGAAAAGCAGGAAAACTGTAGGGCCTGATAATATCGAAGCTGAATTTTTTAAAACTCTTGGAGGAAGAAGGAATAATTTGGATCACGGCTGTCTTCAATAAAATTTACAATACAGGAATCATCCCTGATAAATGGCTAGAATCAGAATTCATAGCGATACCTAAAAAACAGAGGGCTAAAAAGTGCGAAGAATATCGAACAATCAGCCTAATGAGCCACATGTTGAAACTGTTTCTTAGAGTCATCCATGGAAGAATTTATAAGAAGTGCGAGGAACAAATATCGAACAGACAGTTCGGCTTCATTAACGCAGTGGGTACCAGAGAGGCACTTTTTGGAGTATAGGTACTGATTCAAAGATGCAGGGACGTTAACTGCGACGTATACGCGTGCTTGATCGACTACGAAAAGGCATTTGACAGAGTTCAACATCAAAAGATGATAAAAATTTTAAAAGAGGCAGACCTGGATGACAAAGACCTCACAATAATTTCAGAACTCTACTGGAATCAGACCGCATACATGAAAATTAACGGAGAAGAAACAGATCACATAAAAATACTACGTGGAGTTAGACAGGGATGTATCCTATCGCCGTTGATATTTAATATGTACTCAGAGAAAATTTTAACGAGGCTCTTTACGGAATAGACGAAGGCATCCTTCTAAATGGTGAAAGAGTAAACAATGTTAGATATGCCGACGACACCGTGGTGATAGCAGATAGTTTAGAGGGACTTCAGAGGCTAATGGACAGAATAAACGAGTACAGTCAACAGTACGGACTAAACATTAATACCCACAAAACGAAACAAATGATTATCAGCAAGGAGAATATAAATGGGGCTCATATATACATTAATGGGACGCAGATAGAGCGAGTAAAACAGTATTGTTACCTGGGAACTATTATTAACGAACAGTGGAGCAATTAACAGGAAATAAAGTGCCGCATAGGAAAGGCAAGAACGGTCTTTAACAAAATGAGCGCCATCTTCAAAAGTCACAACATATCCCTTGATACAAAAATGAGACATTTGAGATGCTATGTTTTCTCTGTGTTGTTGTACGGGGCGGAGGCATGGACGCTTACAGACGCCACTATTAAAAAACTTGAAGCATTTGAGATGTGGCTTTATAGAAGAATGCTGAGAATATCATGGACAGCAAGGATCACGAACAAGGAAGTTCTAGGAAAAATGAAGAAGGAACCAGAGATTGTGTTTACGATCAAACGCATAAAATTGCAATATCGGGACACGTTATGAGAAATCAGCACCGTTACTCCCTGCTACAGTCTATATTGCAAGGTAAAGTCAAAGGTAAGCGAGGACCCGGTAGAAGGAGAATATCATGGCTGCGGAATTTAAGAACATGGTTTAAGAAAACCTCAACGGAGCTGTTTCGAGCCGCAGCGAGCAAGGTTATGATTGCGAATATGATTTCCAATATCCGAAACGGATAGGAACTAGAAGAAGAAGAATAGTTAAGTTTGTAATATATTCTTCTTCTTTTAAGTAACATATTCTTCTTTAATTATAATTGTATGTGGTTATGTATATTTATGTTTTAATTTCATTGCTTTTGTAAATAGAGTTTTATATAGTCCGCTGGCTTTGATTTCTTTTCTTTATTTTAATATACATACCCAATTCAAAAGGGGGAAACCAGCGACTTCTAGATTGAACAGAATATCATTTTCTCCCCCTTCAGGATGACCCCAATTGTTATATTGAGGTCATCGTATGTGCAGAACGCAACATATTATAATTCTGAACTTGTTCTATCGTCTTATTATTTACGTGTAGATTGATGTATACAATATTTTTCTTTGATGTAACCATGAAGTTTGTTTTCTTTATGTTTAGTGACAGACGAAATTCTTCACTCGCTGCAATAACCGTATCTAAAATTCTTTGTAGATCTGTAATACTTTTTGCTATTAGTATTGTATATTCACGTATGGGTAGGAAGTTTATTTTTATGCCTGCTACCTTCATCTTATATTACTTTTTGGAATATTTCCTCTGAGTATGCATTACACAGTGATGGCGACAAGACACAGCCCTGTCTAACACCCCTTTTGATTTTTCTCTTATTAGTTTTTAAATTATTTATTCTAATGGCAGCTTCTTGTTCACAACACAGATTATTTATTATTCTTATATCCCGTGTGTCGATGTTGTTTGTTCTCAGTAGTTATATATATATATATATATATATATATATATATATATATATATATATATATATATATATATTGTTATGCTATTTAAATTGTATTCTATTGCTTATTTAGAAAAGATCCTGTCTATATTTATTAAATGATCTAATCTCCAATTAATCACAATAAATCAGCATTAATTAATTACAATCTCAGGCTATTTAACTTGTACTATTTACCTTTGATCGTGGATTCAAAATATTTTCCAATTGGCTTCCTAATTGGGATAGGTAATATGACCTGAGTAAAATACACAGAATTTCAAACTGAAGTATATGTGAGATGTCCTTTATTTTATTGAAATTTTATATAACAATCAATCCGGTAATATTTGCAATACAATACTTTAAATATATGAGAAGTTGTTTTCTATCATGGACCCAAATGTTATTTTACATTGATTTTTAATATGTGTTATAACTAAGCTCTCTTTATAATTTTTTTTTTTAAATGATCGCAAAATTAACTGTCTCTATTATTTATTCAATTTATTTAATTTATAAATGAAAACCACACTCCTGCTCTAATGAAAATTGACTGACCTTTCTTTATCTGCCGTTGCAATTCTATGGCCACGCCATAAAAAAAAAACCTTTCTCTGCTTCTGCTCCTATTTTGGTCCAGCAGACGTACACCTTTCTCCTATCTGTCCTTGTATCTGCAACCCAACAACTCGTGTAATTCTATGCAGCCTCCTTTTGAACCAATCTCCGCGCCTGTTTATAACTTCAAATGTTTCCGGCTTCGTCTGATATTAATATTCTTATACCCTTTGGTTTTTCTATCTCTCTGTACCCCGTTCCTCACACTGATCAGCTTTTACACAGCAAATAAACACACCCGGTAAATTACGTCTTCGGGACTTCAAACAAACACAAACCACAAAGCTCCTTCCTTCTTGGGCGACGAAAACTGACTAACTCCTTTCCTCTCTCCTATCTCATAGCCAAAACCACTCCCTCCTTGCATTCAAAAATTGACCAATAAAAATCTTCTACCTCTGTGACGTATATCGTTATCAACCAACTCTCTCTATTAAAACGTCATTCGGGTAATTCCAGAAAACAACATTCTTTAATTATTCTAACTAAATCTATCTGCTTTACAAATATTTCTTACTAATAGCTACAAACGATACCTGTTTCTCAATTCAATGTCTTTTGTTAATAAACTTTTACCGATATAATCTTTCGGGGGGAAAAACCACCGCACATCCCGGTCTATTGTTTAAACACTTTCTATATACACTTTTATTACGGGTAAATCCATTTCACAATAACCGACTTATTTAAATTTCTTATCGATAATATTTGAAAGTCTTGTCTCTGAGGCCTAATGAACAATTCTTTGAACAACTTAAAATACATATTTTGTCTTATACAGGATGTTTGAAAATTTATATGCCCGTGTCATTATGAAATATCAATAATTTTAATTTTTATTTAAGTAATAAAATTTGTATATCGGTTTTTTATTGCTAACAGACATTCAAAAGTACAACAAATCCCCGCCTTTGTAATCGATAAAATTTATCAATCTATGCAACTAAATTTTCTCGAGGCAAACTAAAACGCACTTCCTGTATGCTAGCTGTACTTATGCTACGTATTATCCTATCCTACTATCTACTTTATACAAATTTAAATCTTCATTCGTGATATTTATATACATCATGGATATTATAAATACCTCTGATCTTTTCAGAATCCATATGTTTCAACTCATAGCTGTTTACTCCATCTTCGTTGTTTACTATGTATGGCCCTTCGAAAACAGGCATCAATTTTGCGCAAATACCGCTCTGAAGATTTGACACTCTTAATGCTCTTACCATTACTTTGTCACCCTTTTGGAAAGTTACTGGTCTTCGTTTCCTATTATGACCCTGTCTCTGGATGTATTTCTCATTGCTTCTTCTTAATCTCCTCTGAACCGTTTCTATAACCTGTCGATACTCTCTTTGTTCTGGATCTTCCCACGGTCTTATCGGCATGACGCCTTTCATGATGTATTCTGGTGTTTCTTTCGTTACTGTACTTGGCATGGAATTTAGGTACATCTCTATTTCTCCCAATTTTCTGTCCCATCGCCGATGTTGACCATCCGTTGCAATGCGAAGAAATTTCGTTACCTCTTGTATAAATCGCTCAGAAGGATTACTTTGGGGATGCCTGATGCTTACAAAGTTCGTCTCGATTCCCCGTTCTCTAAGCTGTCCCTTGAAACGATCATTTCGGAAGTACGTTGCATTGTCTAGTAAAATTTTTCTTGGGGTTCCTACCGTAGCGATGAAATTGTCTATTTTTCTCAATATTTCTTCCCCTTTTGTGGTGCGGCAACTATATAATTTCACGTATTTTGAGAACACATCCACCATCACCAGAATATGCTTGTTCCTTTGGGTGGTCACAATTAGATCGCTTAACATGTCGATGGCTATAATGTCCAGGTTGTTCCGGGATACAATGCTCTTTGCAATATTTTCGTTTTTAAAATTCCTGCTCTTGTATTTCTGGCATACTTCGCATTTCTGTGTGATCTCTTTTGCAATGCGGTAATCTTGTCGACTGATGTAGTTTTCCCTAAACACAAGCCATACCTTTCTACTGCCAATATGTCCATTTTCCTCGTGTAGCTTCTTTATGATTTTTTCTGCCAATGTCGGTGTCACTAAATATAATTCCTTTCCGTCTATTCTCTTAAAAAATATCTCGTTTTCTAGCTCCGCTCTTCTCTTTTCTCTTTCTTCTAGGCCTTCCTGGTCGGTCCTTATCTCATTTAATGAAAATATTCCTTCGGCTTGTGTCAATATATTCAATCCCACATGTAATGTAATTGTCTCTTTTTTTTCCTGTATCTTCGTCCCGTGTTAAAGCGTCAGCTATTATGTTGTCTTTCCCTTTGATGTATCGGAATTCGAAATCATACTCTTGTAAGAGCAGAATGCCTCTGTGTATTCTGTTATTTACCAATCGATTCTTCATGATGTGTATCAATGCTGCATGATCCGTTTCGATGGTGAATTTAGCTCCCAATAAGTAAAACCTTAATTTGTTTACGCAAAATAGTACACTGGCGAATTCCAACTCGGTGACACTGTATTTTCTCTCATGTGTTTTAGTCACTCGAGATATAAAACATATCGGAACCTCTTGGCCGTTTTGTATTTGCGACAACACTCCTGCAAATTTCTGTATCGACGCATCCGTACGGAGTATAAACGGCAAATTGTAAATAGGGTGATATATTTTCGTTCCTTTAGCAAATTCTTGTTTCAATATTTTGAAAGCTTCCTCCTGTTCTTCTTTCCAATTCCATTTTGTCCCTTTCTTTAACAATTTTATTAAAGGAATTTCTTTTTGGCTTAAATCGGGAATTAATTTCTTGAAATAATTTATCGTACCGAGAAACCCTCGCAATGTTTTTAGATTTGTTGGTCTTGGGTATTCGTCGATGAGCTTTACTCTGTCCTCGGCTAGACTTACAGTTTTGGTGTCAAGTTTGAAACCCAAATAAATCACTTCCTTTTGAAAAAATTGACATTTTTCAATGTTTAGTTTTAATCCCGCTGTGTCCAATTCTTTCAAAATTATTTTGATATGTTCCACATGACTCTGCATATCTTGTGAAAAAATTAATAAATCGTCGATGTAATGGACGATGAACTCTTCATGGTGATTCAAAATGGTATGCAAAGCTCGTACAAGTGCTGCACAAGCGCTTTGTAATCCAAACGGAACTACCTTAAATCGGTATACTATACCATCAATTGAAAAGGCAGTGTAGTTTCTACACTTTTCAGCCAAAGGTATTAACCAAAAACTATGCTTTAGATCAATTTTTGAGAAAATATGTGATCCCGTGATTCTTCCAAAAATGGCCTCGATATTTAACGGTGATTCATATTGTGATACTGTGTGTTGGTTGATATTTCGGGCATCTAAACAGAGTCTTAACTCTCCACTGCTCTTCTTCACTATCACAATTGGGTTAATATAGGGTGAGTCACATCTCTCAATGATTTGATCTTCCAACATTTTTTTGATTTCTTGCTTTACTTCTTGCCGATACTTATAAGGAATTGGATAAGTCTTCGATCGAAAATTTCCCAAGTTTTTCACCTCAAATGAGTGCTCGTATTTTGTGGCCACTCGGTTTTCCTCATTTATCAGCGTTTCGTAGTCTCTTAAAATTAGACGCAAATCATTTTCTTTGCCTTCTCCACATATCAATTTTTTGTCTCTCCCATCAAATTCTTCGCACATATTCACCGTGTACTCCGTGTCTTCTTCAAACACCACTGTCTCCATTGTGTCCTCTTCATTTTCCTTTGTTTTTTTTTCTGTTGGGCTCGTCTCTTCTTTTGAGGAATCCCATATGTTCTTTTCAACTGAATCCTTTTCCTTTTCTTTCATTTCCTTTGTTTCTTCTTCTGTTGGGCTCGTCTCTTCTTTTGAGGAATCCCAAGTTTTGCTTTCATTTCTTGTCAAAATCTTCCCATCTTCTTCTCCTGAGCTCGTCTCATCTTTTGAGGAATCCCAGGTTTTTTTTTCTTTGATCTTTTTCTGACCTTTTCCCCTCTTTCTTCCTTTTCCTTTGTTCGTCACCAGGTTCATTTCCACCGTTTGTTCTTTCTCTGATTCGTCCGTAATTTGTTTCTCTTGTTCCTTATCCTGTTCTTCTTCTTTTTCCTTTGTTATTTTCATCGTATTGGTTTTGAAGTCGATCACTACATGTTTTTCCGTTAATTCGTCAACGCCTACAATCATGTCATGTGACATATTCGGCATTATTACACATTGAAGTGCATACATATTTTTTTTCAATCGTACCATTACTCGTATACCTTCATTTATTGTTGCCAATGTCCGTTTATTTGCGCCCACTAAATTCACCCTAGGTATTTTATAAATTAGACTTGTTAAATTTACTTCTTCGATTAATTTTCTGTTGACCAGTGTTATTTCAGAGCCTGTGTCTATCATAATTTTAATTGGTTTCTCATTTATAAATCCATCCACAAATTTTAAATTAACTCCATTTCTCTTTTCATTGTTTCCTGCCAGTTTAATAAATTCCTTGGGGTGACAAAAAATTCCTGTTTGTTTCTTCGTTTTTAGTGAGCGCCTTCTTGAAAACACGCCTGTTGTTCTTCTGTGTTTTCTCGCCCGTCATCTTCTCTCTCATATTCATTTTCTTCTCTTTGCGTATTATTTATTTCTCTTCTGTTCTCTTTTGGTCTATCATTCCCGTATCGGTTACCGCGAGATTCCTGTTCATTCCGTGGGTTATTGTATCGGTTTCCTTGGTATGGGCGGTTATTTCTACTCTGATTTTCCCGATCCCTGTTTTCATTCCATCTCTGGGTTCTGGGTTCATAATTCTCTCTTCCGTTCGGTCTATTTTCGTATCCCTGTCTAGGTATGAATTCTCGTCTTGTATAATCTCTTCTAAAATTTTGACCTCTATCTCTATATTCTTGGTTTTCTCTTTGTCTATAATTTTCTTGCGGTCTTCTTTCTCTTCTTTCATGCCTACGTGATTCTCTCATTTGCAAAAATTGACATAAGCTATCAATGTCCTTGTAATTTTGGAGATTTATGTGGTCTTCCAAGGTATCTTCAAAGTGTCGCGATATCAACTCTACCAATTGTTCTGATGAATAATTATATTGCAAATGTTTTGCATTATTATAGAGTTGTAATGCGTACATCTTTTCTGATACGCCCATCCTCTCATGGTATTTTCCATTTTGTAACTCTTTATTTACTTGTAGTTGCTGGATTTTTCCCCAGAAATAATTTAAGAATCTTCTCTCAAAATCTTGCCAATTGTCAAATTCTTCTTCCTTGCTGACAAACCAAAGATTTGCCTCTTCTTTGAGATGGTTTCTGATGGTTTCCTTGCTGTTGCAAACGGTCCTATGTATTTGACTTTTTCCTTTAGGATATTTATAAAAGGCACTGGGTGTAGTTTCCTTATATCCCCGCCAAATCGTACTTTTACGTCTTCTGTGCTATGTACGATAACTTCCTTTCTTTCTATTCCTCTTATCTCCATCTCTGCAATTTGTTTAAATCTCCTTTCCGTTTCTTTCCGGTCTTCTTGTAGCGCATTTTCAAATTTTATTTCTATCTGTTCTAATTCCCTTTCTTGCATACTCTGAATATCCTTCATTTTAGTTTCCATTTCTTCTCTCTGCATCTCTAGTTTCCTCTCTGTTTCACTAACTTTTTCTAAACAGACTTTTACTTCATTTTCATATTTGTCCAAACGCTTTTCCATTTTTCTATCATTTTCTTCTAATTTCTGTTCTATTGCTTGTCTTGTTTTCCGTTGGTTTTCTTGTATTTGTTGTGTCTGTAATTGCATCATTGCTAATAATTTTTCTAACATCCCTGTTTCTTTTCTTTCCTCTATTATTGTAACATTTCCTTCATTATCCGATCCTTCTTCAAACATTGTTTCCTCTTCTCTGTTATCCTCCTTCCTTTCTTGCATTTTGCTTTGACTCCTTGTGGTCGACATGTTGTTTTTGTCCCCGCCAAATATAAAATTCTACTGGTCTGTTGCAACAAACGGGACTTTTCTTGTTCAAATGTAATAACTCTTGAGTACGAGTATCAAATTTCAATATCCCACAAATAAATCAAATGGTAAAATATCAAATGTCAAAATCAATCAAATAAATCAATTATGGTAACCTCTAAATTGTCAATATCAAGAATAAATTAATTATGGTAAATTGTATCTTAAAAAAAAATATAAATCTTCAGTGTCCTCAAATTTTACATAATATTTCACTTTATCCACGGCATATAAACTTTCAAATATCTGCTCGTCTACTCCTATCCTTTCAAATTTGCCAACTAGAAATATTTTTCAAAGCTTTACACGTTGGGGGCCATTTTGTTATGCTATTTAAATTGTATTCTATTGCTTATTTAGAAAAGATCCTGTCTATATTTATTAAATGATCTAATCTCCAATTAATCACAATAAATCAGCATTAATTAATTACAATCTCAGGCTATTTAACTTGTACTATTTACCTTTGATCGTGGATTCAAAATATTTTCCAATTGGCTTCCTAATTGGGATAGGTAATATGACCTGAGTAAAATACACAGAATTTCAAACTGAAGTATATGTGAGATGTCCTTTATTTTATTGAAATTTTATATAACAATCAATCCGGTAATATTTGCAATACAATACTTTAAATATATGAGAAGTTGTTTTCTATCATGGACCCAAATGTTATTTTACATTGATTTTTAATATGTGTTATAACTAAGCTCTCTTTATAATTTTTTTTTAAATGATCGCAAAATTAACTGTCTCTATTATTTATTCAATTTATTTAATTTATAAATGAAAACCACACTCCTGCTCTAATGAAAATTGACTGACCTTTCGTTATCTGCCGTTGCAATTCTATGGCCACGCCATAAAAAAAAAACCTTTCTCTGCTTCTGCTCCTATTTTGGTCCAGCAGACGTACACCTTTCTCCTATCTGTCCTTGTATCTGCAACCCAACAACTCGTGTAATTCTATGCAGCCTCCTTTTGAACCAATCTCCGCGCCTGTTTATAACTTCAAATGTTTCCGGCTTCGTCTGATATTAATATTCTTATACCCTTTGGTTTTTCTATCTCTCTGTACCCCGTTCCTCACACTGATCAGCTTTTACACAGCAAATAAACACACCCGGTAAATTACGTCTTCGGGACTTCAAACAAACACAAACCACAAAGCTCCTTCCTTCTTGGGCGACGAAAACTGACTAACTCCTTTCCTCTCTCCTATCTCATAGCCAAAACCACTCCCTCCTTGCATTCAAAAATTGACCAATAAAAATCTTCTACCTCTGTGACGTATATCGTTATCAACCAACTCTCTCTATTAAAACGTCATTCGGGTAATTCCAGAAAACAACATTCTTTAATTATTCTAACTAAATCTATCTGCTTTACAAATATTTCTTACTAATAGCTACAAACGATACCTGTTTCTCAATTCAATGTCTTTTGTTAATAAACTTTTACCGATATAATCTTTCGGGGGAAAAACCACCGCACATCCCGGTCTATTGTTTAAACACTTTCTATATACACTTTTATTACGGGTAAATCCATTTCACAATAACCGACTTATTTAAATTTCTTATTGATAATATTTGAAAGTCTTGTCTCTGAGGCCTAATGAACAATTCTTTGAACAACTTAAAATACATATTTTGTCTTATACAGGATGTTTGAAAATTTATATGCCCGTGTCATTATGAAATATCAATAATTTTAATTTTTATTTAAGTAATAAAATTTGTATATCGGTTTTCGGTTTTTTATTTCTAACAGACATTCAAAAGTACAACAATATATATATATATATTATATATATATATATATATATATATATATATAATATATATATATATATATATATATATATATATAACAAGCGAGTCTTCTACAGCTGGCGCCGCTTCTCGCATCCTAATTTCCAGCGTTTTCTGTCGAAGCAATCTTCAGTTGTTAGATCTCTGGCGGTCATTGCATCGTCGACATCGTCTCTCCAGGATCGTCTTGGTCTACCTCGTTTTCTTCTAGTTGGCGGAGTCCATTGTTCTATTTTTTTTGGGCATCTATTTTCCGGCATTCTCTGAAGGTTGTCCATACCAGTTAAGTCTTTTGGCTTCGATTGTGTCTATTATATCTACATCGATTTCCATTTCTCTCCGAATATCTTCGTTTCTCTAGTAGTTTCTCTAGTAGTTTTATTAACGGATTATATTTCACTGTATCGAATGCCTTGTTATAATCTAGAAAGCAGCCATAGATATCCTGGTTTACTTTTTATATATTCTTTATATAATAATTTCAGTGATAATTCAAGACACTAATAATTACATCTAACAGGTAATTTTATTTGAACTAACGTATATCAAATACCAAACTGCCCGAGAAATATTTAACATTTGTACATCGGTGATTCCATAGGTCAAAATTTAAATATCAATCATCGTACATATTTTTATGAATGTATCAAGACTGATTAGTAATTATATACCCGACCATAATCAATATAACGTCACGTGCACCTGATAATAGAATTAGTGTAAAAAAATACAGTAGGTTTGTTAAAATTGCAGAAGGGGATAATGCGTTCTGAATGCATCTTCAAATTGCAGAAGATGTTCTGTTGGGAAGATGGATAAAGTAAACAAATTTCAATTGCTTATTTCTCAAAATACAGAATTACAACGCGACTGTACGGTACTGTTGATAAAATTTTAAAAAGTATCAGAACTTGCAAGTATTTGACTAAATCTAAGTGATCAAATATGATCTAATGTAATATTACCTGTAACAGTGGATTCCGAAAGAATAATCCTACCCTGTAGAATAGTTTGATCACTCTGTAAATTTTCCTGTATTGTTCTGTTACTAAGAATCGTCGTTCCATTTCTAATATCTCCACTGACGATGAGTCCGTTGTCCTGCAGTATTCCGCCATTTTCTAATAGCTGCTCACTACTTTGGTCCGTAACAACTATGTGTGATCCCAAAATAATATTGTCTGTCAGAATGGGACTGAGTATTGTAGGTTTGTAGAGGCCTTGTGTCAGGTTCGTGTACATCGATTCTTGTGATGTGATCGGTGCCTCACAGCCATCTTGAGGACTATACGGGTGTTCTGAGCTGCTGTCGGGAGGACTCTCAGGAAGCGAGTGACTGGAAAACAAAATTTAATCAAAACATCTACCAAGAAATATATCTTTAATGAATCTAATCTCTAGGTATTAATCGTATCATAATATGAGAAAACTTAAAAGAATAAGAAGTAGGGAACATAAGTAAATATAATATAACAATAGAAGATAATCTTCTTTTATCATCAACATATATAATAATAGAATGTTGAAATTTTTAATTAAATTGGACAGTATTCAAAAGATTGCGATTTATATTTCTGACCTAACAATGAAAAAACAAGTATTACTGGTCGGTAATGGCTAAATTGCTTTTCAAAATATTCTCCTACACACTAAATATTCTTTTGCATGAGTTTGAACTAATTTTTGAAGAACTTTTTGCATTCAAATTAAGGTAACTGCAAAATATGGCTTTCGAACGCTTCAACTGCTTCTTGGGGCGTCGAAAATCGTTGACTACGCAATTTATTTTTGATGTGCGGGAATAAAAAGAAGTCATTGGGTGCCAAATCAGGATTGTACGGCAGATGATCCATTATTTCGATGTTTTGGAACGTCAAAAACTCCGTAGGGTGTGCTGATGTGTGTGAGCTTGCATTGTCGTGGTCAAGAATGATTTGTCTGTTCTTATGTTTTTGTAACGGCACTGTAGCTACACGATCATTTATAGAAAAGAAACAAGCGACCATTTGTTTCGATGTGCTTCTTCCACTAACAACTTTTGTTGTATTTGGTTCATCTTGGAACAACCATACAGTCAATTACTGTTTTGTTTCGAGCTAATCATAGATCCATGTTTCGTCACTTGTATAGATGTTATAATTCGTCAAATTTGTAATGTTTCTTTTCGTTTTTCGTCTTATGTTATGGAAATAGTGAAATAAAAAAATTTTGGTGTGTTGTAGCAGTTAAATGTGAAATTCAAGTAAGGTTTAAAATATTGGTCATGGAGCTTCAAGAGCGGACTGGGTAACGTGAAGCAGCTGTGTGCTAGAATATGCTTGTACAAAATTGCATGGTTCAACGAAAAGATTTAGTCATAACATTCCTCGATTATGAAAAAGCGTTTGACACCGTAAAACATGACGCAATGATAAAAATGCTACACAACGCTAACATTGACGAGAAAGATATAACATATATCCAGAATCTCTATTGGAATCAAAAAGCATGAGTTAGACTGAACAAATCAACCAACACAGAAGAATTTTAAATTTTAAGAGGGGTGCGACAGGGGTGTATTTTGTCTCCTATGCTCTTCAATCTCTATGTGGAGAATATTTTTGCAGAGGCACTGGAAGGCTCTGAGTGTGGAATAAAGGTAAACGGGTTCTCGATAAATAACATTCGTTACGCCGACGACACCGCGATAATAACTGACAACGAACATGATATGCAGTTGATTTTAAATAAAATAAACACCGTAGGAAATATATGGCTTGAAGATAAATGCTGCAAAAACTAAATGCATGGCGATAAGAAAAAACGCACTTTTAAGAATACAACTGCAAGTAGATAGCAAGCAAATACTTGGGTATGATGATAAATGACCAATGGGATCCTCAACAAGAAATAAAATGCCGTACCGAACAAGCAAGACAAGATTTTATTAAATTTAAACCGCTACTATGTAACCGCAATCTTTCCTTTAATCTCCACTACAGGATGGTTAAATGCTATGTATGGTCCATATTGTTATGCGGCATGGAAACATGGACGTTAAGAGTACCTTCCATTAATAAGTTGAAGGCCTTCAAAATATGGACGTTGCGAAGAATATTCCGCATACCATGGACAGATAGGGTGAGAAACGAGGAAGTCTTAAGAAAGGCAAATACTGAGAGAGAGAACTACTCAATTTGATCAAGTTACGAAAAATTGCATACCTCGGCCATATTCTGAAAGGAAAAAAATACACAATCCCTCTACTAATCATCTAGGGAAACATTAAAGGCAAAAGAGTAGTAAGTCGCAAACAAATGTCGTGGCTACGGAACATAAAGAAGTGGACAGGCATAAATAACATTGTAGCATTTTCAATTTCATTGATTCTTTTGAGTATATTGAAACCTCCTCGTATAATAAAATATATTAAAAACTCCTTATATATTTTTAAAAAATGAAACGAAGAATTTTTCCGTGTTGTTAGTTCATATCTTTCAAAGTACGCAAAAGTGTTTCGTCGCCGAGTAATAAAACCATTTGAGAGTTGTTTATTTTACTTCGGCAATTTCTTTTCAAGTTTATGCGTCGCAAAAGGATATGTACGCCGTTTCGTTGGTTTTGCTATGTCAAGTGTTTGTTTATTTTCAAGTTATGCGATCAATTTTAATAGATAATTTGGTTACTATCGTTGGAGCCGCGGTGAAAAGCGGTCAACGTTATGTCCGAATTTGACTTCAAATTCGAAATGTTCCTCGTTGTTTGTGTTTTTTTATGAAGACGTTTGTTCGTCTTTTTTTATGAAGAAAATGTGTAGCAGTGTGAAGTTAATGGTTCAGTAAATGTTTGAGTGAGGAATGGAAGAATCGTCGATTCCATCCTCGTTTTGTTTCTCCCTGGTTATCATCCAAGGCTTTTGGCAGTATGGAGATAGATTTGTTCGAGATATGAAGATATGGAGATAGATAGTTGTGTTCATTACACAGAGAGTAAAGCCCTCAGTTCCAGTTATGGTGTCGGATATTCCAGTGGCGTCTGGTTCCACAGATTCTAGTGTATTTTGTTAGTGAAAATCCAGGTAACTTTTTGATCAAATTTTAAAGTAAAGACAGACAATTTGTTTTGAATTAAATAATTGCTTTCGTTGACATTTAAAATTATAAATTTTAGATTTTGAGTTGAGCTGTCAATTTGTGTGTTTAGTTTTTTTTTTTTTTTGAAATTTAATGTTAACTTAGGACAGCTCGTTTTTTATTATTTTTTTGGTTATTAGTTTGTTTTATTTTTAAACAAGGTTAACCTCCATATAAATTTGTAGTTTTATCTAGTATCTCCAACTCCTGGAGTTTGTAAGCGGATGACACGTAAGTTTTGTATTTTGTATTTCTCCATTTTGTAACTGTTTGTGGTGACACATAAATAAATGTTAAATTTTGTTGTCTTAACATTTTATTTATTTTTTTTTTGAGCTAACCCTTTTTGAGTTTATTTGAAAAAGATATGTTTTTTATGTTTTGATTTTGTTTTCTAATTATTTCCCTAGTTACAACTAGTGGTTGTAATAGGCATAATTAGGCACCTCAAGTGGCGCCCTATATTAAATTCCTTGAGGTGTTTCTTGTTTATTTTTATTTTGTTTATCCCAAGAGCCCTTTATTTCATTTTTTTGTAGTTGCCCCATTCCAATGCCTTTATCTTTTACTTATCCATGACCCCAGCTCTCCTACTAAACCCTGAGTGCCGTTCGCATAAGTAGCGTTTATTTTGCTTGCCTTATCTCCACCCCCTTAATTTCTTCCCCCAATTTTCTAGCCCTTATATTAATGCCCCCTGTGGTAGGCAAAATACTTTCGTTGCAACATTAGCGATCTTTTGCATGCCGCAAAAGACAGACGTCTAGCCTTAAGATAATTAGCCAACGCATTATAGGTGCACACCACTATAAGAAGAAGAATAAAAATCGGAATTATATACCTGTTCCCGTCTTGCTAAAGCGCGTTGAATAATATATCGCTTGTACCATTTTGGCGACTTTTAACAGTACTTCCAGTTGCAACTTCCGAACCAGAAGTCAGATGACAAATTCTTCTCCTTTGATATCATCTTTGAGTTATAAGCTCTCGTTTTACACTTCATTTGTCATTTTATCTGTTCCAAAAACGGAGGAGTTGTGATCAAGGACAAGTAGACATGGAAAATTCAAGGTTTTCACAATTTTTTTTATTAAGATTTTATTAAGATGATGTTGGGAATAACTTTATTATGATACATTCCTAGAATATATCAGCAGCATAAATCGTCATCGGGAAAACTGTTTGACTTCATGTTTCTTAATGTAGAGGCGCTATAAGCGTACACTGGCTACTTTTTCTCATAAGTATTTGTCATAATCTATTTATAATATACACTAACTACATAATGTGCCATGTTATTAAAAACACTCACCCGATATTGTTTCTTTTATTTTCAACGATGACATTTAGAAGTTTACCAGACGTTGGTGTTGAGTTGAGCGAGTCTCCGAAATACGTATTATTGCCTTGTGAACCTTCGCTGTTAATGAAGTCCTCCAACTGAGAAAAATCCAAGGCTTCGTTATCTATTCCACCGACGAAATCTGTACCCCGAGCTGAAAAAAAAATATTATGAAAACTGGATAGTTATCAACACAGCATTAATAAAAGCGTTTAAAGTATGTTGACCGGCAAAGAGCACTTATAAAATATACTTAAATGCTTAAACAATAGGCACGTCTATAATTTTTGGATAAGATTGATCGTTTTTTGTTGTAATTTTTGCCAACGGGAGACAATGTTTAATGGAGGGTTTTAAAGTAGGCTAGTCGTACCGTTTGGAACTTCGTTTAAATATTTCCCGACACATTTGTAAGTAAAGTCTGTCCCAAACCCTTATTTCAGTGCGTCACTAATTTTGACGTCATATAGGATTTAAAGAATGTCGAGAATTATTGCATGACATTTTAGTTAAATCTGATAGTTGCAAAATGTGAAAAGGTTATTTTTTTTTAAATGCATAGCAGTTTGTCATAATTCTGTTCTATTTTATACATTCCAAGGAAAGTGCTTAATTAGCTAAGATTTATTTATGGATTTATTATTATTTATTACAAACACACAGGCATATTGCAATGACAATTGCAATTGCAAGGCATCAAAGTAAACATTCCTGTGATAAAATAACATCGAATTAAATCAGTCATATTTGGATAAGTAATTTTCTGACAAGTTTCTGTGGCAGCCAATAGTTTAATTTTGTGAAGATTTGTCATTAAATAGTGGAAATAGTTTAAATAGTGAAGCAGTTGATTTTTGAGTTATTCTACCAGATTTGGTGTGCAAATGAAAGAAGGTTATAAAGTTTAGTTAAAAAAACAATATAAATAGTTTAAATAATGAAGCAGTTGATTTTTGAGTTAATCTGCCAGTTCTGGTATCCAGATGAAATCGTGTTAATGGAGTTTAGTTAAAAAACAAGATACCGAATGTAAGTTTACTTCTTTTTTATGAATAACAAAAATGAATATTATATTTCAAACAATCCATAATCCATTCAGAATCTGATTCTTTAAAATCAATGATTACACTAGATATGTGGCTGGTATCAATTATATCTTACATTTCAAGAAAATGTCGTGGTTCTAAAAAGAATCGTTTTAATATATATAAATATCCATAACGGTATTAGTTTAAGATATTTTCTCAATATCATTCCGGAATTCACAATCTGATTCGCGAACGACAGAAACTGATAATAAAGATAACTCAGCCTCTTTTTCTAATTGAAACTAATTTAATAATTTTAATATTAGTCTTTGTTCATTCTCGGTATATCTCGGAATATTTAAAATATATTTATGACAATAAATACAAAATTTAATTTTCACTGTAGGTAAAATGTCTGAAAATACTAACCTTGAACGGCAATTATCATTTTATCAGTTGACATTGTGAAAGTACTGTCACTGTCATTATCAAGATCATCTGTGTCAAATTATATTTATATGCATAATTAATTGGATATCTATTTAGCGTATTCTAAACTCCAACCAATTATCCGTTCGTAAGTAGAATTCGCTTTAATATGCGAATACCCGTGACCGATACCTAATTTTCTAAGTTCTATGTATAATAATCAGGGACTCACGTTTTTTTCTGTCACTTCTAGCTTAATGCGTTAGAGAGAATTCGAACAACTATGACGCACTGAAAGAAGGGTTTGGGACGAACTGTAACAACTTGTTGGCTTCCCTTTCTTTGGTAGACCTTTGAAGTGTTAGCTTGGTGGTTTCGCTGGTAAAAACTCTCTTTTACTTAATTTGAAACAACGTGGCCAAATAATGCCACGTAAAATGAAATATAAAGCTTACTAATGTTTAAATAAAAAACAGTATCATTGCTTTTCTCGCTACATGGCCTGTAGCGAGAATGCAAGACTCACGATGGACGAGCAAAATTACAAATTGGAGACCAAGAGCAGACAAACGTAGTAGAGGAAGACCATTTACACGTTGGGCTGACAACATCAGGCATATCACGAAAAATTGGCAACAAAGAGCCCAAAATCGCAAAGAATGGAAGAGTTTAAAGTATGCCTAAATGAAGGCTGGATGATGATGATGATGATGACAATGATGATCAGTGCTTTTAGAATTCTGTTTGTCCTCCATCCAACCCTGAGCAGTTGTACACAAAATGTAATCACCGTATTTAAGGAAAACGTTAGTAATGTTAGACTTCCAATTAACAAGGGAGAGATTAAAAGAGTTCATAAATATAACTATTTGGGAACATCTGTACTGGAAAAGAGTGACCACGCGAAAGAAATCAGCATAAGAATTGAATGAGAAGTGATTCTTCTACAAAATATTATCTGTTGAAATATTGTGGTAAAAACAAGTATATGGAGAAGAAAACTGTCATGTCTACGTCAATGGTTTGAGCGACTTAAGAATTTATGTAGAAATAAAAATTGTATCCACAGATGTCCTGATTTTTCTTAGACTAATTAATTACCCACAATACCTATAACAAGTAAATCTTCGAGAACTTACATAACTACCTGTTATTCTAAGTAATGTGGATATCGGATAGATAATAACATAATTTAGTACACGTTTAGACAATATTGTGGGTGTTGCTATGGAGATCAGTCAACAACGAGCTGGGATTTATTGAACAAACATATTTGCATGATGACCCCGAAAACATCTTAGCGTGTTTTCGAACAAAAAACGCATTCGTACAAACAGTTTAATGGATACTTAGAGGTTAGTTGTAAACATTTAGGGTCTTTAAACGGTAAAATGTAGATAAATACTAGACGAGGATACTTTGTATAATATTTACCTACATTTAGAATTACTTGGAAGTTGAGAAAATTTGTTTTTATAGTTATAGTTTGGAAAATTATATCCTTTAGCAACTTTTAATATGTTCAGGATATTTAGGATTTCTAAATATCTGAAACAAATTTTAGAAAAAAACACTGGAATATGGCATCTATGCCTATTTTCATTTTCGTTTCGTTTGTTAAGCTTTCGAGTTTGTTGTACTCTTTTTCAAAACGTCCTAAAAATTAATATAAAAAATTACATTAGAAAAATGAAGTTGCATACGCAACAATGGGCCATACGCAACAAATAGACTACTAAATACATTTAGAGAAGTACCTAATATCAAAATTGGAACCAGAAATATAAAAACAATATCGAAATTATATACTAAACTTAAAACACCCTTAAATAATAGAGAAAGCTTCAATGTAGTGTACTCTCTACCCTGTAATAATTGTAATAGAGTATATATTGGAGAAACGTCCAGAAATTTGTCCGGAAGATTAACATCTCACAAGAGTGATATTAATCTGAATAAAGTACAAGCCTGTGCATTAAGTGAACATTGTATTACAATGGGCCATACGCCTAACTATGATCAAACAGAAATATTGAGAAGGGAAAGAAATTACAACAAAAGACTGTTTCTAGAAATGTGTTTAATTAAAACTACACAAAACACCTTAAACAAAAGAGAAGACATTGAAAATCTTAGTGCTATATACAGTAATCTTCTTTTAAATAAAAGAATAACAATATAAAAGTTCTTAAAAGTTACGCATATTAAAGGGATTATTCCAAGTTCAAATGAGATAAAATTTATTTTTATTTGTGTTTTTTCTTTCTTAATTACTTAGTAACATAAACTCTGTTGCTTGTTTAATAACTGTAATATTATATCAAAATTTGCAATGAAGGTTTGCATAAACATAGACACTTCCTCTGTCAAACTCACCTAAAATAAATATAAAAAATAGAAGAGACATGGAAACCTTAGTAATAAGTTTTGACAGAACGAAAAAGTAAATCAAATTTAATGTCATTATGTTAATTAATTTTGCTAATTTTAAAACACAATCCTCACAAGGGTAAGCCTATTGAAGATATAATAACTTCATTTTTCTATGTAATTTTTTATATTAACTTTTAGTACGTTTTGAAAAAGATTACAATAAACTCGAAAGCTTAACAAACCTAAAAGAGTTTTACTTAAAGGCCAATATTGAGTACTAAACCCAAGATATCCGCGTATATATATATATATATATATATATATATATATATATATATATATATATCACATATTTATATGTAGACTACATAGTAGCCTGCGACTGTGAATAGAAATGTTTAAAGCAATGAAAGAGCTAGGAATACCAAATCAAGTGGTAAATTTAACAAAACTATCTCTTGAAAAAGTTGAATGTAGAACGAATTCAGGACGAACTGTCTGAACCTTTTAAAACAATTACCGCACTGCGCCAGGAGACCCTCTCTCATGTATACTGTTCAATCTGGCTCTGGAAAAAGTAATACAGTGGAACCTCGATTATCCGTCAAGGCACCGGACCAAGGGTATGACGGATAACCGAAAAGACGATTAACAGAACTTAAAAAAAATCATAGTATAACTCTCAAATTTTATTTGTATGTTTTGATAATATAAGAGGGATTTATGTTAGTACAGTCGAATCAATAAGATTTAAATTATTCTGAAATCTTTGTTTGTTTTATTGTTACTTCACATTTTGCAACGACTGAATTTCTTAATCGACGTAGAAACGTTAAATCTACCTTATTTGCTTCTTCTGGTCGAGAATACCACTTGATGAATTGTTATACGTGCGATGCAGCTCCTCTAGATTCGTTACGCAAATCTTTGTGAGTTGTAATAGTATCATCAACATCGCCACCATCAAAGTCGGCTTCTGAATCAGTTTCCTCCGTCTCTGTTACCATTTCAACGATTTCATCATCTGTCAGCAATCGATAGCCCTTTGCGTCCTCATCACAAATTAACCATTCGTTTATGTCATCTTTAGACAACAGAAACAAAGCAGTTGATTCAGCCGTAACTTCATTTAAGGGGAGCATTTTCATCTTCAAGTTGATTCAACCCATAATTTATTCTAGGCTCTTTCAGCGTTATTTCCCCGAAACATCAACCCAAGCATCCACAACATTGTCGACTGCGTGTTTTAAATTGTTTGCTTTCCAGCATTCTGGCAAAGAATATTACTCTTCCATAACTAGGTTTTGAATAAATTTTCTCCTGTATCTTCTTTTGAATGTGTTAATGACCGAATGATCCATTGGTTGTATCAATGATGAACTCGCAGGCAGAAAAGAGTACGTGATATTTTTATCGTCACTCCGCAGCATACCGGCTGTAGGATGGGCAGGTGCATTGTCCAAAATGAGAATCGTCTTTGGTGGAAATTTTTTTGCAAACAAAATGAATTAATGAATAAATTTTTACTTATGTTGTCAATATAACTTATGTATGGACCCTGACAGTTAACAGATGTGACGGTTAATAGAGAGACGGATAATCGAGGTTCTACTGTACGTACGTCAAAAATCACAACCATTGGTTTATTATATAATAAATCAGTGCAAATCCTTGCTTAGGCTGATGATATCAATATTGTTGAGAGAACGGAAATGGCGACATGAGAGGCGTATGTAGCATTAAAAGAATCAGCTACAAAAATGGGTTTTACGACCACTTGTTATAGAAAACGACGTCATCAAAGCAGCGAGTGAATTTGTATTCCTGGAAGCGCTCCTTAACAATGAAAATAATACTACTGCAAAGATAAACCGCAGAATTTGCACGGCGGCTACAGATGCTATTTTGGGCTCAATTACTCTTAAATCCACAATTATATCGAGAAATACAAAAATAAAAATCTACATATTACGGTTCAGAGACTTGGACTCTTTCAAAAATCTATACAACTTCGAACTTTATAGAATATACCAAGAAACAGATATCATAAAACAAATTAAGAGAGGACGTCTGAGGTGGATGGGGCATGTAATGCATATGGAACGAAATTATAAAGCTAGAAAAACGCTCTTTGATAATATCGATGAAGACATGAGGAATATGGGAATACCTGCTTGGTGATCGATAGGGACTACTGGAGAGAAGTTCTTGAGGAGGCTAGCACCCATCCACGTAGGGTTGTAAAGCCAGAATAATGATGATGATGATGAGTGGCACGTAGTTCTCGTAGGAACAGTTTTATTCAATATTGTAAAACCATTACTTTAGAAGTGATTGTTTCACTTATTAATGTTTTTGGTAAACTCTCTTGGAACAGGTCTATATTAAAGTCGCCAAATATCCAGATTGATATTGATTTCTTCATAAACATGTTTAAAGATCATTGTGATGGATATCATAAGGTCTGTATACTTCTTCTACTATCAAATGCTAATCAATCTGTAAGAAAAGTATCGAACATTTTGTGTCATATCTATCATCATCATTATTGACTCCACAACCCATGATGGGTCTTGGCCTGCACCTCTATTTTGATACAAGTACATATTTACATCAAATTGACTTAAAATAATAATAATAAATTAAGGAAATTCAGTACATTTTTTGTTTACTAAAAAATACACTAAGTCAACACATTGTAAACAATATTGTGCATTAACTTCCAGTTACCCATTATAAGGTTTGTTTCTGCAGTGGTTTGCTTATCGTTTGTAAACTATGCACTCTGCGCAGACGTGAAATTAGACTGTTTTCTGACTGTTGTCAAAATTTATACTGCACGAACGATTTGCTGATTATCGAAATTAAATTAATCTAATCTAACCTAACATTTTTTATTATTATCGAGATTTATAATTTTTTAATCAAACAAATATATTTCTAATATGGAAGGTAAGTACTACTTACTTTTTTTCAAAACAATAACTTCGTTTAAAGTGAAAGTTTAACAAAATAATAATGAAACACATTTTTCTAAACCGCATTTAAAGGTTACATTTGTTTCAGACTTACAAGAGTTTATAATTGTAAACCAAAGCCCATCGACAAGTGTTTCAGTCAGTATATGTTGGACCCACAACCAGTAGATTTTTATAAAAAATACAGAGATAGGGTAGGAAGTTTCCAAATGAAATCCATGAAAATAATGTGGGCAAAGGTAGCAGAACAACTAAATGACTTACATAATCTTAATTTGAATGCATGTCACTGCGAAAATGGATAGCGAGTAATTGAAAGAAATTATAGGAAATGATATAAAGTTGAGAGTAAAAAAACAGAAAGAGGCCGCAAAACATTTGAATATAGTAATGAATTAGATGAGATATTTGGTGAAAAGAGAAATGTCAATCCTGAATTGCTGTTATCTAATGAAACAGTTAAAAACAGATAAAAAGCCTGAAGATGTAGCAACACCTAAAGCCAATGTTCTTAGTTTTATGTGTGAAGACAAAAAGGTGTGTGAAGACAAAAAGGAATATTATACAGAAATGCTTAAAATTCACAAACAAAAATTAGCAGTGATGAAAGGAAAAAACAAAACAAAGAAACTTTTTGAACTGATTGTTTCACTTATTAATATTTTTGGTAAACTCTGTTGGAACAGGTCTATATTAAAGTCGCCAAATATCCAGATTGATATTGATTGTTCATAAACATGTTTAAAGATCATTGTGATGGATATCATAAGGTCTGTATACTTCTTCTACTATCAAATGCTTATCAATCTGTAAGAAAAGTATTGATCATTTTTTGTCATATCTATCATCATCATTATTGGCTCCACAACCTATGATGGGTCTTGGCCTGCACCTCTATTTTGATACAAGTACATATTTACATCAAATTGATTTAAAATAATAATAATAAATTAAGGAAATTCAGTACATTTTTTGTTTACGAAAAAATACACTAAGTCAACACCTTGTAAACAATATTGTGCATTAACTTCCAGTTACCCATTATAGTTTGTCTGCGGTTAGGCGCCAAAAATGTCAGTGACGCATTTATAATTCTGTTGGGATTCATTATGAACATATTAAAATCGGTTCAGGACTTATCACAGACAATAAATAATAGTATATGGTCGATAAAGAAAGATATTAATCCAGACAGGGTAACGTGTGAGACGAGCAGCATATTTTTTATAAATAACATGTGTCTTATTAAATAAAACGTTTGACCACGAAAATAACTATAAGAACATTTAAAAGGTAGATAAAAATACAGAGCTATGAGCATCTAAAATCTGAAGACTGGATCTATTCTCCGTTAACTGTATTAAAAAGACACTGCTAATGGCTAACAGTATCAAATGCCTTGTGTTATCCAGGAAGATCGTGCTAACGTAGGAGAGCTATTACCTAGCAGCTTATATAAATAATCAGTAAAAGATGTTATAGCATTTGAAGTAGAATACTTTGTTAAAATCATTTTGGCTTGTTGGCAGTAATGTAAACTTTAAAAGTTGAATTTATTTACTCGCTTAGCCAAGGCCTTTTCAAAGATTTTTGTAAAGTTGATAATAAGTTGGTTATAAGGCAATCTAATATATAAAATTTCCCTGTCACAATGTTAGTTACCGTGCTCCTCCGAAACGGCTTTACCACAGCGCTTTACCGATCTTTACCAAATTTTATATGCGCATTCAACATGTCTGAGAATCGGCTACTATCTATTTTTCATACCCCTAAATGATAAGGGTTGTTCACCCTTAATTTTTTTTTTTTTTAATTTTTCGACGAAATTTTTTATTTTTGTATCAGACCGCTCCAAATATCTTGCGTAGCACCTTTCTTTCAAAAATGGATAGAGCGGATTCATCTGTTTTCGTTAGCGTCCATGCCTCTGATCCGTATGTGAGAACGGGGACTATCAGTGTTCTATACAGCCTTATACGAGTTTTTTGAGACAGACGTTTGTTAGCTAAGTACTTTGATAGACCATAATAACGCCTGTTTGCAATTATTATTCGCATTTTTATTTCCTCAGATGTATTATTATTGGGGTTAACCGATGTCCCTAGACATATGAACTCATTGACTGCTTCGAAGTTTTGGTCATTGATGATTAAATTTGTGTCAACATTTCCAGCTCTTGTGTTTGTGTTAGTCGCCATGAATTTGGTTTTATTTTGATTTATATGTAACCCCATTCGTTCTGCTGCTGCTACTAGCTCGGTTAGGATTTCCGCAGTTCTCGCCCTAGTTCTTGTTAGAATGTCCACGTCGTCTGCATATGCTAGAATTTGGACTGATCTATTAAATATTGTTCCCCTGCTATCTAAATTATCATCTCGTACAACTTTTTCTAAGGCGACATTAAAAAGCTGACACGCCAGCGCATCTCCCTGCCTTAACCCCCTATGTATTTGAAATGGGGTTGACGAGTCGTTTTGAATTTTTACTGCTGATAGCATCTTCGCCATTGTCACTTTTATCAAACATATGAGTTTTTTTGGAATTTCTAACTCATTCATAGCGTTGTAAAGACTTGGTCTTAAGACACTGTCATATGCCGCTTTAAAATCGACAAAAATATTATACATATATATGTTAAACTCTTGCCCTTTTTCGAGGATCTGTCGTAGTGTAAAGATCTGGTTAATGGTTGAACGTCCAGGCCTGAATCCTGCCTGATATTCCCCTAGAAACATTTCAGTATAAGGCTTTAATCTCTCGTGCAAAATATTTGATAATATCTTGTATGCTGTATTTAGGAGAGTTATTCCGCGGTAATTATTGCATTCCAGTTGGTTTCCCTTTTTGTGTAACGGGCAGATTAAGCCTGGCTTAAGGATTTGCCAGGCATGCCACCGCATAATTTACAATTGAAAGATGGATCTAGAATTATCTTGCTACGTAATTTAAACCCGCCACGGCTGTGCAACGGTACGCGATTAGTCATTCGAAAATTGATGAAAAACGTTATCGAAGCCAGCATTTTAAATGGCAAGTTCAAAGGTGAAAATATATTAATACCACGGATTTCTATCATACCTACAGATGTGCCAATTCAATTCAAACGAATTCAGTTTCCGATTAGATGGGCATTTGCAATGACAATCAACAAATCCCAAGGCCAAACGATGTCTATTTAAGGCTTAGATTTGAGTACACCATGTTTTTCACACAGGCAATTGTACGTAGCATGCTCTCGAGTGGGTAAACGGTCCAGTTTGTTTGTGCTCGCTAAAGGTGGACTAACAAAAAATATTGTTCACGCTATAGCATTAAGATATTGATTTTGTTGGTTAGGATTACTATCGTAATTAATATGTAATATGTAATTATATTATATTATAGATAGGATAAGGAAGGCACAAAGAGCGATGGAGAGACAAATGTTGGGTGTATCACTTAGAGATATAAAACGTAACCAGTGGATCAGAACCAGAACAAAGACAGAAGACGCGATAGAACAAGCAGCAAAACTGAAATGGAAATGGGCTGGACATAATGAACGTCTCCAAGACGGACGATGGAACAATGCCATCGGAAAGTGGCGTCCATACAATGCAAAGAGATCAAGAGGCAGACCACAGATGAGGTGGAAAGATGACATCAGGAAACAAGGAGGTCCCACATGGCAGAGAACAACTCAAGATAGGGAAAGATGGAGAGAACTGGGGGAGACCTATATCCAACAATGGAAGGATAGATAATAGGTTCAAAAAAAAAATGTAATTATAAGTAATAAAGTATAATAACTTGAAAATAATATTGTTTAGCGTTTGTTATTTTTATATTCCCTTATCGTTCATAGCGCTCCTCGCCCATTTCACGCATATACCACATACTTACACACTTATAATAAGTAAGGAACTTTTTGTCTACAATGTGTTTTTAATATGTGTTTGAAGTATAATCCTATACAGTATATTCAACCAACTTACACTTCTAAACGATTAACAGAATTCGCAGAAAATCTTTTCTACGAATTTTCGCATAGTAAATTCATTCATTCAATATAAATTTTTATCAAACATAATTAAAATACAATCGGCAATCCTAATGATCATTAGGCTAATTTGCTTAATGTGTTTAGGATCTTTAGGATCTCTAAAGAAACAAGAAAAATAATACGCACAAGGAAAGAAACTATGAACAAAAAAATATGAAGCTATGGAGAGAGACTGGCCCAAACCAGGCTCCAGAGAATTCTATAAAGCAATTTCCTCTGAGAAAAGAGGAAATAAAACCAATTCGATCCATACACTAAGAGAAAATCAAGGCCGTATGATAATCGAGGGTAAAGAAGTAACTGAAGAATGGAAAAGGTATTTTAGGGACCTTCTAAACATCATACAGGAAGAACAGCACGAAGAAGAGATCTATATCACAGCGGACATGCCCGTCAAAAATCCCTCCTTTGAAGAAACCGAAAAGGCCTTAAATAAGCTGAAAAATCACAAAGCGCCGGGTACGGACGAGATACCAGCAGAACTTCTGAAATATGGGGGAGACGCACTACATCGCCAAATCCACCAGCTAATAACTCACATATGGTTAGAAGAAAGAATTCCACCACGATGGAAGGAAAACCTAATAGTGCCCATCAACAAAAAAGGGAACAAAACAAAATGGACGAATTATAGAGGAATCTCACTTCTAAACACGGCATATAAAACCCTCTCAAACATCATTCTTAGTAGACTAATCCCTTATGCTGAAAATGTCCTAGGCGAATATCAAGCCGGGTTTAAGGCAAACAGTTCAACAATAGATCAACTATTCACGCTCAGACAACTTCTAGAAAAGGGATGGGAGTATAACGGACCCATACACAATCTTTTCATAGACTTTCGACAGGCATATATATGATAGCGTAGAAAGAAGCCAAGTATGGAATGCCATGGCGGAGTTCTCAATACCAAAGAAACTTATTCGGATGACCAAAGTCTGTATGGAGGGTGGAATATTTAAGTACGTGTAAAGAATAAACTGTCTGGCAGCTTTTGAAATCAACAGTGGACTTAAACAGGGTGATGCGTTACCTCCACTACTTTTTAACCTTGTATTAGAGTAAGCCATGAGGTCGGCCGAAATTAAAACAGAATTGCTATCGGTGCAACTCAGTAGATCTAAGTAGCGACCATAGCCTAGTATTATGTAAAATAAGAATCATCACACAGGCAGACAACCACTATAAACGAATCAGAAATGAAACGAATACTTTAGTTGGACAAATAAAAAAGGAACACTGGCAGAGTTTCTCAAAACAGATGGAACACGACTTACGGAACACAAAAAGAAATATGGAGAATGATTAGAGGACAAAGAAAAGAGATGAACGAACTAATAAAAACGAAACACATTCAGAAGGAAACATGGGTAGATTACTTTCGATCCTTATTTGCTAAAGGTGTCGATAATAAACCACCAACACCAAAGGTGACGATAAACGAAGAAATAAAATATTGAGGAGGAAGAGGTAAAGGAGACAAAACAGAATTCCTCAAGAATGGAGATCAAGTATCCTAATACCTATCTTCAAAAATAGAGACAAATCAGACCGGAAAATTACAGAGGAATAAATTTATTAAACCTTGTTCAAATATTTTATTTATTAAATTAGCTGTAGGACCTACAACATCATTGGAAAATTATTTTTAACACATCTGTAGAAATTTTTGTGCCAAGAGATTTGCTGGGTTGTAAGTAGCCCTAGAGGGTTCTTTTAAATTAATATGTATACCTTTTTATACAGAAATTTTTGGTGATTTATAGTATACAACCAACTGCAGGAAATTCGTTCTTTTGATTTCGTAACAGGTTTTAGAAATAACTTTTACTGGCGTGTATTTTTTGGAGATCAGGAGATTTTTATCAAATTCAGCCTGTTAGTTAACTTATTATTTTTATCTATAAAACATATAATTTCACTTTTTGTGCAATAATTTGTAACTGATCCAGATTTGGACACTAAATAAGCAATATGGCGATAAAATTTTTAAACAAATAAATGAACATAATCTGAGGAAATAAAAAATAAATAAGATGCAGGTTGTAAAGGAACAGCTAGATTCAAGCTTCAACAATGTATATTTGATAGAAAGTGTATACAATACCTTGCAAATTTCGATGTCGCGTTTCTCTCCTATCATCCATATCCCAAAATTCCATAATTTCAAATCACTAGCACATTTTTAAACAGAATTTTTTCTATATCGTTCATGCCCGCAATTGCTAACTTTCGACGGTGATTATTTTAACATAACGGCATTTACATAACGCTATCTCCAAAACGAACTTTTGCCTTGAGAATACCGTTCAATTACGTATCAATTTATTAATTTTATAAATAATTAATCAGTATAGAAATATGCGATCATTTCTACATAAATATGTCTGGTTAACTGTTCCGGTGTTGGTTCAAAATATCTGAAGCGTAGACAGAAGAAAATTGCTACAACATACCACCACCCCAGCGTTTCTGGTTGCTTGGTTACCACTATATTACTTGTAAGCTAGCCAACGGGGTAGTTTAATTCTTTTTTTAAATTGATGGACAGGTGATCAACTTGGTTTGATAATGGTAGTAGTCGTTAATCAAATAAGAGATAAACAAATTAATTACAACAGAAACATTAAAACAAACAGATACAAAATAATATGCTAAACAGCCGAAGCAAGGTTAGCGGGATAAAATGGGATCCTTTTTAAGAAATAAATATTAACTTTAATGATTAGAAAGTATTTTATGATACAAAAATCCTCAAGCAAAACATAAAAAGCAAAGTAATAGAATTTAAACAAATTAGAGTATAATATTGCATTTTTTCTAAGGCATTCGACACTCTCAATCATTCACTACTCTGTGCAATTTTGAAGTCAATCGGCTTCTCCATGAATGCTTGCTTTCCATACTTGCATCACAGGAAACAGAGCGTCAAAGTAGACGAAAAAAGCTCTGATTTTTTAAACATTTTGTCAGGGGTACCTCAGGGCTCAATCTTAGGTCCAATCCTATTTACCTTATACACCACCAACATTGGTACCTCCCTGAATACCTGTAAATTTTATCTCTATGCCGATGACACACAAATTTATCACTCATTTTACCCGGTTGACAGAGCAAGTGCTATTGAGATTGTTAATGAAGATATTAAATCATTGATTGCTTGGGCAAAAAATCATGCCTTAAATAAACTCAAAAAAAAACTTATCTGGTGGTTTTTGGTCCAAACAGGGTATGTTTGGAGATGGGTAACAGCATTGAAATAGTTGTTGATAATGAGATCATTAAACCTGTAACTAGCGCAAAAAATCTAGGTTTAACTTTAGACAATCAACTCAAATTTACTAAACATATTAACACCTTTGTGAGTAAAGCATTTCTCAGTCTAAGAACAATTTATCATAATCGCCGCTGTCTGTCATACAAAGTAAAAAGAATACTGTGTGAAAGTTTAGTATTATCAAAATTTACCTATAGAGATGCTTTGTTCGGCTTGAATGTGCTGGCTCAGAGATGCATGGACATGAATCAGGATATGTACTTATGTTTTGTAGACTTTGAAAAGGCATTTGATAAAGTTCAACATAAAAAGCTTGTAAATATATTAAAAAGCAAAAATATTGACAGTCGTGATCTGAAAATTATATCTAATTTATATTGGAATCAAACTGCCAAGGTAAGAGTTGACAGCCAGTACACCGAAAATATCAAAATACAGAGAGGAGTCCGCCAGGGTTGCGTGCTGTCCCCACTACTTTTCAATGTCTACAGTGAAGCGGTATTTCAAGAAGCGCTCTCAGACTCAATTTCAAGAGCGCTCTCAGACTCAATAGAAGGTATATCTATCAATGGAGAAGTTTTGAATAACTTACGTTTTGCAGACGATACAGTAATAATTACGGATAACAACAATGATTTACAGAACCTAATGCAACGCCTTAATA
Source organism: Diabrotica balteata (assembly GCA_918026665.1). Taxonomy (NCBI): domain Eukaryota; kingdom Metazoa; phylum Arthropoda; class Insecta; order Coleoptera; family Chrysomelidae; genus Diabrotica; species Diabrotica balteata. The sequence goes on along the minus strand of OU898278.1, from coordinate 153,221,924 downwards.
AACGCTGTCATGAGTACGGACTGAAGATAAATTTAAAGAAAACTAAATGCATGATCATGACTAAATCTGCACATGCAAATATCCAATTGACTATTGAAGATACTGCAATTGAGAATGTTAATAACTATAAATATTTAGGAACATGGATAACATCAGATGTAGACCAAACCAAAGAAATTAAGACACGTATTGAAATAGCACGTATATCATTTATTAAACTTAAAAAGTTTCTTTGTTGTTGGGATATAAGGTTAGAACTACGCCTGAGAATGCTTCGATGTTACGTGTTCTCTACTCTTCTTTATGGTCTGGAAGCTTGGACACTAAAACAAGTTCACCTGAATAAGCTGGCCGCCTCTGAATTTTGGTGTTACAGAAGAATCCTACAAATATCATGGATTCAAAGAATGTCAAACATGGAAGTAACTAGAAGGATAGGAAATGAGGCGGAAATAATATTAACTATTAAAAGACGAAAACTTGAGTATTTGGGACATGTGATGAGAGGGCAAAAATACGCATTATTACAACTTATTATGCAGGGCAAAATCCGAGGAAAGCGAAATGTGGGAAGACGAAGAATATCCTGGCTTAAGAACTTAAGGGAATGGTTTGAATGCAGTAGTGCAGAACTTTTTAGAGCGGCAGTCAACAGAGTCCGCATAGCCATGATGATTTCCAACCTTCGATAGAAGATGGAACTTAAAGAAGAAGAAGATGTTGTGTATGGGCCTTGTATTAGTTCAGATGACAGGAGAAGAATTCAGGTGGTTCAAAATTCGTGTCTTCGTCTGATCTGTGGTGTAAGAAGACACCAGCCTATTTCTCACAAATTATAACATGTAAAATGGCTGAGTACGGAAAAGAGAAGATTTCTACATGCTGCTTGTTTTTTCCACAAAATTATCAAAAACTCTCTTCCAGCATATCTTTTTGAAAAAATTATATACAGAACTGACATACATAATCTCAATACAAGATACAAAAATACAATTACAGCTCCGCCACATCGCACAGAACAATTCAAAAATTCATTTACGTATGAAATATCAAAAGTATATAACGGATTAGCTAAAGAATTAAAATTAAAATCGATTATATGTTTTAAGAAATCTCTTAAATCTAAATTGCTAAGTGACTAAAACATGTGCAACTATTTGATGACCTGTTATGAAATATTTATAAGCTGTGTGATACTTCTTGGACAATATTTAAATGCTAAATGATTCTATTAGTTATGGTTTTTATTTGATTGTAACAGAACATGTAAAAAAATATATTATATATTTTTTTCTCTCGCTTAAGATGAAAAGCAGAGGTACTGATTTCTTAAAATCAGCACCACCTGATCTTCGGCATTTTTTCTTTCTTATTGTATTATATGCATGTATAATTTTATATATTTTGTGTATTGTATGAATTTGAAGGAAAAATAAAGACCTTTATTATTATTATATTATGCGGTGGTCAGCTTCCAGACTATATTCTTCGATAAGTTTCTAATTTGAGTTATAACAAGATCGATGTCCTTGATAATAATAATACCTGGCTTTCCTTTTCTACTTCTTACAGGACTTTGCAACCCAGCGATTCTTTGTATTTGGTAATTATCACCTCTAGCCATCAATAGCTCTTCTGCATTAAGTGGTGTCACAGCTTTTTAGCTATAAATTCATTCTTAACTGTATTCTCCTAAGAGGTATTTGTTGTTCTTATGTTGTTCCATACATGGAAAAGAACAGGTATAACTGATATCGTCGAACGTATCTTCTTCTTCTTAACAGATTCTTCAACCTGGACGTCCTTCTTCTCCCCGGTCCCCTTTTGCCTTCCAGCTTCCCTTGTATGACCAGGCGCATCAATTCGTATTTCTCGTTTCTTAGCATGTGACCAAAGTAGCTCATTTTTATTTTCTTTATAGTGTTGAGTATTTCTTTATTTTTTTTCATTCTTCGTAGCGTTTCCGCATTTGTTATGTGTTGTGTCCAAAATATTTTCCACATTCTTTGATAACACCACATTTCAAAGTTAATGAGTCTTTTCTCTGTCGCCTCTGTAATTGTCCAGGCCTCAACTCCATACAACAGGACAGAGAACACGTAGCATCTAAATACTCTAGTTCTAATTGCAATGTTGAGCTTTCCATTGTTCATCTAGTTCGCAACCTAAGTAATGATATCTGTGCACCCTGCCTAAAAGTTTTCCTTTAGCATAAACACTCTCTTGGTCATCACCATCATGATTTTTGTTTTATTTGTATTCAGTGCCATTCCATACCTTTCGCAGTATTGAGTAATGCGATCAACCAAGATCTGTAGTCCTCTGATGTCCGTAAGGAGTATTGTGTCATCTGCGTATTTAAGATTATTAAAAAGTACTCCGTTAATAAATATACCTTCATTTACGTCTTGTAATGCCTCTTTAAACAATTCTTCTGAATACATATTAAAAAGTAAAGGGGAAAGCACACATCCTTGTCTTACTTCACGATTTATAGGTATTTGTTTCGATTTTTGTTGGTCTATTCGTATTATGGCTTTCTGATATCGGTATAGATTGGTAATGATTCTGACGTCTTCGTCATATAATTCTATGTTCTGCAGTATTTTTGCCACTCTCCGGTGTTGTACTTTGTCGAAAGCTTTTTCGAAGTCGACTAGACACATGATAATACGTCGCAATTGACATCTCGACGAATCTCGTCGAACATATAGCCAAGCTGAAATGAAATTGAGAAGGTTACATAGCGAAACTAAAAGACTCAAGATGAACCAGAAAACTAATTGACTGGCGCCCAAGAGAAGACAAACGCAGCAGAGGACGACCACCAACACACTGGATGGACGACATTAAACGAATATCCAATAAATGGCAACAAAACACACAGAACCGTGAAGAGTTGCGAAAAATGGGAGAGACCTATGTCCAGAAGAGGTTGCATGATGATGATGATGTTGTTCCATGGTCTCGCTTGTCTCCATTAATCAGTTCCATTGTACGCATACGTCCTTGATTGGCGCGTGTTCAGTAAGGAAACCGGCTGTAACCCTGAGCGGATTTTTTAGTTCTACTGATAGCTCTTGTTGGTTTTAGTTTTTCATAAAATAGATCTCAATGTCTTGGCTTAGTCCAGATGTGAGAGATTTGACCTCTTAAAATTATACCAACAAGCTGAATTTTGGTGAGAATGTTAATTTTAGGACTCCAAAAAGGCACAAAAATGTTTACCACTCCTACCCCCGGTCTTCCTCCTAAAGCACTATTTGTAGGGGAGAAACATTGATTTACCAAGAATCAGTACACCACGCCGTAGAAAAAAATGTTTTAAACAAAAGATTGTTGAGATAATTTGAACAAGAATGTTAATTAGCACTTTGTGTGAATGAACCATTCTCTCAGAAACAATGCTTGAAGCGCCGGTTGAAATGTCAATTTCGCGCGGGAAGTCAATTTTTTTAATAAAATTTGTATCAACTCGACGGTAAAAATTCGATAGTTTTTGATCAGAGTGTCCTATCGACAAAAAGTAAAATGGGTATAAACTGCTGTTGAGTAACACACTTTTCAAGCCCCCAATCGTCAAATATACACATGAAAATAACTCACAGACTCACCTAAGAACATCATAAGAAATCAGATTGATTATATAGCAGTATAAGATATAAAAAAAATGATAAAAGCAACAGAGTAATGCTTCTATAGTTCTTGAAATCACGTGATCGCCCTTTTTGCAGCAGGCACATTATTCCCTTTAGCTACTCCTCTGGTATTAATTTGTGCTGGCATATACGTACTATCAGTTTATGAATTTTTGGATGACATTTGACATTTCTTCTCTCGTGAGTGCCTCTATGTAGAGTTGCTGATGTGGGTTTAGTTGATTTTCTATGTTCAACATAATCTAAATTGAGATGATCGCTGAAATATTGTGTCTATCTATTAAGAACTGACTTTGTATCATATAGAATTTCACCGTTAATATTTCTACAACTTTTTATCACCATCATCATCAGTGGCATCACAGGTCGTTATGAACTAAAGCCTTTTTTAGAACAATCCTCCATTCGCCCATGTCTATTGCAACTCTTCTCCTCTAATTCCAATAAATTTTAAATCATTCTCTAGGCTGTCTTGATACCTAAGTTTCTCAGTCTTACTCTCGCTCGTTGTCTCATCGGTCCTCTTCGGTCAAAAAATTTTCTGACTGTTACGCCTTCTTCTTGCCTTGTAAGAAGGCATGTCCTATTCATCTAAGGAGTGCTTCCTTAACGAATTTTACAACAGGTCAACAGAGATGCAGCACTGCAATGAAAAATGGTCAACAGAGAATCCAAATTAACAACCATATATTTGAGCAAGTCAAAGAATTTACATCGCTTGGACCGCTAGTAAACACAATTAAACACGACAAGCAACGAAGTAAAAAAGACATAGCATAGCAATAGCAAACCGAACTCTCCATAGTCTTCAGAAACATCTCAGAAATAAAACCTAAAACGCGCAGTAACATTTAACATTTACATGACCTTAATATTACCAATTTTGATATATGGGACTGAAATATATACTTTAATCCAAAACGACGACAGACTACTTGGTATTTTTGAGGGAAAAATACTTCAAAAGATTTTTGTGGCAGTAAACGAAAATCTTTGGTGTCGAAGATAACTTTGAATTATATCATCATCAACCTGTACTCGTTCAATGCTGAACGTAAAGTTCAGCAGTGCTCAATAAAGTTATTTTCAAGAAGTGTAATAAGAGATCTCCCTCAGCTTTTTTCATCTGTCTCTATCTTGGGCGGCTTGCATCCAGTTACTGTTAACACGCTTCAGGTCGGCACCGGCCGTCCTTCTGGTTGGTGGACGTCTTCTGTACCGTAGTGCTTTTTGTCGTAATCTCCACTGGACAATACGTTTTGTCCATCGGTTGTCTGATAATCTGGCGACGTGTCCTGCCCAATTCCATTTTAACTGTCTGTTGTTTTTGTTCTACGATGTATTTTTTCGTTTGGGATTCGGTCTCTTGGAGAGACCCAATATCTGGAGCCTTACCTTTTTTGTAAGTGTCAATGTTTCCGCTCCATAAGTAAGTACAGGTAACACACCTGGTCAATGATTTTCCATTTCAGGCATAGGGGTAGGAATTTCAGTCTGCTCCATATCCCCTTCATCAACAGCAATATTTCGATTTATTGAATTATATCAACTATACACAATTCCAGATATTGTGAAATGTATTAAGGTGTAGAGGCCTTAGATGGGCTGGACACACTGTTAGAATATCAGATAATGAGTGCCTACACGATGCTATTGACATGCTCAAACCCAGAGGGTAGAAGAAGTAGAGGACACCCGCGTAGAAGATGGATTGTTGATATGAAAGAAGACATTGGGATTCTAAAGGTCAGAAAATGGAAGGAAGTTACTGGGAATCGACGAGAATGGCGACTTCTTTTCGAGATCCACAAATGATTGGTGAGATAATTATGATGATGATGATCTGACTAAGAGACGCACACCAATTTTGGATAATTTGATATAATTTTATTAAACAACATATCAAGCAAAAAGTCCAATTTTGTCAAAAATTCGGGCACATTAACTAATGGTCCTCCTCTATCTTTTCTCCTTCGTAAGGATGTAGTGGCGTCATGCAATTTATTTGGCTATTTCTATCCAATTATCTCTCTCCTGTGCGTGTTGTATTGCTTCTGAGAATGAGTAACCAGTCATGTCCTTTATTTGGTCCGACCATAGTACTGAAGATCTTCTCCTGCATCTTTTACCCGCTACGTTACCTTCAACTATCATTCGCTTTATGCCTTTTCTTCTTCTAGATATGTGTACAAAATAACTCAGTATATTTTGGTTAATAGTTGTAATGAGTCTAGTTTTTATGTTAAGTTCGGCTAGAATTAAGTTATTTGTGCGATGGGCGGTCCATGGTATGTGCAACATTCTACGGTAGACCCACATTTCAAATGCCATTATACGCTTGAATAGGCTTTTTTTTTTATTGTCCAAGTTTCTGAAGCATACGTGGCGATAGGAAATATCAATGCTCGAAAAAGGCGTAATTTTGTATTTTTTGTGATGTCAGTGATCTTCCAAATTTTTGTGAGTTTGGCTGTTGCCGATCTGGCCATTGTGATACATCGACGGATTTCATCCTCGCATCCTCCACTGTTAGTAATATCGAGCCTAAGTAATTAAATTGCCAGATCACTTCGTAACCTGCCATGTTTCTTATCTCTGCTTAGTTGTTTGTGATTCTATCGATGAACATCACTTTGATTTTCTACTTTTTTTTTATTTTCAAACAATATTCCGTACTCACCGTGCCTAGTCTATTCATAATTTGTTCCAGTTCTTCTGGTGATGACGCCAATATAACAGTGCATCAGCCTCCACCTTGCCTTTCCTCAAAAACTTGACGCATATGTTCACTATATATATTGAATATAATAGGGGATATTATGCATCCCTGTTGAACTCCAGATTTTAATTTGAAATTGTTCGAAACCACATTATTAACTCTTACGTTAGCAGTATTATTTGCATATAGTTAGTTTTTGTAATAAATAGATTAGATGTTCTGGCGTACCTATTTCTCTAAGCATATGCCACATTTTATCCCATTTTATGGTATCGAAGGCCTTGAAATAGTCAACAAAGTATAAATACGTTTCTATGTTACACTCGAGATTTTTCGATAATTTGACGAATATTAAGAAAATATGTTCTCTTGTTCCTCTACCTGGGACGAATCCGCATTGTTCATAAGGAATTTGTGGTATGAGAATCTATTTTAGTCTTTCATTGGTGATGGTTAGAAGTACTTTGCTCACGTGTGATATCAATGCTACCGTACGGTAAATACTGCAATCTGTCGGTGAGCCTTTTTTATATGTGGGAATAAACATGAGTTTACCCCAGTCATTTGGCCACTTTCCGGTATTCCAGATCTCATTGCAAATTCTAAGCATTACTTCCGTCCCTAATTTTCCCATTTCTTTGAGTGTTTCAGCTGTTATTCCATCTTCTCCTTCTGCTTTTATAAATTTTAGCTTTTTAATTGCCGCCTCAATTTCTGATTTCAATATTTGAAGTTCTTTTTTCATAACTTATTTTCTCTGTATTATTGTCTGGATCGTTATTAGAGAATAGTATTTCGCAATATTGTTTCCACACCTCTGCGATACCATCTGAGTTTTTATGGTATTTCCACTATTATCTTTTGTACCAAAATACTTGACTTTTGTGAAAAGTTTTCTAGATTCTTGGCGGTCAGCGTTCCTCTAGTTGGACACAAATGTTTTTAATACTTACTTATAATATAATTATTTTTGTCCCTTCTGCACAAGTGTTTTATAGTTGTATTTATGGTGCATATCCACTATTTCTTTTTGTTTTAAATTTGATATACGTTTCTAAGTTTTCGTCTTTCTACCAGATTGAGAGTATCTTCAGTCATCCAATGTTTTTTTATCCAACTAATGGTATTACTACAGAAATAAAGTTTTATTTTTTCTTTAACTATCAATCGCCACTTTTGTATAGATTGAGAAATAGGTAATCAACGTCAGAAACTAAGATGCCACAGATAGCTTTCCAGAAACGGTATCTCGTAAGTTGTTTTACAAAGAATCTAAACCCTTGTTCATTTTCCCACCCCCGTACCCTATATTTCCCAAACATGTAAATATTTTTTATGTGACATTAGTGACGCATTACAATCGAATTCTGTCGGTCGACCATTTTTTAAAAGAGGTTAAAGATATCGACGATGATGATATCTAATATCCCTAATAGGAATGAGGCACGCAAAAGTTTTATCTGTAATCAGTACGTCCAATGGGGGTGCGAATCGATAAAAGTAGGGGTGTCGTGGTTCTCAATTGGTGGGCAGTAGTTTATAGGGTAACCAATGACTAAGGAGGCATAGGATGTGTACTATGTACATTTTAACCTTTCCGCTTTTTTTAGAAGCTTTACAGGGTTGGGTTGTTTTGAAGGTGGAAAGATATTTTTAAATTATAGTTAATATACAAAATAATCACGAATAAATATGATAATACCAGATACATGAACATATATCCACAAATCAGAAATACTACCTGATTCTTAGAACACATTACAAACTTCCAGTGTATATTATATAATTAATTAGCGAGAAACACAAATAATAGTAAATATTTTTAGTATTATAAACAATGAAATCAGTGCGGGAAAAATGTTTCAATTTCCAAGATATTTTTATTCGCATCCGTAATGAAAAACATTGTTTACAATTTGAAGGCCAGCAATTAAATAAAAAAAAGTACATGACATGAGTAAAGTAATTCTAAATCAAAAAAAGATTCAAATGCATTGGAGGAACTGAGTTACTTTCAGAAAAAAATTATTAGATCTACGTTTGAAAAAGATGGATTTTCAAGTAAGCAGAAGATATTTCGGATTTAGTCTTCTATATTATATTCGCCTAACAGAAAAGTAGAATATCAACACTATTAACGCGTGATAAATTCATTCACAATCTCTAGAGATGCTAAAGAGGTATCTACTTGTTACAAAATCACTTATATTGTAACTTATTATCATGGTACAATTCATTGTACCATGACTGATTATATACAAAAGCGTATCAAAAGTAACAAGTAGAAACTCACAAGTAACGAAAAGATTCAAATGCATTGAAGGAACTGAGTTACTTTCAGAAAAAAAATTATTAGATCTACGTTTGAAAAAGATGGATTTTCAAGTAAGCCTAGTTCGTTGGAAGATATTTCGGATTTAATCTTCTTTATAGGTATAGTTGTATACAGGGTCGGACTTATATACTGATACATTTTATCAAAAGTATGGCAATCCCACAAAGTAAAGGAAAAATACATACAAGTAATACTTTGTTTATTAATATATATATATATATATATATATATATATATATATATATGTAAATATTTTTTTCTTTTTGGGTGTGGTAGTCAATAAAAAATAGAGCTTTGCGCTTTGCTAAGGCGTACTATTTATTCTGAAATCCGAGCTTTCGGTGGTTATTTGCCACCTTTATCAAGGTCTACAATGAAAATTACTGTGTTATAAAATTAGGCTGATGTAATATAAAAGTTATAAAAACTTACCACAAACTAAGATTCATAGCATATAAAACACAACGTTATATATATATATATATATATATATATATATATATATATATATATATAACATAGTGAAGAAATACAAAAAAAATTAAACTTAACTATCGTCTACATTTAAATCGGTATCACTATCATCGCTATCGTTTAAATCTATATTTACTCTATTTATAATGTTTTGGAACTGTAAGTATTTTTCTTCTAGTGCTAATGCTCTATAATCCATTCACAAATTGTTGAAGGAACGAAATGTGCCTCAAAGTCATAAAACGGTCGTAAAATTTGTATCATTATAGGAGCTCCTGAGTTGTTTATTCATTAAAATTAATGCGTTTTACATTTATTTTCCTTTCCAAAATGTTTATCAATATTAATAATGTTTTAATACTAATATATTTAGCAAAAAAATTAAAACTTTCACGGCTAATGTTGGTTATTATATTATATTAATAAAAATAAGAATTTAACCATTAACAATTTTGTAAATAAGAATACCTTATCTCTTATTTATATTTCAATACTAATCTTCGCGTTTAATCACTTTACTAGAAAACCTGGAATTCATATCTGAAGGTACTATTCGTTACAAGATAATTAGGATGGAATTCCCCAGATTTTTAATAATATAATGGGTATAAAGATGCCGGCTTTAACCACGTGCCTCGTCTGTCCAGTTTATATTCGAAACTTAACTTGAAAGGGTGAAGTTATTACGAACGAAAACAATTTTTTTGTTTAGTACGTTTTTGATCGCATGTAATTTACGGTTCGTCGGTGTTTCCGCGTCTATGGCAGTAATTAGCGTCTCGAATATTTCTTTTGCGAATAATATGTAGTGCGTGAGTGATTTTTTTTTGCTGAGGCTGAGCTGCAGGCTACCAGCGGGGTCACAGGTGGCGGATAATGGATGGCCTTCAGATATGAAGGTTAGTTGCAAATATACTGAATAAGCAATCCCCGACCAAGCAGCGGTGATACTGGAGGGTGTAGTGGGTATACCTTAGGAAAGCATACCTTATAAAATACTACAATAGCCCAAGGAAAGTATTGCGACATGGCGAGTATTGCCGCCATTAAATAAGCATACCCTAACTCCCTTTACCTTACCGACTTACTGCCGGGATACGCAGTCCCTCTCTTGTTAGGCAAGCTTCGGTTGGACGAACTGAGAAGAGAATAAGGTCACCCCCCTGTCCCTGGAATAAGAAAGTGTCCCAAAAGGCGGATGAGCCAATAAACGGCCAACGGCATGGAGATATAGTAGGCAACGGAAAACCTATATTAAAGATCCCTAAAGATATTCCAAGAACCGGCAGATTCCGAATTGCTAATTCGGAATACATATCGACTGGTCCAACGAAGACTGTAGTAACTCATTTTTTATGTAATTGAGATAATTGTGTCGATATATATCAAAAACACCCAAGTCACGAGTAAACATTTTTCAGATAATGCTGTTTTTTTGTAGTTTGAGGTTTTAGCTAGTATAAAGTTGTGATTTTATTTCGCATTATCAATATTATGCCTGGGAACACAGACAAGTCAAAAATCAAATTAAATTCATAATGTAGATACACTTTTTCATTAATTTTACTAGGACTTAGGCATATTTGATATAACGGTTATGGATTTGGGCAATATTGAAAAATAGATAATTGGACTTGGGAGAGTTTGAAATATTGCAATAGGACTTAGGTGAGTTTGATATGACTTACTTACTTAGTAGTGATGTAACAAATGTCATTTTTTAAACATTCGCGAACGCGAATGCGAATGCGAATATATGCCACCGACATTCGCGAATACGAATGCGAATGCGAATATTCAGTTTTTTTTTAATTTGGCAATTTTAATTGTCTCCGGCACTGCCGGCAGTCTCATTTGCTCGAGGTGTGTAGGCAATTGGAAAAAGTCTGTCATTTTTAACTGCTTTAAATTGTCCAGTATCATTCTATCATATTTGCTAAAGTAAAGATGTGAAACAGTTGTATTTATTGTAAAGAAGTTTATTGTAGGCGGTTAAGTTTATTGAGGGGTCGTTTAAAAAGGTATTTATTTATAGTCACGTCCGGGCCAAAAACGTAGAAAGCATCTTTTTCGATCTTATTTTCTCTTGTTATAATCAAATTTGACTTGTTATAGAGAGAAAGTTATAGCAGAGAACTAAGTTCTCTGGTTATAGTTCCAATAAAAATTTCACGGGACACAAGTCACTCCACTTGCCCTGCTCTGCTCGTGCACAAATACAAGTGAATTTTTAGTTAGTGTGATTAGCGATTTATTACTATGAGTAAATCAAATAATAGTGAAATATGGACTTATTTTTCACCACTTTTCGATACTGAACGAGCTAAATGCAAGCTGTGTAATATTCGCAAAACATTCGCACAAATATTGCGAATGCGAATGCAAATGCGAATATGCAAAAATATGCGAATATTCGCGAATGCGAATGCGAATATTCGTTACATCACTATTACTTAGGTACGGACTCAGGAAATTTGAAAGTCAATTTTATTATAAAAATATGTTTTCCATACAATATGAGCTAACATATTTATTGTCTTTTGGTTTTTTAGATTATTAGATATATGAGATTAAAACGAATGAGATTAATAAAAAAATTTTAATATATAGATATTAACCATAAAAATATTGAAATCTAAGCAAGAACAAAGAACTATACAAAATCAAGTATTTCCTCAGGTACGGAGTCATTTTCTTCACCACCTACATTTTCACCATCATGTCTGGGTAGAGCCAGAACGTTTCTAAAATATTTAGCTCCGGGATTTCCGGCCACTGATCTCCAAAGTGTTTTTTCAACAGTTTATTAACATCATCAAGCTTCTCTTGTTTAATGGTGACACTTTGAGTTATTCTGTTAGGTAATATGTGAGAAATCTTTTTACCTCGTTTTGTTATTGGTAAAAGTTGACTTATGTCATTTTTGTAAGATAATTCACCCCATACCATAATTTTTTTAATCACCTTTTCAATAATTATGCGCTTGCATTTACTGATTTGGAAGTGCAGGCTTTGTGTGGGTTTAAGCACATTCTTGCATGCTTCTTTCCAATCAAATACAGGCACTTGATCAACTAAATTGTAGACGGTAGCATTAGACGACATTAAATTAATGTAGTCGTTTGGATTTAATATGTTTTCCAGACGCCTTATTTTTTTTTTCAGTTATTGCAAACACCCTATCAGGAGGAATAAAGCTATGACCTGTTACTGGAAAAATTATATCAACTTTAGATAAATCATTTTGTGTCTCGTATAGCCATTTTTAAACCATACCAATTAAAGTGGAGTTTTTGTTTTGTCCTCCACAGCCATCGGCTACCAACCTGACAACTTTTTTTCCCTCAATATTTAAATTTTTTAGGTAGTCATAGACACATGATGCTATTTCGTTGGAGCCTTTTAGTGCCTTATCCTCAGTCCAAACATAAGAGAAGACATTTTGACGTGTTAAATTTGCCTTTGAGTTTCCCACAACAATTGTAAAATTGTATATATATAGCTGCCTTGAGTAATATGTTGATTGATCTGGTACCCTGGGCATGGGTAGATTTTTTTGACAATCAAATGAAAGGATGAGTATATTTGGATCTTCATCTTTCAAAAGCTGAAAAAAGCATTTAGCTCTCATCTTATGAATTCTATATTGTGCACGTATATTTTCCTTTTCAATGCCGTTTGGACATCTTTTCAGTTTTTCTATAAGCTGTAGATTGATCTTCATACATTTTGTACATTTTAGTAATATTAAGACTAGGGTCTAAATAAATTCTCTGTTTTATCTTGCCCCTACAGTAATGAGAATCCAAAGGTTGGAATTTCATAATAAATTTTTGGACCGAATCCAATTTCGATCTATGTGCAAACTCTTTTCGGTTACCACCTCTCCTCTCTGATGCACTAGTCCCCTTTTCTGCAAATCTTTTAGTAACTCCTTTTATTCTACCTTGTTTTATATTTAACACATGACAGAAAGCTGAAAGACAGACTGGAACAAGTTGCTGTGACTTGTGGTAAGGAATAAAAAAATGATTGGAATGCGATTTTGGAGTTATGGTATTTGTTCTTGATCGTTTTCGTTCTACAGTAGTTATAGATGTGTACTTCAAAATGAAATTATCTTGATCAATTTTTTTATGACTGCTATAAAACTTCTTATGGAAGTAGAACATGGTATTAGATGTTAAAGATTCACATTTGTATTTGCTTTTATTCACGTGCTTACATGTGGGCTTTTTGGGTAAAGATGTGGCCAAGTATCTAAAAAAAAAAGAACTTTAAGAAGCAGAAAAGAACTTCAAAAAAAAATAATAATAAAAAGGAAAAGAGAAAATAGTTGCTGTGAGCAGCAGGGTGCTTCCCAACCTAAATTTAAAAAAATTAATTGATGAGAACAACATTTTTGATCTTTTGAGCTCGATTTTGTGACCACGTGGTGGTCGGGAAGCAAAAAATGAACAAAATCTGAACAAAACAAAATCAGAATATTTACACATATTTATTTTAACTAGGTAAAATTTATTTTAATTTACATTTAATACTTAAAACTGCATTTAATACCAATCAAGAAATGGGATAGGTCTAAGTTCGAACAATCAAACGCAGTCCGACCCTGTTTTCCGACACGACTAAGCTGTCTCGAGGTAGGATCTCATCATGAAAACATTTAATATTATGCTCAAACTTACCCATCTTGTCCATTTTTTCTTCACATTATCAGTTGTAATTTTTTTCTGCTTCTTTTTTGCTAGTTCTGGAGGCACAACGTTTATTAAATTGTTCATAATTAAAATATAAATACAGAGCACGGTTATCACTAGTACGTGGTTTAAACAAGAATGGCGGCCATAACAGAGTAAAGATTAAATGTGATTGGCTGTAATGGACTCTGGCGGGTATGATTTGAAACGCGCCGGTGACTTAGGTTGGATTGATACAATCTATCAACTTCTTCCGTTAATTTCTTTAGGAAGCCGAGGACTTGGGTAGTATCGATATAAACGAAAAGAATCGAAATTTTTTACTGAATTTAAGAAATAAATAATATCTAAAATAAGCAATAGTGGACTTGGGCGAGTTTGATATCTATCGACACAATTATAAAAATGTATTTACACTGTTACCAAAATTCATTAATCTATTAAATGGATATTTTTATAGCATTAAGTGATACTTTTAATAATGATCTTACAAGGGTAAAACAGATTTAAGACAGAAATGGTCATAAGTGACTTTTGAATGAGTTACTATAGTTTTCGATGGAGATATTTTTAAAGTAATAAATACCAGAATTATTTGTTTCTTAACTTTATTTATATAAAATGCTACATTTTGAAGAAGCTACTGATATAATTTGCAGTTATATATTTTAATTCAATTTTCCTCATCCGACTCTTCTTCGCTCTCAACTGAATCAACTTCGAGCTCGACTTTAGGAGGTACATAACTCTTTGAATTAAGATTTTTATAAAATCCATGGTACATTGTGGGTATTTTGCCGGTATTACACAGCCACAGTAATCCTTTAAGCTTTTTTTCTTCAATGGTGCATCATATGGTAATGGTAATGTAATGTAATGGTAATGTAATGTAATGTAATGTAATGGTAATGTAATGGCAATGGTAATGGTGCATCATACAGTTTCGGTGGAAATTTGATAGTAGTGGAAGGCCGTCCTCTGCATTTTCGATTTAATTTTATGTCACAACCTCTAAAACCATCATCGAATTCGTATTTAAACATTATAGAATTTTGGTGTTCATGCGAAAATTTTATTTCTCGTATTTTGCAAACTTTTATTGATTTCTTTTCGTTGTCAAGTTTCCAATTCTCGGTATCAGTCAGTTTTTTTAAAATTAAAAAAATTATCTTGGGACATTTCGGTAACATCATAAACTCTTCCTGTTGTTTTAGCCATTCTAATTAATGTAACCCACTGTTCTGGCACATATACAACCGATTGCCTTTTCTTTGCATTTTCGATAACAGCATGCATACTGTCACCCTCGTTCTGAGTGTGGCCTTTTTCCAGAAATCTGTGAACAATATCAATATGAAAATGAGCAGCAGCAAAAGCAAACATCGAAAACACAAAATGATTCCTATTTTGTCTCCCACAGTTGTCTGAGTAGAATATTATCGTTTTAACACTTTGTTGTGCCTTGAGATCTAAAAATTTCCAGAGGCAACTGGCAATTTCATTAGGACCTCTTTTAGCCACCTGCTCGTGCCATACATAGCAGTAACCCTGATTATTTCCAACATCATAAACTGTAAAGTTATATGTAGAGTATTTGCTTTTGTAGTAAAAATCACTTACGTTACATAAAGGGGTAGCTAAAACCTTTTGAAGGTCAAAGCAAGCCACACACAAGCTCTTATCATCTAGTGCAAGCTGTTTGTCTATGTCTTTTAAATTTCTGATAACTTCTTTGTTTTTCATATGGGACTCATATTGTTCGAGCAATTTTGCTTTTTTAGCATGACTAGCTATATTAAAAACAGAACAAATAGTACACTGGTCCTTTTTTAGTTTAAAGAACCCAGCTGTAGTGATGTTATTTTCTTCGCAAAGCTCGTTGTACAATCGGTACATTTTCTGGATAGTTAGCCCTTCTTCAGGTACATCTTCATCGTATTCTTACGGGTATAATGGGAAGGTACTACAGGAAACTGATTTATGTGATTTTTTACGTTGTCTGTAAGTTCTGGTGATAGTTTATGTAGTCTATTAGTGTGCTTTCCACGTTTATCTTCCTCTAATGATCCACCATCTTTCAGTTTCCTTAATGATGTAGTGATCCAAGTTTCTGAAACGTTAAGGGTTTCCCAAAACATAGTTTTGCAAACACGTTGTTTTTCATTGCGAATGTAGAAGTAATATTCTCGAGAGTAATTTCTTCGAGACCGTTGTTCTGCAGTAATACTTGTTTTTTGGCAACCTGTCTCACATGACGAGCAATAAAATCCCACTTTCTCGTATGATCTTTTAACTTCCAAAATTCATTGAAAAAAAGGTCTCTATCTTCTTTAGCTATTTTGGTAGCACATTTTAGTCTACATGTGTTTGCGCATGGTGCACCCATATGTCTTCCTTTAATTTGAATACCTTTTCGATTTTCATGTTCAAGTCCCAGGTTTAGACTTGTTTTAGATTTTTCATCCGCCCACTTACTAACGTCTCTAATTCTTTTCCTACTAACTCTCTCTATATTGCCTCTGCTTCTTCTCTTTCTATTTGTGGTTGCTTCAGTTATATTCTTATTAGGTTCAATTATTACTTCAGGGATGTTTTTGTCTTCTGTCGGAATGTAATCTGGGTCAGTATCAGAGTCTGCATGAAATGGTTCCTCATCGCTTTCCTTCTCAATTATTTAATTTTCATTCTTATTGGCTTCATTCTCTTCTAAGCTTACTAAAATTAAACAAAAATGAGGTAAATGCCTACGTAATATTTTTTTGTGGCCTTTTTGTATTTGGCCTTTTTGTATTTGCTTTCTTCTATAATACTTTCAGCAATATGTTTACCTTAAAAAATAAGTAGGTTTTTACTTTGCTGTTATTATTTTAAATTAAGTTTATTATAAATTTACCTTCAAAAGAACGATAAGAAATATCCGTTTCAGTGTTTTTATACGCTTTCTCAGCTAGTTCCAATATTAACTCACTTCTGGAACACATTATGGCAATTATATCAAAACTAAACTTTTGAACATAACCTTAAACTAACGCAGAATACCGTAGTAACTCATGTTACGATACCTATGCTATCGCCTCAGATAACAACGAAGACTATTGTAACTCAAGATACGATGATTTTCTACGGTTGTTTTTCATAAATCGGAGATACTATAAAACTCTTACACGTAATATTGGTTGCATAACTACGTTTACTGAGATACGATTCTTTCCTGGGGAAGAAATCATTATGTTTTATTGTTTTGCGCTCGTAACTCAAAAAGTGGAAAATTTGAGTTACTACAGTCTTCGTTGGACCAGTCGATATGTTAAATGAGCAGAAGACTATAGTGACAAATAAAAAACTTGGTTTTTTTACTAGACCACGTATTTATGGAACAAAATAAATAAATAACACCGTAGAAATATTAAATAAGAAAGCAAACTCAAACTCAGGTTACGCTAATCTAATAGTAGTAGTAATTATATGATATAATGTATATACTACATAAATGGGAACTTCATATGCTACCCTCTAATCATAATAAAAGTCCCGGGAGCGAAAAACTAAAAGGTGGGAAACTGAAATCTTGCACTTTTTTACCCTTTACACCCCTCTACGGTTCGAGTAAATATCGAACAAACAAAGTTGTCATCGAGATTTTGATTCGTGGACACGCGATCTTCAAATTACGCCTGAACGATTTGACTTGTTCGTGAAAAGAAAGATTTATTGGGGCGTTTATAATTTTTTATGAGGTATAAAGGGATGAGGATTCGGTAAACAGGACGAAAACGACAATATTTCTAGAGATAATTTTAGATCATTATTTATTATTCGGGGTTTTATATTTTCAAGAAATTTGGGGATATGAGGTATGATAAGATGTGTAAATTAACGTTTAGAATATCCTTTAAGCCCAATCAAAGTACAGTGTGACCTAAAAAAATAAATAAATAAAGGATGGAAATTTGGGAATAGGTACATAAATGTATCTATTATTCAGTTTACATCCTAAGGTACCCCCATTTTGCAAAAATGATTGAGTTTTCATATGTTGGGCTGTATTTTATGAAATAATGAAAAAAGATTTTAGACAACAATTATCGGCATGACTTTACGTTAAATTTTTTTTATACCTTTAGTAGTTTATAAGATATATACTTTTTTGAATTAACTAATTTTTTAAACAATCATTTAGGAAAATTACCAAACATAAAAATTTACGAAAGACATAAAATTTATAAAAAACTTCATTTTAATACGCATGAATTTGTATAGTAAATTAAAAAGTATTTTATTTAGAAAAATATGTTTAAAAATAAACATATATAGTTTTTGATAGCAACAAATATTTTTCGTCATAAAAATTTATACAATAATTTATTTTTTTTGTGAGTTTAATGCGTCGACAGCTAATGGTCATTGGCATGGTACAGTGAATTATTACAGTCAGGTTAGTGTAGAGTGTAGTGTTTGTGTAGAGTAATTGTCTTGATACTTATCAAAGTCGACGTCGTTGTCTTTGCTAAGAGACGCTAATTGTATCCGAACGTCTGCGGTCCCTCCGGTGAGTACCGATCGCACAAGGATAGAAATTATTTTCATTCATTAATTTTTAATAAACGAAAATTTCTCCACTCAGGTGAGATTTGAACGCACGACCTTTAGGTTCAAAGGTAGGCGCTCTTACCACTGAGCCACAGAGGGGGTTAATAATTTAAATTAAAATTCCTTTTGGATTTATATTCTAGAATGTTTATATATAATATTTTTATTTAAAATTTTATTCAAAAACGTCAAAGTTTAACCCTTTGGGACCCAATTTTTTTATGTTGTTACGATCTCGACTTTAATTATTTCTTTGTACTAGTAAACATAGAAGGTTTTTAAAGTGTACCAAACCAAATTTGTACATAAAAAAAAACAAAAGAATAGTGGGATATATATGTCCCAATAGGAATGTTGGTTGAGATTATTATGTCCCGTAGGGTATATTGGGAGATTACGGCAACAAATAAATGAACACTTTATTTCAGAAAGATTTACAAAAATATGCATAAAAAATACTTCCATGTTACTTAATATGTGTGATACAATGTGAAACAATGTTTACACAAACCTACATCGCACATTGTGCAGATGATTGTGGTTCTTCTTTCTTTACCCATTCTTGAGCAACCAACACAACGCCGTCTCTTGGCAGTTTCAATCGGCATGTGGTCTCCTACATTTTTATTTCGTGATCTCCTTGAAGGTCTACCTATACTTCTTCTTCTAAGTGTTACTTGTGTAGTGGTTTTACCTTTAGAAATGAGATATTGTTCTGAAGCTATTTTCTTGTGGCATTTTAAATTAATTACTATTTAACTGGAAATAAGCCACAATTAAAGATAAAAATACGTTTATTGACGTTTCAATTTCCACTTCGGAAATCGTTCTCAAACTACAAACAGTAAATTTACTATTTGTATTTTGAGAACGATTTCCGAAGTGGAAATTGAAACGTCAATAAACGTATTTTTATCTTTAATTGTGGTTTATTCCCAGTTAAATAGTAATTAGAAATGAGATCTTCTGATAGCTCAAACAAAGTTTCTAAAAGGGGTGTTTTTTTTTCACCATTTACAGGATCGTCTATCCATTTCATACACTCCACTCATTTGGTCAGCCGGGTCCACACCACCCATAATTTTGTTCTATAAAGCAACAGCAGTCGGACAAGGAACGTCCACTTTGGTCCCTCTTTTATTTTTCCTTTGAATAGTTGTACAACTACTCTTATGACAGTTACTCAACAAGGATACTTGTTTGGTATCTTTTTGTGGCTAGGGTTTGTAACTCATTTGTTAGAAATACAGAGTCTCCCTTGTTTATTTTGCTTTTTATAGAAAACTCCTTTGGCATGTTCTGTCTATTTGTAATGGCTGTACAGACTACAGCGAATTTAATTGTGTCCACCAGAGGTACAAAACCTGTCAAAAGCCACAACAACATTATCAATACGTATCGATTCACATAGCGTTTTTACTACTCTTTCACCTACAGTTCCATCAGCTTGTTCAACTTCCCTTCCAGAGTAAACGTTAAAATCATATGTGTAGATAACACATATCTTAGTATCTTAGAATCACACCTGCACCATAGTCTTATACCTCTTTTCACTGGTTTTAGAGGTACGTATTGTTTTAGGGACGACCGACCTTTGAACTTCACCATACTCTCGTCGATTGATTGTCTAGTACTGTCGGTTCGATACTTCTGAAATGTGAACTTAAAACAGGAGAGCAGTTCTTCTACATAATATATCTTACTGTAATCTTCTGGTTTCTTTGGGCCATTGAAGTAAAGTTTGGAGAGAATAAATAAGCATCTGTTTTTTGATATTGCAGTACTTACCGTTTTTATTTCCAACAGACGGATGCGAAGACCAATAATGTCTCAGTTTAGGCACTCTGTTGTAGCACATTATTAGAGTACAACCAATAGTAATCATTACTTTACCAGCATCAGTAAGCGGTTCAGACTTTCCTTCTTTGCGATTATACATTTTGATTCTCTTGTTTGTACAATCCGCAATAAAAATAAATAAACTTCTAGGGAATACTTTCAAGAAAATTTCTAGACGTGACGAATTCATATTAATTGATTCATCAACTACATAAGGTATTTCAGGAGGAACAGCAAATCTGGGTTTATGATCAGCTGCGACTGATGTCCATACCATAGGGAGTTCTCTTTTCTTTTTATTGATAATGGCTTTCTTACCTTAAATTAAATCTTCCCCATCTGGCAAGCAAGTATTCTCGTCTTCTTCATTTTCAGGAGAATCAAATGAAGACGTATTTGATCCATCTGATGAGCTAGTATGTTCTTCTTCATTGTCAGGACATCTGATGCCATATACGACTCATCAGAAAATACGACTCGTTTTCTTGACATGCTGAAAAAAACCAATGGGATATAAAAGGCCCATCCAACAAACCCAGTGGGACAGCACAGCTATAAAATGCTTCGCAATGCTGCTAAAAACAGAATTATTTAATCCTGACTATTTAACATCTCACCTGACAAGACGATGTATGGGGGGACGCCTACGCAGAAATGCACGGCATTTTAAGAAGAAGAAGGAAAGGCAATCAGACAATTAAATATTAGAATGAAGGGAACTATTTTTAATAGATTAACGCAAATTCTCGCATTCGCTGACGATATAGTTATAGTGGGCAGAAGTACGAGAGACATGGTGCAGTGTTTTAGAATGCTTGCGGACACGGCAAGTGAATTAGGATTTTGGTAAACGAGGAAAAAACCAAACATATGTTGGTTTCTAAAAACCCCCGAAATATCCAACAGAGAATTCAAATTAACAACCACACCTTTGAGCAAGTCAAATAATTCACACATCTTGCATCGCTAGTAAACGCAAAAAACAAGACAAGCGACAAAACAAAAAGGCGCATAGCAATAGCAAACAGAACTGTTCATGGTCTCCAGAAACATTTAAAATATATAACGTGAAGTAAAGCTCGATATATACAAGACCTTATTAAGACCGGTTTTGATATATGGGCCGAAACGTGGACCTTCTTTCAAAATGATCAAAAACTTAAAATTCATAGAAAGATTTTTGTTTGGGGCCATAAATGAAAATGGGCTATGGCGTAGAAGATAAAACTTTGAACTATCTCAGTTATACACCGATGGAGATATTGTGAAAGTCGTTAAAGTGCAGAGACTTGGGCTGGATACATTGCTAGGATGTCAGATTATGAATGCATCAAGAGATTAAAATTTTTAAAACCAGAGGGCGACCACGAAGGAGATGATGTGGAAGAAGACCTACATATTTTAAGGGCCAGAAGATGAAGGGAAGTTGCCAGGAATAGACAGAAGTGGCGACTTCTTTGTGAGCAGGCCAAGATCCACAACGGATTGTCGAGCCACTTATGATGATGATGATTTTTGAATATAGTTGATATCGTGAATTTTACCTTTTTGATTTCGATATTTGTATTTTTTTCTCTTTGATTTGGGTATATCCCATTTTTGTTTTGTTTATTCAAACATTTAAAGACAATGGCGCCCTTTCTTTTTTGAAGAGTTGTTCCCTTCCTTAATACCCTTTCTTTGTTGGCATTAGGGAGGATTCCCATGCAACCAGAATCATTAATTATAGTATTTTAATATGTAAAAGGATCAAACAGGGATTACACTCTTCTCGTCCAGAGGTCAGTCAGGGCATTTTTGTTGACAACACAAGGTATACCTCTGATAGTGTGGGTATAAACATTTAGGAAAAATTGATGGATTCGACCGTTACTTGATGGAAATTCATTTTATGTAACAATAAAAACACTGAAAACTTTGTTTTCAAACTTCCACAAACTTTATTTTAAATATTATCACTACAGCTGTTTCGGCTGATTGCCTTTCTCATGTGATCTATTTTGGCTTGGGTTTACAAATTTATAGTCTCTAATGAAATAGGTTGAGGAGGGGAGAACTGTTTGTCTCAAGTTGGTCATTCAGAATTATATCTGTGTTTTTTAATTTGTTGATTTCCATAGATTCTAACAAAGATAGCTTAAGGCCTTTATTTTGAATGTGAAGAATTTCAAATTTGTCATTAAAAGAATGATTATGATCTAGAAGGTAAAGTGCGTATGTCGAATCTGTTTTTCTATTCTTGAAAGCCCTTTTATGTTCTGCTATTCGTTTATCAAAGTTTCTACCAGTTTGACCGATGTAAGTTTTTGGGCAGTCGCCACATTGAAGTTTGTACACACCAATATTTAAGTGTTTTTTATTTTGGCTCTTGTTATTTTTAATATATTTGCCTAGGTTGTTATTTGTTCGGAAAGCTGGTGTTATTCCTTTCTTTTTTGTGTTTGGCAATTTTTGTTGTTATTTTGCCTGTATATGTAATCGAGCAGTTTAGGAAAAACATGAGTAAAATAAAAATGAACTTATAGTTGAATTTTTGCTGTTTTGACAAAAGAAAACAAGCAATCGTAAATCTCTTGTGGTCCAGATCTCCAATTATGTTACAAACCACGCAAAGATCTCTTTAGAGTATTTTCATTTTATGCAAATGTGCTGGATATAACATGCCGTGGCCAAACTTCATTCTAGTTCTATAAGATTTCTTCTCAATTTGGTTTCTATTTTTGTATATCGAGTTAAGTACTCTTGCCATAAGTATGTTCATTTTTTCAACATTTTTCGTTTTGATAAATTTATATGTTCTTCTATTGATAACTCACAATTTATATCTTCTCTCATTTGTATACATCCTTTGGGAATGTTATCTGTGACTTCATTGTTTCTTATATCTGCGTGTGATTTGCCCTAGTAGAATTTAAGACCCTTTCTTTGTTGTTTAGTATCTTCTCTTCCTTTCGTTTCTCACCTCCTAAGCCCGCCCGTAATCATCCGGACTGAGCAACGGTGCCTTCGTGCGTATTGTATACCGGTGTTCTAATATTAATTCATCACAATCTACATATCTAGGTATGATACAAGGTTAATGGATATTATGGAGTGTAAAAAAATATTAGCTTAATAAATAGACCAATTTATTATCTTAGAACATTTTTAAGAATACTTTTATTTAAAATCAATTTATTCATCAATAATCTTGTCACTGGTACACTAACTGAAACCATCTAACTTAAAACTCAGTTCAACCATTTTTGTAAGTATGCTGATAAACTTTATCAAAAAATTACGTATCAGCATTTAATATCATTTGCATATTTCTCTGTATTTCTGATCAAATAAAGCTAATACGAAAATTCAGGATAAAAAAATAGTAAATGCTTAAACAAAACACAAACTTATTATCAAAGATTATTACTTATTACAAACGTATCAAGAGACTACACATTCAAAGAGATGTCAATAGGCGCAAATGGTACATTTGCATTGGCAGCATTTTGGTTAAGTGCCTCATCTTGCTCAAAATCAAAATATTTCATATTACGTTAAATAACAAGCACTGGAAAAATATTCAATTTACAGTGAGATTAATCAACAATTATGGAGGGCAGATGTGATTAACTGCATGCACAGAAGAGTATGAAACAGTAAATTTACAATAGAACAATACTCCAATTTCAACCTCATTTATTTTGTTAGCTTTGGAAGGCATGATATATTTTGAAGACATATTAGTAGAGAGGAGCACACCAAACTTATGGAAATGATTAAAATAATGATTTGCGAAAATCCTCTAGGGCGATTTATCAGCAATATTGGATACAACAGATTCATACTAATGCATGGTAACTGCAGTGACTTGGTGACTGATTACCTTACCTCAGCTCAAATTTAAACTCTGAATTGGTTATCATATACTTAGTTAGGACTTAACATGGAAGCTGACCTCACATAGAGTTAAAGCCAAACAGAATGAACAGAATGATAATAATAGTTAAGATGTCAATCCAATAAAATAATATAAGAAGATATCTTGTTACTATTTGTAGCACAATATGAATAGAGGAATATATTGGGGGGGGGGGGGGAGTGAAATATTATTACAATCTTATTTTAATCAATGCATTCAAACATTGCAACACTATATGAGTTAAGTAGTTTCATCTAAGCATCATTTATTTGGGTAATTCCAATAATCGTCTTTCCATAAATTCTGATATTTAATTAAAACATTTTAAAATTTATGAACTAGTACAAAGTGCTTGTACTAGTTGTGCTACTTAAAGTTCACTTTTTTATTTTGAAAATTTTAAAACATTTAATAGTTTTGTCCAAAAGTACAGGAAATAACTTTTTGAAGGTTATTCTTTGTTAAGTTACATGGTTTCCAATATATTTTGAAATGTTTTCTAACTACTATCTAGGATTTTTTCTTTATTAACTAATTAATCACATTTTACACTAAAATTCTCAAAATCACATTTAGATTTTAATTAAAAATGCTCCATTTGTAAAGTTTGAATTATTCTCTACAGTAATGCAAATGTTTTAAATTAAAAATAAATAAACTCTATAGGTTTTGAAAAGTTGGAAGCTCCAAAGTACTTTATGGCTTTAATAATATATCAAAAAGAAAAACAAACATGATTTGATTCCTTTGAATTTTTATTTTATTATCACAAAAAGTTCTTCATTAAAATGAATTTGAAATTTTACAAATGGAGTACCAAAATGCAAACAGGTTAATACATTTATTTTAAATGCAATTATAACTTATTCGAGAACAAAATTTATTACAAAATATGACCTGCAAATATTAAATAAATAGTACGACATTTGTTATAACAAAATCTCACGAATATCAAATTTACAAAATTATATTTTGGATACACAAATTTTTGTTTCTTGAAAACATTTTATAAATAAACCACAAATTTAACTTTAATAAAGTAAAAAAAATATAGCAGCATAGGGAGCTGTAATTAATAGCAACACTTAATTTACCTACGTCTAAGAGGAATGAGGTTGGTTATCAGATTTATTATCTTCTTTTTCAGGTAGAGTTAGATCACTTGGTGGTGCCCGTGGGGATTTGCTGGCTCTTCGCTGGTTTAGCAAAGATGGCGTCCAACTAAAAGCTAGAGAGCTCGGTTCAACACTAAGACTTTCAGCATTATCACTCATAGGAGGGGGTGAAACAGATGGCACAATAGGAAATTTGGACTGAGAAGTAGAATGTTTCTTTTTTTCCTTCATTGGTGACTCCTTCCTTCGAGTTTGGTCATGCTCAGGATAACAATTTATGGACCGTAAAAATGATTCCAAAGGACCCATAACTGATTCTTTCGTGATCTGAGATATAGGAACAGTTTCAGTCCACACCCCAACTTGATTAGTACTAGATTCAGGTCCTGACATATCCAATTGTCTAAATCTATGCTTCAGTTTTTTTCTATTTTCTGCAGTGAAGTTACCAGCACTTATAATTGAATTATCTGTCGATAGTGATCCAAGCAAAGCTAAATCTAGATTTGAAGCAGTTAGATCTAACAAATTACTTGCAGGATCCTGAGCTGTGTTTCTTCTTGGAGAATTTTCAAAGAAATTAAGTAATTTTAATCTATCTTCAAAGGAACTAGTCATTTCAGTAGGAGAGAGTGCTGTAGCACCTACAAAACTACTATTCCCAGAACTATTATCATTTTCTAACATTCTTTGAGCCATAGAGAATTCTGCATATTCAACATCATTTTCCCCAGACATTGTTTCAATATCCACATCATTTTCATCATTAGATATTACTTCTCTATGTTCCAATTCTTCTATTAAAGGTTCAGGTTCACTTAAATCACTTTCACTGCTACTGCTAGATAACATTAAAGAGGACACAGCAGTATTTAAAAGATTAGGAGAACTTAAAGAAACACTAAGTCCAAGACGATGAGGAGAATTTGGCTTTTTTGTTGAATTATCTACTTTCCCTTTTGAAGAGCAAGGACATTCATCAGATTTTGTTTGGGTATTTGATTCTACAGATACTAAACTTTTAGCAAAATTTGCTAACTCATTTGAGAAAGATTTACCAGCAGGGCCATGAGATGTTGAAGCTTCTGGACTACAATCTGTATCTCTATCTGGACTGGGTAAAGTGTATATATTCTTTACTAATGAAATGTTGGATACATCAGATTGCTTTTTTGGCCTAAGGCTTGATGCTACAGCATTCCTAGATATTTCAGCAGCTAAACGCTCCTTTGATTCATTAATCTGTGTTATGTATTGATGTTGCACAGTTTGTAACTGATTAATATACCATTGTTGATCCCTACACCTTTGATAAAAAGTTGGAGCTCTAACTTGAAATCTCAAGACAAGAGTATCCTTGGCTTCATTTAAATATCCTTCACTTGCCAAGAGATCAAGACGGAAAAACCTATTATAACCCCAACATTCTCCTACTTCAAAATCTGAAGCGAATTCTCTAACTACATTTTTTGAAGAATCTCTACTCACTTGATGAACCATCTCAACTCTGTATTCATATTTGGATGTTTCTGGATATCCTGCACTAAGCTCTAGAAAAACAGAAAGATAGTTTCCTCTTACTACTCCATTTCCATCTGGATACACCTTTAACCTCCAACAAAGACCATTACAGTGTAATGGTGTAGAGTAAATAGGATCAGCCTTACGCTGGTAACGTGAAAAGCCATGCATTACAAAAGTACAACTGTCATAAGCAGGTACAATTTCACTATGAAAATCTGCTGGAACTGGTGCAGTCACAAAACTAGTCATTGGTTTTTTTCTTATTGCATGAATCATTCTTGAAATTTCACTACTTTTTGATATCAGTTCTGATCTGGTAGATACATGCAATTGATGTTCTATTTCATGAAGTAAATGTTCTAATTGTTCGGTTTCTTGTGTGAGTGAATCTTTTTGTCCCATGAGAGTAAGTAATTTTGTTTTTAATTGAGAATCTAGCCTAGCGATCATTACTTTGACAGCATTTCTAATTTCTCGTACTCTATCATCTTTAGCTGATCTCACAGATTCAACATTCCTTTCTACTTCTTGTACAATACTAATTAATTCCATTAACCTTCTGCGTAACTGAGCAATTTCATCTTTAATTTGGGTAACATGTTGTTCATAAACTTCATCTAGAGGTTTAAATGTATGACCTGAATGAGTTCCTCCCCAAAGGGCACACTGGTGGCAGATACAGCATCTGCAAGTCCAACAATAAACTGAAAGCTTTTCCAAATGAGTTGAACACTTGTCCCTGTCATTTTCATCGTTCCGATTTCCATTAAGACTAACAGCTTGTAAACTATCAAGCTGCTGGGTTACTTCCTCAACCCACCTGCAGTTCACAAGTTCATGTAAGTGTAGAGAAGCTCTACAATGAGGACATTGAGATCTTTGTTCTGTTAACCATCTGCGGATACAAACATAGCAACACAGTTTTGAACAATGTGGACACAAATGAGCATCTCTAAGTTTTTCCATACAAATAAAACATCTAAAAACCTCAGCAAGTGTTTCCACGCTATGTTCGTCATGTTTTGTTCCTACTTTGTTTCTAGTAGCCATTTGACAGAAGTTAACTTCTTAGAAACCTGAAAAAATATTTTCAGTCAAAAACAATGCATGAACCATTTATAGAGTTTGACCCTTGCTGACCTCTTTTGTGTAAGTAAGAAATGAGAGCAATATTGAATAAGTGAATTGTTTCCTTCCTGTGCATTGTTACAACGATCTTTAAAAACTATTTTATGTCAAGAGCTCAACAAAAGAAGTAATTTCAATTGGTTTTATTTACAGTTAGGTATGTATCATAAAGGTCAACAATACTTAGTTTCAAATTTTATAACATGCAAATTAAATGCAGACAAATAAATTACTATGAATTACATGTAAAATACGCACAAACAAATTATTAATTAAAGCAACAAAAATAAATTATTTACAAATACAAAATCAATAGTTTTCTAACCTCATTAACCACCAAAATGTCACTGATTTTCTATATTCTTCAAATTCACTACACAATTAATGTACTGTATATTTTTCCAATATCTAAAACATCTTTGTAATGGTTGGTTCATCAGGTTACCATAAAAACCACTTAAAAATAAAAAAAATTGGATTCCACAAGAACTATTTACAGTCACTAAACGTCAAATGAGCAACACAAAACAAAAGGAAAAAGCAGGCAACGCAGGCAGAGAACACAAAACGGCCAGTTTACACGAGACAAACCGTGGGCGAAACTGATGACCTACCGATATGTTCGATAGTACAGTCGCTTAACCTGTTTTTTTAGATGTAACATTTTTTAAAACGCAATTGGAAATTCCATCATTTAGATTTAATTTATATTCGCATAACAACTATAATTTTCTTAAAATTTATTAAAAATACGACAAAATAAACAATATAATATTATTTTTATTTCTGACATTTTTATTTAAAAATGTTTTGTAAAGTTTCAAGAATGAATTAATTTCGCGAAAACTATTTCGCTGTCCAGGATTTTTAATTTAAAATATTTTTCAGTTGTTTGAGCTCAAAATACAGATTTGTTCTATTTAACTGGGTATTTAAAGTATATTTAAACGATCTCAAATTTAGATTTTGTGCAAAATTGTATCTAATAGACAGACATACTCTCATCACATTGTTTAATACCTACAGCGAATCATATTTCAAGAAGCTGATCATATTTCGATTATTTCCGACTCACTCTCTGTTCTTCTTGTTATTCAA
Source organism: Diabrotica balteata (assembly GCA_918026665.1). NCBI lineage: Eukaryota > Metazoa > Arthropoda > Insecta > Coleoptera > Chrysomelidae > Diabrotica > Diabrotica balteata. Next base: position 153,192,842 of record OU898278.1, on the reverse strand, counting down.
ACTATGGATTTTCTTAATAACAATTTAAACAATTATATACCTTCTAATTACGAAAAATAGACAATATATTTTACGGGGGAGCAGCACATTGAAAATATTGAGTTATGAAGAAGTAGTTCGAATAATAAAGAAACTAAAAAACAGTAAAGCGCCAGGAACAGACGGACTTTCGGCAGAATTGTTGAAATATGAAGGACCCGAAACTCTGGGGAAGAATCCATTACCTGATCAAGTTGGTATGGACAAAGGAGCAAATGCTGGAGGAATGGACAGTTGGTCTAATACAGCCAATATATAAAAAAGGAGATAAGAGGGAATGCCAGAATTACAGACCAATTACATTGCTAAATTTAATATACAAAATCCTTTCTGGCATTATCTACACTAGATTGTCAGAATACACCAAAAATATAATTGGTGATTATCAAAATGGATTCAAACCAAACAAAGCCACTACAGACAATATATTCATACTTAGAACAATACAAGAGAAAGATATACCAAAAATATATATCAGCCTCATAAAAATGACGTTGCAGGGTTCAAAAGCCGCAGTTAGAGTAGATAGAGAACGTCTCCCCTGTTTGATGGAAAGTTCGTAAGAGAATATTAAATGTTCTTTAAATTAAATTGTTCAATCAGTATTTAACCTTAACTAAAGGTGAAGAAATGGTTGAACGTAGATTCGCCCAGATAATTGAAGATACTGTGATTATGATAACTTACAGTAATTATCGATGAGTGCTACACTAAACTGATTCTACGTACTATACTTGTATCAAGCACTGAAGTTAATTAAATTAAAAGGTACTGTATACCAATATTTAATCTAATGTGGCATTATATTAAGATACGCAAATATTTAAGTGTGTACACACAAACATTCACAGAGAACACAGAGACGGTAAGATATGGCGAGCGTCCTTACGCAAAGACTGCCCTGCCAGAAGAAATGTGGTTCCTCTAAAAATTTAACAAGCTCCCCCCAAAAAAGGGTGGGGTAACTTCCACTTAAAAATGACAGGGCAGGCGTATTTCTAAGAAGGTAAGGTTCTAACGAACATCGAAAATAACGGTACTCTTTTAGCTAGAACCGTGATGAAATACAAATCCTTTTGGATTAGACTTTTACAGAAACATACCACAAAATGCTTTCGACGATATTTAACAAATCTATCAAAAGGAAAGGAAAGGATTAGTTTCTTTCGTACTCAGGATTAGAAAGGAAAGGATTAGTACCCTTTCGTAATCTGAGAAGTAGGTACGTTCGAAAATTTAACAAACTATTTGTGAATACGACCATGGGCGTATCAGCAACAGGTGTAAAAAAATTAAAAATAAATTAATATTTTAATTATAAAAAAATGTTACAACATTTAGTTTTATCTGACGCATTCATATTGACAATTCAGACATATATTATACAACGTCAAAAATAAACTTATTTTAAACTTATATTGTGACCCAGTCCCTACGAAAATAGTAATTTTTATTTTACTCTAATTTTATGTTATTTCATTTTATATTAGTTTATTTTACTGTATTTTATTCTAATTTATTTTATTTTTATTTCATTTTATATTAATTTATTTTACTGTATTTTATTCTAAATTATTTTATTTTTATTTCATTTTATATTAGTTTATTTTACTGTATTTTATTCTAATTTATTTTATTTAATTTTATTTATTTAATTCTAATTCTATTTTATTTTAATCTATGTTATTCTATTTTACTCTATTTTATTTTATTTTACTCTATTTTATTGTATTTTATTTATTTTAATACACAGTTTCTGACTTGCCGCTAATGTACCTAACAATATCTATGTTTTTACCTTTAAGAAAAGGTAACAATTGTCGTTGGTAATCGTTCAGCTCATTTCATTAAGTTTTCTCTTGTGAAATAAAGTGGTTGTCCAACAGCTAAATTAACTACAGTAGGATTACGTTTGTGTATTAAAAATGACGAGGTTCTCCAAACCGCCTCATTGATATATCTTCCCATCTGAAATGTTGAAACTTCATCTTTATTATTTGGAGCCGCAATACCAAATACAACTATGTCGTTACGTCAATCTGTCAACACTGACATTTATTTTTAATCATAGCTTCCTTTGTTAATCATAGTATGGCGCCATCTATTAGTTATAGTGCAATTTAAAATGACAGAAACACTTTTTTACGTCTTTCCGTACATTTTTTTTTGAAAATTCTTCTACACAAATCTTCTGATATTAAAAAACAAAACAAAAAAGAATGATCAGATTTGGTGAAGTCGTTCAGAAGTTATGCGCTTACAAACACTTCTGAGATTCATTTTTATTTATATATAGATTACGAATAGTATACTTACTACCACATCTCGATTCCAAATCAAGATTATTTTATAATCCGTTGGTTATTGAATTAGAACTCATATGTTAATAGGTCGAAATCTATTTACATCATTAATTCGAATACATTAACAAGAGATGGAATACAATACTCTGACAAGATAAACACTGCAAAATAACGTACATTTTCGTTCGTTCAATTTTAATATTTAAATACAACTTTAAACTACCAAGACACGTAAAAAACATTCATGAAAATAAAATTCATAAAAAATTCATGAAAAAATGGAAGAAAAAAATATTTTATTATTATTGATTGATTTATATGAATTGATATTTAAAATTTTGATACACAGAACGAATCAAAGTAAATATAAAATTTGAAAATAAAATTAAATTTCTAATATTCTGTAATCATTTCAAAACAAACAAAACACTTGCTAATAAATTACCTACTTTATGGAATACCGTCAATTTTATGTGATTGTTACTCACGTTTTGTTATGTCATAGGCTATGAATGCGATGATTTAAACAAATCAGGAGCAACAACAATGAAACATTTTATTTTAAAGATAAATCAAACTAATGCAAATTGTTTATATTCACCTTTAAGCTCCGTTGTACGTAGTATTAGTAATCTTCGTGCAATATTTTTTAAAAAATAGAAATGTCAAAGGTCGAAAGATCGAACTATCAAGTTAGAATTTATTTTTATTTATTTGAAAGCGCACATCTTAGCTTGATAAACTTAATAATACCAAATATAAAAACCTCGACTTAAAATTATCCTCCTCTTCTATTCTTTACTTCTTCTTCTTAGGGTGCTTGTCCGTTCCGAACGATAGCGATCATTCTGGCTATGATGACTTTGTTGGTTATTATACGGAATAGCTGTTGAGGTATCTCTATATCATGCTCTCAGGTTACCAAGCCAGGATATTCTTCTTCGTCGTGGAACCCTTTTTCCTTCAATTTTACCTTACAAAATGCATTGGAGTAGCTCATAACTGCCTTGATTTCTTATTATATGTCCCAAGTACAGCAGCTTGCGGCCTTTCACGATGTTGACCAAATCCGCGGTTGTGTTTATCCTCTGTAGTACTGCTTCATTGGTGACTTTGTCTGTCCATGGTATTTTCAGAATCCTTCTGTATAAACATAGCTCAAAAGCCTGAAGTTTTGATAGAGTTTCCGCCTTCAATGTCCACTTTTCTACTCCGAAGAGAAGCACTGAGTACACGTAACATTTAAGGAGCCTTATTTTTGTTTCTAGGGTGAGGTTATGGCTCCTGAACACAGAGTTCATAGTCAAGAATGCACTTTTTGCCTTTCTGATGCGACATTTAATTTCTTGGGTATTGAGTCTCACGACTCATTGATTATAGTTCACAAGTAGTTGTATTGTGAGACACTTTCAATTCTCATTTGGTTCACACAGATTTGTTCCAGTTATGTTTTCCTTGATGATGATCATTAGCTTGGTTTTGCTGTTGTTTATATCCAGTCCATATGTTCTACTTGTTTCCGTTATCCTGTTCATTAAGTTTTGCAGCCCTTCTATGGTATTGGAAAACACTATTGTATCATCTGCATACCGCAGGTTATTGAGCTTGACTCCATTTATTGAGATGCCTTCATCAATATCTTTTAGAGCCTCTTCAAATATGTGCTCCAAGTACAGAATGAATATCAGTGGTGAAATTATGATCTCCTTAAGATTGAGGCTGATCTGTATCTCTGCTGCTTATATTTTCTCTACTGCTGAATTTAAATGATTAAACGCAATACTCACTTGCGAATAACCCATTCAGAGTTTTGACCTCTTTCAGAAAGCCCCACCATTTTTTTCTGTCCTGTGTTGCTGTTTCGAGAGGTGTATTAACATTTGTTATTACATTGTTACTAAACATAATAAATATCCAAAATACTTAGGGGTCGTTTAAGTATTACGTAACGTAATTTGGGGGAGGGGAGTCTTGAACGTTACGGAGCGTTACAGGAGCGGGGGGTGGTTCGAACAACACATTAGGTAATATTGTTTTTTTACTTAAATTTCTTAAAAATTACTTAAAAAACTATGAAATTAAAACCTACTAAGTTGGCAATGCTTTTCGTTTATCTTCTACATAGGGGAATCCCTCGATTGTATTGTACAATATTGATAATTTGTTCTTTTTGTTTATGTTTTGCGAAGAATCCTTTTTTATCACTTATACTTGTCATTTTTATTTTGTTTTCGTTGTCACTAATACACAAAAACACGTTGCTGTAATGTCATCAAAAGTTGAAAAAAAGGGAGAAATTGACATCAAACCCTGCAAACTATAGCTTGCAGGATCCTTCTTCTTCTTCTTCTTGTAGTACCTATCCATTTCGGATGTTGGCGACTGTCGTGCCAATCTGTATTTTACAAACTGTGGCTCGGAAAAGATTTGTGGTTGTTGTGTTGAACCACGTACGTAGATTTTTCAGCCAGGAAATCCTTCGCCTTCCTAATCTTCGTTTTCCTTGAAGAATTAATTGCAGCAACCCATATCTTTCGCTGTTCCTCATGATGTGACCGAGGTATTCAATGTTGGCTGTTTTTATTATTGTTAACAACTCTTCGCAGGATCCAGCGGAACCTAATATGGCATGGTATAGAACTCACGTCCGTGAATCGCAATATTTCTTGCAAGTGATTAAATGCGAGGACGAATTTTCCTGTTGCTATTAGAGGAGTACATTGAAATCTGTCTTTGAAATCGAAAAGATGCGACGAATACAGGTTAATTAGTCTGATGAGCCACACGCTGAATTTTTTTTCTTCGCATTATTTATTGCGAAAGAGACCTAGATGAAACCCAGTTTATATTTAGGAATGCGCTGGATACCCGTAAGGCACTTTTTGGCTTAAAATGTGCTTCTTCGGAAATGCTGCGACTCACATAAAGACTTATGCGGCTTTCATCGATGACGAAAAGGCTTTCGATATGATGAAGCCTGGAAGAACTCCGGGAGCTGCGAGTCGACGGGAAATTAACCAATGTTACATTCAAAGAGGCATCAGATATAGATGCATTTTATCACCGTGATTACGTTTTAAACGGCACCAAGTGTTGATGCTCAATTCAATGGGAATAATTGCCGGAGTAATTAAATCAAGTCTAACATAAAGGCTCCAGTGCTAAGCTACATTCCACCCACCTTCGCCGAGTCAACAAGCTGACAAATGAATACAGGAAGATGCTAAGAACAGATAATTACTTATAAACAATTATATTAAAGAAAGATCAAAAGTAAACTTCGCTCTAAAAATACCATCTTCTCTTCTCATGGTGCCGTCTCCTTTCGAAGGTTGGCGATCCAAATGGCAATTGTGGTTTTGGAAACTGCTGCGCGAAAGATTTCTGCGGATGAGCGGTCGAACCCTCTCCTCAGGTCTTTCAGCCAAGAGTTCTGGCGTCTTCCTACTGATCTTTTGTCCTGTACATTTCCTTCCAGTATAACTTGAAGTAATTCATATTTTTCGCCTCTCAAACATGACCCAAGTATTGCATTATTCTCTCTTTGATTATTCTTAGTAATTCTTTTTGTTTGCAGATTCGACGAAGTACCTCAACATTAGTAACTTTTTGTACTCATGGAATTCTCAACATTCATCTGTATATATACATCTCAAAGGCATCTATTCTTTTTTCTATTTTAGAGTCCATTGTCCAACTTTTACAGCCATACAGTAAGACAGAAAAAACGTTATATTATAAACGTAGATTATAAAAATGCCATAGAAATCGTTAAAAAAACCGAATTCGATATAAACAAAAAGTGCATTCACGAATGAACTTGTTTCAACAAGCTCGACCCAACAATAACATACTTTGCATAACTGAAAGACCTGGCCACAGTATAGTGCTTAAAAAAATTAAGCACTATACTGTGACCTGGCTTTAATTTTAACACACAGAATCTGGCGCACTCGTACTCAAATGTACTCATACGAGTTAACTCGTATCAAAACTCGATATGATTTGTACACCTGTTAAAGGTCTATTACTCAGTTCTAGTAAATAGTTCATATCAGAACGATGAGATACAAATCTCTTCTATCTTTCTAGTGTTAAAGCAGAGATGTATTTTTATAAATTGAATAACTATTACTCTATTTTGCTACAATTCTTTAAGTATTATGTTTTTCTTTTTTTCTTTCACCTTCTCAAATATTTTACCATCTCCTAGTCTGATAGTCTATACTATCATTTAAATTTTCTACATCAACGTTAAAACCGAGAAAAGACCGTACTATCAGATCATTTTTTATACAAGCTATTAAACTAAATTCTTCTTAGAAATAACGTTAGACGTGTTTACCGGACATATTAAACTAATTTTTTTGGGTTCAACGCAACCTGGGTGCAACCCACACACTATCAAACAAAGCGATCAACGAGAAATATGTAAATGTGGGGTGTAATGAAGAGCCGTTCACCTTGGATCAATTTGAAACGTTAAGGGCCATTTGATCTAGTATTTAAGGCTATTAGATTTCTTTATGTAAACATACTAAAAATCACTTGTGAGGTATACGGTATAAACTGAAACAAACAAAGTCTAAATGACAGTATAGGCCTTATCGTGGGGTTGTGGCTGTAAAATATAGAGGCAAATTGCTTATATCTGAAAAATAACCCGAATTTGAAATCAGAAAATGCGCATTTCCGTACAAATATAGCAAACGACACACTTCTAAAATATTTACACATCGCTATCACTTGCAGTAATACTGGAAGTCGCTATTAACATTGTTATGTTTAATGGAAAACCATATATACTTCATCTAATTTGCATACCGATGCACGTCATTATCTACGTCAGAGATCAAAGTTGACATAGTTGCCAAAGTATAAAAAAATCCTGACTCCATTTTAAATCAAATAGATCACATAATTATTGCAAAAGTATTACCATATCTTTACAACGACCATTTAAATTCTTACGTGACATTTTTGACATAAAACATACTAATTTTGTTCTAAAAAGAACAGTTTTTATTAAATAGGTAAAAATATAAAACAAGAGGTATTCACTTTAAAATTCAAAATAATAAAGTACAAAAAGTGTCAACACCGCAACTGTCAAATAAGTGTTACCAATTTATGCCAAAAATTTCACCTTCGTTCGATTACAGTTACAGTGTGTTCCGAACAAATGTTTTTTATAAAAACGCTGTATAATGCATTTATACAAATTAAATGAAACCTATTATTGTGTATTTCTTTAAGTTAATAGATATTAATAGAAATTTTTAAATATTTTTTCTACGCGTATATAATAAAATATGTCTATACTAAAACAATTTTTAATTGAAGGTGATTACTTGGCAACATCGTACTTAACGAAGCCCTTAACGATAACTGTTCAACGAAATCGTATTGAAATTATCAATTTTACAGAGGCGTACCAAAAAAATTTAATTATTTATTTAAACACATAAGTAATTACGTAAAAATTCAATCTAAGACCGATTTAATTATTAAATTATCATGTCTCTTTTAACAGGTATCTTATAGTTGTCTAACAAAATAAAGTAAAATTTTATTCTTATTAGAGAGTATCTAATACAGAACTTCAAAAAAAAGATAACTTTGGAAAATACTTATTTTTTTTTTTCATTAGACTAAAAACAATCTGCAATTTTAATAACCCATCATTCTCTATTTATAGAATTGCTGTGTGCTGTAAACGTTATATTTGTTTTTTTTTAACTTAATTTGAAAGTTTCCTTGTGTTTATTTGTTTATATAAATATGAAAATGTATTATGAAGTTCATATAAATTAAAATGAAGTAGGCTAAACTATTATTAGATGAATGCTAGTGAATATTTATATAGTAGTGCATTTGTTTATTTCAGTAAATTCTCGAAATAATGAAGATGGCACTAACTACTAAAGAGTTAATAGCTTTGTTGGAAGAAGACTCAGATTGTGAAAATGCTGACTCACTTAATGTGGTTTATTTGCCGCCGAGATTAGATTAGAAAGTTTCTGATGTAGAACACATTGATCTTCTTCTTCTTCTTCCTTCTAGTATGTAGGCTTTAAAGCCTGTTTGTTTTTCAATATTAGCCTTCTAAATTGTTTGAATTATCCTACCATCTTTTTCTTGGTCTTGGAATTTCGTGCTATTCGTACTATTCTACTGATGTGTTCCATTCCTGTTTTCATGTTGTCACCCATCCATTTATGTCTTCTATATTGCATGATCTTCTTGCTTCTCTCCCTATATCGCCGTGTATGTTAATATACGTCTAATTGCTGCTTTATAAACTATTGTTTTTGTGTCTTGTCTTAGGTGTTTGTTCTTACAGATTGTGTCTTTAAGAGAACCCGCCGCTTTACTTGCTTTTAAGCTTTGCTCTCGTACTTCTTCTTCAACATCTCCGTAACTAGTTATATTTATTCCCAGATATCTAAACCTTGCTTCCGGCTTTATTTCCCATCAATTTCGATTCTACACCGTAGTGGGTATTTAAATGTTTGTCATACATTTCTACTTTTCTGCTGATATTATCATATTGTATTTCTTAGCTGTTGTATTGAAGATATGTGTTAATCTTTAGAGCTCGTCTTCTGTCTCGGCGATTAATGCGGCAACGTCTGCATAATATAATATTTGGATTTCTTTGTTCCCCATTCATCAGCAATGACCTTTACGTACTGCTTGTATTATTTCGTCCATTATTATATTAAAGAGAAGTGAGATTAACGAGTCACCCTCTCTGACTCCGCTTTGTACGGGTATACACTGTGTTAGTTTTCCATTTATCTTTGCCTGTATTCGATTATGGAGGTAGATGCTTTCGATGGTTTGTATAATATTGATTGGTATGTTTCTTTTATACAGTAGGTGTAAGACGTCTTCGACTTGGATGCGATCGAAAGCCTTTGTCAGGTCTATAAAACATAGATATGCTGGTTTATTGTACTCGATGGCCTTTTCTGTGATTTGTCTTAGTACAAATACGGCATCTACGCAGGATCATCCGGATCTGAATCCTTGTTGTTCATCTGATAAAGTTGTTAGTTTATTGATTTTGTTGGTTAGGACTTTTGTGGTAAGCTTAAGTTCGGTGTTCAGTAGATTTATACCTCTATAATTGTTGGGGTCTTCTTTATCTCCTTTCTTGAACATTGGTATCATTATGCTGTTTCTCCATGCGTCTGGTATCTTGCAGTGCAATATTAGTTTGTGTATAAGTTTTGTCACCTCTAGGGTTATACTTTCTCCTCCGTATTTTAGAAGCTCTTGGTTATTCCGTCTGGTCCTGGTGACTTTCAATTTTTAAGTGAATTTATGACTATTTCTACTTCCTGAAAACTAATTTGTATTTCGTGTCTTAATTCAGGTACGTTATTGTGTTGATTATTATTATCCTTTACTTTAAACAGTTCCGTCGGGTATCTTTCCCATTCGTTTGTTGGTATATTATTGTATTCCTTGAAGACATTGATGATGATAATATTATTTGTGAAGAATCAATAAAATCGGATATTGCAGATACATATGAAATACAAGTGATTGGGATTCTAACGATTCTGATTATGATATTCTTCTGAACTACAGATAAAACAACCAAAGAAAAAACCAGGTAAAAATAGTAAATCCAAATTTATCTTAAGTTGTAATAACGGATATTCATTCGTGCTCAGTAGTAATTCAACATCAGTCTGATTGATATTTAGACAATATAAAAGCCAACCATGTAGGCAAGTCATATATTGAAGCTTTTTTACTCTTTTTGATAAAAAATTAATTGAGAATAACCGTCACAATTTTGAAATGAATAACATAGATTTAAATACAATTATTAGCATATGAATATTATCTGGTTTACACTTCACTTTAAGTTGATATGCATTGATCAAAGGAGGAGGGTTAAGAAGTGCATATTATAAGAGAAAGCATGAGCCGACATAGATTTATAATTTTAATTTATAATAGTGAAGATTAATTTACGATTAGGATACAATATGTTCCTTTATTAAAAATTGTATACTGTTTTCCTTGAAAATGAGAAAAAAAAATTTTTTTGGTTGTGAACCAGTCCTAATTATGTGTTTTTAATCGAATCTAATAAATTAATTGTCAAATTTTTCTTTGTATATTGAGCGTCCGTTAAGGGTTTAATACTATATAAAGAATAAACTGGCCTCAAATTTACTTTACTTACCTTAAAACTATAGTTAATAATAAAGTCTATTTAATAAATATATTCCCAATAACACACTACGCTTATGCACAAATGTTTATAATCTGGAAGGAATAAACTAGGATATCATATTTCTCTCATTAACATTCTTTCTAAGAACGTAAATACAGTGGTGAGTGCTTTATCAACCGGCTTTTTAACGTAAGAGATAGAAAACACAGTTACCTTGTGAAATAAAAAGAGATGAAACTCGTAGAGGTGGGAAATAATCGATAGAAACCTATAATTTACATTACATTGCATTAACACTATCGATAGTCTCACACCTTTAGACGTTAGTTCAGCTAAATCACCTCGGTCATAATTATTATTTGTGACGTCGTATGTGTAACGTATTTCGGTGACATTTTTTAAATTTGCATAAAGTAAAAAATGATTGACCACAATTAAAAGCAAAAATGTGAATACAATAAATTAATTATTAGTGAATATTTAATCTAAGGTTATAAATTAATAACCAAAAATAATTTCTATGATTTGAGGAGTTTCATACACTCTTGTCACGGAAATAAACATCAGTCCTTTGTGGATTAGTGGTAAGAATTCGACACTGCCACGCAGACGATTAGAGTTCAAAACCCATATGTGGTTTTCTTTTTTTTTTTAATAATTTGAAATTATGCAGAGATCGTTTTGATTTGAATCACTAAACATTTATGTCAGTCGTTACTAGTATTAGAAGTGTTTAAAGTTACACCATAAATATCTTTTTGAATTTGAATTATTTTGTATTTCCGTTTTATAACATTGGAATAAGAATAAATTGTAAATAATGAGTTTTTGAAAACTTGTTACCTAATATGTATAATATTTTCTATTATTTTTTGATTGAGTAAAACAAAAATTTTATCCTTGGTGGGAATTGAACCCCAATCTTCTTGTCAGTAGACTACGTGTCTAATAATTACACCAACTCCACATACAATTAATGTTTTCGCACAGAACATACCTACCTTTAGTTTAGTGAAATATTTCAGTTGAGTTATTTTTATTATTAAATAAACTTAAAGATTTATAATTTAAAATCGCTACTAATTAATGTTTTTTACTTTAATTCTTAATTTATTTAATCATTTATTCTTACATCAGAAATTATTAAAATAAAATATTTTCGCGGTCATCCGTATAATTATGACTGAAGTCAAATAGCCACGTCTAAGAACTAGCTTTATCTCATTCTTTCTCACAAAATCCATCTTCTATCCTTTCCGCTATTTTGCCTGGTTTTAAAGCGACTTTAAACACTTCTCATACTATAATAACGTCTAAAGGTGTGAGACTATCGACGGTGGTAATGTAATGTAATGTAAATTATAGGTTTCTATCGATTATTTCCCACCTTTACGAGTTTCATCTCTTTTTATTTCACAAGGTAACTGTGTTTTCTATCTCTTACGTTAAAAAGCCGGGCGATAAAGCACTCACCACTGTATATATAGACCAGCAAAATATTGGTAAGTTTACCGATGTTTTAAACTATTCGTTGAACTTGTCTCACTATACACTCGTGAATCGCATTAATTTATATTGTTACGGGGGCAAATTTATCTTACATGGGTTACAAATTTACATACTTACATGGGCGAAGCATACACAATAAAAATGACCCCGGTAAGAATTTACTAATGAAATTTTACATGGTTGCCGCTACCGTTTAGTTCAATTTTTAGATTAGTCACCGTTAATTGAAAATTGTTCGACTATAGTGGCTGTAATGCCAGTGTACTCGGCAAACTGATTCTAAAAAAGAACACACCTACCGCTTAAATATTTCGTGTTGGTATCATGTGACGTCACGGGCTATGACGCCGATGACGTGCATCGGTATGTAAATTAGATGAAGTGTAGATTATTTAAGTTTTAGCTTATAGATATAGACATTTTGTATAAGATGCCCAACCCTGTATATAATTTTTGATATAAATGTGAAAAAAACAATGGAGAACCCAATTTTTCATGATTTACTAGAAAATACGTCTCTTCATTACTTTCTTTAAACGTTCCAACGTACGAATCACCTCTAGTAATTTTTAAGTTTCAAAATTGTTCCTTATTTAGAATAATAAGAGATAATGAACAAATACGAAACGATCCCACGAAATACGTTTTATAAATATAACTTATTATGTAGTAATACCACATGACTTAATAATATGCACAAAACCGGAACTACAATACAAAAACAGTCATAATTAGAGTCGTAAAATTAAAAAAAACTACGTATCTATATGCTATGAACAATATTGTGGTATTAATGAATACATTATTGATCGATATGAAGCTATAGAAACCATTTTTTGTATATGAATGAACGGAGAAAATAAAGAAGAAAACGTGATATCAAGTGGATACCAAAGTAGTGAGAAAAAACGGTAAAATAACCTTAAAATGGGTTATAAATAATGCGAGGTAGTGAACGATTACTGAGTATTAAAACAATTAAACACACCTAAAGTTAGTCCATTATATCATCCCTTAATAAAAGGATTAGACCATAATAAGAGCCTAGTCCCTAGCACATCAGAGGACTCATTTTAGCCGAGTGCCTGTTTATTTGATAGAGAGCGCCGATCCCAAGTCTGTCCACATAAGCCAAGACTGTATATTGATAGAAAATATTTACTGACATTTATACTCGGTTCACAATTTGTTGATAGCTCACTACAAGTTTAATCCTAATTAGAGAACTGAAATACAGAGAAGATAGGTAATACGATATAATAGTAAAAACCAACCTGAAACTGACGATTTAGGATGTTTTCGACTAACCCACCTTGTATCTGCCGGAATACAATACAGCGGTCAAGCTTATAATCCGATTAGGAACGTATTTTGGCCGACCAGTGTCGTAGAGTATATGATTGAAACATTTATTTGAACTAAATAAATATATTTTTTAAATTGTATTTTTGTTTTAATAAAACTTATAATAAAATAAAATATTTTATTCAAAAATAAAGTTTTTTGCCATTTGTAAAAGATACATTTATTTAATTAAGGGGAAAGGCACCAAATGTGTTTTAAATGTATCCATTATTTTCGAATTCGGAGAAAACTAATAAATATTTTTGAAAAATTTAAAAGCAGAATGAAAGATTACATTATTACTGAGGGTATTATATATGTGTATACTGATGTATATTACAGAAAGTCCCTGAAAACTTCTACAATGTTTATTTTATTATGTTATGCAACAGAGGTGAAAATAAAAGAGAGAATATAGTATAATTTTTAATTGAAAATATTGCATGCAAAAGAAACTTTTTATTTATTCTAATAAATATTTTATTCTGTCTTTAAATTTTTCCAAAAAGGCTTTTTAGTTTTCTCAGGATTTGAAAAAAAATCGATACATTTAAAACACATTGAACATTTTGACAGGCGACGTTTTGCGCCTTTCCCATTTAATACCTTACGATTACAACTACTATCACTTACCTTATATAATTACGATTAGAAAACTATTCAAATTCAAAATAAATAGGATCAACTTCGGAATCTGAGTCGTCTTGAGGGTTAATAATTAGCGGTTGTGTCTGTACGGTCGAATCAATTATGTTATCAAGATCCCACATTTTTTGTTCTTCTTCTATTACATGTCTTACTGCATCTTTCCAGTTTTGTTCTGTAATGTGTTGTAAAGACTCGTATAACAATTCACGTACAGCTTGTATTTTATATGACGTATTTTTTCTAGCCACATAACTTTTCATTTGTGCCCAAATGAGTTCAATTGGATTTATTTCGCAGTGGTAGGGTGGAAGTCTAAGGACTGTGATGTTTCTCCTTTCCGCCATTTTGTCAACTACGTATTTCTTGAACTTAGATTTGTGTTGCCGGGCAATTTTTAAAAGTTCTGCTTTTACCATTCCATCTTCGTAAGGCAGGTACTTATTCCGCAGCCAGTCAAGAATATCCTGTTTTTTCCACGCAGTCGTTGGAAGTCTTTCTACTAGTCGTGAATGATAATGTGCATTATCTAATACTATAATTGAATTTGGTGGTATGTGTTCAATCATCTGCACAAAATACTCTTCGAAAACACCAGCTGTCATCTCCTCGTGATAGTCTTTTGTGCTTTTGGACTGAAATTCCAACAAACCATGCTTAACAAATCCTTTTTCACTGCCAATGTGAGAAATTATTAATCTACTGCCTTTACCAGAAGGTGGGGAGATACCAGGAGACCAACCTTCCATAAAGGCTTGCCTGGAGCTTAATATATTTTTATCTGACCAAACTTTTTTTAGAGTATGACCTGAGTTTACCCACGATTCATCCTGGTAGAAGATTGGCCTTCCTTCAGCCCGGAATTTTCGTATGGATCTTAGATAATTTCTTCTCCAATATATTATCTCCTCCCGGTCAATCAAAAGTGATTTTCGGTCTGATTTCTCCCACCGGAAATTTAATTCTTTTAAAACTTGCCACAATTTAGTTCGTCCGATATGAGGCAAATCCGGATCATCTCCAACTTCTTGTAAAATTTTATTTAGGTTTGGTATTTCTTTTTTGAAAAAAAAATCCATGAATTTTCCTTCGAATACCATTTTTGGCAAATTCATCAAGTTCAATAGGCTTTTTACCTCTCTTTAAGTGTTCGTTTGTGTTTGGGTTAGCTATACCGTGTGTTTTTCTTTCTGATAGGAACCTATATATAGATGACTCCCCTACGCCAGTCATGTTGGCACAACTTTCGACTATGATGCGAACAGTGTTTGTGGGATTCTGAGAAACCAGAGCATCGTGAACATTCAGGACAATAGTCTTCTCTCTTGGTGAATAGACAGACTTACTGACTGTACGCAACAGTACCGGTGTAAAACTTGATGATGTTGATGATGAAGCCATCACAAACAATCCAACAAAACGAGCACGAGCGAAAGGTACGTATATGGAATAAAAAAATCACTCACGCACTGCATATAATTCGCAAAAGAAATATTCCAGACGCTAATTACTGCCGTAGAAGCGGAAACACCGACGAGCCGTAAATTACATGCGATCAAAAACGTACTAAACAAACAAATTGTTTTCGTTCGTAATAACTTCACCCTTTTAAGTTAAGTTTCGAATATAAACTAAACAGACGAGGTACGTGGCCAAATCCGGCATCTATACCCATTATATTATTAAAAATCTGGGGAATTCCATCCTAATTATCTTGCAACCGATAGTACCTTCGGATATAAATACCAGGTTTTCTAGTAAAGTGATTAAACGCGAAGATTAGTATTGAAATATCCAAAGAGATAAGGTATTCTTATTTACAAAATTGTTAATGGTTAAATTATTATTTTTATTAATATAATATAATAACCAACATTAGCCGTGAAAGTTTTAATTGTTTTTTACTAAATATATCAGTATTAAAACATTATTAATATTAATATTAATTTTAATGAATAAACACCTCAGGAACGCCTATGATTATACAAATTTTACGACCGTTTGATGATTTTGAGGCATATTTCGTGCTATCAACAATTTGTGAACAGAGAATAGTCCTCCCCGTCACATAGGCGGTACTTTGGACCATCCAATCCGAATAAATGTACCTGTACAAGTACCTGACAGTAACCATACCGATGTGAGACTTGGAATGTCTTGTCATGTTTAGTAGTCTCTAGTCTATATTATAACCTCACCTCCCACCCAAAAATTCAGGAATGTCTTTGATAGGGGACGTAGAAGGAAACTATACAGGGGCAGAGACCATGAGCCCTGTTTGAACGGACTTTACACAGATTTCTACTATCTGGTGAAAACAGACGAAGATTTTGAAGATACGCGCCTGAAAGATGGAAGCAAAGGAAAATAAGCAACCCAATGGCTGAATTGTCATAAACTCCGCTTATTTATACGTTCGTATACATCAATCACAATCTTACATATGGCAACTGTCCAAAAACTTACATCGGTCAAACGGGTAGAACCTTTAACAAACAGAACCCCAAATGGCTTTCAATAATAGAAAAACAGATTCTACTTACGCACTTCACCTTCTAGATCATAATCATTCTTTTAATAACCAATTTCAAACTTTTCACATTCAAAATAAAGGCCTTAAGCTATCATTATTAGAATCTATGGAAATTAACAAATTAAAAAATACAGATATAATTCTCAACTTATTTAGTTAAAGACTATAAAGTCTTGGACGGATAAAAAAATAGCTCGCTGGAGAAACAGCGAAACAGCTGTAGTGATAATTAATTATAATATCAAAATACGTGAAAAGTTTTCTTTTCAGTAAATCTTCTTTTATGAAAATCATCTGCTCACTTCTTCTTCTTAACGTGCCCTATTAAGTCCCCTTGACGTTGGCGATTAACATGGCGAAACTGTCTCTGTCTCGAGCTATTCTAAATAGTTGCTCAGCTTTCTTTATTCCTGTCCACTCCCTGATATTCTTCAACCAAGAGGCCTGCTTTCTACCAATTCCTCTGCGTCCTTCGATTTTACCCATCATAATAAGTTAAAGAATATTATATCGGTCTCCCCTTACTATGTGTCTAAAATAGGCCATCTTTCTACATTTGATGTTATCAAGCAGCTCGCGAGCAGCATTTGCTCTCTCAAGGACTGCCACATTTGTCGGCATAGCCGTCCATGGAATTTTTAGTATACGTCTGCGCAGCCATATTTTAGAGCCCTCCAGACGATTAATGGTGGATATTTTTAATGACCAAATGTAGCATTTAACCATGCGCTTTCGAAGTTGAAGTTGCAAGTTATCATTACAGAAGAATGACCTCATTTTTAAAAATGTCGTGCGGGCTATCTCGATTCTACATTTTATCTCTTGATCTGGATCTAGTTGTTCAATAATATGGCAACCAAGATATTTCAAACTGGACACTCTTTGAATTATATGACCATCAACATATAATCGTGCATCTTGATGTGCTAAACGGCTAAACACCATGTGCTTTGTTTTTGCACAGTTTATTTTTAGGCCAAACTCTCTTCCCACTGTATCAATGGCATTTAAAAGGCATTGTAATCCATTCATGTCATCACTTAAAATAACTGTATCGTCTGCATATCTGATTGTATTTATCAGAATTCCATTAACTTTTAACTGCATTCCAAATTATGCAGCCCTTCTTTAAATATTCTATCTGAATATAAATTAAATAACAGTGGGGATAGTATACAACCCTGTCTGACACCTCTTTGTATTTTACATATTTCTGTTGATTTTCCGTTTATGCAAGCTGTCGCTGTTTGACGCCAGTATAACTTTTCTATGAATCGTATGTCTTGACAATCAACTCCTTTATCTTTTAATATTGTAATTAATTTGTGATGCTGTATTCGATCAAAGGCCTTTTCATAGTCAAGAAATACAGCAAAGACGTCTTTCCTTTGATCTCGACATTTCTGCAGTAATACATTTAGTGCAAAAAGGGCGTCCCAAGTTCCCAGTCCATTTCTGAAGCCAAATTGTGTTTCATCCTGATCTTCTTCACATATATCTCTGATTCTACTGTGGATGATGCTTAGAAATATTTTCAATGTGTGGCTCATAAGGCTTATCATGCTATAATCGCTACAGTTTTTCGGACGTTGTTTTTTTGGTAGTGTTATGAATTCGGACTTTAACCAATCTTTAGGGATATCACCAGTCAAATAAACATCATTGAAAAGTTTTACCAGTATTCCAATGTTCTCCTCATTTATAAGCTTTAACATCTCTGTCGGTATGTTATCAGGGCCAACGGCTTTCTTGTTCTTTGCTTACTTTATAGCATGCAGTATTTCTGATTTTAGTATTTCTGGTCCTTCACCTTCAACTAAAGTCTTCGGTTCTTCAGGTTTATCATCATTATACAGTTCACTTATATAATTATTATCATTTTTATCATTTTATCAATATTATCATTTTTCCCGACGAATCGGTTATAGTATGTGGAGTTTTCTTATGATAAAGACCAGCTACTTCTCTAACTTTTTTAAACATATTAAACGTATCATGTTTTTCATTCAACTTTTCTAATTCCTTGCATTTATCCTCCATCCATTTTTCTTTAGCCACCTTTATTTTTTGTTTAATTAGTTTCTGTTTTTCCTTATATTCTGTCTTGTTACCTTTCAGTTTCCTTCTCTGCTCCATTAATTCCAGAATTTCATCAGTCATCCATTGTTGTTTTTTGTGCCTGTGTAACGTTGTTGAATATTTTTCTATTACTTTCAAGGTAAGATCTTTAAATGTGTTCCATATTTCTGTGATGTTTTCATTTATTGATTTCTTTGGCTCATTGTTTAAGTCATTTTCTATTTTGGATATCTCAATATCCAACGTTTTGTTGGATATTGAGATATTTAATTTTGGTGTTTTGGGGCTTCCTTGGACTTTTTTGAGCTTCACTTTGATGTCAGTTATTACTGCTCACATTAAACGAAATATCTTAGGAATGCTTGTTACAACCAGTGAAAACGTCTTCTGGAGATAACGATATAATTTTGAGATTTATATCAAATAAAGAGAAATAGCAGAATCCAGTCATGTAATATTATTTACATAATTAGGTAGACCACGGTCAGTAGGACACCTATCAAGAGCTAATGAAAACGATTATTCATTTTCTCTCTTTTTAATTCTTGTGGTGACTGATCTAATCTACTGTTATCATCTGAGTTTTTTGAGGATAGTCATTTTTTTCTTGTTTTTTTATCAATAAAGTTTAATAATATAATTATACCATTTTAATAAAAATTGCTAAGGGAACTCTAAGGCAGTGATCTCAATAAACGCCGTACACTGCGTATAGCGTTACGCCGTACGTTGCATCTGTACGCTATTCTATGACGCTACCCGTGACGACGCCATCTTGTGGCGCACGTTCCGTGACGCCCACCTCAGCATTTTACTCTAGACTGTAGAGTGTCTCCAATAAACGACGTCCGCAGCGTGTAGCATTACGTCGTACGTCGTTTCTGTATGCTTGTACAGTAGTTGCACGCTGCGTTCAGCGTACAGTATGAGACCCCATCCATTATTTTTAAAGCATACAGACGCGATGTATGGCGGAACGCTATACGCAGCATACAGCGTTTATTGGAGACTACCGCCTTAAAATTTTTTATTATATTTGTCATGATATAACAGAATTATGACACTAGATCCCAGATCAAGACAGATTAACATGAAAAATTGGTTCAAATGGCCAAAATATAACCCCGAATGTGGCCACTTAAGCTGTTGAACAGTTATTCAATCTTAAATGTAGATTAGATTATAAATGTAGCTTAAAATATTGAATTTCTATAAAAAAAATCATTACCTAAAATAAAATAATACAAGGTGACAGGAAGCGATTATCTAGGGTAATTTCGATTGTCGAAGACCTCTCCTTCAACCACCTGTCCATTCGCTGACCACCCCTTCGCACACGAAGGGGAGGATAGATGTTTTGTATCAACAAAACGATCAAAGGTGCATTTTTCGGTTCAGTGATTTCTCTGGTTATTATGCCGATAATAACAGTAATGGGTAATGGGATAAATTAAAATGGGAAAAAGCAATTTTTAGGGTTGTTGATTAAGCGCAATGGGGTGAATAACAAATTGCCACTCGCCAGATTAGGAAAGAATGAATAAATGTTTTTCTGATATTTTTGATATTCTGATGGATATTTTTATAACATAATAAAATTATCAAAAATAAATTCATGTAGTCGTTTAATTTCCATTGAATTTGTACAGTTGCTCATTCTGAAGATTTTTGTGAGTAAATCACGTCATTTAACTTTGGATGAGATGAATATGTCTTCTTAAAGGAGGCATGCGGCAAACTAATGTAGCTGAGTGCATAGGAGTTTCCCAAAGGGTATAAATCGATTGTGGCGGCATTTTTGTGACACTGAAAGTCCAGCTGAAGGTCATCCAGGACATGAGCGCGCTACAACTGCAACTCACGATTTTTAGTGTTAACCGCTAGAAGACAACCAATAATTACAGCCCCTAAAATGGTTAGTGACTTGCAGAGGACACACCAGGTAACCATAGGACGTGATACTGTTAGAAATCGTCTCCATGAAGCCAATATCCACCATCGAGGGCCATTGAGATATCCACCTATCTCCAGAGGCAATCGCACTGAATGATTATGGTGATGTCAAGAATATCAAAACTGGTAAGCAAATGATTGGGCTAAAATTTTATTTTCCGATGAATCTAGATTTGGATTTCATCCAGATTTTCGTCTAATAAAAGTATGGAGACGATCTGGAAATGTAGAACGCTTAGGACAGGTCCAAGAAGTTTACACATACAGTGGTGGTACAGTAATGGTATGGGGTGGAATAATAGTCGGTGACAGAACGCACCTAGTTTTTCCAGACCGCTTCCTTATAGCTCAACAGTACCTCAACACCATTCTTTAACCTATCATTTGTTTTTTTGCTGGTGATGTTGGTCAAAACTTTCACCTCATGCATGATAATGCTCGTCCACATCTCACACGCCTAGTGACAGACAGGCTTTCCAACGAAGGTATTGATGTATTGCTTTAGCTAGCAAAATCCCCTGACCAGAATCCCATCGAGCATGTATGGGACATGCTTCAATGAAGTATTAATCCACATATGGGTAACATATGCAAGCCGTTTCGTTTTAGTGAGCGTCTAATAGAAGATTGGTCAAATATACCTTAACAGGATATCGACAATATCGTTTGGTCTATAAAAAAGAGATGTAGAGCCGAAATAAACCAGGGTGGACGCCATAGTTTGTATTAATTTTGTTTTTTATTATGACCATATTTTGTGATGACCTAATTTTTTTTACTATACTTAAAGGCATTCTCGTTATTTTTGACATTTCAAGAAGGATCACCTGCTACTATACTGCTTTCAGGCTTTATAATCTCAATCAAAATAATCACTAATAGTGGTATAAATTCAATAGATTTGATTTTTAAGAAATTTAGTGTTGTGAATGATGAAAACCCAATTGATCGACTTTTCCAGATACGATTGCAGAATAGTATTCTTTCTATTGCAGTATATTTTGATTTTAAGTTGGGGGATGTCAATATACATGAATGTAAGTAGTTTTTTTTTAATTTTAGTAAAGGAAATTACATTTTACAGGGAGTAGATTCTTAATGAAAAAGACAACGTAACACTTACTGACTTTTATGATATATATTATATTCTGGTACATATAGGTACACATGCATTTGTACTAAAATATACAATCAATGGGACCCATCCATCACCATCTTCATCTTCAGAAGTCATTATTTACCACTAAGAACTGAAGTCTCCGTCCTTAGATGTTATCTTTTCCTTTCCTGTTGTTTGAATGCTTTCTGACGCTTCTTAAAAAAGCTTGAAGACTTTAACATAATATGGTGTTATAGGCGCGTCTTAATAATTTTATCGGTGGACCAGGTGACTAATGTTGAAGTCATATGCAGAATGGAGAAGGAATGTTACATGCAGAAAAGGCCACATAATGAGAAATGAGCAAAGATATGGCTTGTTACAACTTGTTCTTCGGGGAAAATGTATGGAAAAGGAGAACCAGGGAAAATAATAATTTCTCGGCTCCAGAACCTGAGAAAATTGTTTAACAAGTCTACAACCAGATTATTCAGAATAGCTTCCAGCAAAGTAAGAATGGTTTTGTTAATCGTCAACATCCAGAAGATGAAGATATTCTGGTGTTGGTATGTTCATCCCATAAAAAATATAAAACATCGAAATATTCTTCTTGGTTAAGACCTCAACTAAAGAAATGGATTAGAAAAAAAAGCAGTACATGAACTGTTTAATAATTCTAGTGACATATACACCACTATCCTATGTTTTAAGGATAAAGATCAGAATGCGGGGATTATTTTCGTGTAATGGAAGAAAATATGGATATAAGAATAGTTCGTAATATTTTTGGAAATTTATTAACAACAAGCTCGTCATTTAGATTACCTTCTCTTGTATATTATGATAAAACTACAAGATAACAACAAAAATGATATTGTCAATATGTTTGCTAAATATTTTATTACAGAATATTTGAGTAAAGATCAGGATATTCACATTCCAGATCATCCCCAAAATTTTATAATTAAAACCTGATAGTGTTCCACTTCTTTTTCTTTAGAAGCATATATTTCGAAGCAGAAGCCAGTCCTTTGCATTTGTTTCAGATTATTAGAAAAACCTTTTCTAATGCCAATTCTGAATTACTATGAATAACTATGAATTATTAATTACTATGAATTACTTCAAGTTATACTGGAAGGAAAAGTACAGGACAAAATATCAGTAGGAAGACGCCAGAACTCATGGCTGAAAGACCTGAGGACATGGTTCGACCGCTCATCAGCAGAAATGTTTCCCGCAGCAGTTTCCAAAACCACAATTGCCATTTGGATTGCCAACCTTCTAAAGAAGACGGCGCCACGAGAAAGAAGAATGCCAATTCACGCATATTAAGATCGGGCAAATGTTGTACTATCAGGCGGTGTATTTGCATTTCGAACTTCCAAAGTTGTTAGATTTTTTGATTTCCAAGAAATTTTGTATCCCTTAGGTAACTTTCCTGTGCAAGATATATCATATTCAAAAAGGACAACAAAATGTAATAAAATATCTTTAAAAATTTGCCGCTTTCTTGTACGAGGATTGTTTGAGGACACCATGTATGAGTTTCTCAATGACACCAATTCAAATATGTTATGTTCATGTAGGAACAATATGCACATGGAAAATCCCATATTCAAAATAATATAAAAACCCGACAGACCACATTACAATACAATAGTTTTCTTAAAATTAATAAGTATGCAAACAATACAAGATTATATTGAATACGAGAATATGGAGTGAATACAAGAACTAATAGATATTAATGGATAATAAAAATGGAAAAAGAATATGTTATATGAATATATACAAACAAAAAAATCAGAATTAAGTAATATGGCTAAGCAAGGTTTAAATAGTCAGATTGTGTGTTGATAAATAACGGGTCTGAAACCTAAAATACATCAACGTTGTTTTGTCTATCCTTCGCCACATTCATGCAAATCGCTTTGATCTTATTAAGCACGTTTTTTAATGTCAGGGTATTCGATGATGGGATGTGATCGAGATTTTGGTTCAATTAAATTAAAGATCAAGGACTGTGAGCTATTTTTTAAAGAACACTATATCCATTTCATTACACACACTAAAAAAAGTACAAATTCCAAAGTTGTTAATGTCACGAGGAAAATGGTTAAGGATTTCAGTATTCTTCAAAAAGCAGTAACTAAATCTCAAATGTTGGGAACTAACTTCAAGGGTGTCAGAATATTCGAATTTTCAAAAGATTTTAAGATGGCTTTAAAATTCAAATCGCCTATAACACGGATATTCCTACAAATGTCATGCTCCAAAAAGAACGAACGAAACTTCACGATGTGATAAATTTTAGCTTAGATAGTATAGAACTTCCTCTCAAATACCAGGGTTCTCTCAAGCTAACAGAAGAAAGGAAACAGGACTTTTAAATTTAATTTTAGTTTGTTTTTTTAACGCAACTTATGCTTTGTACAGGTTGACGTTATATTTTTGTAAAAACAATATCCGCAAATAAATATCTTATAATAAATTCATCAAAAATTTTAGTACCAATAAAAGAATCAAAAAAAAAATTAGTAGAGTGCCATATGGAATATGTTCACAGTGAATCATCACAAAATACCTCAAAATTAAAAAACACTATTCAACTTTTGCAATAGTGTTATATATCAAGTGCAGCCTCATATAATTACTTCAGTGAGATACCATTATTAGGTGCAAATATTTTAATAACATTATTAGCAGAGTTTTTAATGTTTCAACACTCAAGAAGAATTATTTAATAGTGGGTTTTACCCACATCCTTGCAATAAAGATAGAATTATCGCACAATATGTAATTTATAACCAGGGGCGTGCGGTGCATGGATGCAAGGGATGCATTGCATCCCCTAAAATCTAAAATTTATTATCAGTAATTAAAACTACATAATCATATTTTAAATTGATTTGTAATAATTCAAATATTTAAAGATAAAATACGTTTTTCAAGAAATCATTAAATTACTTTACGAATGCAATTACTGGCAACAGCGCACGGTGATTGTAATATATCTTTGGATGCATTTTCTGGAACCAATACCAGCCAATACCATTCTGATCGCGCTAGCATCACTTCAATTCGGCAGCACACGTCGACTCTCGGGGCCCGGGCCCAATTTTTATAGATTTGGACCGGCATTTTTAAGAATACTGGATGCAATATTATATTTGCTTACCATAGGCAAGGCGACTGGAGTAGTTCGCATATGACATTGTAATACAGTGCGTGTTTTGCATTTATATTAATTCGAGTAGTTTTTGCTGTGTTTCACGTGTTTTAATTTTATTGTACGTATATGTATATATTTTATTTCATTTTACGTATATGTATATATAATAATTTAAGTAGTTTTTCCGAAATGAATTCAGATTTACCCCAACCGTGTACAAGTTCTCAATCCTGTCAGGAAAACAGTAATGGACAGTGTTGTATTGTGTGCGATTTATTAAAATGTGGATTTTCAAAATTTAACTTTCAAGAAAAGTGTAATATTATATCTGTAGGCAGGCCAAAACCATTACTGGAAATTCAAACCAAGTCGACGAAATGTACACGTTATTTTAACAAAAATATATACGATTCCTTTAAGTGGTTGACAGGTTGTAAAACTCTCTCAAGATTATTTTGTTTTCCGTGTATATTATTTAATATAAGTGATAAAAACGTGTGGAATAGTACGGGTTACTCAGATTTAAATAATTTGCACAAATCTATAAAACGACACATTTTAAGTAAAACGCATTTAGAAGCAGTTATAAAAGAAAAGACTTTTGGGAAAACCCGAATTGATCACGCTCTAGATAATCAGCTTAAAGTTAGTCACCGCATGCATAATGAGCAAGTAAAAAAAAATCGTGAAATATTAAAAAGACTGATTCATATTACATGTTTCCTTGGAGAACATGAACTTAGTTTCCGAGGGCATAATGAAAATTATGAATCTGTAAATAGGGGAAATTTTGTGGATTTAGCAAATTTTTTATCTGAATATGACGAACTATTAAAAAGTCATTTAGATCAATCTACTGTATTTCGAGGTACCTCGAATAGGATACAAAACGATTTGATCAAGTCTGTGGCAGATATTGTTCTGCAAAAAATCAAAGAAGAAATAAAAGAAGCACAATTTATTTCCATTGTTCTAGATGAAACTACAGATATCGTGAATTTGAGTCAATTGTCGGTTGTTCTGCGTTACATCAAAAATAATGGTGAAATACAAGAACGATTTTGGGGATTTTTGGATATAACTGCAGATAGATCGGCAGAAGGTATATATAGACATGTCTGTAATATAGTTGAGGAACTGGACTGTGGTTCCAAACTTGTCGCTCAAAGTTATGATGGAGCTGCCGTAATGGCTGGGCACCTCGGAGGACTTCAAACCAAAGTTAAGGAGAGGTTTCAAAATGCAATTTTTGTGCACTGCTTTGCACACAGGCTAAATTTAGTTCTAGCGCAATCAGTCGCACTCAATAAGACTTGCAAGGTATTTTTCCAAACCTTGAGTGGAATGGCTGCTTTTTTTTCTAAATCTTCCAAAAGAACACATGCTTTAGATGTCATTCTTCAGAAAAGGTTCCCTCGAGCAGCTCCCACCAGATGGAATTACAATGGGAGGTTAGTAAAAACAGTTTCCCAATATCGGCAATCCCTAATAGAGTTATTTGAAAGCATTTTGGAGCATAAAGACCATTGGGACCCTGAAACTGTGAATTCCTCAAGAGGTTATTTGGAATTAGTCAAACGAGATTTTGATTTTAATTTTTTGCTTCAAGTATTTTCTGAAATATTTCCTTATACAGACATTTTATTTGATGTATTGCAGACTAAATCAAATGATATCGGATTTTGTATTAAAAAAATTAACGAATTCGAAGTCCAAATCAACAGACAGAGGGAGCAATTTGATATCATGTGGCAAAAAACTTGCGATCTAGAAGAGATGGAACCCAAGAGAAAACGCATTAGAATTGACGATGTAGGCGACACAAAAATATCTTATAATCGACTTTTTTGTGAAATAATAGATAATATTTCCCAGCAGCTTAAAGAAAGATTTAAAAACCTTTGTGAGTTAAGATTTGTGGAGTTATGCAACTTCAATAAATATGCCGACTGTAGTTTCCCGGATGAGGCTTTTAGTTGTCTAAAAAAACATTATGCAAACTTTTTTGACCTTCTTTCCCTGCATTCCCAACTGTGCGTTTTGTATGCTTCTCAACACTCTATACAAACTGATACTAGTTCTAAAATGCTGACATTTCTTAAACAAACTGAACTGGATGAAGCATATAGTGAGGTTTCAAAATTATGTGACTTAGTGATGACAATACCTGCCACAAGTGCGTCTGTAGAACGAAGTTTTTCTGTACTAAAGCGTATTAAAAACTTTGTCAGAAATTCCACAAGTGAGGAGAGGCTAGCTAACTTAGCAATTTTATCAATTGAAAAAGAACTTATTAAAGAAATGTCTGAAAATCCCAGTTTTTATGAGTCTGTGATAAACGAGTTTGCCAAGGTTGATAGAAGAATAGAGCTGCACTACAAGTAAAAAGGTTAGTAAGTCTTTTTATCATTTCCTTTAATTTGCATCCCTTTCTTCTAATGTCACGGCACGCCACTGTTTATAACAGATCATACTTGAAATCCATAAGGAAATAAATTTACATGTTTGGGAAATTTTTAAAATTTTCACGAGACTATCTAATATACAAAGTGTTTCTCTAATATAAGTAAAGAGTATTTGACCAGCACAATTTTTGATGCCAAAATATAAAAATTTAACTGAAATAACTTACGATAAAATATTCTCCTTTATGAGATACAGATTATTTATTTATTTAAAAATTTTAAAATTTCTCTCCTGTCCTTTAATATATCCTGATTATTTTGCAGCAAGTTCGAGTAATTTAAAACACATAAATTGGTAGCACAAAATACTTTCCCCATTATAACCAGAGTTGTACGGCGGGGTAAAAAAATGAGTATTTTTTTGGAAATACAACACATACAACATACATTATAGAATAATATAGCAATTGTGAATACTGTATGAAACTAGTTCATGTATATGTATTATTATTTATTTTTACATTTTGTGGTTCCTCGTAGATATATTCAACAAGGAGATAAAAATGAATATCTGGCTTCGAGCCATGTTGTATGGTTGTTATTTAAAAGAACATTTATCATCATCATCTTTAGCTCGACAATCCTCCGTGGATCCTAGCCAACTCTAAAATTCGTCGCCATTCTGTTCGGTTTCTGGCAACGTGTTGCCATCTTCTGATCTCTAGTATCCCAAAATCGGTCTCAACTCCATTTAACCACCAAAGTCGCGATCGGCCTCTCCTTCTTCCTACAGGTGTTCCTGTCGTTAGCTTTTTCTTTGTTTCCATCTAAGTCACTTCGTTTTAATATAATGTATCTTTCGCTCGAATATTCCCAGAAGTCTTTCATCCTTCTGCGATAATGCCCATATTTCGGCCCATACGTGAGGAAAGGTCTCAGCAGTGTTTTGTATATAATAATTTTAGTTTTTCTTTGGATATTCCTTGAGTGGAATTGTTTTTGGAGTCCATAGTAAGGTTTATTTGTCTTTTAATTTCTTCGCTTGTTTTTTTCTTAGTAGTCACTAGCGAGAATGTCATCGAGTGCCATAGTCTGAGGACTAGTACGCACTCCAATGTGCATCGCCCCACCACGAATTTTCCTATTGGCTATTTACTTGAAAATCCCTATTTGTCGCTCGAACAGCACATATAAATATAGGTGATTTTCATGTCAGCCAGCCTCATCCACTCCAAATCCTATCCAAACTCCCCTTCCTTCCTACTATTTTACTGGACCTTGCCAGCAATAAACTCCCTGATGAATACATTGACATCCTGGAGGCAACTCCACTCATCTATCGCAGCAGTCATTATACTTAAATGTTCACTTCGAGCTTGCCTAGACAGAGGGGATCTTCTGTGGATTCCCGTTCCCATTGCACATGATACCTGTCTATTGTAGAGGTTACAGCAACAGATGTCCTCTCGCGTCGCGTTCTCACAAGTTACTAATATCAATAACATTCAATAACATTCAATATATTTACTAATTACAAATATTTTTTAGATTAATAACTTTCTGAAAAGAATTGTTTTACACACACCTTTCACCTCTGAGTGTCCAGGAGCTCCTCCGACGACGAACCCAGTGGACCACAACAAAAAGAGAGACACCAAACAAAACAAACCATGTCCTGAAGAGGCAAAAGGACTATAACAGGACATCAAACACAAATCCAAGAAAAATACACCAAGAGAAAGAAGACAAAAGACAATGAGACTGTCAGCCAGCCCAGTCCTCCACGAGCTCTCTTAGAGCATAGTGCTCTAGGGGCTCTGTTTCCTGCTTTTTGACTCTGTGGCTGAGGTTTTATTCGACTACAACCTGATGTTTCATTTTGACTTAGTATACTGTTGTAAGAAATATCTTAATTTTTTCAAGACAAGACAACAATCTACAGATCGTCCGGCGTATTTTAAGGTGTTTAATTATCACTCCGAGACGACAAGAAAAGGTATGTGAAGCTGTCAACACCTTTAACACTGGCTTCGGGACATGTTGTGTGGTAGTTAGATATTAAAATCGTTGAACTATGAACAGAAGAATGCTGGATATAAACTGGTAAGATCATGTCACAAATATCAAGGTATTGAGAAGAACGAAAAAAAGGTTTGAGCATCATTTGCTCAATCTTTCATAAGCGTCAACATGGTATAATAATCAGAAAAATGAAATCATGATTATATTGGCAATTTTAGAATTATATTGATTAAATAACCAAAAACATTTGTTATTATTAATAATATAAATTTTATGAAATAACTGTTTAAGTTTAATATTCCACAAAATAATAATTTTAATTAAATATATTAATATATATATATATATATATATATATATATATATATATATATATATATATTATATAATCGTACGCTATTGATACGGGAATGTTTCAAATTTCAATGACAGTTCAGTGTTTTCAAAACTGTTCAAAGTGTCGCCGCTTTTTTAGAGTAAGAATTTTGTTTATGTTTTTATTTCTTACACAATTTGATTCACAATATATTATATATTAAGAAATTGTATTTATTAACACATATTTTTATCTTAGTAGCTCTAAAAACTAATTATTGTTGTGTGCTGTAATCGTGCTATGCCAAAAACAACTGAATAATCTGTAGAAAGCTGATAAGCTTTAATAGATTATTTTGAACAAGAAATAATGGCCTGGCGTTTTTACTATTAAAGTCCTAAAAGAGGTAAGTTTAAAATTTAGAGTATATAATTTTGGATTAAAATGTTTTCTTATATATTATAGTGTGTTACAGTAGTCTTAAAACTAAGTGTATCTACTGTTATTTACTAAATAATATTTCTTAAGCTGATAAAAATAATGAACTTTTAAAATCAATTTTGAAATTTGGGAAATATGATTTTTTTTATTTTAAAAATCCAATTGATTTATTATATTCTTAGATAGTACATTTTAATAATTCCTCACTTATTAACTATTCTGATTTTTTGGCAACGATGTGGGGTTCTGACGTTGTAAATCTTGAATGACATGCACTCATTTTTATTTGAAAAATTCTATATCTATCCATACATGGAAGATAGAGTTGAGGAATGGTCTGTTTTTTTCTGATTAAAAAATTTGAGGATCTGTTTAGAGCACAAGCATAAAAAATATTAATTGCTGTGAGAAACTTCTCCTGTACCTTTTGTTCGAAACCAATAAACCATTTTAACAAAGAAATTGCAATTATTGGATGAAAGACAAATAAGTAGTACAAATAAGTTATGACGTTATGAGCTACTTCTATCTACTAAATTGTAACAACTAAACGCTGATTGGCAACCGATTGTCTGGCACCTGTTAACAACTTTATGTTTTCTACAAATGTATGGACAATTTACTTTAAACTAGTTGTATTCCGAGTCACGAACAATGTGTTACAATACATATATTATATTTCTGGATCTCAGGCCACTTTTGTTCTATGCTTTCCAGTCACTATAGTACAGCATCTCAGTTTTACCCATTTGTTACATATTATATCAATAAAAAACAAAATAGAAACACACACATGCAAAACTTTACTAATTTACTTCTATTACATAATAAATTGGAACAATTCACTGACTTGGCCTAAAATTGCATAAAAAAATTGTAGAATAAAATAAAAAACCATAAGGTACTTAAAGGCATCTACAGCTAAATATGCGAAAACACTAACACTAACTAGATAAAAAGCCTAATTAAGTATTAATGTTTATTATATATTTTTAATTTTCAACCAACTTTGTATAGGGGGGTCTGCAGATTTTTACCAAATTTTAGTATATCATTTGTACCTTGAAAAAGAAGCCTATAGCTATTTATCTCAGGCACTCTAGGTACCCCTGGGCCTAAGATATGCCCCTCAAAATGGTCAAAAATACACATTTTTTAGCCTATATATAAAAAACTATATCTCTGAGCCTATTTTAACTCACAATATCTATTTTTTTTTGTGGTTGTTGTAACGTTATTTTTTTTATGAAATAATTTACAAAACCGCAAAAGAGAAGTTTTATTTTATAGGTCAAGAAGAATGAAAAGAAAAATTACAACATTTTATGATTTTCAATTAACTGTCTAAATGTAACCAAATGGGAAAAAAATTGTAGAAACAAGTAAATTAAAGGATTTTTAAATATCTTTCAAACGAGCTTTGGTAAATTAAAATCCATTTAGTATATTAGAAGATACAAAACAGACGATACTGTTTAAAAATAGTCAATTTTTCGAAAATCGCATTTTTTATCATTTGTAAACTAATAGTACTTTTTCCTGACAATCTCAAATTGCATAATTTTTTTTTGAAAGTAGTTCCATTCGTATACAATAATGTATACTTATAGAATTTTTTCTTTTATAAAAAAGAATTAAAAAAGGAGTAAGGCAAGGTTGTATACTGTCCCCAATGCTGTTCAATTTATATGTAGAAAAAGCCTTCGCAGAAGCAGTGGAGGACTCTAATAAGGGTATTAAAGTTAACGGCATATTTATTAATAACATCAGGTATGCCGACGATACAGCCATAGTGACAGATAACATCGAAGATCTTCAATGCCTTTTAAATGATCTAACTCTTGCAAGTGAAGCTCGGGGTTTGAAAATAAATATCAAGAAGACAAAATCAATGATTATAAGTAGAAATGATTACCCCAACGCAAAGATATATGTCTCTGGAGAAGAAATCGAACAAGTCAGGCAATTCAAATACTTGGGATGTTTGCTGAATGAGGGTTGGGACCCCGAGAATGAAATAAAGAGCAGAGTTGAACAAGCCAGAAATGCTTTTTTGAGGCCTCGTAAGTTTCTGACTGATCGCAAATTGGACTTCAATCTCCGATACAAGATGCTTAAATGTTACGTGTGGCCTGTTCTCCTGTACGGAATGGAAGCATGGACGTTAAAGGCCAGTTCCATTAACAAACTTGAAGTGTTTGAAATGTGGTGCCTGCGTCGAATGCTCAGAATATCATGGACGGACAGGGTCAGAAATGAGGAAGTATTCAGAAGAGCGGGCTTACAGGATAGGGAACTTTTTAATTATGTAAAAAGTAAGAAGACTGCATACTTGGGGCACATTATACGAGGAGAACGATACACTTTTCAGCAACTGATTCTCGAAGGGAAAATAGAGGGTAGGAGAGGTCTCGGACGTAAAAAAACGTCATGGCTGCGCAATATTCGACAATGGACAGGAATCCACAGCTATGAAATGCTTCGCAATGCTGCTAAAAACAGAATTATTTAAACCAGAATATTTAACATCTCACCTGACAAGACGATGTACGGTGGACGCCTACGCAGATATGCACGGCACCTTAAGAAGAAGAAGAATAGAATTTTTTGGTCCACATCCTTACCTATTTTTTTTCTATCGCCTAAAATTTGAGGTTTTTGCTTCATAAGAAAGCCAACACATGTGGTCGTTAATGATTTCTATCATCTGTTAGAACATTCTGCAACATTATATTAAAACTCAACGAATTATTAAAATACATGACAAAACCTAAATAATTTCAACTGTTTAAGAAAGCCTTTAGATTACGTTAGTTTAGGTTGGCAGTCAAAAACCAAAGTTATTGCAGTTTGAATTTTAACTTTAATCTGACCTATTAAATATGTGAATGATAATTTTGCTTACCGGGTAAGTTTTTAAAAAGTGACAATTTTGATTTTAGAAAATGTAGACTGAAAAAATACTGTTAATTTCTTCACGAAATATTAAAAAAATAATTACAAAGACGATTACAAGCGTTCTGCAGAGAAAATGGACTTAAAATGAAAAACAAAAGAAAAAAAATTCAAGCTCGTTAGTAATAAACTCGTTTTGCCCTAAAATTGCATAGATTAAACTTTTTTTTAATATAATAAAGATCGATGAATATTATAAGGCATTCTAATTTCCTAAAATCTAAATTTTTGACACTTTATAAAAACTTGACATTCTCTGAAAACAATTTAAGCAAAATTAGCCTTCACATATTTAATACCTTAGCTTAAAGTTGAAATTAAAACTGCCTTAACTTTAGTTCTCAACCTCCAAAAGGCTTCCTTAAAAACTTAAAACTTAGGTTTTGTTATATATTTTAGTATTTTGTTAGTTGTAATATTGCAGAATAATCAAACAAATGAGAGAAATCATTAAATCAGTTTACAAATGATAAAAAATGTTATTTTTAAAAAACTAACTTTTTTAAACAGTTGTATCTTCGAATCTTACCACAGATTTTACTTATGGATTTAAATTTACCAATGCTCGTTTAGAAAGTATTGAAAAATCTTTTAATTTACCTTTTTCCAAAATGTTTTTCCTCGTTTTGTTAAATTTTGACAACTAATTGAAAATTTTAAAATTGTGAAGTTTTCTTTCTGTTTTTCTTAACTTATAAAATAAAACTTATCCTTTGCTTTTTTGTAAATTATTTCAAAAAAAAATTGACATGATAACAAAAAAAATGACATATTGTGAGTTAAAACCGCTCCACTAGGCTCAGAGATATGGCTCTTCAAATATAGAGTAAAAAGGTCATGAGCTTCATTTTTAGGCATTCAATAAAAATAGTTAAAGGCCTGTGCCAAGAAATTCGATAAGTAGACATTATTGTATACATATAGAACTACCCTCACCCAAATTTGATTGCAATTTGAAATTGTCAGGAAGAAGCTTATCTTTTGCAGATAAAATATTATAAACTATCATAAAAAATTTGACATTATAACAAAAAAATGAGACCTTGTGAGTTAAAATAAGCCCACTGGGCTCAGAGATACAGCTCTTAAAATCTAGAATAAAAGGGCTATTTTTCTTTATCTCTTCGAGAGGCATATCTCAGGCCCATGGGCATCTAGCGGACATTGCTTGCAGCGATGGTTCATGAAGAACAGAAATGGATTATGAGCTGTCTATGAAACGGACTATGAAATATGACATGAGGAAGGCCCTGTAAAAGTTGGATAAATGATGTAGAGGAAGATCTTAAAACCATGAACATCAGGCAGTTGCGAAGGAAAGTGTCCAACAAGACAGAATGGAAGAATATTGTTAAGCAGACCATGACCCACAAAGGGTTGTAGTACCATTAAAAGAAGAAGATACTGCTTATTAATACTTTACTATGCTTCTAGTATTACCTCTTAGATCCATCATTGCTAGCAGATTAAAGAAATAATTTTATAGACTGCTCACTACACATTTTGTTATAAAATTTATGTTAACTCCAATAAAGATCAGACAAGGATGAGCTTTAAATGATAATTTAAAAAACTGTTCTTCTCAGAAATTTTTGATTTATAATAAAAAAAAATAAGATTAGACAAAAAATGATAGTATTTACAAATTTCTTGTAATTTTCATGGATTTCAAATTGTATATCTTAATATACAATTAAGCAAATTAAATTAAACAAGGAAATGTGGAAGTCCAAAGATCATGAGGAAGATCTCCAAATAGATGGATCCACCAAATTACAGGAAAATGCATGAGTTAAAAAGAAATGTAATTAGACAGTGATCTTTAGAGACAAACAATACATGATATCAGGATGACCACTTCACTCCCTCCAGGGGGTAAGGACTGAAGAGAGATATTAATATCATCATGTTTATATTGTTTTTTCTTATTATTGTTTTCTTTGCTTATTTGTAATCATTTTAAAGTGATTTACATATTTATTAGTAACAATGTAGCATTGTCAATAAAAATATCTTGTGACAATAAAGTATATTTTGATTTATTGTAAGAAAAATATTTCTGGTGTTCAGTATTCATCTAATTAGATCTTCTGGAAAGTTTTTCTTAGATCTTCTTTCTATTACTTGATAATTGGACAACCTTCAGAAGAGTTGTTTGGTATGGTCTTCTATTCAGATATTGTGCTTTTATAACTCTTGACTGAATCAACTCTTTGGCAAATTGAATTTTGAGATCTTCATATATGGTTTGATTTGAGATGTAACATGATCAATTGATCATAAAGTGGAGTGTTTTGGACTGATCTGTTTGTAATATTTTTGTATCTGATGGCTTTGCACAGCTCTATATGTCCAGATAGGCTTCAGGACCACTTTTGATTATTTACATTCAATTGATAACTGTGATTTTCTTCTGATTAGCCAGTTCATTTGCCTAGTTTTAAGAGTTAATTGTTGTTTCTCAGCTTTAAAATGGTCTCTCCAAATTAGTTTTTGATCCACTCGAAGTGTAAGATATTTTACCACCAGTTACTACCAGAAGAAAGTTTGTGATACATTGCAATGTCTTTTGATAAATATACTTTTGTTGATTTAGTGTTATTACCTTTCTACACTTATTGAACCACTGCTGCAGTGTATTAAGGTGATTTTGTAAGTTTTGGAGCATTGCTTTGTTATCTGTTGGTAGGTCTGTTGTGTAGATAAGGTACAGAAAGGGAGCTAGCACACTGCCCCGTGGTACTGCTGAGTTGATTAGCTTCCAGTTGCTTACTGCATTGTCCATTTTTATTTGAAAGCATCTATCTTGCAAGTAAGATTTTAATAGTAGACACATTTGAGTCAGAATTACTTTTTCATCATATATAGCAGTCATTCATGTCATATTTGTCAAAATCTTGTTATAAATTGAGGAATAGGAATAGGGAGGCACATACCTTTTTTTCTGCATGTATAATGTGGTAATATGGACTAGGTGTAAATACATAAATAAGAAATAACAAATTCCAATGAACTTCATGCCCAATTGGTACTCTATATAAGGAATTTTCCTGTTAATTGTATAAGTAGATGGTAAAATTCCTAGCTGTAGAGCTATGTGAATGACTTAACAGGATATCAATAAAAATTTTCAGAAAAGCAATCTCCTCTAGTGATTTATGACAGTCAATACCCTGTAGTTAGATACATCCATAAAAAGGGAATAAAATCGTGAGGTTTTGGGTAATTCCTACTTTCATTTTTAAGTTTTAATGTTTTCAATGATGAATTATTAGATTATAGAGGTGGTAAGCAGCTTGGTCATTTAAATTTGGTGGAAAATATAATTTAGAAGATCTAAATAACCAGTACAAAATAAGTTAGTGCCAACAAATGATTCTGAAAGACTGAATATTACTTGAAGATGCAAGCTTCCAATTTAGAAATTGTTATGAAGCAAACAGTGATATTCTTTCAAACATTTCCCAGTTTTAAAGTAAATATTATAATAAATTACTTAACAAATACAATTTGCCAAAAAACAGCAACCTAAATAAAAAAAGTGACCAAAAGTATTCATTTTTCATTATTATTACATGACACCTAGTAAGAATAGAAAGAAAATAATAAGAAAAAAATAACAAATAAAAGAAGAGAAATGAGAAACAAAAAGTTTTGTGTTAATTATTTGCACATATTTGCTATTAAAGTAACAAATAATTGCACTAATTATTTGTTACTTTTTTGAGCATAGGTTGAACAACACTTTGAATATTTCTACATTGTACAAGTACTTAATTATATTAAATCAGTTTTGTGTAATTATATTATGTAACTATGTTAGTACCATTATAATGAACAGCACAAAGCTGTTAGTTTATTATAAAAACTGTTTAAAGGAGAGAGATACATTAGATCTAAGATACATTTCCTTGTAATATTTTATGACTGTCACTCAGAGTTCTCCACAAAATGTTAAAAAAATACAATATCAGGACATGCAGTACCTAATAAGGATTTTAATAAAATGTACACCTTAGGCTGTTACACTTTTTAAAGTAGAAAAAGTACTATTGTCAAATATAGTTACATTTAAGTACCTTATGAATTATAAAATGTTTAAAACTCTTCTTTTACAATAAATGCTTCACATTAAATAATTATAAAGTAAAATAATATTAAGTGACCAAATAAATCTATAAAAAAACATAACAATATGACAAACAAAAGCAAAACATTGACTTCCTACTTAACATAAGGCAAGAACATTGAAGCTATTGGAAAATTTCCTTGATAAACTTAATCATAACTGATATTATATTAAATTGTATTGATGTAAATTGGAGCTGCTTCTGCATTATCAGCTTTGTACCAATATTTATTTACATACCACATAAGATATCAACAGAATGATTTATTTATACTATATGTATCACATCAATCTTTAATGTATCACAGACTTGTTTTTCAACAGATTATTAACCTTCCACAGGAAGGTAATGCTCTTCAAAATTGTAAAATTTGTAAATGAACTTTTTTTGTCCCAAATGTTCTACTAATGCATTAAACCAATGTATTCATAATCTCAAACACCTGTTGATTCAAAATGTTTGAAAAATTGAACTTCTGCCTAAATTTGATCAAGTTATATCGTTTTAATTATTTATTTTATTGATTTAGAAATCATATCAGTAGTAGACCTAGTTTTTGATGTCAAGTCAAAAAGATTGGTCCTCCCCCTATTTTAATATTTATTCAATTTAAGCCCATGAACATATTTAACCTTAAATTACTTGTATATCTTCAGATAGATCAAAAAGAACATTCATTAAAATCTCGTTAAAATCAATTCCCAGTATCATTATTTTGATAAAACAGTCAATTTGAAAATAACACTATATTATTTTTATATTGCTTACTTACCTAAAATAGCTTGTATTGCTAAATCTGCTGCAAACGAATCCATTATTCGTTATCTTAACACTAATACACAATCATCGTCAATATTTTTCAAAACAAAAACCACCTGTTTCACATCTCTAATAAATTTTCACAAGTTTTAAAAGTTTTCATGTTCTCCTTAACACGTTTTTTGACAGTTCCACTTATCTACTTCATACAACTGACATTTACCAACAACTTTTGACATTTCATAATAAACTTGAATGTTTACTTTTTTTAATGTTGGTTAGCCTGAAACATCTTTAGACAAATTAGGCCTGCATAGCAATAGGCTAGAGATCCACGTTGCGAATATTAATTTGAATATTATATTTTTAACAATAATTATACAATTATTTTAGCAAAATGTATTATTTACTAATGTTATTGGGAATTAACCAAACTTTAAATTTAAAACACGTTTATATTGACGTTTATTTCCATTTTTAAAATCGTTTTTAAAATATAAATTAGTTTCATAAACGTGTTTTAAACTGAAATTGTGGTTGAATCCCAATAAAAATAGTAAATAAGATTAGATTGCGACAACAAAATAGCTTAACAAATTTATATAATTTCAAAATGGCATTACAATGTCCTACAACAACATTTAATTCATTTTTAATTTTATTTATTCGCACTATAAATATAAATTAATGAAATTATAAGTGCCTTGATTTTTATTAAAAATAAAGAATAGAATATAATAAATAACATCATTGTGTGTTGTGTGTTGTGAACAGATTATTGAGTTTAAAGTTATTTTTTATAATATATTTATAATTAATGGACACTAGTTACGTGGATTGAACATTTTTGGAGTATTTAATGTGTTCATTGATAAATTTTTGTTAATATCTAAATTTATTCAATTTATCTAAACTCAGACATATTTCACTTTTAACGCATGTGTATTAAATTTTCTGACACTTCATTCACAAAAACTAATTTATTGATTATCAATGTATAGAACATTCAAATGCACATGCAAGAATCTGTCATAAATTGAACTACTTGATAGGGTGTTTTCAGGTCACATGACACATTGCTATGTTTTGAACGGAGTTTAAGAAGGACTGAAGATTGACCTACTACCAGCTGTTTACAATTTACGTGAATGTGATTAGAGAATGGCCGCTAGTTCTTGCCCAATTTTCAAAAAAAGACATTCCGAAATGGTTAATATGTAAACAAAACCAGTTGGATTAGATATTTTGAGATAGCAGTGCAGCATGTAAAGTAAAACATAGATTTTAAGACCAACGTATATACGTTGTAAAAACAAATAAATACATTGGTTTCTTTGATTACACAGATCAAAAATAGCCCAATATTTTCCATGTAAGTGTTCTGAATTTTATTCTAGGCTTATTTAGAAAAGTAATTATTTACTCATATTTAATGTTTTCATTTTATAGTTCATGTGTAGGAGTAGAATCGTATAGGTTATGTATTTGTGTAAGTTTTGATAAAATTTTATTGCTATATTATAATCAAAATTCTTTAAAAGTATAACATAAAAACACAATTAAACTTTTATTTAGTTTTAAAGTAAATAATTGTTATAAAGGTTTTACTGGAAGACTATGTTTGTTTTTTATATAAAACTTGTCATCATGGATAAAGTCCTTGTATATACTGTATTTAAAATAGTTATTTCCTTTGTGGACAGGTAAACAGTCTTCATTTTGAAAATTAACCAATAATAATTACTATTGCACAAAGACCACAACCCTGCTGTTAAAAAGGTGAATCATCAGTTAATGACTTCTGTGTAAAATATATGAAATAATCATTGAAATTTATTATTTTTCCCACATAATGTTATTCATTTAATAGATTTGAAGTATCCATTTACTGATGTATGTATTATACCTGTACTGCTTTGGAAATATCAATTTAAAAAAGCAATGTTAAATTTTTTCAGTTTTAATTCTTGCTATGCTAATAATCTCAGTATGTTTAAACCATGTATCAATAAACAAATATTTAGGGACCAAAGTTTTTACAGTAAAAATTTAAAAAAATATTTAACTGAAATAATATAGTCACCACAACCAATGATATAAAATGGATATGTTACAGCTGTTACAGGATAAAGAATACATCTCTTTTTTAGTAAATTTGGGAAATTTTATCTAATTACAAAGTGTATTCATGCAAATGACAATAAATTCTAGACAAAACTGGTACATTTGTAAGTATTAAATAGTTATTTGATGCAATGCATAGAACATTTTTAAGTGATTCATTGCTTTCACACACAATTTTGTTATAAAGAAAAACATGTTGGCTACTTTATAAATGCTTTGACAAAAATATTCAATATATGTTTCTTTTAAGATAATAGTGTATATACTTATAAGAGATATTTTTTGATATTTGCTCTATAAATGTAAGCTTATTATTCAGAAATCAGAAATTCGTGTACTGATCATCACCATAAGTGGCTTGACAATCCGTTGTGGATCTTGGTATGCTCACAAAAAAGTCGCCACTCTGGTCGATTCCTGGCCTTCCACATTATCAATCTATCTCATTTGTGGTCGTCCTCTGCTTCTTGCGCCTCTTGTTTTGAAAATGTTAATCTCTTCATGTATTCGTGATCTGACTTCCTAGCAATGTGTCCAGCCCATTTAAGTCTCTGCATTTTAATGAATTTCACAATATCTGGATAGGTGTAAAACTGATAAAGTTCAAAGTTGTATCTTCGAAACCATAGCCCATTTTCATTTACGGCCCCAAAAATCTTTGTAATAATTTTTCTCTCAAAAATACCAAGAAGCCTTTTATCATTTTGAGAAAAGTCCATGTTTCAGCCCCATATAACAAAACCAGTCTTATTAAGGTCTTGTATATATTAAGGTTTACTGCACATTTTATATTTTTCTGCCATATAAGTACTATTAGTTTATAGATTTCTGCAAAAAAATTGATCAACACCTTTTTATACAATTCTGAACATATTTCATCGATTCCTGGGGCTTTATTGTCTTTGAGTTTTAGGATCACATTTGACACTTCTTCTCTTGTTGGGTCTTCACTGTGTAGTTGACGTTGTAGATTTTGTTGATTTTCTATGTTGTACTCTCCTTCAATATCATTTATATTTAGATGTTCACTGAAATGTTGTGAGCATCTGTTAAGAACTGAGTTTTTATTATGTAGAATTTCACCATTAGTGTCTTTACAAATTTTTAATTGTGGTTTAACTTCTCCACGGCTAGTATTTAACACACTTATATGTAGTATAGATTCTTGTACTGATACTAGGTTATAAAACTATTATAGTGTTTTACCAATAAGACGAGCGGTTCTAATTTATGTAAATTTATTAATAATAAGCTTACAGTATGATAATATCTTATCAATTGACTAAACTAATATCTATCACTTAAGATGTGGGTGATAGCTTGATGTTCTGGTGTTTTGTACATTCTTTGTTAATGTTTGTTATTTACTGTTCCTACCTTTATTTTTTGTATGATTAAAATTTAAATTTAATTTAGGTAAGGGATCTAAGAACATATGGCCTACCAATTGTATTTCAAAAAAACTCGTTTGTTTCAGTACCTATAAACAATTTTGTAATAGAAAATATGTCTTCAATTATTTCTATAATTGTTTAGTTGTTTTTTTTGTATTGTATATTTTATTTGGTTGTGAGAGTTTCAGTCTGATCAGATGATTACTTTTGGGACAATATTTAGAATACTTGATACACAGCAGTTATTTCTCTTATACTTAAAAAAACTATCCCATTGTTTATTTCGATTATTGTAGGTTGCAATAGAACATACGCTCAAATATAATGGAAGAGATAACGACAACACCGCCAAAAAAGGAAAGAACCTTTCCTAGACTAGATCTGTCAGACCAGTCAACATTAACTGCTGCAGAACAACCAGTTTTAATAGTTCAGTCGCCGAAAACTCCGACTCTTTCTAAAAAATTAAAGGCTGTTAGCCTCGATTCAGATCCACCAGCTCAATCGACGAGCCTCGAAGTATCCCGGGATGTATTTTCCATGCCAAACACCCCGAAGAGACAAATCAAACAAAAACTCTCTTGTGATTTTGAAGATGGACCACATAAGTCAATGTTGGCCCCTAGCTTGAATTCGAATTTAAAGAAATTTGCGTCAAATACCAGCATTTCAGGTAAATATTGATTTATTAGCCAAAATCAACCAAAAGTGTAAAAAGTTATTACTATTAAAAAAATTAAAGATAAATCAATTTTATTTATAAGACTTGAACAAAAATGATGGTGAAATAGATAGTTAAGTGGAAATAAAATTTAAAAATTAAAAATAAAAACAAATAATGTGAGACATGCAAAAAGCCCTAAACATTCTGTTTTTACGATTACACTATGATTCAATAAATTTTAAAATGCATATAAAAACAAATGTTTCTCCACCTCTCTGATCAGCTATCTTGTAAGTTTTGATTAGTAATTTCCACTGTACTTATAAGTCCTTTTTACTATACATTTGGAATCAAATTCTATAAGAACGTTTTGAGAATTTGACAGTAAACATTCTTTCTACCCCCTTATCATTTTATCCTAACCACTACCACATATTTAATTTTGTAAATTAGCTGTTTCTTATGTTGTAAATCCATATTCAAATTTTCTCTCATTACATATTTTCAGGATCACAAACTCTGAAAACCTTACCAGAAGTAATGACACTACATGATTTTTCCGATGGACCCGTCACAGTGCCAGTAAAAATCAAAGCCAAAGGACTCTTAGAGCGTCGTGGATCAAATGCCAGTCTCACAATCGATTTGGGTTCTAACCCTAGTATTGCCGACGTTAAACCTGTTGCGTTCAACAGGCTCAATACAGCAAAAAGTGTCTCCAACCTCAACTTATCAACGTTTGATTCGGATAAAAGTTGCAGTTGCTTAAAAAAGTGCGAAGCTCACGTTGTCACGAAGTCCTCTATCGAGAGGAGAAAATCGCAAGAGGCGTGCGGAAACTGTACCATTTATGAATCTGTTCCAAGTATTATGAATAGCTGCAAGGTTTGTATAACAGACTGCTTACTTCGAAATTTTATTAACTTTTACAGGAATTTAAGCTTATATAAAATTACACAAATGATTTTTGCGTTA
Organism: Diabrotica balteata; assembly: GCA_918026665.1. Lineage (NCBI taxonomy): Eukaryota > Metazoa > Arthropoda > Insecta > Coleoptera > Chrysomelidae > Diabrotica > Diabrotica balteata. Next base: position 153,149,781 of record OU898278.1, on the reverse strand, counting down.
TATGAACTCAGTGTATTCGGTTTTAATGTATTGCAATTGTGTTTGCTACCGGCTAGTTGCATCCAATTTTCTGCATGTATCAGTACATTATTTTTAATGTTGCTCAAATCATATGTATAAAATTTTAACTAAATCATGACATCTCTATGTCTGTCATACCAACGCTTTATAATTAAATTAAAATTAAAATATATATATATATATATATATATATATATATATATCTATTAGCGCAACTGTCCTCAAAAAATTCCTCTATACTATAGTAACATTTAGATAATAAAAACTTTTTGATTGCTCTTCGGAATATTGCTTCAAAAATCTTATATCAAGTGGTAGGTGATTAAACACTTTCTTACCAGTGTAAATAAATTATTTTTAGTTAATGTAGAAGAGAGAATTGAAAGTGGAATAACATAATTTAGTTTAGTGTTTTTGGCTGTTCTTTCAGTCAACAGCAAATTTGAACAGTTTCTATTGCTACGTTATATTGATTATGTTTAATGTACATTTTGGGAACAATCAAAACAATTAAGGCACATGTTGTGGTAAAAATGTGAAACATTTTTTCTTTTGTCTTTATGACCCTAAGCGTCTTTGCTATCTGGGCAATTTTCATTCATTTAGATCCTTCTTTTACCCTTCTCGGTCCTCTTACATTCATAAGTAATCCTCCTCATCGTTCAACCAACTGCTTCTAGGTCTTACTTTGTTGGATGGTTCCTCGTTTGGTTGTTGGTTTCCTAGTTGCTTTTGTGACTTTTCAATTCTGGAGATGTTATAGTCATTCCACTCTCTGACTTTTTACTAATCAACTCAATAATTCCGTTGTGTTTTCCCCATTTATCATCGTTATCTTATAACGAACCATATACCTTTCTCGAATATCCACAGTTGTTCTTCATCTTTTTTTTGTCCTAATGCATATTTTGATTTTTATATCTAAGAATTTGGATGCAATTAATATATTATTGGCGTAGTAGAAGATATCCACCCATTAAAAGGTTCACTCATTTCTGAGCCCTCTTCTGAGGCATATCTTGTCTTTTGCAGTGAGGTCAATTGTTTTCTCCTAAGAGTTCGTCAGCTTTTTGGTGCATTGCTTAAGGCAACCCTTTTTCCCCTCTGCCATGCATCCCCTGGGCATGATGGTATTACACCTTGGTATTGGGAAACACAGTAATCGAAGCACAAATCATCTGACAATATGACGATCCAGTTGTGGTGAAGTTGTGATTCGTTCACTGAGTATGGTGTAAGTGTTTATGTGTGTGTTTGTGCGGATCTGTGTGTGTTTTATATCTGAATGTGGCCATGTTCAATCAACTAATCTATAGTAATGACAATGCTAGGTCATGTTCTCGATTGGTTCACAGGTGTTTATTTGGTTACACCATTGAACACTTCTTGTCAGGTTGAAAACATCTCCATCATGGTTGCCTGTGTTGTATTTTTTCTTTTGTATTTCTATTCTATTTTATTTCTAGGTCGAATTTCTGCAGCCTCTTTTTCAGTTGTGTATAAGTTTCATAGACAAAATAAACAGTAAAAGTGGACATAAGGCATACTTTTTTGTTCTGTATATGCTTTACTCATTTCTATTCTACAAGGTCTTACAATAAATAAATAAAATAGAAACAATATTTACTGTGTTATATACTAGAAGGTTACTAGAATGTATTTCGTAATTTTATATTGTTTTTTTTTATGTATAAAGTGCATATAGTCAAATTTGCCATGTGTCTTAGTGATATCGAAATAAATTTTTCTTAATAAGTTATCAAAGTACAGACTTGTCTAACGGTTAAACAATTAATCACAATCCAACCTTACCTATCCACCAACAGCATGGCTGATGGCAAAGTGGCCTTGTGTCTTAAGGTTTGTTTAGCAGAAAATGGGTGACTGATTGACTTCAATTAGTGCGGTCGTAAATATTATTAAATTTATCTGACTTAGCCCATTGTTAAGACCTTGTACCTAGATCATTGTTACCCGAAACTGGGCCTTTTATACTATTATCGGTTAACCCAGGATGTTTATAATCGGTACTAATTAAAGTCAACCATTTACTGCTAAACAAACTGTACCTCCTGTGGTTTCTTATTCTGAAGCATTTTTTTATGTCTATTAAGCCTCTGTTTTCATTTTTTTTTTATCACTATGAGGCTTTAAAATTCTTACAAGTTGTTCAAATATATTATATAGTTAAGATTCGTTTAAATACAAAATGTTTTCTTCTTTTATCAGATTGTCAAATGCCAACAACCAAAACGTTGCAGTTGCTGCACTAAAACTAGAAGGAAATCTTTGTCTAATGAAAACCTTTATATTCCACCTTGCGGATTTTGCCAGACAGGCGCTTTGAAGGAGTGTACAGGCACATCTAAACATTGCAAGGGGTACAGAAAAGCCTATTATCCCCGTCAACCTGATCTGGAAACGACGCAGTTGTTGTCGGAGGATTTCAAGATGCATTTAGAGAACGTCCACTATCTCGAGACCGCTGGGAATTTGCTGACAGTTGAGGAGCTAAAAGGCTTGTGAGGTAAAAATTTTTTTTAAATATTAGCTTCCCTTAGAGTTTTATTTTTCATGGGGTTTTTCTTTGCTTTACTAAATGTATCCCAAGTTAAATTGTATTTTCAAGAAAGATCACTTTAAGAATACTATGTAAAATCTTCAATAATATCTATGACACAGGCAATATTCCAAAAGATTGGCTAGTTTCAGAATTTGTTACGTTACCAAAGAAACAGGGAGCGAAAAAGTGCGGAGAATATAGGCTAATAAGTCTAATGAGCCATACACTAAAACTTTTTCTTTAATTATACATCGCAGAATATACAAGCTATGCAAAGAGAGAATACAAGATACACAGTTTGGATTCATGAAAGGCGTAGGTAAGAAGAGATGCACTGTTTAGTCTACAGGTATTATTCCAAAGATGCAGAGATATGACTTGCGATATATACACCTGCTTTGTGCACTACCAAAAAGCATTTGACACAGTTCAACACCGAAAAAATGTTCTAACAAAAACCCAAATAGATGATAAAGACCGGCGTATAATACAAAATTTATACTGGAGCCAATCAGCCACAATAAGAACAAATCTTGGGGATGAACCGACGGAAGCTATCCAGATTTTGCGAGGCGTTAGACAAGGATGTATGCGTCCGATATACTTCGTATCGGTCTTGCGACTGAGAAGTGGTTAAATGCAGTAAGGGTGGTTCATTACCAATTTTGTGGTTCCTGTACGTTGGCGATAGCGGTTGGTGCTATCATTTTCTTGGGTAAGGTACAATACACCATTTATCTTGTTGCTGCATATATCAAGTATGTTTACTTGGTATGAAGAATTAATATTTGTTTAGAACTGTACCTCAGATTTTATTTCTTGTGTGTTTTGTAATAATAATTGTATTAATTATTTGTATATTTTTTTTTTATAACGTTGACATATTATGTATCATAATTAGGTTGTTTCTTTTTGTATAATATTATTTCTCTTTATAACGTGGTATATATACGAAATTATTTTACTGCTTTCGGTCAGTAGTTTTTTTTTTTAGAATCGACATTTTTGTTTTGTTTATGGTTGTCTTTTGGTGTGTCGTTTCGTATTGACTAATATTTAAGTTTGTATAAACTCTTGTTTAGTTATAATTGTATGTTTGGTTATGTATATTTATGTTTGATTTCACTAATTTTTAAATAAAATTTTATACGATCGTCTTGATTAGTATTTCTATGGGGATTTACATACCTAATGCGAAAGGGGGAAACCATCGTGTTCTGGATTGAACAGAATATATTCTCTCCTCTTTCTGATGACCCTAATTGTTATATTGAGGTCATCGTATATGCAGAACGCAACATACAGCTCTTCGTCATCGGTCTGGGCTAAAGACAGGATAAGGCTCCACCTGAAAGAGCTATATTCGCATCCAGATCAAAGGTACTGCCTCTACAATTTTCCTCAAGAAACAAATATGAATAAACGTATGTGTCGGTATTGAAGTGTTTATTTATTTTTCAGGTTTCTCGTGTTCCAAAACTACACCAAGAATTCTGGGAGGTGCCGTTGAATCTGCAGGAGAAATGTTACGTTTCAGGTAGTCAAAGTCGTAATAGATATAAAGGAGTGTTGCCAAATGAACATAGTAGGGTTCATTTACCTGGATCGCAGACGTATATACATGCCAATTACATTAAAGTAAGAATTTGTATTTTAGAGTAAGGTATATAGTTTTCTATATCCACTGCGCGTCTTTTGAAATTGATAATTAGAATTATTTAAAATAAAACAAGATATAAGCAAGTTTTTTAATTGACTGAATAAATAAAGACTGACATGAAAGACTTACAAAATTAAAAAAGTCAAATTCAAAACTGTATCATAAAGATAAATTTAAATTATTAGAATATATTTCTCTAAATTAGAATTTATATAAAAAATAATTCGCCGATTTCATTGATGAACCTTCCATTCAATTCTTGTAATACCCTTTCCGCTTTTTAAGAATACACAGACAGTTAAAGAGCTGATGAACTTGCTAAAAGAAGATTAGCTACAAAATAGGTTAGAAATGTCAAAAACAAAAAAAAATTCTAAAGGTAAAGTTGTTTCTAGAAATGAAAAACAAGTTTTTCAAAATCCTTTCACTACTACAATATTTTATTTTCTAATAAATCAACATTCACGACAAATGGAACGTTTCATCCCAAAACTGTCGGTATTACAGGATCCAACATAATAGTCAATTTGCTAAGAAGGTAAGTGTTTGTTGTGTTGTTTTAGCATATCGAATAATTTTACCGGACCGTATATTCTGGAGGAGACTTTAAATCAGGAAGTAGATTTGGATTTGCTTGACAATTCTCTGCCACCCGATTTAACCATTTTGGATTTTTTTTTGGGCTACCTAAAACAGAAAATTTACGAAAAAAATTTAAACCATAGTATTGAGGATATGAAATAAGCTATAATTAATTATGTAGATAAAATTACTCTATAAATATTAAGGAACACTTATAAAGAAATTGGAAACATTGTGGGGAGATGTTTTAAAATTTTTTGGTGGCTGTCGAATAGTTTTTTTTTATATACTGTTAGTTTTTGTACATTATTATTCTTTATTACTATTTTTCTTATTCATTATAATTGAAATTTGCGGTTTGTCTGATAATTTTAACCCTTTATAGCGCAGAATAATTTTTTTGGTAATATAAACAAATTCTTTGCTGATTATAATTAATGAATGGTAAAATATTGCACTTGTATTTGCCTTTGGATTTTATTTTTACTCCTTGTTGGTTTTTAGATGGTTGAAATTTCGACCACAGCCTGTTGGGGATGTTGACTTTGGTACATATAGTTGTGGTTCCATAATCGACCACAGAAAGAAACATTTTTATTATGAAATAATGGAAAACATTGCATACATAAGGCAACCTAGTAATCTGAGAATTTATTACTTAAACGATTGGCTTCGCTCTCGTTGAACATAGTGCACAATGTCTTGATGTTCTTTTTTCTGGCATGTGATTGCCAACATCGCTTAGTTTCACCTTAGGTCCTGGCCTCTTTCTGTTATGGAAATCACCTATAAGCTCGTTGGCCAATACACTTCTAAAATATAGGTGACTCATTGATTTTGATTTAGTAGACTTCATTTTCATTGTAGCCGTAGAAGTTATATATGAATATACCATCTTCTGGAATTTCATGAAATTGGAAAAAAGCATTGAATAGTTCGACTCCATCCATATAGCGATCACTTATCAATAATATTCGTCCATATATATCCATATAACAATCACTTATGGTTTTTTAGCACTTGACACTTGTTCACCATTCGCATTTCTTTAAAAAACTGAAGTAATGTCAAGTGTATTATGCGTAGTACTGCCGACATTGGACGTGAAATAATCGTGTTGTTCCATTTTTATTGTTTTGTCCTTTCTCATTTGTGTTGGAAAGCCTTTACGATTTATTCTAAAAGTTCCACAGTAGAACAACTCCTAGGTTAACATTTTCTTAAGAAGAGGAAAACTCGAGAAAAAAATCATCGAAATAAATGCAGTAGTTTCCACCTCTAAGAGACTCGGTAATGTCTAATCCCGTATTAGCCCCCAAACCATATTCAGCATGTTGTCATTGAGATTTGCCTTCATATATGCTAACTGTATACACGTATCCAGTTTCGGAGCATGCAACGACCTAGACTTTTAAGCCTCGTTTTATGGGCTTTTTCGCCATATATTTTTGAGAGAACTTGGCCTCTTGAAAGCAACCATACTTTCATCTAATGCAACATTTCTACTTGTATAAAAGTTCTCTTGAAAGTGTTGCTGAAGTTGTGTTATCTTTTTTCTTTTCATATTTCATCAGATTTCTTTCCATATTTTCCATATTGTTTAGATGGAGAAAACGAAGAATTTTTAAGAATGGTTGTTGCATAAAAATAAAGAAAACACGTCGAATGTTGAATTTATATTGACCAGTTTTGCTGGGCCTGTTAAACGGCGCATTCGAATATTTTTGTGCATCAGAAGCCTTCTATCTCCATTTATATGTTCCATCGCACTTTACTGTGTTCTCTTGGTTCTTTTCTATTTCGTCTTCCAATAAGGAAGTATCGACGTCGTCAAAAATTCGATTTGTTCTTACCTCAGGGTGGAAAGCTGTGTCATCCATGGAGTCATCTGAATCGAAAAAATTTAACTTTGTCATCATTAGATAATGAAGTAATTGTCGCGTTGGATCAACCGACGATCGGTTGTAAATAGGAAGATTGTCTTCTGCATCAGAATCACCATCAAGCTCTGGATTCATGGCTTGTTGATATGGAATACCATCTATGTAATCAAGTTAATCATCCTGAGTCATATTTTGTAAATTTTTTAGGATATTGCGGTGTTCCATTTTGCTGCAAAAAAATAAGTATAATTGTTGTTTACAAATACTTTGACTTGAACTACCGCACAGCAATTTAATTCTTAAAAATATTAATATAGATCTTAGAAAATCCTATTGACGTAAACAAAGAATATAATTGTATAAAATTTAAAATAAACGATAGCAAAAATACATTTCAATAGAAAAATTGTAAAATCAACATGTGCTACTTTGAGGTTATGTTTAGTAAATCAAGATATAGTATCTTAGCGCCAATAGAATCTGTAATTCAACGGTTCACTTAAGAGGGGTTGTGGTTGGCAAATCGACCACATTGCAGGATTTTGTTCTGTGGTGGTTATTTTGGGTACAGTTCATTTACAAACACTGAATTTGCACTTTGGTAAATTTTCATGTCAATTATTAGCTCATAAGTATTATTAAGTGCAGTGGTCGAAATATCGACGACAGACTTATAAATGTTTAACTATTATTGATTAGGTAATGACTTAATCATCATTCGCTAGACTATTATTACATTTCCAAACTCTACTTTGGTAGGGATTTATATAAAGTTGACTATGAATCGTTTTTTTTTTCTAATTGTAGGGTCCGGATTACACAGAGACCTTATATATAGCAACCCAAGGTCCAATGGCTCACACTTGTCAAGATTTTTGGGAGATGGTTTGGAATACACATGTAAGTTTTTTACTATATTATTTTAATCGTAGTTACTACTAGGGAAGTATATAATGATCTAGTTTTTAATATTTTATTGCAAATATAATCCATTGTTTATACGACGTTTCGGCAAGGTCGCACTTGTCATTGTCAAGTCTAGTGTTAACGCTTGTTGCTGGTGCTTGCAGTAAACGGGCTCTCAATATTTATTTATTCGATTGTTTTTTATTTTATTTTATATTCTAGTGTAAATGCCTTGTGATGTTAACGGGTCTGGTGGAAAAAGGCTACAATAAGTGTGAGTTGTATTTTCCATTGGGAAAACCAGACGACAGTCCTGAAAAATCGTTTTACTACGTAAAAACAACAAAAGTTAGAGATAAATTTACGTTTGATAGTAATATTAATACTCAGCTATACGAAGAAGAGACGCAAGCATTCGAACAAGTTAACGAAGTGACGTTCGGTAATTACAGGTAAGATTAAAATTACATAATTTATTATTTATGTACGGTTTTCATTGATAAACGTTCATGTTTGAGGCGTTGTATGGAGACAGTACTACACAATATTTAAGACTAATGCTGCTCAAGGTAGTCTTCTTCTATTAATAATCTTCTGAGTTTACTCCTGGTGCTTTCAACATTATGTCCTGGTGCTTTCCAATATTCCAATCCTATCATTCCTGGTGCTTTCAACATTATGTCCGAACTGTCTTTAGAAAATAAACAGTTGGATGAGGCTCTGATCGATTTTTTTTTGTCTCAAATTGATCATAGATTATAATGTATTAGATTCGTTACCTATTGTTTTTCTCTTTGTTATTTTACCCCTTTTTCGTGTCCCAAGTCTATTATGTCTTAAAAATGTATTGGTTGGTCCTTGAACGAGAAACATGTAACCCAGTTTTTCCTTTTTTTGTTGTTATTCATCTATCAGTTCATGCATAAGACAATGCAGAAGTCAGAATAGCGACGATATGAGATAAGGGGAACAGACGAGAGAGAAGAGGAACCACCAACGATTCTTGACGTTAAAGATACAGTTAAAAAGTTAGCCAGAAACAAATCACCCGGAATAGATAATCTCAAGGTGGCCATGATACCATAATGGCATTACAGCAGCTTATAAAAGAAATATGGACACAGAAATCCCTCCCCAATGATTGTAATATTGGAATACTTTGCACCATACACAAAAAATGAGATATCTTTCAAAGCAATGAAGGAGCTAAAAATACCAAATCAGTTGGTAAAGGCTATAGTGGGATAAGATGGTCAAAAGTGCCCCCGCACCGATCAGCACCTCGATTTGTTCTTTCAGTAAAGCATATAAAAACGACTTCATACAAATTTTTAGCTTCCCAGAACCCATAGAACTTCTTAAACCTAAAAAAGAATCTTTTTTCGACTTTACTTTTTTTGGACGCAATTTTGCTTTAAAAAATTTGAAAAAATTCATGAAGATGTATCTTTCGAATACAAAATAGCCTGATTTTTTTCAAATTTTTATATTGAAAATTGAGATCAGGAAAAAAACTTTTAAATAGTAATTTTTATGTATTATTTTTCGTTCTTTTATATGGACAAGGCAGAATTATCAATTTCTGAGGGTAAAACATCGAAAAATCAAAACTGTTTTTTTTACTCATTTATTTGCAGATAACCTCAAAACTCAGTAGGTAATTCAACATTTTTCAACATTTTTTCTTCCACATTATCAAAATCTATTGTAAAAGTTCCCATTTAACTCTTTCATAAAGATAAAATTCGAAAATATCACGTTTTTTTATCCTTTTTGCACTTTTTTTACCTTACCTCAAAATCAGATAGATAAACGTATGTTTTTCCATCTATTTTCTTACGGGCTATGAATCATTATTGTTAAAATAATCATTTTTAATTAACAAATTCTCAAATTGCGAAAAAATCGTGTTTTTCTAATATTTCCCACTTTATTGGCTCATAACCTTAAAATCTAATAGCTAAATGATCGAATTTCGGCGTATTTTTGATCGCACCCTTCAATTTTGTTACACCACTTGTCTTTTTTTTTCTTAAATAGTCAAACCTCGAACAAAAACCTATAGCTTTACCCATGTAGACCCATGTCCACTTTCTGTTAGGTTTCTTTTGTTCTCTTGTGTTTCTTGTGCCGAATCCAAAGTTTCCAATCTTGCTTTCAGAGTCTTCAATCTTACTTCCAATTTTGACGTTAAAGTCTCATTATTATTTTGGATTCTTTGTTGTTGTCCATAGCTTTTTTAACGTCTTCGTAAAAAGAATTTATTTCCTCATCGGTGGCTTTTTCAGTTGGAGCATAAACTTGCACGATCTTTATTTTAGTTTTTGGATTTAGTTTTAAGACCATGTATGTAACCCTGTTTGATATGCTGTCAATTATTTGAATTTAAGATTTTCTCTTCTTGTTGATTAAGAAACCTACTCCACCGTATGTGTAGTCTTCCCTGCCTTTATAATAGAGTCTGTTGCCTGAATGTAAGTCCACATATCATTCACCTCTTCTTTTAACTTCTGACAGTCCCATTATGTCCCAATTCAAGTTCCCCAATTCCTCTTCTAGTTCGTAGAGTTTTTCGTCTTTTGCCATGGAGCGGATGTTGTATGTTGCTATATGGAGTTGTTTGTTCTTCTTCTTTTTCAATGTCGACTTGCCCCCCCACCCAGAATCCTCGGGCAGACCATTGTTACTGTGTGGGACTGTGGAATAGAATTCCTACCCACCTGGGGTACCTTCCGTGTTTCTGTTGCAATCGATATGTTTGGTTTTGGAGGTTTTGGCCATAACCCACCACGCTGGCCAGACGGGTTGGTGGGGTATAAGAATGTATCGTGTCCACCATTGTAACCGAGGTTAGCGGCCTACTCAGTTCAGCCAACACCCCTCGGAAAAGATGGGTCGGCACCACTCATTCTTAATGGAATTACATTTCCTTAATTCCTGGTGTTACAGTTATACCGCTGGTACTCGGTCGTCAGACCCTCGTTTGTGATAACAGGGTTCACCAACGTGAAGGTGAGATTGACATTTGAGTAGGAGAGGCTATTTGAGATGCATCACTAGCCCCAGAACCCCAGAATCTCTTCCTTAAATCCACAATTATATCGAGAAATAAAAAACTAAATCTCTACAAAACAATAATACGTCCAGTCCTAACATATGGTTCAGAGACAAGAAATAATAAAAACATGTTAAAATGTTTCGAAAGAAAAGTACTAAGGCGAGTCTATGAAGTAGTAAATGTCAATGGAGTGTTGAGAAGACGATACAACTTCGAACTTTATAGAATATACCTGGAACCTGATATCGCAAAACATATTAAGATAGGACGTCTGATAGATCCATTGGTAAAAGAAGAAAATTAAGACCCAGAACAAGGTTTTTTGATAACACCGATGAAAACATGAATAATATGGGAATACGTGCTTGGCGGTTGTAAAGCCAGAATGATGATGATGATCTATCAGTTTCATTTTTTTGTGGTTAGAAGAATGAAAAGGATGTTTCCTCTACGAGATGATAATTTCACATGACTGACTGTTACTCTCTTTCTCTCTCCCTCTTATCTCTCTTCCACTCTATCTCTCTTTTATCTCCTTCCCTCCCTTGACCACTCCTCTCCCTCTATAAGCCACATTCTTTTTTTTTGTGTATTATTAATGTGTGGAAAGCAGCCATCTGTCTTCGTGGCTAAACAAGTATTTATTTTTAAAACAAAATGTCAAGCATTTAAAATAATAAGCTAATACTTTATGCTTTTTAGAATAACTTATTTGAACGAGAATAGTATAGGTGAATGCCATATTCGACAGTTGAGATTGCAGAAATTGGATTCCGCAGCAGAACCAAGGATAATTAGTCATTATTGGTTTTCAAACTGGCCTGACCACAAGATGGCTTGCCCGGAGCAAGTGTTGAAAATAGCCCTTGACGTTTTGAATATAATGCACTCAAAGAAGAAATCTACCGACAATAACGTTAATGACATATCGAAAAAATTCGATGAATCTCTTTCCAAAAGTACAAATTGTAATATTGATCTCAAAGGAAAAAGTTTCCCTGATAACTTTGATTGTAGTATATCAAAGAAAGATACGATGCTTGCCTTATCGAAAGGTAGGTACTATTGAGTATATTTTTTAGTTCGATTAATTTAAATTGGCTGGACTTATTAATCCCTTACTGCATGATTTTTTATTTTTTATAAAAAAAAATCTATGATTACAAACTTGACTTCAAGATTACGGTAAATAGTCCAGGCTGTGAGGCCGCTCCCGTTGGAAAAATGTTTCTGATTCGGTTTCTTCGTGGATTCCGGTTAAAAAATGTCCCCTTTAAACAAATCTGAAGGGTGCCGGGCGAAATTTTTGGGCAGAAATTGTTTAAACAATTTTTTTTAAACAAATTCCAAAAAAAAATCTGGAAAACGTTTTTTTAGGTTTTTTGGGTCAGTTTAAACAAAAAAGGTCTCTTGTCATTTTTCTCTAAAGTTGATAGTTTTCGAGTTATAAGCGATTTAAAGTCTGAAAAACTCGAAAATACGCATTTTTGAGGCTTGAAAACACATATGTAAATTATTATTTTTGAGGTTACCAAGTGTCTAAATTAAAGTTTAAACATTCAACTTCAAGATTGTGAAGAGTAATCGGGGCTTATTTTAATTTAGACCGTTGTTTTTTAATTGTTAAATATGCGCGTACACTCGATTTTTCAGCCGCCGCGGCGCTGCGCGCTAGAGTGCACTTCTATCGTACTTATGCATAGTTTACATATACACTTACGCAAAAAAACCCGAACAAATCCTTGAAGTTTATTAACATAGTTTATTTTTTCTTCCAAATTTGAACAATATAATTATTATTTATTGAGTATATATTTATTTATATCAATTGTAAATAATATTTTTAAATTATTATTTAAATAATACAATGCAGTAAATATTAATATTAGTAAACTTAAATATATTAGTTAAATATTAAAAATAGTAAATATTAATATTACTTAAACGATCATTAGGAAGACTATTGTTTAATGCCCATTAAAAGGGTATTACATTATTAATGTGTTATAAAAAAAATTGTGAATGGATTTAAAATGTCTTTTTCCGTACCTCTTCTTAAATGAAAACTTACCGAAGAAAATTTAGTTTGTATTTTTTGTAATAACATCAACAATATTAAGTTAGTGCAAAAACCTAAAGTAGATTTTTACATAACAATACAAAATGCTGCTCTTCGACGAAAAGACAGTGTGACTGAAAAATTTAATTTAATCTAGCCAATATACCTTGTACCTCTGACGCACTTTACCAACACTTGTTAAGAGCTTTCGCTAAAACATATATTTGGCGAAATGTCCATATATTCCCGCTATCAAACTCTCGATTTTACACAATATGGATATTATATGTCTGATAGTGGTGGGTTGGGAAACCGTGCAAATGCAAAAAGACTTGCAAAACTAATGCTTGCAACTGCAAGAAAAATCATGTCAACTGTGTACCATTATGTGGATGTGATTTAGATTTTTGTGAAAACAAAGATACTTTTACTGAGTGATATTAGTGTGTTATTTAACAATCTTTTGTACAATTATTTTATGTAACTATTATTAGACTTTAGACAAAATTTATATTATAACTCAATTGATATAAATAAATATATACTCAATAAATAATAATTATTTGTAAGTATATGTAAACTATGCATAAGTACGATAGAGGCGCACGGTAGCGCGCGGCGCCGCGGCGGCTGAAAAATCGAGTGTACGCGCATACTTAACAATTAAAAAACAACGGTCTAAATTAAAATAAGCCCCGATTACTCTTCACAATCTTGAAGTTGAATGTTTAAACTTTAATTTAGACACTTGGTAACCTCAAAAATAATAATTTGCATATGTGTTTTCAAGCCTCAAAAATGCGCATTTTCGCGTTTTTCAGACTTTAAATCGCTTATAACTCGAAAACTATCAACTTTAGAAAAAATGACAATAGACGTTTTTTGTTTAAAATGGCCCAAAAAACCTAAAAAAACGTTTTCCAGATTAAAAAAAAATATTTTTGGACTTTGTTTAAAAAAATTGTTTTAAACAATTTCTGCCCAAAAATTTCGCCCGGCACCCTTCAGATTTTTTTAAAGGGGACATTTTTGAACCGGAATCCGCGAAGAAACCGAATCAGAAACATTTTCCCAACGGGAGCGGCCTCACAGCCTGGACTAAAAAATATTTAAAAAAATCCTACTTGGTTAGTTTTTTGTATTTTTTTTGTGTCATATACCTATGGCACACTATGCAATAAAACAAGATTCAACAAGTAAAATGAATAAAAAAATGACGTTTATTACTTTCTAATTAGAATAATTATTCAGTCTAAAAGTTGTAAAAGCAATTTTTATCTTTGTTTAAGCAAAGAAAAAACATTATGCTTCTCGCATTTTATGAAGCTTTTTGAACCACAGGAATATTTGCATCTTTACCTTGCACTACACCGTAATGGAAGATGACCATATCCATCTGTCCGTACATATTGCATTGGAATATCGGTTGCTGGACCCCTTTTTTTTGTTTTATAAATCTTCTCCACACGGACCCCCTTTTTTGTAGTAAAACCAGCTTTATTAACTTTGCATAAACACTATGCTACTGCCATTTTAGATTCTGCCAAAGCTAAATTATTATGCTCATTGTCACTTCTTCTCCAAAGAATGATGGATTGATGACCAGGATTACCGGCAGCAATAGCATCGTCATTGTTCGCAAAATGTAACAAATGTTTATTTTTTTCCCATCTATTGCATGACATAACATCTAAGATCAATCGATGATTTAGGGTGGAGTTTCAATAATTTCTAGCGTTTGGCAATTGCACTATTGACATATAAATACAGGTTCCTAAGAACTATTCTAACTCATTTTAAGAAAGTTTCAAAGGTTTTTGAGGTCTTTTTTCACTGAGTATAATATAGTTTGATAAACTATATCTTTGATCATCTCATGTGTTAAAAAAAAATAAAAATGCGCAAGGGGAATCCGCTTGTTGCAACTCAGGGCAGGCCAGTTAAACCGAGAAATGTTATCATCATCTGATACTACCAAATTTCCTTTTTCCAAGTTGGTGATTTTTATTTCTATTCTTTATTAGATTACGTCGTAATTCGTCCAAAGAAATATCATCTTCGCTATCCGAACTGCTTTCTAAATCCGTTTCTGGGATAATAATATCTGATTCATTATTATCTATTATATTATCTTCATAATCTGACTCTGGGGCTAATATAATAGGGGAAATATAATTATCTGATATCCCTTCGTCTTCACTACCATCTGGTATGTCCATTACCACAAGAGTTTTACCATAAAACTTTTTTGGATCTAAAATAAAAAAATAATACCTAGTTCATAACGCATGTTGTGCCATATATGAGAGTTTTGCACGACAGTGCATATTGTGGCATATATGGCACAAGCATATTTTTGATAAAAAAATACGAAAATATAAAGAAATACGTGAAAATACTTACATAAATTCTTTACAGAAGGTACAATACAGGTCTATCCTTGATGTCGCTATCCATTGTACAAAGATATTCAGTAGAAACTTCGATAATTGAATATAAAATTGCACAATTCTTATGAACAGCTGTCAGACCGCGGCCATTTGCAAATTTCCATAAAAGTTCACTTTGCTGCATTGAGATGACGCTTTATTACCGGTTATACGAAATATGTGCTCTATATGGACATGTCATGCATAAATACTTTAAAATAAGATTCGATCTCTAACGTTTAGGTATAAAACTAAGTATTGTACCATATATGACCCACTATGCGGTAAGGGGTTAACTTTACATCTACTTTTTATTAAATATATTGAGATTTGCCAGCATGGAATGGAAACATCCACTGGTATTACTAATTTTCACCGATATTTAATTCTGTTGAACGAAATCAGTGAATTAGTTTTTCGTTTAGCTGCAATTGGTAGGTTCCAATTGATCATTCATTTTTAGGTACGCCCGAAGCACGACGTAAATCTATGGAAAACTTAAAACTACCTGTAATTGTCCACTGCAGCGCGGGTATTGGTAGAACAGGTTGCTTCCTAGCCATTCTGAATGGAATCCAACAGCTAAAGGCGAACTCTAATGTCGATATTCTGGCCATATTGTGTTCTCTTAGACTGAACAGGGGTAAGTAGCATTGATTTATTGATAAAGTAACATTTAGTGGTCAGTGATTGTAGCGGTGGTCCCAGAAGTACCCGACCCAACACAAAACTCAAAAATTTTGGGAAAAACTATGAAAAAACCACTTTTTTTTTCAGCGAGATTCAATATGTTCGATAAATAACGTAATGTCTTCAAACTTGAAACATATGCTTTATATATTGTGTACTTTCTAATACAGTGATATTTTTCAAACAATTACCTCCATCTCGATGTCAGGCTTGTACTTCTGGAACCACCAAGACAAAATAAGACATAGTAAGTTTAAGGTGATGTAAATATTTTATTTTATTTAAAATTATAAAAAGAATAAAAATATTTTTAATTTTACAAATGCAAATAAAACCTTCGAGGTGTTGAACCGGGTTTTTTGCCAAATCAGTAGACAGTAAAAGTACTTAACTTACCGCACTTAAAAACGTTTACATTAAAAGAAACTAAATAAATAAAACAATATGTGTAGTGAGTAATGCTACATTTCAGATGAAAGATCAAATGAAGAATGTTTAAGTCACATGATAAAGTTGGAAAATCTGAGGAAAAGTTCAATCAAATATTGGAGGTCCTTGCAAATATAATACAACAAAAAAAGCATTTAAAATGTTTTATCTCTATCTATCTAATCAGCCTTAAACGCCCACTCTTGGGCATAGGCCTCCCCTGTTAATCTCCATTGTCCCAGTCCATCTCATCTGTGGTCTTGCTCTTTTTCTTTTCTTTTCCCATGGTCTCCAGTGTAGAATTCGCTTATTCCATCTTTCAATTTTTTGCCGGAGAGTGTGACCGGCGAAGTTTTTTCTCTGATCCATGAGTTTCTTTTCCTGTCTTTAAGACCGATACCCAGCATCTGTCTTTCCATTGCTCTTTGTGTTTTGGATATCCTGTCGATGTTCGCCTTTGTGAAAGTCTATGTTTCTGAGCCATATGTGATAACTAGTAAAATGCACTGGTTGAATACTTTCGTTCGCATATATTGAGGGAACTTTTTATTTTTTAGAATATATGATAGTTTACCAAATGAGGCCCATGCTAGTCTAGTTCTTCTTTTTATTTCTTCTGTTTGATTGTCCCTGTTCAGCTTTATTATATGTCCTAGGTATATGTATTCTGCCACCTGCTCTAATTTATTCTGTTTGACTACTATTTCTAATTGGACTTCTTGGTTTGTCATAGTCTTGGTTTTACTATAGTTCATCTCTAGACCTACCTCTGTCGCTTTTCTATCTAGTTCCTCAACCATCTTCTGGAACTCTTCCTTCTTCTCTGTTATCAGGACTATATCGCCTGCATATCTCAGGGGGTTTAAGAGCTCTCCATTTATTCTTATTCCGTATGTATCCCATTCTAATTTTTTAAATATGCCTTCTATAGTCTGATTGAACAATTTTGGCGATATTGTGTCTCCCTGCCTGATTCCTCTTTCGAATTTTATTGGTTCTGTAGCGTGTTCGTTCGTCAATTTTATTGTGGTATTTTTGTATATGTTTGTTATTAGGTCCGTGTACCTGTAATCAATTCTGCCGTTCTGTAGTGAGTTTTTGATGGCCCAATGTTCTATGTTGTCAAACGCCTTTCGGAAATCTATGAATTTAAAATGTTACAAAAAGAAATTAAATTAGAACAAAATATATTTAAAGAAGATATTATGGAGTTGGTATTTAAAAATTAAAAAAAGAAATCAAATTAGTAAATGGAAAAAGAGTCTTAAGCGGGAAAAACGAAAAAATAATGTAGTTAAGCAGGTTATCAAATTAGCTTCAGATAATCAAATGGAATTGGTAGAAAAAATGGAAAATTTTAATAAAAAAAAATTAAAAGAGATGTGGAAATAAAAAAGAAAGAAAAATGATACTAGACAAAACATGGGCAAACATGACCTGGGAGTGATGAATGAAAACGGAGAGCGTTTTACAAATTTCTGTTCCAATCATAGCTTAGTTATTGGTGGAACCATCTTCCCACATAAAAATATCCACAAGGTTACATGGGCTGCACCAGGTCATATAAGAGAAAATCTGGGAAGATTTGGCAGATGTTTTGACAGAAATAACTGAAGATAAACTGGCTAAAAATAAGAACGATAGAAAAGAATCGGTGTAAGATGAAACTTGGAATCTTATCGAGGAAAGAAAACAGCAAAAGAAAGATATTTTGCAAGTAAGAACTGTAGAAGAAAAGCGAACCGACAACAAGAATATGAAACAATAAATAAAACAATTAAAATAAATGCAAGAAGAAACAGAAGAAGGTGGGCTGAAGAACAGGCAAAACAAACTGAAACAGCTGCAAAACACAACAGAAACAAATGACCAAATAGAGAGATGAAAAGAGCATTTTCAGGAGATGCTAGGCACGCTCAGGGAAAACGCAGATGAAATTGTCGAAAACCCGCAGAATCTAGACATATTTCCGTATATCTTTCGAAGCCCTTCGAAAACGGAGATAATAACAGCTATCCGGGAATCGATAACGTTGCTGCCGAAATACTTACAACTGATCTGCTTCTAACTGCTGAACTTTTGCTCCCCATAATCCGAGAGGTGTGGGAAACAAACCGCATTCCAGCGGGTTGGAAAAGGGGTAACATTATTAAGCATTCAAAAACGGGCAACCTTACACTGTGCAAAAATTGGAGAGGAATAATCTTGCTTACCGCAATAAATAAAATCTTCACGACCATCATACTTAAAAGATTAACAAACAAGATTGGATTTCGAGCTGGTCAAGCAGGCTTTAGACCAGAATCCCCTTGCATAGACCACATTAATACTGTGAGGGTAATAATTGAACAATCTGTTGAATGGAACATACCCCTATACATGGTTTTTGTTGACTTCGAGCGTGCCTTTGACAGCAGCTTATCTCAAGCAATAATTTCCATTATAAAGTCACTGTACACTGAGACGAAATGCAGCGTGACACACAATGGAATCAACAGCGACGAATTTGCCATACTTACTGGAGTCAGACAGGGATGCGTGTTTTCTTTAGTTTCTTAACATAGCAGTAGAATATGTTCTCCCCAAACTAGATTCCGACACAAGAGGGATACAGTGGATGTTAACCACGCTCCTAAGAGATCTGGCATACGCCGACGATATCTGCCTGTTAGGACAAGGGTTGCAAGATGTGGCTGATCAATTATAAAACTTTCCACTGAAGCCAATAAAGTAGATTTGAAAATCAATCGTAATAAAACCAAGTCTATGAGAGTAAATGCCAGAAACAACACGCTATTTACTATCAAAAACATGCAGATTGAAAATGTGGAAAACTTATCTCGGAAGTGTCATAACAGAAAGCGGAGGTACAGAGGACCATATTCGTATGAGGATACGAAAAGGATCCGCATCACGGCCACGTGATGCGGAACGAAGAAAAATATCGAATTCTTCAAACTCGTTATGAAGGGTAAAGTATTTGGCAGAAGAGGACCGGGACGCCGTCGTATCTCGTGGTTGAAAAATCTCCGACAATGGTTTGGGATGACCTCAGCAGAGCTGTTTCGCAGAGCAGTCCACAAAACCATGATATCCTTGATGATCGCCAACATCCGGACCGGATAAGGCACTGAAGAAGAAGATACGAAAAGCTCGACAAGCATTCAGCATTCTCAACCTCTGGCGAGTATACTAGAAGGACAAAGATCTGCATATTCCAGTCAAATGTCATGTCTGTTCTACTCTACGGATGTGAAACCTGGAAAGTAACAAAAACCCTTACAGATACACTGCAGGTCTTTATTAATAAATGTCTACGAGGAATTGTTCGTACTTTCTGGCCTAACATCATCAAAAATGAAGATCTACTACACCTGACCGAACAAAACGGGTAGAACATCAAATAAAGTCCAGAAAGTGAGGTTGGATCCCCAACTGAAAGAGTGGAATCCCCAAGGAAGAAAAAAAAAGAGGTCGCCCAATACAAACTTGGAGAAGATCCATCATGGACGAGCTAAGAGGTCAAGAAAAGTCTTGGAATGGCACTGAAGCTTATATATTGCGGAATATCCACGAAAATCAAATTTTTATTACTAATATCAGCAAAGACCATCAAACAGGACAGTATACGAAGAAAAGCCCATATTCACATTTTAACAAATACCCCTTTTCAATTATATGTTGAACTTGTTAAGATTTTCATTGAAATTTGATTTTAATTTTTTGAATACTTCGCATCACACAAAACAAATTTGTATTCTTGTAACGAGGAGGTGAAGCGGATTTTAAAAACATAAAATACAGGGTCTTTCATTAAAAAAAAGATCTTTGATGCGGTAGTTTTATGGAAGACCGTGTATATTTGTAACTAATTTTAAAATGTGAAGCTTAAAGCTACCCTCTTTTTTTATAAATAACTTTTTTGGTATAATCTCCTATAATAACAGATATAATGGATTTTGTCACAAAAGTTTCTCACCTTTATATATAACCATATACATAGATTTATAGATTATATAACTATATTTGTTCTTAGGTGGAATGGTGCAAACAGCCGAACAATACGAACTTATTCACAGAGTATTAAGCTTGTACACGGAGAATATGACATAAATATGGCGTCTTAGTTCGTTGTTTTAGTGTAATTTTTAAATTGTCAGGGGATATTTTCCGATCGCTTTGATGAGAAAAAATAAGTGGTTGCAGGTAGAAGAAGTTCAACCATCAAATCGCCACCGAATACGTGTAGGTGGAACAAATTGCGAAAATTTTTTATAAAGTATTAGCAAACAGGACGAAGTTTAACGTTAAAATATGTGTAGTACTCAAAAAAGTTACAGGAACATGTATTTACATATCAATAACTTTTGTAATTTTAAGATTGTGGACATCGCTCATTTATGGCTATAATGCCGGAATTGAAATCTTATATAACTAAAAACATAAGATTTTTAACATTTTCTGGATGCCGTGGGTTCTAAAAATTAGTTGAATACCTATACCAGCTAAAACTATATTACATTGGAACAACAAATAAAAAAATAAATAGTAACATTGCCAATTCCAAAGTCATGGATCTATTAGTTATTAACTGGCATTAAAATTATTCACTAATCGTTATTTAGACGAGACCTTCAATATTATTGTAAATATCCTCTTCCTACTTGCTTATCACTAATATTAAAATTGGCTAAATTTTTCAACTCCTTTTAGTAAGTATCCATTAACCTATCGTTGTGGTCCTATACCAATTTTAAGCATACCTCCTGTGCATATATCTTTGGTATGTATCATTAAGTGGATAAAGATATGCAGGACCTACAATGTAACGTCCATTCAGAATAATTTAGGAAAATTACTGTTCAAGGTCGTTCCAGCATACCAAACTTGTTCAAAAACAGCTTGTACAAGTATTATTGCGTTTCGAAATATTTTCCCGAACATTCATGCCCTTTTCCATTCATAGATTAATGCTCTTTTGCATAGGTTATTGGAATTGCGTATATCACATTCTTTATAAATAATAAGAATTTTAAAATAATCTAAAAATTGTATTTTATTAAGGTTCTATGGACGGTAGTTCCATAAGTAAGTAAAGATTAAAATGACCCTAGACCAGGATCTTAGTGGTTCAGATCCGTTGATGCGACCCTTTAATAACATCCGTATTTACTGGTAAAATCACCTCAGCTCAGTCCAGATAACATCACGTCTGCTATGTCCGTTCCTTTAATGCGCACGCTTTTTGCGACAGTTGGGATTAGCAAAATCTCCAATAGAGTCTTTTTATTGAGTTTTCTTCACACAGCCTTATGTTGAATCTGCACGTTTCGCAAACCAGAGCGAACGAGTAGTGACTCTCGAGACTGACGGTGTGGTACACCACCTGTTATTGATAAGTTTTCTGATATTATTTCTCGCTGTCACTTTCTGAAATGTTTTTCACTTTTTTTCTTTGTCTCGTGGGAAATAAAGGCACTCTTGGAGGTTTTTCCTTGTCCTCCGAAATGTGACTCAATAATTTTCCGTATAAATAAATACAAATTGTAATAAAGAGTACTCGTAATATTTTCTTTAACAAATCATTTACTTCATGGCATTTGAATAATTGGTTGCCGATGTCGATAATGCAGGTCCACTGGTTACCGAGCAGTGTGATAATAGCTTTCGTTGAATTTTAACGTCCTGTGAAACTGACCTTAAGGTACTATTACCGTAAGGTACTATTATATGTGGCAATTACACTTCTTTTATATTATATACAACTTTTAAAGGTTACAAAAATGTTTTTTCCATTGTTCCTGTATTTTAATTAAGGATGGCGCCAAAAATTTTTCGTTCAAAAATTACTGCTTCATGGCAGACAGTCAATCTCTGGAACGGCAAATGTGAAACATAAAATTCGAGAAGGGTTTTAAAAAAGAAGTGCCCTTGCGTGATGGTTTACCAGAAACATAGAAAATTATTCAAAAAAATAACAAAATGGCGGACATTTAAAAAAATTGTTCAAAAATTGACCTTTTTTCAGTCTTAAAAATTTTATTATATTTTTTGTTACATTGTCGTACCTCAACTATCAGAGACAACAAAAAAAAAACAAATACATCAAGGTTTAATAAAATAGACCGCGATCGGAGAGTAAACAGTTTTAAAAAAGGGAGTGTTGAGAAAACCGCGATTAAAGTTCTTTTGTAAATATTTTTTTCAAAATCTATTGATTCTATAGAAATCGAACTGAGAATCTATGAGAACGCTAACAATACAAGATGTAAAAGTATAACCGGTATTTTGGAGAAAATTAAATTAATATAAGTCGCGCGACTGACAGCTGCATGAACACCTGCGCCGAGCCGAGAATGCGCAGCGGTAAATGCTTTATATTTCGGGATTTTCTTTGAGTTTCTATATACAATACCTGGCCAACTTATTAGGCCAAGCAAGGAAAAATTAATTTACTATATGAAGTTATTTCTCTCATGATTATGAATATATTTGAAAAAATTACTGTTTTGCTCTTTGTTTGTGAATAATAACTCTTAGATAATGAAACTGCACTAAAAAGTTAACAAAAAAGTTATATTTATTAAAAAGTATAATTTTGACAAAGTAGGGATAAATGTAATATTTTGTATGTTCGCCTTTGGCTGCTAAAAGAGCTTGAACACGTCGAGGCATGCTCTCGATACATGCTTGAATAGTTTCCTCGAGGTGAGGATTATGATTCCACTCATATATGAGCGTTTCAAGTAACTCCCTTTTATTATTCCTTACAGAATGTCTTGATACCATGGCTGCTATTTCATTTTGAGACATTTGTCCAATTTTTAGGAGTCCAAATACTTGGCCTACTCGTTTTGGTGACAGATCAACTTTTTTTTCTATCTACAAATGTATAATACCCTTAATTATACCAAAAACTTCACTGGATATGTTTATAATCTGAAAAATAATAAAAAAGAGGATAAATCTCACATTTCTGCAATAAAATTTCAGTTCAAGACCGTTTAGAATTCAAATGTTCACAAACAGTATTTAAGGTTATAAAATGCACACTAGTTGACAGGACGCAATGCTGTCTAGAAATGGCGGATAGGGCGGCAACGTCAAAATAGTACAATAATGTTATTATACTATATTAAATGTTGCAATGCGAAAAAATATTAACATTCCTGATGATTAAAGATATTAATTCACCCTAATAACCCTGCGTTGATGCGTCATATAAGGAAGGAAGAAAAAAAAATTCAAATTTTTAATGCTTGGCCTAATAATTTGGCCAAGTACTACTATAATAGTATGTATAGTAAATGTATAGTAAATAATAGAGAGTTATTTGTCAAGGTGAAGGGGATCAAAAAATTGATAAACAATTGATTTTTTGAAAATTCCAGACGGTAATAGTACCTTAAATTATATTTCCTCATGAAGGAAATTCCTCATGAAATTATATTTCCACGTCATTTCCTCCGTATATATGACGAGTTATCAAAAGCAGTCAATTGTTTTGTTTACATATTAATAATATTGTTATAAATACCATACTAAATTGCACTCTAAATTTAGACTTTATCCTGTTTGATAATACTCACCATTTTTCAATAATAATTTTGACAAGTTTTGTCAATAGTTCATTACAGGTATGTTACTCTCTTTCTTATAGTAAATATAGTTCTTCCAATAATTGCAACAAAAAAAAAAGAGATTGGGATTTGACAACGAAACAGCCATTATCACTCCCACAATTACGAAAACCTCGTTTGATACAACTTACTATTGAAAGTGTAAAAACGTTAATTAAACAACTTTCAACAGGTTTTTCAGGTACTATTTAGGTAGAAAAAACCTTACGGCCTATAAAGATAACCATTTGGTTGTCGCTGTTACAGTGGGACTTATTATGACTGTGTAAAAACCTATCAAAAGGAAAAAGCATCGTTTCGTTTAATATTGGAAGGACTATACATACATTTTATTTAATCTTCACGTCGATGTTTAGCTGTAATATCAATAAATTACAAATCGATTCTGTACTTGCATTCATGACTGATGATTAATATTTATTCGTTTGAACCCAAATTAGTTTTTACGAAACGCTGGATTGTCATCCCGCATTTTTTGTTAGTACTTGTGGATTTTCTAAATGGCTATGACCTGGAAACTATCTGCGCGTGAGCTCGTCCAAAATTATTAAAATGAAAAAGGAAAACATTGCCTCAACTTATTCTATTAATGAACTGCAATATTCCATCAATATAAATAAAATTATACTATTTTCTGACTAAATAGGTATTAAACCAGGAATATTTCGAAATATTTTATTTTCAAGGAATAAGATATGAGACTACGTACAATTATGTTTAAATCGTAAGTATTAAATACATAATATTATCAAATCGTAAGTATCAAAATTTTGATTAGTGTAATAGTTGACAACCTAAATTATCGTATTCTGGTTCATTGTGATTCACTTTTACTGGAATATTCTACAACATTGTGGTAGTACAAGAAAGTAACTCTACAACATTATGGTAGTACAACAAAATAGTTTTACGACATAGTGGTAGTACAACAACAATGTAGCTACAACAAAGTAGTAGCTTACACCTCGTCCGTAATGTGCTCTATTTCCATATAATCTTCTTCAATCTTCTCTATGTGGTGCAAATATTTTGCCAGTTTTGAATTGTTACTTATTAAAGTATTTCTTCTGTTAGCTGCCTTACATCAACTAGTTTGAACGAGACATTAAAGGCAGCTACATCATTCTTACTAGTGTCCATATTTTTTCAATGGGGTTGAGCTCCGGACGGTAAGGTGGTATACGCAATGTCAAAATGTCATCTGTACATTGTAGGAGGCATTATCTATAACTAAAATGCATTTTTTGAGCATGAGGGATAAATTTGTTTTTTAACCGTTGTAAAATTTGTTGAATTCATTTCGTCGTGGTAGTCACCTGTTTTATTTCCATATGTAAATATATTTTAACCATTGTAAAATTTGTTGAATTCATTTCGTCGTCGTAGTCACCTGTTTGATTTCCATATGTAAATATATTTAATAGATCGTCCCACGTCTTTGTAACTTTATTGAAACTGTAGATGTTGGTTTCATCACAATATATTATGGTTCGTCCTTCCTTATTATATTTTTTTACTATTTACGTAATTTACGTAAATATTTAATGCGTTTAGGTTAAATGTCAAATTTCTCAATTAACACTTTTCTATTGTTTTTTGCATTTCTCCACAGGAATCCTATTTTTTCTAATTTTCTAAAAGAATCAATCTTTCCTGTAAAATTAATCTAACAGCTTCCAATATCCTTTTCATGGTAGGCTTTCTTTTAGGAATAGTTATATATGAGTAAATTATTTTTTTTTTCTTTCTTAAAATCACCATCTGCTTGCTTGAAAGTTTAGGGTTTGTTTCTGGTTTTCCTCTGTGACTTAAAGGAAACCCCATCTGACTTGAAAGATTGTCAACATTGTCAAACACTCCTTTATATATATATATATATATATATATATATATATATATATATATTATATATATATATATATATATATATATATAACACAGTTTATTAGGGTTGCAGTCAGAATATTGGCCGGGATGTTAAAAAAACACTCTTTTGACTTTTTTGTCGAGCTTTCGGAATGGTTTTATTCCTTTTTCAAGACACTGTAATAAGACAAAAATGTAAATATTTAAAAAATATCACAATTCTTCAGTGTAACTTACTAGTCGTTGAGATTATTTATATAAGCATTGACACTCAACATTTATAACACACATTAAAACATTAAAATATACCATTATGGTTATACATACAATTTAATGCGTGTTATGAATGTTGAGTGTCAATGCTTATATAAATAATCTCAACGACTAGTAAGTTACACTGAAGAATTGTGATATTTTTTAAATATTTACATTTTTATATTACAGTGTCTTGAAAAAGGAATAAAACCATTCCGAAAGCTCGACAAAAAAAGTCAAAAGAGTGTTTTTTAAACATCCCGGCCAATATTCTGACTGCAACCCTAATAAACTGTGTTATTTGTTTATATCGACAGTCAATAATATCCAGTATTTCTTATATATATATATATATATATATATATATATATATATATATATATATATATATATATATGTATGTATGTATATATATATATATATATATATATATATATATATATATATATATATATATATATTATATGTATATATACAGAGTTTTTGGCCAATCTAGAAGAGTAACTCTGGCTTTAAACTATTTGAGCAACTTCTTCGAAACATGACACAGTGTTGAATTTTGAAGTATTGAAGGCAATTTTTTATCCACACCTCTTCGCACACAATTTGATCGGTATCCCAGCCCCAAAACGGTATCTATTTGAAAATAAGACATTCCTCTAGTGTTCTTCCGTTCAATGATAATATTTTTTGACCAAATTGTGTCCTGATGTAGTATATTTTTGAAAAACTATGCAAATATGTACGTTACCATCATCCTTCACCCTCCCGCGGACATATGCATCTTATAGGTACTTAAAGGTTTTTCTATTTTGTAAAAAATTATGCTTTGTAAAATAGTATCTTTGTATTTCCGTATATCCGTCGTTCATCGTGTTGGCGACATACTCCGGTTTCGTCTATGTTTATAGGGTCTTCATTATAATAGTATTTTAAGCTATCTAGGGTAACTAGGGTATTTTAAGATATCTATAAGATGTTGAATCTTGCTCATACGGTAGAAATTTCCACTTTTCTATATCTTTTATACTTGTTCTGAACGAATCGCCATCTTAATTGCTAATATCGATTTTTCCATTCACCTCTGTGATATTTTTAGTTCATTTGCGTTATTTTTATTAAGTAGTAATAGTATAACCCGTATATTAAAACTAGATCCACGCATTGGTTGTATGCCGTTCTCTTGAAGGTTAAGGGGATTTCACTGTTAAATATGTTTTTCCACGTTTCCTTTTTCTACTGGGGCCCAAAACTATATTTTCTTTGGCCATCTAGTGCCATGCATTCGTTTTAAATGGCAGACCACACCAGTCTTTTCTTTTTTATCGTTTCTATTGAATTACCCTCTACATTCATAATTATTCTAGTGCCATCTAATAGCAATCTGTCTGTATATTTCTTCCGAACTTCTCATATTTCTGACCCATATGTAGAGTGCGCGCAAGCACTCTTGACCACGGCGCAGTAGATGAAATTTGGTTTAGTCACCACTTCCGTGTGAGACGCATTGTACTATGCACTGTATAATTCCATTTACAATAGAACTTTTCTGCCTTTACGTGAATTTGACCCAACAGTGGTTTTGTAAATGGATTTTTTGTTTTATTTATTATTTTATTGACCCAGATGATTGAATTTAATTGGCGAGCACGTCTTCCTTGTTCAATTTTGTTTTTAATGTCTTGCCGGAAAGAGCCAGCATTTGGAGAATGAGTAATGCTTAATATTAATTTTTTCTGAAAGATTTAGAAGTTTAAATTAAATTTTTAGGGCTAAAATGTAATCAATTTAATCATGAATAAAATAGTACAGAATTGGATGCGTCATTTTTTCGCAAATGCGAAGTTTTCAACCAAATATTTGTGTTAGAATTTTCCCATACGGAAAATAATCGATCTTACTAACTAGTGGTAGGTTTTTTGTAAAGAAAGTACTTATCAAAATGAACTAATTTCTATTAACAGTGTCTGAAAGGTTTCACGACAGTAGCAACACCAAAAGATTTAACAAAACCTATTTTTTGATTGAATAGAATTGAGTACTGTTTTTGTTAAGTAAGTTTTCTTATAAATAATGATATACCTATAAGTAAAATAATTCAATGATATCTACATACACTTTTTTATTGAATGCAAATTTACAATATACTCCTAAAATATATAAAGTAATACTAAACTTACAGTGAAGTGAAAAACTTATAGTGTAAAATGGTATATATTTAAAATTTGAAATTTTAAAATTTTATTTGTGAACGCATAGTTAGCAATTGGAACTAGCCTTAAAATGGTGTAAATCACTTTTGATTACATTTTAAATATCTTCTAGCGCCGCCTCCACTAATGAAGGTATGCTATAATCATTGCACATTCCTCTCTATCTTCTGCTTTTCTAAAAAGCGCCTGTGTGTATAAATATCTTAAAAATTAAAATTAGAGCGACATGAAGTCGATGTTATATTTAATATTAAGGAAATATACACTGAACTCTACTCGAAATGAGGACTACGTGTAACTCTTAGAAACGATACCAGACAACTATCGATATATTATTTTTTTGGTAATTCCTATTCTCCCAAGTAATTGTGGTTCACAAGAATCTTGCATTCCTAATGTAAGATCCTAGATAATTGAACCCATTAACCATTTAAAACGGTCCAAAGAGCCGGTTGTTTTGCATCGACTTTGACTACTGCTTTCGGTCTTCACTAGCTATAACAGGTTTGACATTTCTTCTTCGGATGCAGTTATATCGTCCGCATATCTACGGTTTAAAATATATTTAAACCGTAGAAGATTTAGAACCGTATTTAAAATATCATAGAAGTTAAAGAGACTTGGAAATAGAATACATCCTTGACGGACTCTCTTACTAACTTTAAAGGGGACTTGAATGGTTTGCAGTTCTTATTCTGGTTTCATTATTCTCGTGTAGGCTCTTTACTAGAGTTGTGTTCATCATCAGAGTTCATCCATTTTTTGATTCATTTTCCACAAAACTGTCCAGTTTAAACAGTAAACCAGATTATCATAGGAATTTTGAATTCTCTAACTTTTTCAGTGAGCCGTCGCATATTGAGAAATAGCTGCCTTGTATCCTTACCCTTAACGAAGATTGCTTGTTCTCGTGGTATTTGTCTATCCAGATGGGTTTGCTTGCGACATTTGATGATTCTCAATAGAATTCTTGAACATCATAATTATATGTTTTCTAGCATGAGTTCATGGAAAGTTCAGTTCTCTTAATTTTAAGTTCTTTTCAATTTTAAGCTCTTTAATGAAGATTATCATAAATTTCTGGATTAAGAAGGTTAGTATGATGAACAAATTAGAAGCCTTCGAGATTTGGCTATATCGTAGAATGCTCAGAATATCATGGGTTCAACACATTTCAAACAGAGAAGTCTTGCACAGAATAGGTCAAGGTGAAGGTGACTTAATAAAGATGATAAAAAAAAAGAAAACTCTAATATCTGGAGCATATAATGAGAGGAAGCAGATGCAGGATAATGCAGTTGATACTCAACGGAAAGATCGAGAAATACTAATGGCTCCGAAACTTTCGTCAATGGACTGGCTTATCAGCAGATGAATTATTACATGCTGCGCAAGATCGAAAACGATATCGCCAAATCGCCATGGAAGCTACCCACACCTAAAACTTGGGCGCGGTACTCAAAGAAGAATCATAAATTTCATTGCCGACTTAACCGAATAGAAAAATAAATCATTTGGAGCTATCAGGAAAAGTTACATTGGTAACAAAATCGTTTCCTCGTCCCCTGAGTCCCAAGATCACTTCACTGGTTCTTCTGTGTCGCGAAGTTTCTTGACGGTGGGAAATGGATTGATGAACGAAGTGTCGTTTATTTAAGAGATGTCTTCGTGTTGAAAATATCCGAGTACCGTCATCTCTTTTATTGAGATAATCAGGGCGCTCTTCGATCTCAAAGGCTTCTTGGACAGTTCTTGCTTTGTAGAAATAAATAGAAGCTATACTTCTAGAATTAAAGTCATTTGTATTACTTATATGGTCATTATGATGCCTAGGAGTGATGGACATTGTTCAGTGGCTAGGTACTGGCTTATAAAGCCGGACGGCCCGGGTTCGATCCCGACACAGACATCAAAATTTTTTCGACTTCAACTTAACTAGCCGCCACCGCGTTCCTTAATATTATAAAACCTTAGCCTGTAGGTTACAAGAATAGAAGATGTACAATAAGCCAATTGGCTACCATACGACTGCTTATAACAAACGGCTTCCGAAAAAAAAATGTTGATCTTGGACAAGAATTGTCATAATGCGGACATAAACGGAATGCTCATAAGTTATGCTCATACGTTATGTTTTAAGTTCTTTAGATAGTTTGACCTATGTAAGATTAAGGACAGTTTGCACAAGGAATTTAATAAACTTTCGTTTGAAATGTCGTTGATGGATCGTCACGAAATAAAAATTTCTAGTGAGAATATAAAAGTATGTGGATATTGCCTTTGGTATGATTTTCGCGGTAAACATTTTTAACAAAGACTTGTTTTTGGGAAAAACTTTTGTATTCATGTGGAAACAAGAGTATAGTCAACTCCGATCATCTACCCTCACAAATTTTTATTCTCGTCAATACCAATCAATGACTTCTGCTATTAAATATCGTATCGATATCCCGTCGATGTATTTTGATCTGTATTGCTGGTTATTACAGTTCACTTTTGTTGTATACTTGTTGATAAGAACCAGATTATCAGAACGGCATAATGAATAAATTACGAATTGTAATACAAAATAACATAAAGATAGGCTATAGAAAGTTTTATTAACAAAAATAATTATTGATTTGTTAGTACACAAAGTCTTTTGCACTATATTGCTTGTATAATACCATTTTTGCAAAACTAATATGCAGGTGGATAAAATATTGATTGTCGTGGAACATTTCACACCATTATGGTCTTTGATAATCAAGAAACGTATATATTATATGTGATAATTTCTAGGTATTAAGAAAAGTTAATGTATATTTTTAATATTTTATATTTTTTGTATTTTTGTTGTTCATTTATATTTGTATTGGAACTATAAATTTTAAATAAGTGTTAAAAACAGATATATTATATATGTAAATGTCTTATAAATGGGTAATTATATCACAGCTCTCCACTATTATTAAAAATACAGTAATCGTAATTTTGATTGATTTTATACTCGTTTATGAAATCCAAAACTATTTTGTTTTCAGTGCGAATACTGTCTGAGAAGATATTTAGTATTTCTTAACAGCGTAGTATTATTTTTTACTCGCGTTTCTGTGACGATTTTATTGAAATATAGTTCATTTGATTATATAAATAGCTTCGTTATATCTGCATATAAAGTTGTAAAGTTCAAGAATATTTCAAGAATTCTTTAAAGTGTTCAGCAGACGTTTATAACGTCATCTTGTTTTATTCGTATGGAAGATCCTTTACTCGGACGTTCGGTATGGTAAGGTCTTAACTTCTTGGTAGTCGTTTCTTATTCATCAGAAATTTTTTTAAAATACTCTTTCCATTCTTTTTGTAGGAAGATCGCATATATTTGTGAGTTTAAGTACTTATTCTTCTTGTTCAAACATTGTAAGATCCAAGACAGGCGAATTACTTACTACACCAATGACCAAGTAGAGATATGGAAAGAGCATTTTCAGGAGATGGTAGTCACGCCCAGGGAAAACGCAGATAAAATTGTCGAAAACCCGCAGAATGTAGACTTGCGTCTATCTTGCGAGGTCCCTTCCAAAACGGTGATAATAACAGCTATCAGATCTCTGAGAAATAACAAGTCTCCGGGAATCGATAACATTGCTGCCGAAATACTTATAACTGATCTGCATCTAACTGCTGAACTTTTGCTCTCCATAATCTGAGAGGTCTGGGAAACAAACCGCATTTCAGCAGGCTGGAAAAGGGGTAACATTATTAAGCTTTCAAAAAAGGGCAACCTCACACTGTCCAAAAATTGGAGGGGAATAACCTTGCTTGCCGCAATAAATAAAATCTTCACGACCATCATACTTAAAAGATTAACAAACAAGATTGAATTCCAAACTGGTCAAGCAGACTTTAGACCAGAATCCTCCTGCATTGATCACATTAATACTGTGATTGTATTAATGGAACAATCGGTTGAATGGAACACACCCCTATACATGGTTTTTCTTGATTTCGAACGTGCCTTTGACAGCTTATCTCATGCTGCTTTATAGAAAATTTTGGAGCTAATAAACAGCCTGCATAAAATAATATCCATTATAAAGCCACTGTACACTGAGGCGAAATGCAGCGTGATACACAGTGGAATCAACAGCGACGAATTTGAAATACTTACTGGAGTCAGACAGGGATGCGTGCTTTCTCCATTTCTTTTTAACATATTAGTAGACTATATTCTCTCCAAACTAGACTCAGACACAAGAGGGATACAATGGACGTTAACCACGCTCCTAAGCGATCTGGAATACGCCGATGATATCTGCATGTTAGGACAAAGGTTCCAAGCTGTCTGATCAATTGGAAACACTTTTCACTGAAGCCAATAAAGTAGGTTTGAAAATTAATATTAGTAAAACCAAATCCATGAGAGTAAATGCAAGAAACAACACGCTATTTACTATCAGCATCATTCAGATTGAAAATCTGGAAAACTACGTATCTTGTAAGTGTCATAACAGAAAGCGGAGGTAAAGAGGACGATATTCGTATGAGGATACGAAAAGCTCAACAAGCATTCAGCATGCTCAACTCTGTTTGGAGATCTGGCAAGTATACTTTCTCACTGTGAGAAAGCCAGTGAAAATTTTGATATCTTTCTTACTCATTTCGAGAAGGCGGTTTGTTGCAGTAGGCGACACTTTTATGAGCCTTTTTGCTTGCCTTTGTCCTGGTGTGTTAGACCAATATGATCTTAGTTGATTGAGTTCCCAGGTACGGAGTTCCTCTCTGATGTGGCTTTTCGATAGTCCACGGAAGGGTTCCGGACCCTGGAATGGGGTATTAGCTCCTTCTTTTGCGAGGCTGTCAGCTTCTTCATTTCCTGCAATTCCCTTGTGACCTGGCATCCACGTCACAGTTACGCTGTTGCGTTCCGCCAGCTTCTTGAGAGATTGTTTACAGTCCCAAACCAACTTTGACTCACATGTAAATGACTTTAGAGCCTTTAAGGAGGCTTGGCTGTCTGATAAAATAAAGACTTTTGCCCTACGGGTGTCTCGGTTGAGATATTCTTGGGCACGTATGTCTATAGCATGTATTTCTGCCTGGAAGATAGTTGGGGCGTTTCCAAGGGATTTAGATCTATCTCCTGCCCTTTCATCTATCTTAGATCCATCCGTATACCATATGAGTGAACCTTCTTCCATTTTTGGCTCAATTTCTTCACCCATTTGGTGGTTTTTTATGACCACTTCCAAGGGTGTTTCAAAGTCGAATTTGACTGGCATAGCATCTGTCGGCATGTCCTTAGAATCCAATGAAATTTCTTCCAAGATTTTCAGGTGGCCAACTAGATCTCCAGGTTTCATTATTTGTGTCTGTCGCAGTTTTAAGGCGGTAGTTACTGCCTCCCTCCTTATGCAGAACTGCAAGGGAGGAAGGTTCAGCATCGCCTCTAGAGCTGCAGTGGGGCATGTTGACATTGCCCCTGTGATTCCCAGACAAGCTAGCCGCTGCACTTTTTGCAGCTTGGCGTTAGCTGTTATTTGTTGTGTTTTTGGCCACCATACGAATGATGAGTATGTGACCATGCTAAAAAACAATGTTATTGTGAAATTATGTATTTTTATTCTAAGAAATGTAAATATCTTCTTTAAAGTCTCCGCACTTTTAAAACTTTCTGTATATAGAAAAGCATTTGTAATTAAACATTTAGAAATGAGGAATCTTTCCGAAAATTCCTGCATTTTAATTTTTTTCGCGCTCTAAAATTGTTTCAATCCTCATATCCTCATTAGATGGTTGGTAAAATTTGTATATGGGTTTTGTGTATGGGTATATTAAGAGTGAAACAAAATGTTTGTTTAAAAAATAAGTGTAACTGCTTCTTAACAGCTTTGGCAAAATAGAAAAACACAGATCTGGCAGTTTATTAAGTGCGGTTGGTATATTGGTAGTAAAGGCCCATTGGTTTTATTTTTAAATTTAAATTAATGGAAATATTGAGACTCCCTAACAGTGAATAGTCGCGTCAACTGCGCAAGCGTTAGAAAATAATGTACACGACAGATACATAACGAAATTGGTCATTTTCATTATTGTTCCAAGATCTTATCTGAACATCACCGATTCAAAATAGTTTTTCGAACTTAAGTTATACAGGAGATTTCAATATTAAGTGTAAATATTTTTATCTGCACAATTTTGATAGGTATCAAAATATGACAATTTAACTCAAATTGCTTTTGGCAGAATATTACTTCATACAGTGTAGTAGTTAAATTTTTATCCTTATTTTAATACCTTCTGAAATTTATTGATGATATTTTATAGTAAGTTTAATTGTATGAAATTGTTACTATAAAATACTTTCTTATTATTGGTATCAGATTTAGCCATACGGCTCACACTCCCTCTAAGGGGAAAATTCACTCATCCTAGATACCTACGGTATCAAGAGGATTGAGCTCTGGTGGGACTCTTTCCGTGTTATCGAGCTCTAGGTGACTTGTGTATATCCCAAAAATTTTCGTACACATCTGGACGACGAGAGAAATATGTACAGCTTTCTGTATGGCCTTATAGCGATATTCATTTAGACCCAGTTGTTTTACGTTCTCTATGAGGTTTTTGGGAATAACACCAGTAGTAGATAGTATAATAGGTACTATCTGGGTACTTTCCATTCTTCATTGTCTCCTAATTTGTATTTCTAGATATCTGTACTTGGCTATCTTTTCGTTGTATAGCTTGTAGTTGTCATTTTCAAGCATTATGTCAGGGACGTATTGATAATAAGGGAGATGGTCGGTTTGGAGAAATCCCAGTTTGTCAGCTAGTTCTTGATGGATAATTTTTCCTACGTTCTTTATAATCAGTTCCGACAAACGACTAGCAGACCCCAGTAAGATGTTGGATGGTTTCTTGGGCTTGGCATCCATATCGGCATTTGTCATTTTGGACTTGAGGTAATATTTAGTTGGAATAACCTGATCTTGAAAGTAAGTACTGCTACCCTCTGGTTATTAAAGCTAATAATACCCAAAGAGTATCCCCATTCGCAGGGGGCCACGCCTGATAAAAGAACTGATAAAAACTCCCACAGGAAATTGATATTGGTATGAATATTGGTATTATTCTTATAATATTATTATGTATTATTCTTATAATATTATGATGTCTTGGATAACGTCGTGTATAAGTAGTCTCCCTTTAAAAGAGTTTCGAATTGTTCGTAAGTAATTATCGATATCTGAATAGGCAGCAGAGGTGTCCAGATTGAACTCCAATTCTTTCCCAATTTCATCAACGTTAGAAATTGTCTCTTCAATGTTATATTCTCCAACAGGATTGCTTCCTGAATCGCTCCCGGAAATGTGTTTTCTACTGAAAGAAACAAGACCTGGAGATGGCCAAATTAACTCAAAGAATATCAGTAGTGAGTCCTGTGGCTGATCGTTGTGTGATGGAGATGGATAACTTATAATAATTTGGATAATTCTGGTCTTTAAATACCTGTAACGAAAATTACATATTAGAAATTGAATTACCATTCATTGTAATACTAGGACTATTATTATAATGATAATTCATAATATAATAATAATATTTCAACATGTGGAACAACTAAATGTTGGCCCGAAAAATTTACAGAATATTTACCAAATCTATTGACAAACTTGCTATTATCATCTAATCGAACCTCAGGTAAAATTTCGTCAATAAATTCCTCTGGAATAGACATACCTGGTATAATATAATTTTTTGCTCGGGAACCACAACGGCACTATTGATACAGATTACAACTTCAAATGAATTTTCTGAAGACATACGGTGTTCTTCTTAATAGTGAAGCATTCAGAAAACTGAACATTTAATGATGTTAAGAAGCCCTTTAACACTGTTTTTCCATAAGTACCTCTGAGTTATTGTACGTTGTCATTCTAACTCCATTATTTGAAACCAAAGTCAAACTAACAACTAGAAAAAATATTTTCCGTAAACTTTAACCAGTACAATTGAAAAATTACTATTTTGACCAAAACAAAATGAAATATTTAATGACAGAAAATGGAAAGACAGACAAAAGTGTTAGAAATAGGAAGAAATTTGCAAAAATAGTGCATATATTTATTCTGTTTTTTTCGCTCAGTTAAAAGTGTATACAGTTTTTCAAACTTCATTGTTCAACATTAATTAACGAAGCAATTTTACAAAGGTTGTCACACACACAATAAAACACTAAATCAAGTCACAAAACAAAGTCTAAAATCGTGTTAGTTACACTATTTATAACTCCAGTATGGCTGGACCGATTTTAATTTTTTTTATTTTTGGATTTGTCTCTGACCGGAATAGCAGAATAATTAAAAAAATTAAACAATCAAATGCGCATGAATAACTGTTATTGTTATCTATAGAAATAAAACAAAATCCACTTTATCATTTAAAATCTAATTTTTTTGTTTATGAAATAAAATTCTTTATATAATAATTGAAACGCTTAAATAATCAACTCTAAAAAATTTGAAATAAACAAAAGATAGTTAAAATGAAATAGTTAATTATCTCAAGATATTTATTTATTTTAGTTTAACCATAATAAAATTTTAAAAATTGTTACCAGATCACAGCACAATATTTTTTTTTTTTTTTTTGTTTATTATAACCTTTGTATAACTTTTTGTTTATAAATATGTACAGTACAAGCTGTACAAAGGATGTAAAGTACAAGAATTCGTGGCAGTTCAAGGAATCCCAATCTAGAAGTGAATTAGTAGTTACTTATTGGCTAAGCTAAGAATGTCATCGGCAACTTGTTAATTGAGCGACCCTTTGAATCGAGAATTGGAAAATGAAAGTGAATATAATCGACATGTATTACACTAATTAGTTCGAAGGAATGTATCAATGTTGAACCCACAATATAAGAAAGTGCACGATAAGTTAATGAAACTGATTGACAACAAACACATAAGTTGCGTTGCTAACAATACAACTGTCGAAGAGTTCTCCAAGCAATTGCTGGTTATTTTTGACATTTCGTTTTAACGAAGGACGAGCTCAGTAATAAAGTGTTTGCGAACATCATTGCTAACCACAAAAATGACAATTGGTTGAGTGAGCTAAGAATTCTAGCAGCAAAGAAAAATGATGTGAACAAGTTAAACTTAATAATTCACAATCAAATCCACTGCATTCCTTCCAATTTATTGATAGTGTAACGAAGTCGTGTGATTGAGTTACCATCGCACAGTTTACAACTAAAGGTTAGCTAGGTCGTCATCATAATTTGAAATCTGAACCAACTAAAACTACTTGGTGGTGGAAACTTGTAGGTAATATAATATAATCTAGGGAAAATTAAGGATAAGGAAGTTCTTATTCCGAGAACTCCAAAAATATCAACTAATATGTCCCATTCGAATTTAAACGAATATCCGATTCGTCTTGCAATTCGCCATGACGATAAACAAATCACAAGGACAATCCTTGAATGTTTGTGGCCAATGGTCATGGTCAATTGTACGTAGTGTGTTGACGTGTAGGCAAACCATCCACTTTGTTCATTCTTGCGCCTGGCAACACAACGAAAAATATAGTATATCACAAGATCCTTCATTGAAAATAATGGGGACGAGCGCGGGCCATTCAGCAAATGGCTGCTTTACTGCCACGTGAATTAGATTCTTTTTGTACCTAGTTAATTAATTTGATCTTATAATTCAGCTAATAATTTAACAAAACATTTATTATTTCTATACAGATAAACTGCTGCTTAATTTAGAATAATTTTAAACTCATTTTATCAGGCTCTGCAAATGGTCGTAACACTTGTCCAGAATCTTTTCTCTCTCAAAATGATTCAGCACTGCCAACATCAATTCTTGCTTTTTTCAGAATTATTAGCGCAATTCGGTTGAATAATATATACTGTGGTACTTGTAAAATATGCACTTGTTAATAGATTTCATTTCCGTTATAAACTGCCAGAAGCTCTGTGGTGTCGGTTAATTTCTAAGCCTAACAAAATAGACGAAGTATTTATATTGTTTGTTATTGTTGTATCGAAGATTATTATGTTTATTATTTTAATATAAAAATCGAAATTATCTTTAAACCACACAATTGTGATATACTGTTGGATTTTCAAAATATATCTACAAGTGAGCACACCAACTTTATGAAGATGTGTAAATGATTTCCATGCATGCAGTATTTATTTAATCAAATAAAGAATAAAAATATTGATTGCAATTGGGAATTGCTTATTGCAGTTGTAGTGTACTCTGTTTTCATATATAACATAAAAATAAAAACTATATTTGTGAAAAATTACGATCATATTTACTTTGCATAACATGTTTCACTACATTGTGACTCGTTCAGATGTTATTGTACATATTATATAAAGCTATAGTTAAAAGTTGTTTGTTACAATTTTTTGTTAGGCCGCCAACGAAGAAAAGGTAAATACAGAAATGGGCACAGACTTGAGTTCTGTGAAAAAAATAATCAATATTTTCTTTTATTTACACACTTATACCACATTAACCACGCAGGGTTATTAGTGGAATTACAAATACAATAATATAATTTTTGGATATTTTAAATAATGGTTAAAATATTTTCCGACAGCATTGTATTGAGGTTAGCCGAGATTCCATGTGTTCTTTCTTTTCTGAGGAATGTACAGTCAAGCAGGACATGTCATCAAAGCAATGAAGCAGTTGGTGTGTGTTAGTACTGGATTTTTTTTACTTAAAAATTTGTGTGTTAGGACAGTATGGCCAATTCTCAAGTAGTTAATAATGATTTTGTCTGTTCTAATCATAGGGTCATT
The DNA here is from genome assembly GCA_918026665.1 of Diabrotica balteata. Classification (NCBI taxonomy): domain Eukaryota; kingdom Metazoa; phylum Arthropoda; class Insecta; order Coleoptera; family Chrysomelidae; genus Diabrotica; species Diabrotica balteata. The sequence goes on along the minus strand of OU898278.1, from coordinate 153,110,711 downwards.
CAAGAAGATATTTATTCGTGGGTATATTACACTGATGGTAGTTTTACGAAAGGAAACGCAGGTTCGGACTATTGGTTGACATATTTACTCGAGAGTTCATCCGTGGGATTATGTCTGAATGGTTCTAAGACCATACCCTTTCAGTTTAAAGATAGAAACGATATCTCTTAGAAATTCCTTCTTATTCTTCTTCTTCGTTCTTGTATATAAGCTTTAAAGCCTGTTTCTTCTTCAATATTAAATCTAAATTGTTTAAATTATCGCACCATCTTTTTCTTGGTCTGCCAATACTTCTTCATCCATTTGGTGACTTACCTCGTTCTATTCGTACAATTCTATTTTCTGCCATTCTACTGATGTGTTCGTTCCACGCCTGTTTTCGTTTTATGACCCATCCATTTATGTCGTCTATATTGCATGCCCTTCTTATGGTTTCGCTTCTCTTCCTATCCAACAGACTTTTCCCTGATATTCATCGGAGTATTTTTCATCTCTGTTGTCTCTAGTAGTCGTTTTAGATGTGTCAAGTCTTGTCTCCGCCGTGTATAGATCTAATATTGTTGATTACTTCTCCACCTAGTCTTACTCCCTCTTGTCTGTCATCCAAAGCCTCCCTAAAGATTTCTTCAGAGTACAGATTAAAAAGAGTGGGCGACAAAACACAACCCTGCCGTACTCCACGTTTTTTGGATATTTTTTCAGTCGGACTGTCTCCAATTTGGATAGAGGCTACTTGATTGTAATATAAGTATTTCAGCAGTCTTATATCATAGTGGTCAAGTCCTGCTGCCCGTAGGCAATCGAAAAGTGTATCGTGTTGTACTCTGTCGAACGCCTTCTCGAAGTCGATGAAACAAATATAAACATTCTTTCGGAATTCACAACTTTTTTGTAATAGAACGCGCATACAGAATAGTGCCTCTCTAGTTCCTAGACCGTTTCTAAATCCAAATTGCTTATTACCCATGTTGAAACTGTCATGCTTTTTTTGGAGGTCTTCTATTTCTTTACATAAATTCTCAAGCCAATATTCTTTGGCTTGCTTAATTTTTCTTTTTATGCGTTTATTGATTTCATGGTATTCGATAATATTTCTATTTTTGTGTTGCCGTCGAACTTCCATCAGGTCTAGAATTTCTTGTGTCATCCACTCATTTTTTGCCAACATGGTAGGTGTTTTCAAAGACTCTTGTACGTTCTCTAAAATCGAGTTTTGAATATCATAAAGCATTCGTTAATGCTTCTCTTTTCGTTTGGTATATTTGATATTCTGTGTATTTTACTATTTATCTGCTGTGATATGTGATCGCTATACAGTTGTTTTTCTTTTCTACTTTTTATCAGTGAGATTTACTCCGTTACCATTTTCATAGTATTTTCTATTTTGTTCCATTTGGTTTGTTTTTCAAGTTCTCTTTGATTTTCTTGTCAGTATTAAAGTCTTATTAAATCTTTCTTTACATCGTCCATATATATTCCTGCATTTTGTCGATTCTCCTTGTAACTTTATGTTTTAATTAAATATGTACTAATAAAAATGGGCAACTTCTGCACCAAATGACCTGACATTATTTATCATCCTTTCATGATGTTCCTTGTGATAATAAAAATTTCTTTAACGATCAGAATTGCATATAAAATTCAATTAAGACGATTAGCTTCAAAGCACTCATTTGTGGACCAAAATACCCTCAATAATGTGGGTCAAATTGGTACGCATGGTCTGTGGTAGAACATGCTGTGCACAAGTATGGTGAACACGGGGCTAAACGTGTTACGATCACAATTTAATAATGTCTACATCCCGGAGTTTCTTTTTTATTGCCTTTATCTGGCGTATTGATTTTTTTGTAATTATTCGTAAAACTTTCAACTAAAATCTTTCTGCGATCGCAGATTGTAATAATGGAGTTCTGTATCCTTCCTTAATGCGTGGAAATTAGTAATTGCAAGCTAATTCTTTAATCAATTTGCAGGACCCAATCAAATTTAGTCATTAAAATAAAATGAATTCATGATTATTAAGTGTTAAGGTTTGGTAAGTTCTATATATTGGCTACACATATTTATAATATTAAATATTTAAAAACTAATTCAAAATTTTTCAAAATTCTTACGGATATATTTCGAAAAATCCTGTTTCGTTCAAAAAAGAGTGATTTTTTACCATAAAATAATGTTTTTTATTAATATTAAGTATATTATATCTTAGCAGTCGTGTAGGTAAGACTTTTTAAATGTTTATCGGTTATATATTTCTATATAAATTATAAGAAACAGAAAGCATTTCTCACTTTAAACGTAGATACTTATTTGTTACAAAATCGCTATTTTATTAGTAACAACTTACACTTTAATGTAATATAAAATGTGTATTTATTTTGTTTTATTTAGGAATAGAAAAATAATGAAAAACCGAATATGAATTATTAAATTGCAACTTGGGCAGTTAACTAATGTTTTTTAATTAATAATTATGTATGATTACCTTGTATTTTTATCTATAAAACCAAATATCAGACTTTATAAGTTCTTAATATGTGTCAAATAAAGATAATTAAATATAATTAATATGTTTATTTTATTTATACACCCTTGGTATAGTACAAGAAATACTTCACACTCAAGAGAGATATAGAGAGAAATATTATAAAACGATAATATCGGAAAGCTGGGAAAAACTCAAAAATAACAACACAGCAACAGAATCATTGGGAGAGAGAAAAGTAACAACTACTAACATATCAAAAAAGAAAACGCTATGGTTTAGAGAGGAAGTGAACAAAAGAAGAAAGCCTTTTTATAATACTTTAGTTAGACAATAAAAAGGAACACAACTTATACGGAACGTTAAAAACGAAACCCATTCAGAAGAAAACATGGGCAGACTACTTTCGATCCTATTTGCTATATGTGACGATAGTGAACCCACAACACCAAAGGTGAAGGCAAAAGAAGAAATAAATATTTAGGAGGAAAAGGTAAAGGAAGATAAAAAAATAGAAAATCGTCAGGAGAGGACAAAATACCAAACGAACCCATAAAGTACGTAGGACTAGATCTACCCAAACAACTAAACTAATACAAAAAATATTAGAACAAAACTGAATTTCTCAAGAATGGAGATCAAGCATCCTAATAACTCTCTTCAAAAAGGGAGACAAATCGTAACATTACAGAGGAATTAATTTATTAAACACAACACTAAAATTAACAACCAAAGTGATAACAAATAAACTGAATGAAATTATACCACTAACAGAAAAACAACAAGGTCAAATAAGAGTTTTAGGTCGGAAAGATCATGTACCGACACTAGATTTTATAATGAAGCCAGTGCAAGAGAAATCATTAAATACAGCAAACCGGCATAATTTATGTTTGGTGTACCTTAAGAAGGCATTTGACTGGGTCAAATTAAAGGACGTTATCCACTTATTATACGCAAGAGAGATACCTCTAGGAATAATCAAAAATATCGACCAAAACAACACAATAAAAGTAGAAGAAGGACTAACTGTCCCTATTGAAGCTGGCAATGGAATAAGATACGAATATTCCCTAAGTCCTCTATTATTCTAAATGGTATTCTAAAAAGCTGCCAAATGAGAGAAAAACAACTTAAAATAATCTGCTATGCAGACGACGCAATACTACTCTCCAATATCTAAAGATGATGTATAACATATTCTGCATCAATTTAATATAAACGCCAGAAAATTTAACAAGGGTTATAACAAGCAAATGTACTAATCGAAGTCAAGAATATTTTTGTAAAAAATCAGCTTTATTGATTTTCATAGTATTTGCTTATGGAAAACAAATGTCTGTATTAAGCGTCTATATTCTTTGATTTAGCATTGACGGTTACATGTCATTTCCTTAAAAAAAAACTCACCATAATTTGTCAATGCTGCGAACATGGATTACGTTTTTGAATTTTGCTCGTTTTGAAACACGCACAGCGTTGATTGCTTTTTCGTTTCGTCACCAGTCACGATATTCCATATTAAACTTGAGTTGACTCGATTGAATCGTTTGAGTGTGATGGACTGCATATCTTTCTCAGTGCCAAATGGCCATTGCAAAATTTTCGAAAATCATATTTATGAACTCGTGTAACTTCAGCTAGCGAAACTTGAGTACAGCTGTTTTTAAAGAACACATGTTGCATATTTAACATTATTTTAAACAAAGAGCAAAATCGGTATCACTTTTTGTGTTGAACTGGTAGCATTCATTAATAGCAACTTTTAAATCGTTATGAGGTAGGACAAGCTATCATGAGTGATTTACCTAGGAGATTTAAAAAGGTCAGACAAACCACGTTGTCATCTTTTGTGGCTGTTAACGCAGAGGTACCTAACTACTTTATTTTATTCATACCAAGAACGTTTCATATTTTTTAAAAATCTAGCGAATGATACCCAACACGACCCCAAGGGTTGGGATTGAAAGCCCCAATTTTATTGCAGATTTGGATTCCTTATACAAAAATAAGTTATTTTTTATTCGGGACATTTTTTTGGAATTTGTTGATAGATAGCGATATAATCGATACAAAATAAGATTTTTTATATTTATATACCCAAGGAAAAATATCTCAAGAAATACACTTCCAAATAAAAAACTGGAAAATCGAGTGACAAAAAACATGATCCAGGGGCTGTGGAGCAGGTAAATTCGAAATCTTAAATAGGAAACCCTTATACCCCAATAAAACGGTGTGATTTTCACATTTAAGATTTCAAAGTTGCTCTCCTCCCCGCTCTAGGCAGTGTGGCTGGAGGGTTATGTTTGATGTAATTCAACAGATTTTTGAAAAATATTGAACACCTGTTTTTCAGTTTTTCGATCCAATGTTCATTTTGCGAAATATTCGACCGTCCCGCTTATTTTGGCACACGCGGTTTGTGTTAAAATGTGAAACAAAGTACCAGAGATATTAAACCATTTTTTGCAAATTGCAGACTCTACTCTACAGACTCTGAAATATGTATTATTTTTGGCGGGAATAAGATTGTTTCATAGAACACAAATATTATAAAGGTAATAATATTTGTGTAATAAGTTCACTGCAGAGATATGTTCTCTTCATACATATCTCTGGTTCACTGTATCAAAGTCAATGTCAACCGTCAGTTTTCTCCAGTTTAAAAACCACCCAGAGATACCTATGTAAGTACATATCTCTGAAACCACCAAACAGAAAAAAACTTTAAAAAAATTTTCATTTCTTAAATTACAACTATTTGTAAATGTAAATCAGTACCATTTATTTATATATGGACCAAGCATTTCTTTACTTTTATTAAATTCAAAGCAACAGGTTATTTGCGATTTTTAAGGAACTTAAGACAGTTTTACATTATGCTACTTTCATGCTAGGCAAGAGCTATGCATGGAACTGCGCATGCCTACGGGCTATTAGACAAAAAATTAGAACATGTTTTATTTTTCATGCTATTTTCTTGCAATTTATCGTTAAAATTCATGTTGCCAACATAACAATTTATAATAGATTACAGAATAAAACATAACCTTATCTCTATCCAGGAGCTTAAGGAAAGTGGACTCGTTCATTCGAAGAAAGTTTTTAAAACTTTGAAGGTCTCTAGCATCCTAGAACTCTTGGGGTAACTTCAAATTTCCCAGTCCTGCATTCAACCTAAGTTTGACCCAGCATTTTCTAGGTTTTCTTTTTTTATTATTTTTCATGATTGTTGCTATATTATTATGTTTCATGTTGAACAGCAATGTTCAACAATAACAATGTTTTCTTTTCTTTGGTTGACATCCTTCACCCTTTTAATAACCATAAATAGTGTATATTTATTTATTATATTATTTATTTTAGTACTTAATTATATTTATTTAAAATAAAATCCTCAAATTGATAAATATTTCCTCTGTTGGCAATAATGAAAGTGGGATCTAAAATTGCACAGAAATATCTCTGATGTAAAAAGGTCAAGCTAGGCAAGAGATGTGCCATGCAAGACGGACTTGCATAGCATGAGACTTGCATAGCCTAGATGTAAAGCTGCCTTTATTTTGAATATGATCAACTAATTTTTACACATACAAACGTATAACCAATGACGTATAATATATAGACTCGGTGAACGCTTTAAAAAGTGTCCAAAACATGAATACCTTTGTTATTGTTTATTGTTTTGATACGAAGATACACGAAGTTCATGATTTCTTACGAAGCATCACGAAGTTGATCTTGTGTTTGAAAACATTTTCTCCATTTTGTGTGACAAGCAAATTTTATTTTAAATTGTTGAGAGTTATTTACTTACTATTTTAGTAAAATACCATACTATTTTATCAAAATAATTATTTCTCTTATAGATGCGAACAAAAAGTAATCATAAATATTTAATTTTAATTAAAAAAATAATTATTGTCATTAAAATATAAATGAGCACGCCGCTGTTCTGATAAACATACCTTTAACCTTGAGCCGAGATCTTTTGGACACTCGATTCTTTAGGGAGAAATGGACCGCAGGAGTGTGACGTCACATTGTCATTATTACTTTCCAAACAAACGTTGAAATGTCAAATCTCAATACTTTTTAATTCCTATAAAGTTAACATTTTGCTTCCTCTGCTGCTTTTTCTTGTAAGTATAGTGTTTTTACGATAATACCGTCATAATTCAGAGTTCTATTTCTATGAAATATGGTTTAAAAGTTTAATTAAAGAAATTTTAACCTTACTTTATTGATACTTTCATCACAGTATAGACAACAACCAGTATTCTCACTCTGCGGCGGTACCTTTGATCTTTTTCGTCCAAATTCGGTGACCTTGACGCCATATTGTTTGGCCGAAAACCTGTTGTTGTCTATACTGTGCTTTCATTTTATTCCTATTAGCATAAAACAATGTGCTTTATTATTTACACAACCTTGTAAAATTGTTGTAGTAACTATTAGAATACTTAAATATTGCAAAAAGCGGAAAGATTCTATAAAATAAATGAAAAAATTAAGAAAAATACAAATTATCCACACTAAACAACGTTTGTTTGGAAAGTGAAACTGGCAGATGTCAATCAAATCTACGTCATCACTCCTGTGGTCCATAGGGGACTGCGTAGTCTATATATTATACGTCATTGCGTATAACAAAGAAGAAGTGACGGTTGACATGACAGTTTGTTTCAGAGTGAAAGCCTTGTTCCCGCCAAAAATAATACTTCAGTTTGTTTCTACATACCTTATTTTAGATATTGTTAATATAAAATTTGATCATAATGGATGTTGCTGATATTAATATTGGTCAAAGACAGCATCGTGATGAAATTGGAATTCGATGTCAAAAGTTGTTTCAAGACTTTTTAGAGGAGTAAGTCTTCTACTTAAAATAAAAGTATATCTATTAATGGTATTGTTTTAGGTACAAAGAGGAAGGCGAATTGAAATATCTTGAGCCTGCAGTAGAACTTCAAAGCGAGGAACGGAGTACTATTGAAATTAGCTTCGAAGATATAGAAAAATATAACCAAAATCTTGCCACCACCATCATTGAAGAATATTTCAGAATCTACCCATATCTTTGTCAAGCAGTCTCCAATTTTGTCAAAGATAGAGCTGGTCTCAAACATGAAAAGGAATGTTATATTAGTCTTATGGATGTACCCACAAGACATAAAGTTAGAGAACTTAAAACTGATAAAATAGGTACTTTAGTAAGGATATCTGGTCAGGTTATTAGAACACATCCTGTCCACCCTGAATTAATTTCTGGAACTTTTAGCTGTGTTGAATGCCAGACTGTAATTAAAAATGTGGAACAGCAATTTAAGGTGATATAAAAAAAAATGGCAAATAACAAATATTTATTTCAATTTTATTGCAGTTTACAAATCCAACAATTTGTAGAAATCCTGTATGCAGCAACCGTAGGAAGTTTTTGTTGAATGTTGATAAGTCTAGATTTGTAGATTTTCAGAAAGTTAGGATTCAGGAAACACAAGCTGAGTTACCAAGAGGTTGTGTACCAAGAAGCGTAGAAGTTATCCTTCGTGCAGAAAATGTAGAAACAGTTCAGGTAATATACTTAAGTCAAATTAGATACATAATTAATTAGGAATAATATCAAACACTTTAGTTAACTTATAATTCTCCTATTAGGGATATTGATATTAGTAATATGATAAAACGGTAATAATGAGTAAAGGAAATAACTGCACTAAATAAAATTTTATTTTAAAGGCTGGCGATCGGTATGACTTCACTGGAACACTAATTGTAGTACCTGATGTTGGAGCTTTTGCTCTCCCTGGAGGACAAACTCAAGCAGGTTCCAAAAGTAGAAGGCCTGAAGAATCTGAAGGAGTTAGGGGACTCAAAGCACTTGGGGTGCGTGATCTACATTATCGCATGGCATTTTTAGCTTGCAGTGTTCAACCAACTATTCCCAAATTTGGAGGAATTGACATGCCACTGGGAGAAATTACTCCAGAAATAATGAAGCAACAGATGACAGAAGGAGAATGGGCTCATATGTATGAAATGTCTCATGACAAAAACTTATATGTCAATATGATTAACAGTCTATTTCCAAGTATACATGGCAATGAGGAAGTCAAGAAAGGGATTTTGTTGATGTTGTTTGGAGGAGTATCAAAAACTACTATAGAAGGTAATACTAATGTGATTCACTAGTTAATTCTAGGTATACTTCATCTAATTTAGATAACGACTTGTGTCATTATCTACGTCAGAGATCGAAGTTGACATAGTTGCCAAAGTATAAAAAAAATCCTGACTCCATTTTAAATCAAATTGATAACATAATTATTGAAAAAGTATTACCATCTCTTTACAATGACTATTTAAATTCTTACGTGACATTTTTGAAATAAAACACACTACTTTTGTTCTAAAAAGAACAGATTTTATTAAATAGGTAAAAATATAAAACAAGAGGTATTCACTTTAAAATTCAAAATAATAAAGTACAAAAAGTGTCAACACCGCAACTGTCAAATAAGTGTTACCAATTTATGCCAAAATTTTACCTTCGTTCGATTACAGTTACAGTGTGTTCCGAACAAATATTCTTGATAAAACTCTTTATAATGGATTTATACAAATTAAATGAAACATATTATTGTGTATTTCTTTAAGTTAACATCAATAGAAATTTTTAAATATTATTTCTACACGTATATAATAAAATATGCCTAGTGGCTGTAATGCCAGTGTACTCGGTAAAGTGATTCTAAAAAGAACACGGTAATTACTTACATTAGTAAGGATAGTCGAATTAGTCTAAAATTTGGACAGTGGATTATGTTTTATTTTTTATTCACTTTTCAATCTATACATTTTTTTACGCTGAGCTATAGTTTTTCTGTAATTTGCTTTTAAAAAACTGATATTTTGACATAAATTTCAAGATGCCGCCGCCATTACAGCTGTTGTCAATGATGTGCGTATGCGTAGTACATACTTCTTGATCCAATGTTGCCACACTTTTCAAATATATTGTTTATTGTGAAAATATTAATTCTCAAATACAATCATAAAGAATAATGATAATGAGTATTATTTCCATTTTCTGTTTCTAAGGGATACATATAACTGTATTTCATTTGTTATTAACTGATGTTATTACGTATAGATTATAGCTTATTTCGTTTTATGTTGTATTTAGTTGGATGCATTAGTTATCAACTTCTTTATTAGTTTAAATTGTTAGATGATATGAGTAGATTACTTTTTAATTTGTTTTTTTATTGGTACTCCATTTTGCTTATTTAAAGTACACCGTAGCGTGTTTAACCACAGAATAAGAAACAATCATAATGCTCACTTTGAAATGCCGCCTTTAAAGTTTTTCAGCACGCTATCGCCATGTTGTAAACGGAACCATAGACTCGAATTGAGAAATTTGTGACAAGATACGACAAAACTGTAATTTAAATTTTTAGAGATTAATAATTTAGTTAATTTGAAATAATTTTAATAATTAATAATAATTTTGAAATAAATTTAATAATAATTGGATTAGTTTGGATTTGGTTTTATTATGTTATTTAATAGTCAATATCGAGTTTTGCAAAAACACTAATCACTAATTTATATGGACATATATTCTTATTAAAACTTAAATTTAATATAGTTACACCGCAAAAAAAAATATTAAATCATATGTGGTACACTTTTAAAAAACAACGTTAAATCATATGTACTATACTCTTATTAAAACTTAAATTCAATATATTTACTCTGCAAATAAAAACAATAATAAGTCATATAGAGTATACTCTTATTAAAATTTAAATTCAATATATTTACTCCTAAAAAAACAAATCTATATGTGGCAACATTGAACCAGCGTGGAATATCTTATGTTGTACGCAAACGCGCTTGACTTGTTCTTCCAAATAAATGAATTTTGGCCATTTTACAATATTTTATATTTTTGGATAATTTAACGGAGAAAATGATTGGTATTTACAATTGATTTATAAATTTTATATAACTTTTACGGCTATTTCGTATTTCGATAATATTTTTCTCTTGCTAATTTTTGATTTTCTATAGTTTTTATGAAATTTTTTCAACTTTTTTTACATTTTTTTACTTTTTGTATGTTTCCGTAGACGGAAACATGAAAATTTTGCCTTTTTTTCATTTTTCAGGCTAAGTTCCCGAAAAATTCGCATTTTTAGGGACCCTTACTAATGTAAACAATTACCAAGAACACACCTAAACCCTAAATATTTCGTGTTGGTATCATATGACGTCACAGGCTATGACGTGCATCATTATATAAATTAGATGAAGTGTATGTGATATTGAAGTGCCTGGCTTTTGGCAATATTGCTAATTACAAAAACTGATATGATTTTTTAACCAAACTACTATTAAAGTTTCTCTAAATCCACCTTTTTAGTTTTTAAATTTTTTTGACTTTCTGCACAGAATAATTGGAAATTGTGGATGTAAGATCTCCACTGAAATGTTTTGCTATATTAGCTGGGTGTATATTGCCCCAAAACAGTTAAAATATGACATTGAAAGAAGAACAAAGTTAAGTGAATCTTGTTTAATCTATTTGGGCATATCAATAGGGAATCAAGATTAAACTTGTGTAGTTCATGTTGCATGACAAAGATGTTGACTTAATTTGGAAGCATGGCATTGAGACCAAAATAGAAAAAGCCTTTTGCTGTTATAAGACTATGAACTGAAAACCCACTTGATTGAATATTACTTTTTTCTGGTGGATTTTTCAGCTTACATGAAAATGGAAAGAGCCTTATATATATACAGAGTCCAACTCCAACTCCTCATTGTCAAAGCTATCCTGCTTCCAATCCACTGTGTGTATCAACTTCACTAACTTCTGCTAATAAAATGACTTTATAAGAGACCAAAATCTGGTTTGGAAAATTTTTTGCTTTAAGCCATTCTGGCTCTTATTTTACTTTTCACCAGGTAATGATCAACTGGTTATTGTGACTGCTAATCATGAACCACTATTTTGTTTTGTGGTGCTACTTTCATGACACTCATTTTAGCATTTCACTTTACTACAGGAGAAAAAGTAATATAATGCCAGAATAGAAGCTTCACTTCAAAATGTACCTTTTGTTGTACACAGTAACATAGATAAAAATTGATTTTCGATTTGGATGTCAAATTTCAAACAAAGGATTTTATTACAATTGAAGGGTACAGGGAACTAAGTCAAAAAACTATATTTTTTAGGAGAAAGAAAACCAAATTTGAAACGATAAAAATTCTATGCTTTTTTACATTCTTAGCTAAATATTTTTATATATTTAGTTTGATATGTACTTTTTATAAATAGTTGGAATAATGTTATGATTGAATTTTTATTTCGTAGCTAGATATTTTTTCTTTAATTAAAATGTGTACTGACTCCCCTGAAGAGATCAAAAATTTTTTATTTTTAATATTTTTTTTAACTTTGTAAGGCATTTCTACATCACATTAAAAGAACAAACCAAGCTACAAACTACTGACTAAAGTTAATCTGATTTCTAAAAATCGCTTTGATCATCTGGAACATCATCGGGATTAGATGGTGACACAACCTAATTGGCAGAAAAAAGTTGACTGTAGTACTCTTTAGATCACTCTTCTTCACAGAATTTCATTGGAACTTTAAGATCAGCAGACTTTTCTTTGGGTAAAGATATAAGCGTTTGGTAGAGCTAATTGGGTTCTTGAAGATCAGGTACCTTTGATTCCCCTTCTGGTTCTTCCATTGATCTTTTACTAGAGACAAGAAAGATCCGTTATATGTTTCCCTGTGATCCACTGTTTTGCATTTTATTTCAAAAAGCATTAATGTTTTATTTGCCCAATAGGAAAAGAAAATTTCCTTTTGTAGAACTGTAGGACAAAAATGTACCCCATTCTGTAAACATAATTTGTTCACTTGATACAACAAATCTAACCACTTTTTGTGATGGTTAGGTCCTGCATGTACATGTTTAAAATATCATTTGCCAAAATATGAATATTAAAAATATAGAATGACAGCTGTCTTCTAAATACACTTCAGCAGAAGTTATATTTTGGAGTAGGGAGATTTTTTTGAATTCTATAGCAATGTTCTTTAAATGAAGTGTCTTTTCAAATTCTAGCTTCATGATATCGTTCTCTAACTTTACTTTTTCGTCATCACTTTTTGAAACAGCAATTTTCCTATCAAACTCAATACCTTTGCTTTCTGCTCGTCACACTAACAGCTTGTTTCAGTTCGTGGATAACTGAAGGAAATATTAAACTATGACACAAATATTTGCCTGAATGTTTCATAACACATCTCAATATGGGGATGTTTAGTCAAAAATAATTCAAGAAGCTTTTTAACATTCATATCTTCCGAACGGTAAACTCTGTTAGAGTCAAACTGCAGTGCACTTTACGTCCATTTTATGAGTCAAAAAACTGCAATAGCAATTTACGAGTTTGTTGTTCTACCTTATAAGGTCTATTGGTATGCTTTCCCCTTCTATCGATCGGCGCCTTGCCAGTTGTTCTTAAAGATATTTTTATTGTATGTATTTGGAAGGATTTAATTCCAAACAGTAAAATATACTGCACTGCCATTTCTGCTAACTCTTACTTTGTAGTTACAGATTTCATTCAATCTAGCATCTTCTTCGTTTTTTCTTGGCCTTTGTTAAAACACAGGTTGTAATGAATAAGTCCAGATAAGTAACTATTTTGGGCATCATTACAATTGTTAAGGCCAATGGTATTAAACTGTCTTATTAAATCACTTTGTTCGACAATAGAAATATTCTGAAAGTACTTATATTGCTTACACTGACAGTCTTCTCCTGTTTCAAAGGTAGAGGCTCGTAGCTTCTTAGCAAGATCTCTAAGGCAGCCATGTGCTTTGAGCTTTTTCATTGATTTTTCTTGATTAACACATGTATTTTCGTCAGTGCCTGACATTTGAAACAATAAAATTTTCAACAAATACTCTAAAACTAAAGAATACTCATTACTTCTTTACTAACAACTTTATGAACAAGCTTGAATAAACGACTTTGAAACAACAACTAATAAACACAGCTGAGATGACCTGCGTGAGAGTAATAACGAAATTTATGGACAGTGTAGGTTATTCTCATGTTGACTATGTTGGTTTTTCCCCCTGCAATAGATATTTAAAACCTTGAATATCTCAGGACTATTTTTGTTGTTCCCCTTAATTTGTCAAGATAAAGTACACGGCAAACAGAAAGTGTGGAAAGGTAAACCAGATTTTTTTCATTTTTGGACTATGTTGGTTTTCCCCTGTACCCTTCAATTGGGATCTGTTCCCAACCAGAATTACTAAATTTTGACCTGAACAGAAGTAAAAATGCCAACTAGACCTACAGAGAGATTTACATGATATTGTTTATATATAGCAAATTTAATATTTGTATGAAATGTTTCAAATCTAGTAAATTCTTCTTTTCAAGGTACTTCTTTAAGAGGAGATATCAACTGTTGCATAGTGGGTGATCCAAGCACAGCAAAGAGTCAGTTCCTGAAACAAGTCTCTGAATTCTCTCCTAGAGCAGTATACACCTCAGGCAAAGCTTCCACTGCAGCAGGTTTAACAGCAGCTGTAGTAAAAGATGAAGAATCCTCAGATTTTGTAATAGAAGCTGGAGCCCTTATGTTGGCAGATAATGGAGTTTGTTGTATAGACGAATTTGACAAAATGGATTTAAGAGATCAGGTTGCTATTCACGAAGCTATGGAACAGCAGACGATTTCTATAGCCAAGGCAGGTGTTAGAGCAACACTTAATGCAAGAACTTCAATATTGGCGGCAGCTAATCCGGTGGGAGGACGTTATGATCGTGCAAAATCATTACAACAAAACATAAACTTGTCAGCTCCTATTATGTCTAGGTTTGACTTGTTCTTTATTCTTGTCGATGAATGCAATGAAGTTATAGATTATGCTATTGCTAGAAAGATTGTTGATTTACATTGTAACATAGAAGAAAGTGTTGAAAGAGTATACACTAAACAAGAAGTTTTGCAGTACATAAGTTTTGCCAGGAAATTTAAACCCATTATTAACAAAGAAGCTGGAGATTTGCTAGTTCATTATTATAATCGTTTAAGACTAAGAGATAGTTCAAGTACTGGTAAATCCACATGGCGTATCACTGTAAGGCAACTGGAAAGTATGATTCGACTTTCAGAAGCTATGGCAAGAATGGATATTTCAGATGAAGTTCAAACAAAACATGTTCGTGAGGCATACAGGTCAGTATACTGAATATTTTAGCATGAAAGTGTAATAATCATTGTTCACCATATTCAAAAGATATCTAACAGTTAAAACTATCTTTATTACTTCTAAAATGAAATTTTACTTACATTTATTATGTCCATATAATATATACTCATAAAAGAAGCAAATAAATTGTGTCATATACGATATCAAAGGTGCTGTAGCAGCGGTACTAGCTTTCTCTCACTTACTGATATAGTTCCTTGAATATCTACACTATCAAGGCCATTCCTAGGATATCTGCCACCCGGGTGCAAGAATAATTTGTCTGGCTCCCCAAATCCAACCTTTCCAGAAAGTTTTTAAGCATTTGTAAATAAAACAGTTAAAATCATTTTGTGTTAAGAAAAAACAAAATCTGTTTCCCTCTAACATCTAAAAATTTCTTATTTTGATCTCATGAATGTGGCTAGGTTCATCATTTTGGCCCTCATTTTTAATATGAACACCTAAATAATGAAGCATAGTTGATCGAGTCCTTTTAATCCTAAGGAATTATGCCTATGGAACCACTAGCCTTTTTAATTAGTTCTCTTTCTGCTTCCTTTTTCTATTTTTGGCTCTAGAAACCTTTTTTTTTATTATCAGATGTCAATAAAAATCCTAATTTATGATCAAAAAAGACCAATTTTTGAAAAGAAGTTTTCAGAAATGTGTTAACTATTCTACTATTCATTGTTGAACTACTTAATAACTTTTATTAAAAACACAGTTAGATGAACATATAATTTTTTACAGAATCTGTATCCATTTACTATAATTAATCACATATATATATTGATTGGTAGATATATTAATCTTGATTGGTTTGTTTTGTCAAATATTCCAGATTATTAAACAAATCTATCATAAGAGTTGAACAGCCAGACATTCAACTTGGAGATGAAAAAGATGATGCCATACCAGAAGCTGAAAATGGCGAATCAATGGTTACAGACACTCCTGAACCTACACCAACTGTAACTAAAAAGAAGATGGTTTTAAGCTTTGAAGAATACAAAACTATCAGTAATATGATCGTCATTCACATGAGAAGGGAAGAAAGTAGAATGGAAGCAGGTAAGATGATTTTGATTTAGTATGTTATTTCTATACCCAATTGTGTATGTGACCTATTTACATAATTTTTGAATGTTCTAATTTTTACAGAGGGCAAAGAAGGCATTCATAGAAGTGATGTGGTTGAGTGGTATTTAAACCAAGTAGCAGATCAGATTGAAAATGAAGAAGAACTTATTGAAAAGAAAGATATGTTTGAGAAAGTTTTGGATCGTCTAATGTATATTGTAAGTTTTTGTTAATTCAGTTCTAAATTTAATTCAGTTGTTAGATAAGCAATATGTTTCTGGTGTTATTGACAAAATATAACATGAATGTATCAGATACCAGACACAGTACTTAAACCTGAAAATTTGCTGACATTCCAGCACATAGATATCGGAAAGATAATTATGTTAACTGGTCACATTATCTAATATTTCAGACAATATGACATTGTATGAAATATAAAGCTTAACTATCTATTCCGGAACAAAAGAACAATTTCCGAAGTGGAAATCAAAACATCAAAATAAGCATATTGCAAACTAAAATTGTAATAATTCCCAATAAAAACAATAAATTATGTTAAAAAATGCCACAAGAAAATAGCTTTAGAACATTATTAAATTAGCATAATGTTTTTGAACGAAACTCCTGGACAAAATTAACGCACCACTCATATTTTTCTCAATAATCGTTATTTATTGATAATTTACTGTACGACCAATTGCCTATGGACCTTGTTTGACAGTAATAGTTGTTACCTAAGCTAATAATAGTCTTGTTTTAACAATAATTTGTATTAAACTTCGTTTTAGACTAAAAGTGAGTTAAATTTTTCAATAAAAAGTACTGATTCAAGTAAAATGCTTGTGAGAAACAAGCTTTTTATTGTGATATTTTTCATCACATGCATATTTGGAAGTTCATTTGTCTAAAAATCAAATAAAAAAATGAAATGCCAAAGAAATTTGTCAATGGAGGAGGCAATGCGAGCATCGACTCTCCTAGATGAAGGATATTCAATGCGATATGTTGCAGCTTTGTTAGGAAGACATTCCAGCATCAGTTGCAAGGTGAAGAGCTATAATGAAACAGGGTCGTACGATCTAAGACCAGATCAAGGGCGAAAACGTTGCACTAATCAAATTGATGATCGTTTTTTTGAGACAACATGCTCTCAGAGATAGGAGAGTCACTAGTAATTTGCTAAAAAATGAACTAGCAGATGTTCGAAATGTCTCGATATCATCTCGAACAGTTAGAAGATGTTTACATGAAGCACAATTGAGCAACAGGAAACCAACCAAAAAACCCTAAGTACAAGAGAACACAGGGTTCAGAAATTGAATTTTGCAAGATTTCATCAAAATTGGGCCATCAATGATTGGAAATGAGTTCTTTTCTCAGATGAGACTAGAGTAAGCCTAAAAGCTCCAGATGGTCGTGAGAAAGGTTTGTCAGCTGCAATATCTCTCCTAAAGTACTTTTTGGTGGTGGCTCTAAAATGTTTTGGGGTGGAATTTGTTTTTAAGCTCGTACGGAGTTGGTCACCATACATACGAGGTCTATGAATGCCCATTATTACTTAGACAACATTATTTTCGAACATGTGATGCCTTTTGCTCCGTTTCTTGGACCTAATTTTTTATTTATGCAAGACACCGTTCATCCTCATGTGTCTCGACAGGTTATTGACTACCTAAATGATGTTGATATTCCTTTATTAGAGTGGCCACCTAATAGTCCAGACACCTGAATCCTATAGAGCATCTATTGCCAATAACAACCAACTCATTGAGGCCGTTATTGAAGAATGGGAGAATATTCCGCAAGCTTTTGTTGAACATTTGATGTCAAGCATATCATAATGCTCCTCTACTTTTTATGTCGCATAGATGCAGTCATAAGAAATAAAGGAGGCCTACATGGTATTAGTGTTGACCCAGATGCATTTTATTGTGTTACTTTACTGATTTTTTTTCTTTTTGCAATTTGGAGTTATGTGAGCTTATTTACGCATTTCCGACAAAAACAAATTTTTAAAGAAACAATAAGGCAAATTAAGGTCATGATAAAGTCATGTTGGACTTATTTGTAGGTTTTTATTATTATTTCAACGTAACTTCATTGTGTTCATATTATAAATATTTAGATTAAAGTGGTGCGTTAATTTTGTCCAGGAGTTTAAAACTAACTGCAAAATATAGTATGATTATTTTTTGACTACTAACATAATATTGATTACATATTAATACATCATATTCCACTTATATTTTAGGATCAAATTATCATTCCTCTAAATCGCATTGGACTCAAAGGATCAGATCAACAAGAAGAAGAAGATCCCATGTTGGTAGTCCATCCAAATTATGTTATCGATCAGTAGTTAATTTTAATGTTAAGTTTTAAAAATCTTTTATATTTGCTATAGTTCGTAAGAATATTTTACATTGCAAGTACAAGGGGTACATACTGAGTTGTGTTAAAAATCACAATAAAAAGCATTCCTTTGATGTTAGTTATTGGCAGGTTAAGTTTTTATTGCAGACTCAATATTAAATATTTATTTTTCTGTTTAGAGCGGCAAATTCCACAAAATATCTGTTTTTTATATTTTTACATTCCCTTAACCTGTTTTCCCGAAAAACAAGATGTGTATGTTTTATACATTTTTCACAGCTTATATTTTTTAGAAATCTATAGCGATTTGTTGTCATTAAACAAGTGCTAAATCCCCTGCTACACGCAGCCATTGCCAACTATCTACAAGTTTGTATCGAATTAGTATAGAATGTTGGTCTATTAACATTAAATCCACTAAAGTTGAATATCAAATGCAATCCATGATCTGCTGTGAGACACAGATGGAGGAGGAAGAATTCTTATATAAATACCCTCCAATTATCAGTTTGCTTGTTTCTTGCTTTCTTGATAAGTTCATTGCTTGGTACTTTTTCAGGGTTTAGATTCAGCAATTATCTAAGATTCCGAGACAACTGCTTCATCATCAGGTTATTTGAACAAACTTTTATCGTAAAGTGAGATACTGCCTTTTTTTGTTTTACTAACAATTCGTGTCAACCATGTGTATTTCATAACGTTGAAAACTGAAAAATTAAGGAACTGTAAAAAATGGCTGGGAGCTTTAAGATGGTTATTTTTTCCCATTATCCACTTTTTGAAAACTTAAAATTAATTAATTGAGCCATTTGTCACTATTAGCATTTACAAAAATTGATACAGTATTCTTAACCTTGCCCGGAGAACTTTGGTTCTTTAATATGGCTTACCCCGTTTACCAACAATTTTTGACTTGAAAGTTTGACAGAAAATGACATTATTTCATTTAATTTCCATGTATGGGGGCTGGTTTACCCTCAATTTGTAACTCGTTTAAGGTGTATTTTAACAAACTGAAGTTTCCATTGATGATGAAGGGTGGGCTCATTTCTTATGTATTATATCTGTAAAGAGTATTTGAATGTTTGTATTAACGAATTTTCAATATTTCAATGTATAAACATTTTAACAATGTTTACATCATATAATTATCTTGATTTACAATTCATTATTTGATTTGTTTCACTATTATATAATACTTAATATTCGTTCTGAAGCTGTTTCTGACAACTCTGGTTTTATCAACTGTTGTTACGTAACTTCTAAAACAGTGTACTCTCCAGCGCACTTTGTTTTGTGTATATATCATTGTTTTTTAATCTCAGCAGTAGCCTATACTGTACTTGTTGCATCAGACGGATCTTGACTTATTGATATAATTGCGAGCGCATTGAACCTTTTGGCACGGCAGTATTATGATATTCGATAGTGTTGGGATTTTACAGACTTTTCTATGGAAACAACTCTATTTTAAAGCACACACTTTATTGTAATTGTGGATATTTGGATAGACCACCTTAAATTAGATTAAATAAAATAAAATTAATAAACTAAATCCAATCCTCCGATAATGCTACCTTCACTATATTTTCAACATAGTCCAGTTAAATCTCTAAGAGGCATGTTAACACCAATGAGAGCCATGTTTTTTTTAATAACTTACCTTCCTCTCTTTGTTATTGTTTACAAATGTGTCTGAATGAAGTAAACTTGTAAGCTGTTGAGAAATTATATCTCTTTTTAAATAACCTCACTTTTTATGTTTTATTTAAACAATTGGGAAACTCTTGTACCACTTAGTATTAAAAATGACAATCTCATTTAATATTAGGTTTTATTTTTTATTATAAAAATACTGTACAAAACAATTAAAATAAATACTATTTACATCTGTGTTCATTCTTCATTGTAAAACGACCCAAGGCGCGTCATAGAAACATTGTTGGGCTGAATTATCAAGTCTTCTATGTTATCTAGAAATGTAGCAGGTCCTAAAACATTTTTTACGTAAAATGATACTACTAAAATGCTGTGACCCATTAATAACATCAAGCAATCATACTGATAGAACAATGGGACTTTCATAGGGTACTATATACAAAAGTTATTAAGTATATATACGACAATGCAATATCGCAAGTAATAGAAAAGATAACACTACAGAGAGGGGTTAGATAAGGATTTCAACTAAGCTTTTTATTTTAACCCAAGAAGATACATTTCGAACTTTATGTGGAAAACAGCAAAAGACAGAATTGCAGGAAATGCTATTGGATAATACAAAATCAAAAGAAAGGACTATAAATAAATCTAGAAGCAACTAAATATCTAACAAATGAATCTCTAGATATTACTGAGGATATAACTCTGGACAGTTGGGCTGAAAACATTAACCTCAAACTTATTCATGATCCAAAACAGCCCGCGTCTTTCAACAGCGGAAGATGGCGCAGAGGTTGCAACCCAGACAATATATTTGTCAGCGACAGTATTGTAGACCAGGTGACAAAAATTAAATTAAACGCCCTCCCAAAAACACAGCACACACCACTTATAAACAATCTTTAAATCAAACTTAACAAAAGTTCACAGACTCTGACAGCTATGGAACGTCCAATACTCAACATAGTGATCGCATATCTAATGGGGAAATAAGAAAACGATCAAAACTAACTTATCAACAAACAGCATTGTTGTTTTAAAATGGAGCTGGACAAGACATAGGAAGAATGGAAGACAACCATTAGAGGAAACGAATTGTTAAATGGAGACCAATAGCAAATACGAGAATTGTGAATCGCGGATTCCCCTTGCTCTGCCTAAGCAAGAAAAATTCCCAAAAAACTGAAGGGAGAATTCTATAAAACAGCCAAAGACCAGCTAGGATTACGGAACTGAATGTTGGACCGTTAAAAAGAAAGAGGAAAAACGAATGCATGTGGCGGAAATGAGAATAGAGCGGAGAAAATGATCCATTAAAATAAGTATATTGGAGAAACTCTAGGAGTGACACCAATTGATGCCAAACTTCTGGGCCTCCTTTACATTTTCATCATTGGACATGATAAAACATCTGGTAATAATGAAGACCCATAACATAATATCTTTGGCTCGTCGGATAGATATTGTTCAAACTTGATTTTAAGTAATTAAATGAGTACCGTAAAATAAAGTTATTTCTAACACCACCTCAAAAAATACTATCAATACGAAAATTAGAATGTCTATTGGAATAACAATGGAAACAACTGGAGAACATTCACAAACACAGTACACAAAAATATACGAAGCAAACTTAATATTTTTATATATGTAAAAATACTATTTTAAATCTTACTTTCGGAAGTTTTCCTCCATTCTGAAAATATATATTCCTCTTCTATTTCGTATATGAATACTTCAATACAACCAATCTCTTCTAAAATCTAAAAGTTAAAACAATTAAGCGTAAATACATTATTTATTAATCCACAATATCAATAATGTGGTTCAGATCAACTGATAGATGGCAAAGTTGTGATAATATCACAATAAAATAAATTCCAGGACTTTTACTAAAAACAATTCATCGAAAGTTTTCATTAATGAAATTATATAGCTTGAATTGTGACAAAACTCGTTTAAACTAACTTCGAACAAAATTGCCAACGTGCTACAATGCGAATTTAATCCAAGTGATCCAGTAATGTTAAACTTGAACACAAAGGATCTACCAAAAGTTTAAAAATTGGATTTACATCTTATAAATGGTGGCTTGTGGAATACATGTTCTCCCATTTAGCTTCTTTAACTTTCTAAGCGTTTTAGGAGAAGCTACGTGGCGAGTAATTGCAGTATCGATAACGAATTAGATGAACCGGAAATTCAAAGCCTTCATACTGGAGGCTATTGAACGATGCTAGGAATAACCTTTCACTTCCACAGGCATCTACAGTTCACCCTTAAAACACTATTTTTCCCTCTTTACGTAGAAAAAAGTCGTTAAATAAAAGTAAAAATTGCATTTTATTTCAATTCGAATTCACCATTATTCTACACGTGTTTCGAGTTATTCAACTCCTCATCAGGGGAACACTTGTGGAAGTTCAAATTGAAATGAAATGCAGTCTAGTATTTGTCCGTTATATAAAAATAGATCGGTACACGTAATATTCATCGATTTAAAACCGATGAAACAAATCAAGATAACGCAGAGGTCAAAATAAGCCGTACAAAATGTATACAAAAATAACAGGTTAAGAGTTAAAACAGCAATAAATACTTGAACGAATTTAAGACGATAAAAGGCTTACTGCAGGGATGTAGTATACATTTCTGAGGCCGTTCAAGATATTCCTAGAATAAATATTAAAGCCACGAAAAAGGAAATATGAATGTATGGTAATAACAATCCGAGAAGACTTCTTGTAGGCACTAAGTTTTTCAGATGACCAAGAGGTAACGGCTCAAATTGAAGAAGATCTATCCTATATGCTCCGAAAACTAGAAAAGAAATACACAAAAAATATACTGGAAATAAACCTTCAGAATACCGAATACTTAACAGCGGAACAAGACCTAGTGAGAAACTTGAAAATGGACGAAGATAGGGAAAAACTAACGAGGCTTTTTAACTCCTCCAGTGGCAGATGCAATCTTAATAGCGGCTTTGGTTAACAGCTGTTTACCTGGTGCTTTTCCACCAGTGGATTTTCGGACTGTTTATTTCAGCCTTGTCAAGGCGTATTGTTGACCACCAGTTAAATATTTCTGATGGTAGGTTGTCTGATCTAGATGATTTGTTCAGGGCTAGAGACTGGATTGCTTTATTTCAGTTTCTCCATGGTCTTTAGTTCAGTTTTGCCTTCTTCGAGTCCTATACGGTCTCTATCTTCACCTCTATTTTCTCCATTAAGTAGTGTACTAAAGTGTACCTGCCAACTTTTTGGTATTTCTATTCTTTTTCAAAAGTGCTCCATTCTAAACCTTAATCTGGTTTGCTTGTGGTTTGAAACTTTCTCTTTTGGGGTTAATTTGTTTGTAAAACTTTCTGAGTTCACGTTATCTGTTTAAGTTTCCCCTCTTTCTTCAAATCATTGATTTTTTTGCAAACATTTGTTGTCTGACTTTTTATTTTTTCTCTCTCTCCTTATTATTCGATATTTTTTTATTCTTCTGTTGATCGTTATCAGATATGCCTTAAATTTGTAAAGAAATCTAGCAGGTTATAAATAATAATCAAGATCTACCTAGAGATGAAATGAGTATCAATCGAAAAACTAATTGTACATTATAGACCATGCAAAAGAACAACTTCCACTTAGATGATCAGACTACCTCAACCAATATGCCTAGCTAAATGATGAACGGGAGTCGCTCAACACAAAGAGAAATGGAAGCAATCAAGGATGTCAAAATTCATGTTTTATTTTATATACAGTTTATTTCACTTACCTGCACAATAAAATATAAATCAACTGGTTTTATATAACGAAATTTATCGCAGACTTTTGAAAACGGCACTTTAGGGTAATCCAGACAGTAAGACAATACATTGCATGCCCATGTTTTTAACATCACTCTATTAAGTGTGCCATTTACCTTCACCCACGGCATTATTATCATACTAGATAGAGCTTTTCTAAAAATAACGTTTTTTATATGCTTTATAAAACAATATCAGGTATTTACCTTTGGTCAGCTGTTTCTGTATTAAGAGAAGAACTGGCACTGGAAAAATTCTGTTCAACTACCCATATGTACTGATACGAGTAGTGTACAAATATTAGAGTACAGGTACCTGTTTGAAGCAGTATCCCAGCTTTGATTAAAATTTTGATTATGTTTATCAAGGAACAGTTTTCTTCACGATGTAAGAAATTTGCCTGAAAATATTTTAATATTTATTAAAAATCGGTGCGTGGGTTTACAGCAATAATAGCACTTCCTCACACTAATGCCGCATCCTATATATATATATATATATATATATATATATATATATATATATATATATATATATATATATATATATATATATTTGAATATATATATATATATATATATATATATATATATATATATATATAGTTGAAATCCATATATAGTTGAAAATCTGATATTTTTTTTATATTTTCTATGACTCATCAAGTGAAAGGAAACTGCGCAGAGGTTACAGTTTTCAAAAATGACGTAGATATTAACCTTATGTTTAATTTTTTGTATTATTTTAAGTATTAAAATAAGTTTAATAATTAAATAAAAATAAAACTGTAAAATATATTTATTTCTTTGAAGTCATAATAATAGATGTACCTATAACTTCTTACGAGCACACACCCTTTTTTTGAAAACAATTAAATACATAACGAAACAGAAAAAATTTTAATAAAGCAAATAATGCAAAATGAATAAATAATGAACATAAATAATACAAAATAATCCAAAATTTACTATAAGTAAAAAATGTTCAGATATGTAACAAATGTTCAAATTTCTTGCCATCTTGTGCAATACAACAAGCGATTCTATCTTCGAATGATTTATTTACATTATTTAACATAGCAGGAGTCATTGAAGTAAACGCGTTTGTAATTCCTAATTTCATGTCATGAAGTAGTAGGAGGTGTAGCATATACAATATTTTTAATATAACCCCGTTTTAAAAAAATCCATCTTGGTTAGTCCTGGTGACCTAGGGGGGCAATTATATGAACCACCTCTATCTATCCATCTGTTTGTACCAGAGATTTTTGTTCGTAGGCTAAGAGGAAGGTTCTCAAGCAGTGTCCAAAAATCTTGTTTTAAAAAATTTAAGAATTTGTCCCATTGAGATGTCCGTCAAAAAAATACGGGCCGATAACGTACCCGCCCACAATGCCGTACCAAACATTAACACTCCATCGGTGTTGGCGATCAACAGTACGAATTAAATGTTTATTTTCTGTGTCAACTTTACCTAAAGACCATAAACAAAAATTTAAACGGTTACCATAATCATATTCTGTCAAATGCTGGTGAAGTTGAATGTGATACGGATGAAAGTAGTTGGTCTTAAGTATTCAACATCCACTAGTTTGGCTAATTTCTAATTCACCCGAAATTTTCTTGTACTAATATTTGGGTTTTCCGTAACAGAAAGCAGGACAATAAGTTCGTTAACGTTGTCACCAATAACTGGTTTATTTTTATTTGCCCTTTCGTATGCAGCATTATCAGTAGCATGGAATCTATTAGGATACTTTTGAGCGTAAACTTTAGAAGCTAAGAGACAATTTTCCCAACATTTTCCAATGCAAAGTACCACGTCGACTCTTTCATGGATAAGGTAATTTTTAGGATCATTGAAAGTTAAATATTACACACGAATGTTTATATTTTGACAACTACCAGACCGTAATGTCAGAAAGCGAATTCAAATTCTTATCACTGTGGTTTCTAAAACTTGCAAAGCAAACAGCTTGATAAATTACTCGGCAAGGGAATATAAGATTGCATTTCACATGCCGTTCATCATGGTCAGAATTCCTAGTGAATTCAATTTCTGGTACTACAAACGGAGTAAAGAAATTAAATATAAAGACGGTACTAGATTTTTGTTTCAATACAGAGCGGCGGCAAGCCGCTTATACGTATTTCGACCTCTGTAGGTCTCTTCAGAGCGGTTTAGATTTCGCCAGGTAGAAATCGTATGATTTCTCTTTTTATTATTAGATGGCGTAGTTACGTCCGTATATAGTTATTTTGATAACTATTGTCTAAAACGGGAATAGCTTTTGTTTAGATCCAGAGAGGTGGCTATACCTCAGTGTCGAGTCACTCGACACTGAGTAGTAGGCAGATTGAGACCTCAGTACCGAGAGACAGTTCTTGTATTTATAATACAGAACACGATACTGGTACGTTTCGAGTGAGGGGAGTAGGCAGATTGAGACCCCGAACTAGAACCGAACCGTATCCCTCTTGATAATGGCTCCAAAATGGGAGCCGAAACGTCGAGCATTAAATTCTCAACGCGGTTCTTCCCGAGAACCTAGTGATTTTCATATATATATATATATATATATATATATATATATATATATATATATATATATATATAATATATATATATATATATATATATATTCTTAGGCTTAGGTAGTAGAATTTCTTAGGCTTAGGTTCATAAAAAAAGATTCTGTACTTTTCCGGGTCTGATTCCACTTTGAGTAATTTTGGGTTTTAGAAAATCCATTATTTTGACGACGTTTCGGCAAGGTCACACTTGCTATGAACAAGTCAGATTAGTTTTGCTTCGTCCTGATGTTCGAGAAGACTTGATTTCTAGACAATGTGTGCGAATGCGAGTGAGGTCTTATTCGTCAATTTAATTTCTACGTTTTTCTGTAGAATTGGTTTGCATGCAGTTAAGAGTCTTTGGACAGCATCTCTTGTATTTGCCAAATTATTCAACAAGGAGTCAAATCCGAAAGTCACAGATATTACATCTAGCTCCCACAGAAACCTCAAATCAAATATTGAATTAAACGTTCTGAAATAAATAATCTTACCTTTAATTCGGCGCCCGTTACACCAAAAAATGTTTTAGATGATGCAAACTGTATAATATCGGACGCCAATGCAATATCAAATTCGTTTCCTCCATCGTTTAATATCAACTGTTCAAATTTGGGCATTCTTAAAAAATCTCTGACGATTATTTTACTAAAAAATATATAAATTAATGTATTAATCAAGTACAAAACTATACCAGTAACATTATAAGATTGTTTTTCAAACAACTTAACTGACTACAATATAATGTTCTATTTAAGACTTAAGATAAGAATTCAGGTCTTCTTCTTCGTCGAGTACATTCCTATCGAAGATCGACAACAAGAAGTAAATGATTATTCCCCATACTTACCTTTCTATTTTATTCCAAAGTTGGCTGTATCTCTCCGATCCTTCCAGCTCTTTAATTATGCTATGATTTTTTAGCTTTTCAAAATCGTCATCATTAAAAGTAATCTCATTTAATTTTATATATTCGGTGATGAAATGATTTTTCAATCTGCTGAGGTCGGCAGTTGTTTTTAGTTCGCTGAAGTTTTCTTTTAATAAATGGCTAAGCTCCGTTATGTAAGGAATAGTTCTTTCCTCGTTGTTAGTGGTAAGTTTGAGCATACCTAGAACATAGGGTTATTTTAAATATCGTATCGTGTTAAAACTGTACAAGGGATAAATCAATTCGTTTGACACGGTAGTATTAATAGTAAGCAATAAAGGAAATTTTTCATTGACTTTAAGAATGCCTATGATAATATTAATCGAAAATTAATGATTGCGATTATCAAAGAAACACTTAGAGTACAGAGTAAAATCAGAACCAAGAATGAATTAACAGATACAATTTCTATTAAGACAACACCACGCCAAGGATATCTTATTGAGCTTATCATCCTAGAAAAATGACAATTCTGGACTATATTGTGTGGTGCGGCAGCAATTCAAAGACCAATTCGTGCATTTTTGCCATCGTTTTCATCGACTTGTGACACGGTGCATTGTCTTAGTGAAACAACAATTTTTTCTTTAACAGATGAGGCATTTTCTATGCGATTTCTATGCAATATAGTAGTTTATGTTGATTGTGTTTCCACGTTTCAAATAATCAATACAAATAATTGGAACCCTTGCGGGTTCCAAAATACAGAACCCATAACCTTTTCGGTGGTTTGTTGCGTCTTTGGTCACTTTGGACGGTTTTCTCCGAGGGTTGTCCACTCAGATGACTCTCGATTTGATTCCAGAGTGAAGTGATGGATCCATGTTTCATCCATTACGACATATCGATGTACCATTATTTTACCAAATTATTACGACATACCAAAAGTTCCGACTTATTTCAATCAAACATTTCCTAAAGAGCGTTGAGACTCAGCAATTCGTTGTTGTTTATGCGCTGGTTAAAGAAAACAACGTGACACCCATTTGGAAAACAGCTTTCTCATACCCAAATGTTCGTGTGTAAAAGTGAAATGCCTTTGATAACTACCCTTTGATAACTTTAAAATGTCAGCTATCTCTTGCAACTTCACTTTGCGGTTTTCCATACTAATTTTCAGCGTTTTTGTTTCGATGTTATCGGGTAGGACATATCGTATTTGCTACAATTAATTTTGATAATTTTTTATTTACATTTCGACAACGGGAGCAACAGCAAATCGACGATAAGCCAGATAATACTATCGGGGAATCCCTGTACCGATGACTTTCATGTGGTAAGCTTTTTGAAGGAACTAACCTCCATAGTAGCGCATCAGTGTAATATGGGTAGGGGGAGGGGTGGCAGATAGCCTGAGGGAAGCATTAGGTCGAGATGGTCCTTGATTTACTGGAACAAATCCTCCTCACACCAATGAATTGTATGCTCGAATGTCCATATGGGTATGTAAATCTCTAGAGGTTGGGTTTACTTTGTTTACTTGCTTTCAAATACTATCCTTTATAACTTTATATTCAAATCAAATGTTTACATTCGCACAATAAATTGTCTTTAATTTTCGATTAAATCGTTAAAGATCCATTTTTTAATAAGAATCGATCTCTAACTTCAACTTAGCTTAAATTTATAAATGATATTTTCCCTTAGCTTATTTGTTCAACAATTTTATTGCATTTCTTCCACTCTTACCTTCTTTAATTTCTTCTACCGTAGGAATTTGCTTCGAGGATCGTTCACTGTAGCTAGTTTTTCTCACCTCAACTTTGTCTTGTGTATTATTCGTAGTTTTACCCAAATCGGAATAAGGATCGCTATATTCAGTGAAAACCTCTTTGTCCATAAACTCTGGACTAGGACTTCGCCTTTCAATGTCCGTTTGTACACGATCGGTGATCCAAGTCTTTAAACGGTCTATGGTTTCGTTATTTCCGGGGTCAATGGTTAGATCTAGGTTAGATTGAGTATCTTGTGAATCTATTTGGTCACACCGTCTTTGTTCGCTGGAATCATCGGCTTGATTATCTTCCTCTAGTTCTTGAGTTGATTTAGATCTAAAATTGTTAGATGGAAACTGGATAAATATTACACAGAAAATAGGTGATATTACAACCAATGCAATTCTATGGCATCTATTTTTAATAAAAATAGATGCCATGAGAAATTAGTTTCACAATCATTTGAGTATTTATGTTTTGGTTGTAAAGTCAAATTTAAATAAATTTAAAATAAAAAAAAAAAAAAAAAAAAAAAAACGAAATCTTACCTAAATGTATCGTTATCGTCTTCTAAATCAATTTCATTCTCATTCAAGGAATTCTGTAGCGACTTCAATATCAATTGATATCTAAGCGCCAATTCATTGGCCAGTTCGTCGTGATTCTCAATTTCTGGGTTAAGTATAACCGTATTATGTGGCAAATAAAATAAGAATGTTATTGTATTACTAAAAGAAAATAACTCGTTCACCCCCAACAGCTGCCCGTACCTTTTTTTCGGTATTCGATCATCCAAATTAAAATTTTTTCCTTTATCTCGAATAATAGAAAACAACGTAGTGCCAGCTTCTTGTGCTGTTTTTTTACTAAACGTACAGTACTGGTAGAAAACGTAGTATTGAGACAGCGCAAATGGGGTATCCCAGATTTTTGTTTTCCGGTCTTTCCATTTCCTACAACTGATGGTGTTGCTTTCTCTGAGTTCTTGAATGGCTTCTCTGAGTAGGGAGTCTGTATAGTTTTGGTAAATTTTCAAAACTCTATGTGTTAGGTCTGGAAAATGATAAATTTTAGCATGAAATTATACAGCGTGACAGTGGCGGCCGGTCAGGATCGGTAGGGTCGGCAGTGCCGACCCACACCTTATAGATATTATAGATTTTTTTATTATTTATTTTAATCAGTATTTTAATAAATAATTGTCGCAGATAATCAGTTGATGTCATTTGTTTTTGTGAAATAAAAAAATATCTGTGAGATAATAAAGACTAAATTTTATTCATGGTTTTTAAAAGAATTCGACCAATTCGACCAGACTAAATTTTATTCATGGTTTTTAAAAGAATTCGTCCAATCTGAGCGTTAAGTGATCCCTGCGTAGACACTTTTCAAATTGATGATCCGATATCGGAGACATCCATCCGCCTGTGAATTCTTAAAAAGGCACGTTTTGTTTTTTGGGCAAGCCTATCCCAACATTGACTATTTACTTGTAAAAATCAACGGAACATTAGTTGATTAGCAACCAAATATACATTTCTTTCCATATGAATTTAATTACCAAGTACGGCAAATTTAAATTTGCCGATGTTTCATTTGGATTGGTGATTGGTCGCGAACTGTACATTGCGAGTGCGGGATGAAATGTTATTTCATATAAGAACGTCAGGAGTAAAGTGAAGTGATATTCAGTGCACGAACTAGCCTTTCTTTTTGTGATTTATTTTTATTTTCTAAAGTAATACTGTGATACGTTACGTCTGCCGTAAATAGTTAAAGGTTAAAGGGTTTTTTGACATATTAGAAGTTTTTTTTTTAATTAAAGTGTAAACAAATTCAGGTAAATTAACCTGAAAAATGCAAGTCATGGGAGAAACTGTAAGTATTGATAAGTCTGACATTGTAAATTATATTTTGCATAATGGGTTTTCATCTATTCCATACGAAGAACAAATTGTTATTAAAATAAGGGGCGTCCTTTGCCTAAAATGTCCCGGCTTATAAATATTAGTGCGGGTAAGGGAAGTAATAGATCATTTTCAGATAATTGGTACAGCAAGTACTCATGGCTTAACGGAAGTTAAATAAAAAACAAACTTTTCTGTTGGCCTTGCATTTTATTTTCGACAAATAGGGGCAAACATCAAAATCCGTGGTGTGAATCTGGTTACGATAATTGAAAGGAATTGTTTAGGGCTTTACATAAACATGATATTTCGAAAGATCATAATTGTGATTTTTTTAAGTTGTCAGGAATTATCTTTTAGGGGACACGATGAATCGGAGCATTCGTTAGATCAAGGTAATTAGAGAGAACTAATAAAAATGTTTAAGAAATACGATTTGGAATTTTCTAATTTACTTTCTGATTCGAAGACATTTAGCGGTGTATCTAAAACAATCCAGAATGAATTAATAGAATCAATTAGTTACATTTTGAGTAACGTTATTGAATCTGAGATTCAGGAAACCATTTGCTTTTCACTAGAAGTAGATGAAACTACCGACATATCATGTCATTCACAATTATCAATTGTTATGCGATACGCGTTACGTGGTAATATCTATGAGAGGTTTTTAGGTTTTACAGACGTGAGTAAAAGCCATAAGGCAGAATATATTTTTGGTGTTTTAAAGGACAGATTAAAATTTTTTGATATCAAAAATGAATTGGTAGGGCAAACTTATGACGGTGCTGCAGTGATGTCCTATTGTAAAACTATTGCACCACAAGCTTTATTTACTCACTGTCATGCACATAGAATGAATTTATTTCTGCAGGATACATGTAAAAAATTAAAGAATGTCGTCTTTTTTTACCAGTTTAAGCGGATTTGCTTCATTTTTCTCAAGCTCGCCTAAACGGACTAATGTTTTAAAACGGTTTGTTTCGAAAAAAATGCCAACAGTTTGTCAGACGTGATGGAATTTTAAATCTCGGTTAGTTTTCACTGTAGCAGATTTTCGTGAACAGCTTTTGGAAGTTTTTGATTTTATTATTGAATTTACCGATTTTGAAAGTGATGATATCTCGATCCGTGAAGCAATCGGTTTAAAAACTTTATTAAATGATTACTCTTTTAACATACTTTTAAATATTTTTAAGAAAGTTTTTACCTAAACCGATTTGATATTCAATGTTGTTCAAAATCAGTTAACTGACATTATTCATTCCAAAAATAAAAGAACAAGACTGGTGCAAAATCTCAGAGATTTTCGTAATGATAATAATTTCCAGTATATACGCAGTGACGTTTTGGACTCGCTTGATATTTCTGAACCCCCCAAAAACAGACAAAGGCATGACACAGAAACAGATCTCGAAAAACGAGTATATTTTGAAATTTTGGATACTATTATTATGCAAATAGATACTCGTTTTTCGAATTTTGAAGATTTGAAGATGCAAATTCTTGACCTCTTTGACGATTCAAAATTTAAAAGTTACGCCAAAGAATTTCCAAGATATTTATTAGACAGGTTAATTAAAAATTATCCATCATTCTTTAATAAAATAAAATTAGAAAATGAATTAAAAGTTGTATATGGTGATCCAAATATTTTCGGAAAATGGGATAAGTTACAAGATATGTATAATTTTATATACTGCAATTCATTACAACAAACTGTTACCGAAATTAATAAATTATTGTCATTAATTCTCTCATTACCACCAACGTCTACCTCAAATGAATGAGATTTCTCTTGCCTCAAAAGAATCAAAACGTATTGTCGAAATACCATGAAACAAGAGAGAATGTCAAGCTCGTCTCAAATGTCAATAGAAAAAAAAAACTTTTAGCCGAAAAAAGTCGGCTAGCCGAAAAAACAAAACGTGCCTTTTTAAGAATTCATAGGCGGATGGATCTCTCCGATATTGAATCATCTATTTGAAAAGTGTCTACGCAGGGATCACTTAACGCTCAGATTGGACGAATTCTTTTAAAAACCATGAATAAAATTTAGTCTGGTCGAATTCTTTTAAAAACCATCAATAAAATGTAGTCTCTATTATCTCACAGATATTTTTTTAGTTCACAAAAACAAATGACATCAACTGATTACCTGCAACAATTATTTATTGAAATACTGATTAAATTAAATATTAAAAAAACTTATAATATCTATAAAAATGTGGGTCTGCACTGCCGACCCTGACCGGCCGTCACTGAAAAAAGAAAATCTCTACTACTTACTGACTGTTCCATCTTTGGAACAAAGCGAACTGTGTATAACTGATTTTAAAACATCCCTTCTTATGTCATCTGGTGTCTTTGGGTCTTCATATTTTTTCTCGTTCTTTTTTGCATCGATTAAGCTGTTTTCAGTGCTAAGTAAATTTTCTTTGGATAGATAATCTTCAGCTATTAAATTTCCTGAAATAGTAATGTATTTAAGTTTAGTTTTATTTAAGTTGTATTTAAATTAGAGTATTGTGGTTTTAGGTTAGGTTAGGTTGGTAGTAATTTGAAGAAGATGTTTGCGCGGCGCGATTAGTTTACTAGTTCCTGGATAACACTTTGGAAGAAACCGCGATAGATACGTTCACTAGTGGCCTGAGAGAGAGAGAGAGAGAGAGAGAGAGAGAGAGAGAGAGAGAGAGAGAGAGAGAGAGAGAGTGCTCGTCAAACTTTATGGGGTCATCGCGTTCGAATCACTGGACACGGAGGCTAACAGAAGGATGAACGGTGTAGCATTTTTTTACCGCCCACATTAATTATTTTTCTTTACGGAGTAGTCATTTTCCTTTCGTTTAACGTTTATTGAATAAACGCTTGGTTTCGAATGATTGTGACTAAATCACGCTGGAATATTTCATACGAAAAAGCAAGAACTTAGAATTTGGCTTCGCAAAGTCATGGTGTCCTTAGGGTGTCTTCCCTATTAGGAAGACGCCGATTTAAGTTTCTTGTGAACAATTATTTAGCTTTCCAGTAAGCACTAGGACAATTGATAGGTACCTACTGCTCAAATCGTTTACTGTTTGATGTTGAATCGGATGGAAACTTGATAGGCAAAGAATACATCAATCAAATGAAGTTACGTATGAACAACATTCACGTATTAAAATAGTCAGTGGTAGCACGAGAGACTCATTAGTATCACGAATGGAAACTTTGAAGTAGATAGATTATCTGGCTATATAGTCCACCACAAAGTCAAGGCCTTTCTTCTAAACTGCCTCAGAATATTGTTGGAATCTCAGTTGAAGTGATTTTTCATGAGTATGATAGTACAGTACGATATAAGGGAGATATTGTTCGATCATTAAAAAACATACAAACCTTGTAAAACATCGTGGACTTTTTTTCGATTATTCATGATATAGGATGCCAAAATTACGTACGCGGCAGAAATTTGGTCTTCGCTCAGTTTAAAAATTTTCATAGTTTTTTGATCGTATGTACCGAGTTTGTTAATCAATGGTCCGAATGTATTATTAATTGGCTTAATTTTTAATAAATTCATGCAGTTTTCTTCCAATACTTTGTATAATCCTCTATGCGATCTTTTGTTCCATCGACGCTGAATTGATCTAAAATAAAAAAATCATTGATAGTGAAAAAGGACTAGCTGATTTAAAAAATTTTAATACAGATTTGTAATTATAAGGAAATATGCACTACAAGGTTTATATACCACAGTACCACAAATTGTAACGAGTGACAATTTCATGTAGATTATTTCATGTAGATTCATGTAGAGTGACTCATATTTCACTTACCTTGAAGTTTTATATCTACTTTCTGGAGAAACCCTGTGCAAAATATCCCGAATAACAGTAAGAGGTACAATTTGCTTCCTGTAAACCTTGTCACTGTTTAAAAATATATCTATAACCTTGGCCAAATACAAAATGTCGTCTTCTGCCTTTGACCATTTTACTTTCGCACCTTGCATTTTTTTTAGAATTTTTCGGTCAATACTATCATTGTATTCTCTTTTCTTATCTTTTGTTTTGCGTTTTTGAATCGTTCTTTTTATGGTAGCTTTACGGCTACTTTTGAACTGTACAAATTTTTTCCCGCTTCTACTTGGAGTTGATTTCTCTTTCGTTACTTGAGGTAGATAGTATTTAACGTTTTTGGTATGAAGGTCCTTAAAAGATACAAACTGTGATGATACCTAAAATATATTTTAGTAAGATTAGTTTCATATCTAGAAATTAATAAGAAAGAATGTGATTTATTGTTATAAGTAGGGTGAGTCCGTAATTATTACTAAATGGACGTCTTTTACAGTCCAGCCACCAGAGACTTCATCTCTAAAAACGGAGCGAAAAGCTGAATTTTGTTGGTAATGTCAATTTTGAGACCCCAAAACAGTTTGATAGTTCTACCCCCCGGCTTCTTCCTAAAACCTCCTTGTAGGAGGCGGGGAATCGGAAAATATCGATTTACCAAGAGAAAAAATATTTCAAACAAAAAATATAGTTGAGATAATTTTTAACAAAAATGTTTATTAGCAATTTTTGTGTAGAATGAACCATTCTCTCAGTAGCAATGCTTAAAATGTGTTACGGTTGAGTGTCCTCATCACTCTCCAGCAAATATTATTTGTACTTGCTACAATTTTCAAAATATGTCACAAGTAAATACTTTGCCTAACCTTAATAATAAATTTTTAGATCTAGTTTTCTGTACTCAGAGAGATGCAGTTGTGTCGATTTCAACTGATATTCTATTGAATACTTCGCAACATCATTCAGCTTATACTATAGTGTTACATGAAGCCAATTTAAATTTGTTTCTTAAATATGATGTCTTCTATCATGATTTAAAAAAATGTAATTACCAAGTTTTAAATGAATATTTAGCCTCAATTCCTTGGAACAATGTATTAGATGAATCAGATATAAATTGCTGCTTAGAAATTTTTTACCATATTTTATATGATGCCATCAATATGTTTGTTCCTATCAAACGGTTTAAATCATTAAACTTTCCAGTTTGGTTTTCGCGAGAATTAATTGAGCTTGTCATGCAGAAAAAAATAGCTCACAAGAATTTTAAAGCATCAGGCAACTCATACAGTGCGTTAAGTTTTTGATTAGGTATTGCACACTATACGGAGCGCTAAAATCGGCAACGTTGCAAATGTTCGTTCTCCGACCCGAAAATCTACACCGACAGAAAATCATTTATTTTAGTTTAGTAACTCACAACAACGTTAGGGATGTACTTCTCTGTCGTCCGATCTCATGTTTCATTACGTAAAGCCGATTTTAATAGTAGGAAATTCGATAAAAATGCACTGAACTAATCGGTGCATTGTTATCGATTTTTATTAATGTAAAAAATTTTTTTGTGGTTGAATTAAAAATAAAAGCGTATTTCTTTCAAAAGATAAAACAAAAAATATACTCTTATTGAAAATTAAAATATTATTCCTAATAAAATAAAAAATAATTCTTTATGACCTACAGAAATGGTTCAAATAGTTGACCTTCTACGGCTGAACAGTACCCCAATCCGTCATAAAAACTTCTGCGAACAGATGAAAGAGTTTCTGCTGTAACAGAATTGGATACTTATCTTATTCAATTTTTTAATTCATCCAA
Source organism: Diabrotica balteata (assembly GCA_918026665.1). NCBI lineage: Eukaryota > Metazoa > Arthropoda > Insecta > Coleoptera > Chrysomelidae > Diabrotica > Diabrotica balteata. Next base: position 153,074,213 of record OU898278.1, on the reverse strand, counting down.
ATTTTGGGCTCTAGCCTCAGGATGAGCGTAGACAATACTTTTTAAATGTCCCAAAAAAAGAAGTCCATGGGTGTAAGATCTGGAGATCGCGCAGGCCACTTAATATCGCCTAATCCACTGATAACTCGATTCGGGAAAGTATTGTTTAAATACTCCCTAATAATTCGAGCGTTGTGAACGAGACGTCTTGATGAAACCAAACATTCTCCAGATTTACATCAGGAAGATTGAGAATAGCGGGAAGAACATGATTCTGTAACAAATCGAGGTATACTCTACTATTCAAGTTGCCCTCAATAAAAAATGGACCTATTATGTGCTCTCCTAAAATGCCAGTCCAGACGTTAACTTTTTGAGGACGTTGAGTTCGGTAAACAACACTTCTGTGCTGGTTTTCCCGCGCCCAATACCTCGTAATGGAAGGATTGTGTCTCCCTACTAACGAAACAGAAGATTCATCAGTGAATAAAATGTTTTTAATAAAATTTGGTTCACTATTAGCCTTCGTTATTAGAGTTTCACAAAACTCCATTCTTCGAAAGTAATCGTCTGGATAAAGCTGCTGCGTTTTCGAATATTTAAAATTCTTGTAACCGTGCTTTTTCCATACTTTCGTTACAGTAACATTGCGAACATCTAACTCTCTAGCAACGCTTCTACTTGAACGTGTTGAATCTACCTCGATTGTTGCACAAATTTGTGTATCCCGGTATTCTCTTTCCTCAACTTTTTCTGGTAACACTTCTCGAGCGTGACATTTTCTGCAATTTTTGAGGCAATAACAACTCTCAAAATTTTTAACAATATTATACACTGTATAATTGACATTATAACAATTGACTGTACACAAGGAATTGGTCTTCCCTCAAAAAACACAGAAAATAAATCTACATACTGTTGCGCAGAATTGCCACTATAAAACCATTTTATTATTTGAGCTTTTTCCGCGGCCATATAAACAGACATGTTTACAAAAATAAATTAAAACTCTACGCTGTTATACCTTTAAACAACCACGGTATAATGACAATATAACAAATTTGCCGACGGGCGACGAGCAACGACGAGTCAACGAAGCAGATATGTAGTGGCAAATCGACGACGCACAGTGTTGCCATTTATAGAGTGTATACCTAATCCAAAACTTAACGCACTGTATGATGAATTGTCGGTGTTAAGGGAAAGATGTAAAGCATTACAAGCAGTATGTTATAAGAACTATTTAGAGGATATTCAAACAAATCTTTCAAGTAATCCCCACTCTTTTTGGAGGTATGTTAGTACTACACGTGGGTCTAGTGCTTATCCTAATGTAATGTCTAATAAAGGTGGGGATGTAATAGCTCAGAATGGTGATGAAATAGTCAATTTATTTGCCAGCTATTTTTCAGGTACATATAATGATAGTGAGTGTAAATTACCTAATTTTAAATTGGACTATAATGTGGATTTCCAGAGTCTGAAGTTTAGTCTGACTGATGTTTTCGAGGGGATTAGCAGTTTAAAAACTACATATTCTTCAGGGCCTGATGGTATACCTGCAGCACTTATTAAGAACTGTATTTTTTCCCTTTGTAAACCTTTACAACAAATTTTCAATTTATCGTTGTCATCATTTGTATTTCCACAATATTGGAAAAATAGTTTTCTTACACCTATCTATAAATCTGGCAATCGCGAGTGTGTTAACAATTATAGAGGTATAACTATTCAACCTTGAAAGAGGTATAAAACAATCGTTAAGTAAGTAAATTTTAAAGTAAAATAACTGTACCCCCTCTTCAAATATACTTTTTTTTATAAAAGTAATATTTTTTTCTCTAATTTTATTGGTCCACTGGACAGTTGAAGTTCGACAAGTGTTGTGTCTACAGACCCCTGATAACGGATTAGCTATTTTGTTGATACTTTTCATAGTTTATTCTATTTTTATCTTTTCCTTTTCTTCGCATATCTTTATATTGGTATTTTCTCATTTAATTATGGTCCAAAGTTAATATCGGTCCAAGAATGATCCAATGTGGGTCCCCAGTCTTCGGTATATTCCAAGGTTGGTCCAAACATAATCTCAAGTATAATCCAATATCAGTCTAATGTTGGTCTAACTATATCCTCTAGTAATTGGCTGCCCTTAAGGTCAATGTTCAGCCGATTCGTTTGCAGCTCAAATATTGTGAGTACTGGTCCCCTTATATTTAGTGTCAGCCAATTCAGATGGTGGCAGTTAAAATTATCTTTACAAATAAAACGAGACTGTATATATAGACATTGTTTTTTTAATTGCTGTGTTATATGTGGCGACAATTATGTCATGATTCCTTTTGTAACATATTTAACTTTAATTCATAATTTTGACCCAGGTCGCTCATATTAAACATATGTTTAAATAGCAATTGATTAACGAATCAGTAAATTTTTTTATTCTTTTTTGAGTATATATGATTTAAAATATGTTTTGTTTTATTTGTCCAGTTTATCCATTGCATAGAACACATTAGGCTAGTTCTAATATATTTTATATAAATTTATCGATATGTGACATATTTAAATATTCCATCTGAATATTTTAATTTTATTATTTAATATAGTTAGGATACTTGATATAATTGATATGATAATCAACTATTTAGTCAATTATAATTATATGTTAATTGTAAAAAGTAAATACATACGTCTTTTAATAAATCATGTTTTAAATCACTATATAAAGAATTTCCTGTTGTTCCTTTGGTATAAAACCAATTTCTTACTAAATGAGCCCACATGGCGGAATCCAAACCTGCTGCACCCTTCTGATCGCCAGGTATAGATCCATTATCATGGCTAAAATGTATGAAATTAAAAAAAACACAAATTAAAGTAAATTTTCTGTATAAAATTTATAAAGTGAATTTGATGACAGGTATAAAAACTCAATTTCAAAAGTTTCAATTTATTATGATCAACGATCATGATCAATAAAAATTTGTTCGGGGATCAAATAACAACTCCTTTGAGTCAAAGTCTAAATGAAAAAATATTCGCGCTATATATTTGAAATACTTCAATAAAGTGTGCCAAACGCTTTCATTTGTCAAACTCATATATTGTGGGAGAGAAACATCAACACAACACATCAACAGTTTGCAAAATACAGATTGATATAAGGTTGAATGCTCGAATAAATGAACTTTGATAAAATGAAAGACATATATCGAGCACAATTTTATTAATTAAATCTTGCCCAAGTACTTTCGCTTTCTAAAGCATCATCAGGGGCATTTCTTCAATTTTGGGCTATCCAACAAGTGCAGAATATAATAAACATAAAATTAAACATACAATTGTACATAACACTAAACAAGGACAAACAGTTTAAAATTATTTGAAAATTAGTCGAAGCTACATTCTTGTCGGCAGCAGGAGAGAGAATGAGAGAATTCTGTGTAGCTTTTCCGCGCTGCTACAGATAAGCTAAAGATTGCCATGATGATCGCCAACATTCGCAACGGATAGGCACATCAAGAAGAAAAATATAGGTTAGGATAATTAGCAAATTACCGGATTATCGGCATCCATTTTCACAGAGGATGAGGGGCCCGGACATACTTAAATCCGAGGTAGAAGAAGCAATAAAAACAGATGAAAAGCAGGAAAGCTGTAGGGCCTGATAATATCGAAGCTGAATTTTTTAAAACTCTTGGAGGAAGAAGGAATAATTTGGATCACGGCTGTCTTCAATAAAATATACAATACAGGAATCATCCCTGATAAATGGCTAGAATCAGAATTCATAGCGATACCTAAAAAACAGGGGGCTAAAAAGTGCGAAGAATATCGAACAATCAGCCTAATGAGCCATATGTTGAAACTGTTTCTTAGAGCCATCCATGGAAGAATTTATAAGAAGTGCGGGGAACAAATATCGGACAGACAGTTCGGCTTCATTAACGCAGTGGGTACCAGAGAGGCACTTTTCGGAGTACAGGTACTGATTCAAAGATGCAGGGACGTTAACTGCGACGTATACGCGTGCTTGATCGACTATGAAAAGGCATTTGACAGGGTTCAACAACAAAAGATGATAAACATTTTAAAAGAGGCAGACCTGGATGACAAAGACCTCAGAATAATTTCAGAACTCTACTGGAATCAGACCGCATACATGAAAATTAACGGAGAAGAAACAGATCACATAAAAATACTACGTGGAGTTAGACAGGGATGTGTCCTATCGCCGACGACAGCATGGTGATAGCAGATAGTTTAGAGGGACTTCAGAGGCTAATGGACAGGATAAACGAGTACAGTCAACAGTACGGACTAAACATTAATACCCACAAAACGAAACAAATGATTATCAGCAAGGAGAATATAAACGGGGCTCATCTATACATTAATGGGACGCAGATAGAGCGAGTAAAACAGTATTGTTACCTGGGAACTATTATTAACGAACAGTGGAGCAATTTACAGGAAATAAAGTGCCGCATAGGAAAGACAAGAACGGTCTTTAACAAAATGAGCGCCATCTTCAAAAGTCACAACATATCCCTTGATATAAAAATGAGACATTTGAGATGCTATGTTTTCTCTGTGTTGTTGTACGGGGCGGAGGCATGGACGCTTACAGACACCACTATTTAAAAACTTGAAGCATTTGAGATGTGGCTTTATAGAAGAATGCTGAGAATATGATGGACAGCAAGGATCACGAACAAGGAAGTTCTAGGAAAAATGAAGAAGGAACCAGAGATTTTGTTTATGATCAAACGCATAAAATTGCAATATCTGGGACACGTTATGAGAAATCAGCACCGTTACTCCCTGCTACAGTCTATATTGCAAGGTAAAGTCAAAGGTAAGTGAGGACCCGGTAGAAGGAGAATACCATAGCTGCGGAATTTAAGAACATGGTTTAAGAAAACCTCAACGGAGCTGTTTCGAGCCGCAGCGAGCAAGGTTATGATTGCCAATATGATTTCCAACATCCGAAACGGATAGGAACCAGAAGAAGAAGAAGAATTAGCAAATATCGAGAAGGAATTGGACAGAATAGAATGGGATAGAACGATGGAAATGAGAAGGATGTCTACCATTAGCTAAACGAAATTTCCACTACTAACGTAGAGAGAATGACAACTCATTTGGGGTTGGTATACTTTTAAAATCTATAATGTTACAATATGTAAAAGGTTGTATGACAATTAATCATAGAGTAATTGTTTTTTAGTGAAACGGATCCCCAGCAAATTTAAAATAATACAGGATGATGAACTAGAGAAATTTTACTAAAAAGTAATGGATGCTAAAAAATTCACAAAAAAAACCAAATCATTATCATTATGTACGACTGAAAGAGAAAAATTGGCGCAGAAAAAAGATCAACTCCAAAATGGAATAGCACTCACTCTGGCACAAATTAGATGGTGACTGACGTCCTATTCAATTCTGTCAAGACTAAAAATTAATGATTACTAACACCCGCTTTATAATATTTCAAACATACTTTACTATATTTTTAAAAATTGATCATTCGCAAAGAATGGTTAATAGGAAATGCAAATATACAATGCTAACTTACTCTAAAGCCTCCTTGGGTGATCTGGATTTAATACATTCAAAAAGTTGGGGCTTTGTATTAATATAACTAAGTGTCACAAGTTTTCCAACTTCTCTAGTTCCCAACTTCGTATTCATACCTAAAAACAGAAAATATGACAAACACTTTTTTATTTAATTATTTTGTTAATGAAACAGTGAATTTAAGCAGTTTCCATTACCTAAGAATTCATAAAACGTTTATTTATTCCACATTGCTATACGGAGTGGAAGCATGGACTCTCGGAATTACAAGTATGAGACGTATAGAAGAATTTGAGATGTGGGTTTTTCGAAGGATGCTGAAGATTTCTTGGACAGAGCACGTGACCAACAACGAGGTGCTAAGACTAATAGGTACCGAGAGAGAACTCCCAAAATATTGTAAAAAAAAGAAAAACGAGTTATCTAGGACATATTTACAGAGCAGAAAAATACAACTTCCTTTGACTTATAATGGAAGGGAAAGTGGAAGGAAGAAGAGATCCAAGAAGAAGAAAATGCTCCTGGTTGAAGAATGTAAAAGACTGGACAGGCATGGACACACATTCAATACCAAGAACAGCTCAAGATAGAGAGCAATTTGCTGTAGTTATAGTCTGTAACCGTTTCAAAAGTTTTAGAAAATTCATTATAAATTTGATTATTTTTTTTTAAATAAAGCTACTAACCCCACCTATCTGCCAGGTGCTTGTATTCGACTCAAGGTTTCTACGGTAATTACCAACATATCCGATAGATGAGAACGATATTAACTTGTCAATCACGCCCCCAATTCAAAACAGTTGAAATAGCGTCGCTTCCTTTCCTGTTACAAACGTCCACCTGATAGGACGTGTTTTTCGAAGTGAGTCTCTAGATTAGAGGTAAGCTACAAAGAAAAGCTTTTTCTTGTCTATATTTCAGATGAATAATTATTTTCAGACTCTTTTCCGGGAGGTTAAAGTCCATTGATTATGTTAAGTTAACTGAGACAGTTTCCTATGGTCCAATACTTCCCTATATATGGTTTCCAATAATTACTTATTATATAAATGGATTCTTATTAGTAAATATTTGATGAAATAACTAACGGATGAGAAGTATCCCTATTAAGCCCTATCAGGAACGCGAGAATTATTTATGGATTCACAGAGACAAGAATATAGTGAAATATTTTAAATTTTGTTTAAAGACTTACCTTTCTATTATGCCTAGTTAATAAATAGATTTAACTTTTCTATGTTGCCTAGTTAATAAATAACTACTATAATATTTTAAATGTAAACGAATTTCGAAATTTGGGAATAATATATAAATTCATTTGTTTCTATCAACCAATTCTTGATTTAAAAAGATAGAAAGTTGCTTTGTTTATAGTAATGTAATAGTATCCTTTGGAAATAACAACTTTTAATGTTTCTTTTTATTACTGAGAAATAAAGGTAATTTCGCTCTAAATTTTTTTATATATCTTATCTTAAGGGGTGGCGTCCAATGATAAATTGTAATTTCAGTTATCTAATTGTGTTTGAAATGTTGACATACTACGTAGTTTTTTTGTACAGTTGACCTTATCACACCTTCTCTCCGACATGAGTTAACCTGACCTTGAATTAAATGTATGTACTCGATGTTATCAAAAATCGGCGTTACAAGTCAACCTTCAGTAATGGAGAAGGCACCTTAAGGAGAAGAATTCATCCGTTCATTAATTCAGTATTTAGTGGTTTTAAGGAGGCAATTTGTAAATACTCTAACTCAAGAAGGACCTATAACAGTAGTTTAGTTTATAACCAAGATTCGGTGTCTAATTTATTGGCTAGGGTTAAAAATAAACCCCACTTACGGCACTTACTTTTACTTTTTCGTGTTCAGATCCAAATATTTAAAATTTCTCCGTCCAGTAACGGGCGACGCGACGTCAATGGCATTATTGCTGGTATGCCACAACTCTTCGAATGTGCATCTACCAGGGCATATTCAGTAGGTGTTCCATGTTCTAAATTTCACAGCATTCGCATAGTGAGTTCTGTGTATCGATCCTACCCCATCTGATTTTATTTGTCTTAATTGATCGCTCCCACTAACAGCCAGGCCTCGTCGGAGTTTGACAGACGGTTTTAGCAAATGCCGATTCAGGTGAGAAAATAGTTGAGGCTATTTTCTCAGGGACGGACAGGTATCGTTAAGTAGTGAGATTGGGAAACTGCAAAAAACCAATCTTCCCCTGTCCGGGGTTAGGAAAAGGAGTTGAGGTTAAGTGTGGGTTTAGTAGGCTATTGGAGTGGCCTCAAGGATGTCAGCGTATTCTTCCGGAAGTTCGTCGATGCAAACCTGCATCAGAATAGACGGCATGTGGAGACATTTGTTTTTGGGCTTCCGGGAGGATACGTGACCGCGGAAAGAGCAGGAACTTTTTAGTGTGTTTTGTGTATTAGAAGGGGACCGATGATATTTCTGAGGGTAAAGTTTCTGTTGAGTTTTTATTCTCTTGATAATGCGTGTTGGGTTTGCCGTTTGATGGATTTCACGGGATAAGAAGTACCAGCATTTTCTGCACGTAATACGCAGAATTCTGTGCTCCGCAGCGATCAGTCTTCTCTTTTGATATCCTTTTAGAAGGCAATATAAGATAGCCTTATACTTAATAACAGATCAAATGAATGTTTTATAAGTGTTGATGAGTTTTTATATGTGATTTACCAAATGTCCTTGAAAGTGGTACTAACCGTCGGGCTTTGTGACCGTATCTAAAGTTGCCTTTAGATCAGGTTCCCAATTAAGTGTTCTAGTAAATAGTACACCTAAGTAGGAGGCTATCGGTCTAGTAGCGAGCCTCTCTCCCATCAGATACAGGGGGGTTTGATCATCGCGATTGCGAATGATACCGGACGAAGCTTTAGGGCTGCGGAACACAATGGTTTGTGTTTTTGCGGCGTTTAAAGTAACTCTCTTATTACACCGTTCTTCGATACCGTTTAAAAGAGTTTGTGCTCTTCTAAACGTTCTCTCAGGATAATAACCGTTCGTTGTTGTGAGGAGGGCAGTGTCATCTACATAGAGGTACAGTTGGGTGTGTGATATGTTTTGATTTGATATAGTACTGTTGTACGTGATGTACAACAGGGGTGCTAGCATTGAGCCTTGTGGTACTCCCGCTCGTGGAGTGAATGGGGTAGATAGTTGATCGCTTACTCTCACTCTAACTGTTCGATTCGCAAGGTAAGAATGAATGATCTTTATAAATTGTAGGGGTAGCCTGATGTCAATTAGCCTCCGAATAAGTTCGTCATGCCAGACTTGATCGAAGGCCTTTTGTACATCGAGAAAAGTGGGGATGGCGTTGCCATTTAATGACTGTGTTCCTTTGGGGTGAAATCTATTAATGCATTTTGAGTTGATCTTTTAGGTTGGAATCCATACTGAAATTTGGGGATGATGTTGTTTGTTTCGAGATAGTCACTGAGCCTCTCTTTGAGGATTAGCTCAAGAACTTTTCATAGTAAGTTGATTAAGGAGATAGGTCTGTATGATTCCACATTTGTACGAGGCTTACCCGGTTTGATTATCATGATAGTGTTTTTGCAGTTTTAAAGAAAATAGCAGTTTTTGAGACATGCATTAATAGTTTTTGTAAGATGCGCGATTATACTCTCTTAAATATTGCTTTAGACACCTTCTACTGATATTTTCAGGTCCGGGAGAATTATTTTTGCCGATATGGCAATAACTCTCCGTTTCTGTCAGTAATAGGGTCCATAATTGGAACGTGATTTGGAGTTTGATGCATGAGAGTATTTCTTACTACGAATTCAGTGTTGAGTTTGAATAAGCGATCGAAGTTTGGGTTGTCTGGGGTTTGAAACTTTTCGTGAAGTGAGTTTTCAAATGCTTCTGCTTTCAGTTCAGGAGAACTGATTATTTGGTTATCGACCAACAGATGAGAAGGTTGAGAAGTTTTTTGTTTTGTTAGGACTTTGAATTGAGATCTATTGAGTCTGAGAGCGCTTCTTTAAATACCGCTTCATTGCATACACTAAAGAGTACAACCCTGGCGGACTCCTCTCTGTATTTTAGTATCTAGGGTGTACTGGTTGTCAACTCTTACCTTAAAAGTTTGATTCCAATATAGATTAGATATAATTTTCATATCACGAATGTCAATACTTTTGCTTTTTAATATATCTACAAGTTATTTTATGTTGAATCTTATCAAATACCTTTTCAAAATCTACAAAACATAAGTACATGTCCTGATTCATATCCATGCATCTCTAGGCCAGCAAATTCAAGCCGAACAAAGCATTTCTTATGCCCATATAATTTCTAAATCCAAATTGTGTGTCACTAATTTCGTATGCAAGAGTTTTAACAATTTTGCTGTGGATTATTTTCAAAAATGTTTTAAAAGTGTGACTCATTAAAGCTATTGTTCTGTGATTTGAGCAGGGTATTGCACTTGACTTTTTGGGTATTGCCACAAAGGTCGATTGCAGCCATTGTCTGGGGAATGTGGCAGTCTGATATACTAGATTAAAGACTTCAACTATTACATCAATAACATCTTCATCAAAGAGTTTTAATAATTCGATGGACACATCATCTGGTCCGGTAGCTTTGCCCTTTTTTGAATTTTGTATTTTTGATGGCATCGACGACTTCTTTCCGTAATATTGGTGGTCCGGTATCCTCCATGGTTTCGAATGATAGTTCTTCTCTAAATAGCTTTTGGATGTAATTGGTTTAGTGGCACAGTCTTTCCTTCATATCAGTAATAATATATCCTTTATCATTTTAAAGAATATTCGTTATTGTGCCTTTGCTAGAACCTGTCATTTCTTGTATTTTTTTGTGTAAATTAAAGCTGTCATACTTTTATACATATATATTTCCTTGCATCTGCCGGAGAGCTACCTCTCTTAGTTTTTAGTATGCATTGAGTTTAAGAAGCAATTGTACAAGTAACAAAAGCTGTAAATAAATGGTTAATATAAAACGAACGGTATATTTTAAAGAAACGTACATAAATATTGATAAAGATAATAATATACTTACTTATTCTACTTAATTGTTGCCAATAATCTTCAATATCCGAGGATAACCCAAAATAAAAAGGAATGGTAGGATAACTCTTATCCTCGATTTCATTATATCCGGGTTCACTGTTAGTTGTGTCCCATAAGGACGCTCTGCGGTTCATATAAATAAACATTTGATCTTTTTCTTTTGACTTCTGAGGTCCAAATTGAACCAGTCCACAGAATACTAAACGATTGATAGTGTCATAAATGTTTTGCAGATATTTTCGTTTAAAAAGAATGGTCTTCCGGACTTTTTCTGACAAATCTTTTACCAAATAGAATCTGAAATAATAATTTATTAGTAATAAAATTCTAAAAAAAGTACAAATAATTTTTTTATGGCTAAATTAAGGAAAACACATTTTTTTTTATTTTGTAAGTTTCTTTTTAAAGTATGTTTAAGCCGTCATGTATTCTTTTACCAAGATTGTATTAGACAAATGTGTACTTTTATAAACATTAAAGTGGTATTTTATTGCATGCAATATTGATTAAAACTCAAAGCTTTTGCACTATTATTATTAATTAAACAGGAAATATGAACAATGATGTTAAGCTGAGGAAATATAGAATTCCAGGAAGCCAATTTAGCCAACTAATAAAATATCTGTACATAAATATGTTTCCTGAGTATACTAATACATTACTGTTGCAATATGTTGTGTTTTTTTTTAATTTCCAAAGAAATAGAGCACTCAAAATGGATGTGAGAATAACTATATCAATTAAATACTAAGAAAGATGTATGCAATTTAGCGCTACCTGGCGGTAAGCTACAGTAAAATAGATGACGTCACATTATGTGACTTAAATTTTTTTCAATATCAGCTAGAAAATCTCTTTCAATCTCAGTCTTTCGAAATATAATTTATTTTCACTCGAAAAATGGTTAAGTTCCTAGGTGAGCATGAATGTTAAAACATCAATAAGACAAAATTGATCTATAACTAATTTTCCGATATGTTGACGTTGAAAGAGTATGTAAGTCTTTTTTTAGGAAATAAACAAGCTTCTTTTACTTTATAAAATCTTACCTTTTTATCGGATGATTAAGCGTCTCTAACAGATCAGTATCTTCGTAACTACAATTGTGAATCTTTAAGAGAACACAAACCGGAAATCTCAATATTATGTCGCACATTAAAGCCCAACCAGCGGGCCATTCCAAATGGTTAGGAAGAGGCGGTATAAACATTTTCCAACTAATTTCGTGGCGATATATCTTCGGTAATTCCTCCAAATCTTTTTCGGATATCGCTATTCTGTAACTTTTGAAAAGTGTCTCGATCTGATCATTTTCCATAGGTCTCTCGTACGTTAACGGTGGGTGACAATCGTATATTACATAGAACAGGAATTCGTGCATAATTCTCATTCTAAAAATAATCATTAGTTGATATACCTAATAAATAGCGAATAAATATTGAAGACAATATCGATTTTTAACTCATTTTTTTTTGAGACATAGCTTTCTTATCGCGGATTACGAATAGAGCGGTGGATCGCGCAAAAATATGATAAAATCAAAGACGACTGAAATGACTGTATCTACAATGTGGGTAAGATGATGTCACTCCTTCAGGATATGAAAGAAGAGCTACTCAGAGCTAAATCATTTGCAGAGCATGCAATGATTTTCATGAAATACGAACAACTCTACATTGCCAATTAGACATCTGAAGATACTTCAACTCAACATAGCCCCGATGAGACTAAGAATACACGAACTTAAGAGAAGGCAACATCCGCATATCATCTGCATACCGGAAACACTCTACATGACGAATGATCAACTACCAAGGATCACAAACTACGACCGATAAGGCAGGAGAGATAATCCAAATCAAAAAGAAGTAGCCATATACGTCAAAAATAACATCAAATGGAACCAGGCGGTATTAAACATAGAACAGTTTGAAAATGTAGGTACCAAAATAGGGATAACTAACATTTTGTCTATTTAGAGGAGAAAACAACGATGCAGTCATAGCAGGAGACTTCAACGTACGTCATACATCATGGGGATGTCACTACATCACAAGATATGGAATGATTTTACTGAGATACTGTGAAGATAAAAACAAAAAGATATTCGCAGCAGACGAACCAACAAGGATCAACCCTAATCCAAGACAAGTCAACTCTACGTTGGCCTTATTCATCAGGAAAGATGTTATCATAGAAGATGTAAGAACTTACTTCGAATACAGCTCCGACCACAAACCAGTGATAGGAAGAAGTCAAGAGTCGACCTCAGAACAGTGGAACCAGTAGAAAGATGGAAATGGAAGGAAGCAAACTGGCCAAACTACAGAAAACAGCTAAACCAAATAGAAATGAAGAGAGAATTCCAATCAATTGAAGAAGTGGAAAGAAAAATATAAGAAATAACAAAAAAAATTCAGCAAGCTATGGAAGACAACATCCCTAAAGGACTGACGAACAATTATACCGAGCTGAAGGAAATCATCAAAGACAGAAACAGGGCCAAAAGAGCTTTCCAAAGGGCAATGCAAGAAGAACGGAGACGATCTAGAAAGACGAATACTTAAGAGTCTCACAGAAAACAAGTGGCGGCATAACAACATCAGAAAAGCAGAAGTAAACCATGGAATCGTGTGGAAAACGCTGAAAGCCAAGCGAAGAGGAAAACAAAAATGCCCCATATAATAGACGACAAGGAAACTTACTTCGAAACCCAAGAAAATGTGGATGCAATTGCAAAAAGAATGACAGCAACACACAGGTAAAACCAAAACATGTCGGATACAAGAACCATTGAGGAGGTCAACACAGAATACGAGAGGATAATAAGAAGAAACGAATTTTTAGTAGATAAAAAAGACTACATCAATCCAACAGAAGTTGCTAAAATCATCAAAAGATTAAAAGGAAGCAGAGCTGCAGGAGCAGAAGAAATCCACAACATAGGTCTCAAGGAACTACTAAAAAAGATAGTAGTGCAACTCTACGATATCTTAAAATACTGCCTGGAAAAAGCGCATTTTCCGAACAACTGGAAACATGCCAAGATCATTCTTCTACTAAAACTAAGGAAGGACGGAAGAAGACCAGAAAGTTAAAGACCAATATCACTACTGGAAACAATAAGAAAAATACTGAAGCAGATCATCTACAGAAGGCCGACACAACATGCAAAAAAAGAAGAATCATTTATAGGGACCAGTTTGGATTAAGAAGAGGGAGAAACTGCGAACTCCAATTAGCAAGAGTTATCAGCGACACGAAGATCAGATTCGGCAGGAAACAGAAGACAGAAATGACCATCCTAGACATCGAGGAAGCATATGACACGGTCTGGAAGAAAGCCCTAATCTACAAGATGGACAGAGGTAGATTACCTCATTATTTAGTTAACTTATCTGACACATATCTAACTAACAGAACTTTTCAAGTTTCAGCCGAAAAAAAGATGTCCAGAATTCAAGAAATCTAAGAAGGAACGCCTCTTATATAACATTTTTGTTTCAGACTTACCAACAGATCTAAAAACAAGTACATACAGCCTTTTACGCAGATGACACGGCTATCTATGCAACAGGAAAAGATGACAGAAGAATAGTCCAAAACATAGAAAACCACCTTACTCACTCAACCACCCTACGTGGAGTAGTAAACACAGCCCCATGCGTGTTTCTTAAATTACTTTCTTAGTTTCTTATAAAATAAATTAAATTAATATATGTATTTTGTTATGATTCCAAATTGTTCAAAAACAAAAAAAACAGAAGGAGAAATAACAAAAATTGGTATTTCTACAAGTATATAACATTGGCGAAATGAACTATAGGGTTTAATTTTGTGTGTAAAAAGTAATGTGGACTTTAGGAAAATTTAAAAAAGTTCATTTATGCAGATTCTATTGTGTTGGAAGTGTATTGAAAATAAGAAAAATATAAATTTGATACATTTCGTAGGACCTGTTTGTTTTTTTGAAATACTAAAATATTTTTTGTTGAAAATATAGAGGGGAAGAATAATTTGTAGGTTTGACGGATGTTTTGAAGCAGAAAGAAGGAACCAGTTTGCTGACCGTGAGAGGAGGCATATCTAATCCTGATAATGGAATTGCATGCCGGTAATTTTGAATAGTGAAAAAGTATTTGTGCGAAGTAAAAGTAATTTGCTGTTGTAGTAATGTGAGCTACCAATTGTAGCTTATACCAATTTTTACAATTGCGAGAATCACGAAGAAAAGAGAGAAAGGAGCGGAGAAATTACGACAGGAATCGAACAACATAGACGAATAGATTCCAATACAACAACCAATTCAATAGATCACAAGGACAATTTAATAGTACTTTTGGACAGAATAGATTCAGTGACAATCACGAAAACCATAGATAAAATATAAATGACAACACATTCAATCACAACCGGAGAGGAAACACGGAAAATTATCACAACAATAATAGAAGCGGACAATACCATCATAATAGAGATGACCTCGATGGTTATGGAAACAATAGATCACAAAGAAGATAGGTATCTGTATCTGTAGAGTAGGGAGGGCGAGGCAAGTTCCACAGCACTTGGGCCACAATTGACCCATTCTGCATCCTCCTAGGGAGCTGTCGTTCTTAGCTCATTGTCCATCCTGCCATTTCTAGGAGGGTGGACAAGTCACCAGGGGAACTCTCTCTTATGTGGGCAGGTGTGGACCAGGACTCGCCGAACGAGTACTCTCGTATTAACGATAACTCCGATTATTCACCCAGGACACGCTCTTTAGTGGTCAGAACATTACCATCGATGACTTTGAGCGCGTTAGAGAATTCAAGTATCTTGGAACAACAATAACTGAAGACAATAACGGATCACAAGAAATAAACAACAGGATTCAGGCCGGCAACAGATGTATTTTTGCCCTCCAAAACCTTATAAAATCAAAACAACTAATACGACGTACGAAGATACAGGTCTATAAAACATTCATACGACCCGTTGTGATGTATGGAAGCCAAACGTGGACGATAACAAAGGCAAATGAAGAGATACTACGTGTTTGGGAAAGAAAAATCCTAAGGAAGATCTTTGGTCCGGTGCTTGATGAAGCATCAGGACAATATAGGATAAGAACTAATAAAGAGCTTGAAGAACTTTACCCAGACGCCAACATCATAAAAGAAATAAAGTCCAGAAGACTCCAATGGGCAGGACACCTCAGAAGACATTCTGACGAACGAACAGTAAGACTGGTGTGGGAGGAAGTCCCAACTGGAAGGAGACCACGCGGACGCCCTCGTCTTCGGTGGCGAGATAATATAGCAGGAGACCTAAGCACTATGGGCGTGGAGAATTGGATGGAGGTTGCTCAAGATAGAAAACAGTGGAGGCATGTTGTCGAGTCGGCTAAAACCCACGAAGGGTTGTAACGCCACGGAGTAAGTAAGTAAGTACACGCTCTTTAGTTTCGTCTTTTCGTTCACACTTCCTGCATAGAGGTGTGTCTACTAGCTCCAGTGTGTGGAGGTGTTTGCTTAGTTGACAATGACCAGTGAATGTCAAGCGTAGGTTTTTCCTGGACATTCCCAAGTACTTCTTTGATGCTGACTTTTCAGGGTTACTTAGTGTTACCCTGGCAAGTCAACACTTTGCCCTTCTTCCCATCTTTTCACGGTTTGGTTATGGGAGTGACTTTTATAGGAGTAACCATGGCAGAATGCCATGGAGGGAAAGAGGAGATCCGAAATGATATACCTACCGGTAGATAACAGATCTCACGGTTTCGTCTTTTCACGAAGATGCCCACTAAATAAGAATCAGAGCGAACCCGGAATTTTTTATTTCTAATAATACATATTTATACTGTACCTCGTAAATTTTGGTTTAGCTCCATACACTCTTCCTATCTGAATGTTAAATTTCCTGTTAATTTCTTTTATCATAGTCTTATTTAGTATTTTCATCTCATTGATACTATTCATGACGTCCGATTTCGAAAAAGGAGAAGATGATAATTTTTCCTCGATCTTTTTTTGAAGAGTTGGAACATGTGGTCTCACGTTTTTCTTGGCGACGCTCAAAAAGTATTTCCACTTAATTTGTTGACAAGCTGTTTGGATATCATCGCAATCGTAATTGATGGTCGGATGACAGACGAAAATAACGGTTTTGGTAATTGTATTATTGTTTAGTGTTACCTTATAGATTTTGATATATCCTTCCGACACTAGCCGTTTTAGTATTCTTAGAAGTGATTTTCTGTCAATTTTTCCTTTTATCTCTGCAAGCAATAAAACAAACACTTAAAATTAATTTTCATTAAAAAAATTAAATTTTAGTTTGTAGTGTCATGTTCAATGTTCTTGTTTAATATTTGGAAGAATAGAACACTACGATATTGTTATTGAAGATTTTGCACACTTATATAGAAACACAGTAACTTTATTATCAAGTTGTTATATGTTACTTACATTTAATATTGTAAAAATTATTAATACACTCACCGGCAAAATTAACGGAACACCTTAAAATTGAGACATGTTAGATGTCTCGAATTTCCTAAACCTGTTGTCCGATTTTAGTGATTTTTTTAGTATGTTATAGGTAGGTATATTATTTAAGAATATCGATGTAATAATATTGTTGCTAAACAGGTCAATGTCATTTTATACCGGGTGTAACAATCCTACTGTGTTTTTTCCTTAAAGTTCGGAACACCCTGTGGAATATTCTAGCATATATAAAATATTGAAATTAAAACTTAATTATAGCCTCAGGCTTTCTTAACATTTTCTTTTTTGATTCATTTGCTTATGTTTGATAATAAAAAAGTTAGGTACGTTAACAATTAGCCATGTTTTTCATCAATAAATCCTCATTTTCTGCTTAGTTTCAAAACAAGCCTAAAGTAGGCTATGAGAAGTTAACAATTTAATACAGACACCGGAAATTTAAAGGAACCTGTTATTAATGCAATATTTCTTTATATTTGTATTTTATAGACTATATCTACATAGCTTTGAAAGCTCCTTGTCACAAGAAAGTCTTAAATGTCAAAATGTCAAATTAATTTGTTTATTTGTATTGTGTTTTACATTTTACAGTCATTCTGTCTGTTCATAACAAGTACAAACTTGTATTTAATTGAGCGCACAATAAGAAAGAGACTTAAAGAAGCCGGTCTCAAGTCATATATGCCAATAAAAGCTCCCAGACTCCAGAGACACCATCGTTTAGCACGACTACAATTTGGTCGAGTACATCAAAATTGGAATGATAACCACTGGAGTCAAATTCTCTTTACGGACGAGAGCCGTTTCTGTGTAAATTACATCGACGGTAGAGAAAAATTGTATTAAGGCCAAGGAGAACGAAATGCCCCTTTCAATTTTACTACGACCGTACCTTTTGGTGGAGGTTCAATTATGGTGTGGGGCGGTATATGTTTGGAAGGGAGCAATAACAGAGTTAGTGGTGATTGATGGTGGAGCATTAACAGCAGATAAGTATATCAGAGATATTCTCCAAGACCATGTGGTACCTTTTTCACCATATATTGGCGAAAATTTTATTTTATAGTGTAAGAGTGTAAGTGTAAGATATTTTTTATTACAAGTGGGTATAACAACGATGAATTGGCCAGCTTGTTCCCCAGACCTAAACCCGATAGAGGATATGTGGGACATGCTAGGCAGAAAACTTAGGGCACGGGTTCCTGCTATTCAAAACAGAGAAGAAGTCACAATTGCAAAAGATTGAGGAATGGGAAAGGCTGCCCAACAACTGATCGATAGCGTTATCAGAAGTATGAGAAGACGAATAACTGCAGTTGTAAGGGCTCGTAGGGGAAACACACGCTATTAAAGCCAAAAAAAATGCATAAAAAAACAATTTAAGTTCAAACTGTACAATAAAGTTAATGCATTTAAAATCCGTATTTTCTTGAGTCTGACATCTTTGTGTTTTATTTCTTCTTAAACAGGTTTTATATTGTACTACCATTGTAATATAAATTCAAAATACTTCACCAACATTCGTATTATGATATTATCTAAACAGTATATAGACTAGAGAGAAAATACTCAGATTTTATGGTTGTTCCTTTAAATATGTTGGTGAAACTAAGAAGAAAATGAGCATTTATTGATGAAAAACATGGCTAGTTGTTAACGTACTTAACTTTTTTATTATCCAACACAAGCAAATGAATCAAAAAAGAAAATGTTAAGAAAGCCTAAGACTATAATTGAGCTTTAATTTCAATATTTTATATATGCTAGAATATTCCACAGGGTGTTTCGAACTTTAAGGAAAAAACACAGTATGATTGTTACACCCGGTATAAAATGACGTTGACCTGTCTAGCAACAATATTATTTCATTGATATTCTTAAATAATATACCTATAACATACTAAAAAACTCACTAAAATCGGACAACAGGTTTAGGAAATTCGAGTCATCTAACATGTCCCATTTTTAAGATGTTCCGTTAATTTTGCCGGTGAGTGTATTTATTAAATAATACAAAAAAAGGATTTTTGCAACCATCTTGGCAAGTTATCAATGGATTTAATCTTAAAAATTCATAACAGGGCGTTACATAGGTCTACTATTTTCAAAAAATCACAATTTTATTCCATATGAAAGTATGGTACTTCAAGCGTATTTTGTTCAAGTGATTTGCATATATATTCTTCTTATAGTGCCGTGCACCTATAGGTCTTCTTCTTAGGGTGCCTGTCCGTTCCGAACGGTTGCGATCATTCTGGCTATGATGATTTTGTTGATTGCAATACGAAATAGCTGTGTTGAGGTTTTTCTATACCATGCTCTCAGGTTAGCAAGCCAGGATATTTATCTTTGTCCTGGCGTCCTTTTCCTTCAATTTTACCTTTCAAAATACATTGGAGTATCTCATATCTGCCTTGATTTCTCATTATATGTCCCAAATACTGTAGCTTACGGCCCTTCACGATGTCCACCAAATCCGCGGTTGTGTTCATCGTTCATGGTACTTCTTCATTGGTGACTTTGTCTGTCCATGGTATCTTCAGGATCCTTCTGTATATCCATAGCTCAAAAGTCTGAAGTTTTGATAAAGTTATCGCCTTCAATGTCCACGTTTCTACTCTGTGCAGAAGTACTGAGTGCACATAACATTTAAGGAGCTTTATTTTTGTTTCTATTTCTATTTTTGTTTGAGCTCATAGTCAAGAATGGACTTTTTGCCTTTCCGATGCCACATTTAATCTTTTGGGTATTATCCCACGACTCATTGATGATAGTTCTCAAGTAGTTGTGCTGTGACACGTTCAATTCTCATTTGGTTTACATAATACAGATTTGCTCCAGTTAGGTTTTCCTTGCTTATGATGATTAGCTTGGTATTGCTGGTGTTTATATTCAGTCCATGTGTTCTACTTGTTTCCTTTATTTTGTTCATTAAGTTTTGCAGCCCTTCCATGGTAATGGAAAACACTATTTTATCACGTGCATACCGCAGGTTATTGAGATTGACTCCATTTATTGAGATGCCTTTATCAATATCTTTTAGAGCATCTTCAAAAATATGCTCCGAGTACAGATTGAATATCAGTGGTGAAATTATGCACCCCTGTCTCATTCCCCTTAAGATTTTGACTTGATCTGTATATTCTCCATCTATTCGGAGAACCGCTGATTGATTCCAATACAGGTTAGCTATTATTTTTTGGTCTCTTCCGTCAATCCCTGACCCCTTCAGCACTTCCATCATTTGTTCATACCGACTCTATCGAAAGCCTTCTTGTCTAGTCAATCAGGCATGTAAGAACATCACAGCTGATATCTCTACATTTCTAAAACAATACCTGCACGCTAAATAAAGCTTCTCTCGTACCAACGACGTTTACAAATCCAAACTTATTGAGCGTAATTTATTCTTCGCATTTCCGGTAAATTATTTTCAAAACAGCTTTAGCAGATGGCTCATGGGCTTATGATCCTATAGTTTTTAGAAACTTTTACTCCTGGTTTTTGGGCAATAATACGACCTCCGATTTATGCCACTTTACTGGTATTTTTCCTGCCTTGTATATTTCAGTTGCATCTAATAGCTTCAGCAATTCTACAGGAGTTTGATGAAGTCCCAGTGTCTTTCCATCCTTTATCTGTCTGACAGCTGCCGTTATTTCTTCTGGTAGGATTTCGGACCTGAATTTTCTTCAATGGTGGTTCTTGTATTGTTCTAAGGCTGCGGAAAAGTTTCTGGGCGTGGACCAAGCAAATGGTCCAACTGTAGATGATGTTTTTCTGGCCCCAACTTTGGCGTTGAAGTCACCCATGACAATTGTTAGGTCTTGTTTTTTAAACCTTTTCGCGACTTGATTAATACTATCGTATAGTTCTTCTACCTCTTCTTCTGTTGCTTCTGTTATAGGTGCATACACTTGAATTATATCGATGTCGATTGGTCTTGCTTTCAGTTGTATGAGCAACGCTCTTGCTGAGATAGGGATGAAGTTGTCAACAGATTTTGCCACTTCTTTTATCAATATAATGCCGACACCTAATTCCTGTTGGCCGTTATCTTTTCCAGAATAGTAAACGCGCTGTGTTCCGATATTTGCTGTTCCTGAATCTGGCCAATGCATTTCGCTTATTCCCAGAATATTTACTTTCATATTTGCCATTTCTTGTATTGCATTATGGATTTTACCTTCCTGTGCCATGGATTTCACGTTCCATGTGCCTATTTTGATGTCTTCTTTGAATTTTAATCCATTTTAATTTTTGTTATACTTGTAAGTGCACCTCACGGAGATCGGATTGAGGTGCTTACTCCGGAATTGTATTTCGCTGCAAGCATAGCCATTTGATTCTACTAGGACTTATCCAATCCGGATTTTTAATGAAGTGTCTTGTCCCAATCTTTCTTTCTCATCCCTATGCCGTTGACCGCTTCCGGTCACCAAGATAATTCGCCAACGCACTATCCGTCATATCTTAAGGCCAGACGTCTATCTTTTTCGGCGTGCAAAAGCTCGCCAGTGTCATTTATGCCTATCCAATTCTTTATATTTTGTAGCTACGGCATTCTTTTGCGATCTACATCTTCTCCTGCCCTTAATATTTCCTTGGATAATTAGTTGAGGGATTGTGTATTTTTTCCACTCTATTGTTTAAATTTTTTACCATCATCTGACTCAAAAACGCCAATAATTGTGACATAATCTATATCAAATTTTAATCTTATTGTTATTGCTGTATTATTAATCCATTGGTGGATATTTGAGTAGTCGACACAGCACTTCTTTTCTATTAATATAGTTACAGCGCAGCAAGCTCTTCTCATCTCAAATAAAATTTGTTGGTGTTTATTACAGTAAAAAAATCACGTGATCAAAACTGTAGCAAGATATACTTCTCATACATCCCTTGTAACGAAACTAAATCACTAACGTTTTAGGAAACATGTGCGCAGTATTGATCAAACATTGGTTGCAATACAATCAAAACTCGCTAAAACATAATGTTTTCATTTGTAATGGTATAATATTCTTCTGCAGATTAAAAGCGCTGGAATATATTTAAAACAAAAGGAAGGTAAAACTTGTTACTTGTTACAGTGGTTCTAAAACTATTGGCATATTTTCACAGAATATTTTATACATGGGAATAAACCACCAATAACTGTAATAAAAATTATATATTTAATTGATGGATTCGACCGTTACTTGTTGGAAATTCATTTTATGTAACAATAAAACTTTGTTTTCAAACTTCCTCAAAATTTATTTTAAACTCTTATCACTACAGCTGTTTCGGCTAATTGCCTTTCTCAAGTGATCTATTTTTGGCATGCGTTTACACTTTATAGTCTTTAATGAAATAGGTAGAGGAGGGGAGAACTCTTTGTCTCAAGTTGGTCATTCAGAATTATATCTGTGTATTTTAATTTGTTAATTTTCATAGATTCTAACAAAGATAGCTTAAGGCCTTCATTTTGAATGTGACGAATTTTAAATTCATCATTAAAAGAATAATTATGATCTAGAAGGTGAAGTGCGTATGTAACATCTGTTTTTTTATTATTGAAAGCCCTTTTATGTTCTGCTATTCGTTTATTAAAATTTCTACCAGTCTGACCGATGTAAGTTTTTGGACAGTCGCCACATTTAAGTTTGTATATACTACTGTGTAAGTGCTTTTTATTTTGGCTCTTGTTGTTTTTAATATATTTGCCTAAGTAGTTATTTGTTCTGAAAGCTGGTGTTATTCCTTTCTTTTTTATGTTGGCTATTTTTGTTGATATTTTGCCTGTATATGTAATCGAGCAGAAGGTACTGGGTTTTTTCTCTGGTGGTGGAAATACTAATTTCAGGGCTTTCTTGTGCAGGTTTTGATTTAAAGTTTTATTAATTGTTTGTTCGTTGTATCCATTGTTTACTGCTATTTGCTTAAAGATATTTAATTCTGTCTCAAAGTTGTATTTTGACATCGGAATTTCTGATAATCTATGTAACATAATATGACAGGATGCCAGTTTATGTTGTGTGGAATGGGATGATGAATTGTGTATAGTCATGTCAGTATGGATAGGTTTATGAAATATGGAGAAGCCATGTTTATTTTAAGTCTGATAATTTTTTAAATATAAAAAAATTATGGATTGATTTTGTTCTGTTTCTATTGTAAATTCAATATGACTATGAAGTGAATTAATATACGACAAAAATTGGTCGAGTTGCCTGATAGTTCCTGTGAAACAGACTAGTATGTCGTCTACGTAACTCCACCAATATAAAAACTGTTTAAATATGGGATGTTTTGAAATCTTTGTTTCTAGATGATCCATAAAAATATCTGATAGCAATGGGCTTAGAGAATTGCCCATTATAAGTCCTGCACTGTTATTTGTATATATTTGATTATTAAATTCAAAGTAGTCCTGGTTTATATGTCGGAGCTGTATAAAAAGAAACTACAGGTACAAAAGAGTATAATTTAGGAGACTGTGGGTTCATGTTATTCAAGTATTTCTGTTCTGTTGGATTTACTATTGATTTTGAATTTTCTAACGCTAGCTTAATTTGTGTTTGATACTTTTTTGTCGGATCTTTGTGTACCGTTTCAATATTTAGATTATTTAAAAAATAATCTAAAGATATAGATAAAATAGAATAAAATAACAAAACAAAAGAATTTTC
The DNA here is from genome assembly GCA_918026665.1 of Diabrotica balteata. NCBI lineage: Eukaryota > Metazoa > Arthropoda > Insecta > Coleoptera > Chrysomelidae > Diabrotica > Diabrotica balteata. The sequence goes on along the minus strand of OU898278.1, from coordinate 153,050,414 downwards.
AAATAATCAAAATATTGAAACGTTACACAAAGATCCGACAGTTAAGTATCAAAAACAAATTAAGCTAGGCGTTAGAAAATTCAAAATCAATAGTAAATCCAACAGAACAGAAATACCTCAAAGTCATGAACCCATAGCCGTCTAAATTATACTCTTTTAATAAACTACACAAATCGGATCATTCAATAAGACATCATGTTTCTTTTTATACAGCTTCGTCATATAAACTTTCAAAAAAACTGTTTACTGATTATTGATTATTATAGAACACACTAAATTTTCACATAAATTTTTCTTAAAAAATACAATAAAATTAGTTAATAATATACAACATTTTATAATATATATATTTATAATATACGTTTATAATAATAAAAAAATATTAACATATTATTACTTGTTACCATAAAGACCAAATAATCAAAATTTCAATTTAACAGACGCCAAAATGACAAGAGAAACGACAGCCTATCTCTCTCATGAAGACTTTAACTAATCATTTATTTTAACACAATCCCGGGGTGTCACAAATAAAATAATCAAACGAAGCTTAATTCCGCAATGGCTAGTCTGTCAAAAGTAATGACAGATCTCCGTTCGTTTACAAGATTTCAATTTTATTTTATATTTAACTTTCGTTTGCATTTATGGTGAATTATTGTATTGTTCCGTTGTGAACAAATCATGAAAAAATTACAAAAAGGATGATGATAGTAAGTTGTCGGGAAGCAAACAATAATAGTATTTAACATTTATTTCTGAAAATATCAGTGTAATAAATATTATGTAATTAGTTCATAACTGTTCATAAACATCATAAACATCATAAATAACAAATAAATATACGTATATCTAGAAAAAAATTGTGCATTTTTTATATGTCGTTTTATTTTTTAATAATATATGTAAATTTTAATTAGTAACGAAATAGCCCGCAAGAGGCGCTAAAGGGTATGTATGTAAGGGGCATCGAGCAAAAAGACAAAAAAGGGAATGAAAGGTAGTGGGGGCAAAAATATTGTTAGATAGACTGTTAAGGCTGTTTTAGCAGTCAAAGCACACTGCGATTTGAAATGGGCGTATCACTTACTTTTCTACACTGCTTACGCCAGCCGACGACGGGTACAGTGGCGCCGACCGACAGATAGTTCAATGACAACAAATGCATTATTCTCCATTTAAATTAGTTTTGTCGGAAATACCTTTTTTGAATGATTATCGTAGATGTTTTATAAAAGAATTATCACATTTTTAATTTATATGTCTTAGATAAATATAGTATTGAATAAAAATTTGTGAAACGTGACTGCAAAAAACACCATGGTGTTTATTTATAATAATTTTAAAATAATAAAAAAATATTATCAAAAAAAAATACAATTTGTTGTCACAAAGAAATAAAAAATTTCGCAGTTATAGCTTGAAAATTATTTCAAAATCGAACTAACTGACCGTACGTTCATGAGATTTGACGTCACGAAGCCGATAACGGTGGAACTAAGTGCCAATGATGAGTAACACGTTTCACTATTAGATTTCAGTATTTTTTAGCAATTTTCTTCAAAGTTTGAACACGCTTTTCTCGATTATTACCGAACACAGAAAGGTAAAAAAAGGTAAAAAGTTTGGTTATAATAGAACGTTAAATTGCATAATCCGATATTTCAAAAAAATTAAAAAAGTAAAACAATCAGTTTAAAGGCAACAGAATTTTGAATAACGTGTCCAAATTTCGAGACATTTTGTCGGTAAATAAGAGAGAAAACACTATCTCTAGATTTTGGTTGTACCGATAAAATAGCCTTAATAAGTGTCAGAAAATTTAAATTTGGCACATTCGCATTTCCGGATATGTCCGCCATCAGAGGCCACTTTTTTGGTCTCCTTTTTATAACGATTAGATTCCCTCTTTTGTCTTTTTGCTCGATGGTAAGGGGTGTCCACTTGAATTTCCCGCCAAAAGATGATTTGTAATGTCAGTCGCAAGAGTTGCTAATGAACCATCGTTAATGAACGAAATTTATACATTGAGCTGCCTATATATTTCTATATACTATATTATTTATCTATGGAATAAACTATTAATTCACGATAGCCAATCAACAGACAGGAAACATTTCAAATGACAATATTTTTGTTTTGAAACACACTTTAAATAAATAAATATTAATTCATGCCTAGGCAATATATTAATAAAAGTCAGAATTATATTAGAACTGCCAAAAGGACTTGTACAAAATAAATATTTTGCATTTTAGAATTTTTCTGAAAAATGGAATCTAATTCAGCAACCCCATCTCCTACAGAAGATGTATGTAAAATTATACGTAAACCAAATGCTGACGAGGAGGATGATATATTGGAGAAATGTTGGGTAGAAAGCTACAAAGGAGACAGCAAACCATTTTTAATAAGAGATGGTTCATTTGTATATCCCAGAGAAAAGGACTGTTCAACTATGAAATCAGCCTATCAGTACCCCGTTCCTGATGACAGAACAGCTTTAGGTGTCAGGAAATCTAAATTATTAAAACAATTCGAGGAAGAAGCCATAAAAGAAGTAACAGAGGAAGCGAAACCTCCCGCGTTAACCGGGGATTATGATAGTGTATACAACCGGTTTTTCAGGTAAATAGAAACATATTGTTTTCCATGACATTGATGATAACTAAATGTTTTCAAATATCTTTAAGATAGCGTACCATTATGGAGGCCATACACGTTAGGGTTTGCATGATGGTTTTAACCTTGCATGCATAACCGACAGGCAAGTTCTAGCGTGTATATGATAAAACTGTACAGTTATCGGTGCATGTACGTGATACCGAGCAAACATGAAAATTCATATGCCGCTCGGTTTTGCTTACCTGCAGGCATACCCTAGCGTGTGTGGCGTCCGGCGAGCTTGCCTGCCTTAGTTCTCATAGCATCACATGTTTCAGGTATTATTCGGCTCAAAGCCTTTTTTTTGAACCTATTCTCTATCCTTCCATTGTTGGATATAGGTCTCCCCCAGTTCTCTCCATCTTTCCCTATCTTGAGCTGTTCTCTGCCATGTGGGACTTCCTTGTTTCCTGATGTCATCTTTCCACCTCATCCGTGGTCTGCCTCTTGATCTCTTTGCATTGTATGGACGCCATTTTCCGATGGCATTATTCCATCGTCCGTCTTGGAGACGTTCATTGTGTCCAGCCCATTTCCATTTCAGTTTTGCTGCTTGTTCTATAGCGTCTACTGTCTTTGTTCTGGTTCTGATCCACTGATTACGTTTTCTATCTCTAAGTGATACACCCAACATTTGTCTCTCCATCGCTCTTTGTGCCTTCCTTATCCTATCCAAATTGGCCTGTGTAAATGTCCATGTCTGTGCTCCGTAGGTGAGCACCGGTATTATGCAGGAGTTAAATACCTTGCTTCGTAAGTATAGAGTGATTGTTTGATTTTTTAAAACGTAAGAAAGTTTGCCGAACGCTGCCCATCCCATTCTTACTCGTCTCGATATTTCGGCTGTTTGATTTTCTCTGTTAGCTCTGATTGCTTGTCCTAGATAGATATACTCATTTACCTGTTCTATTTTTTCTGTTTTTATTTTTATTGCCTCTTGGTCTTCCGTGTTTGTCATTACTTTTGTTTTGTTGAAGTTAATTTTTAGGCCTTTTTGCAGTGATTTTTCTTGAAGTTCATTCAGCATTAATTCCAGTTCTTGTCGTTCCGAGGAGATCAGGACTATATCATCCGCATATCTAAGGTGATTTAGGTATTTTCCGTTAATACATATTCCTCTGTTTTCCCAATCTGTTGATTTTATTATGTCTTCGAGGGTCAAGGTAAACAGTTTAGGTGAAATTATATCGCCTTGTGAAATTTGTGGTCCAGAATTACGGTCATGGTTGCGTTTTGGTAAATATCATGTATCAATTGTCGGTATCTTGAATCTATTCTACTATTGACCAGAGCTTCTTCAACCGCCCAGTGTTCAATGCTGTCGAAAGCCTTTTCATAATCTACGAATGCTAAGTACAGCGGAAGGTTGTATTCATTGGTTTTCTTAATTAAGATTTTAAGCGCATGTAGATGGTCGATTGTGCTGTATCCTTTTCTGAATCCGGCCTGTTCCACTGGTTGGTAGTTATCAAGTTTATAGGTTAGTCGGTTGTTTATTATTCTTGTGAAGGTTTTATATAGTTGTGACAAAAGGGAAATAGGACGGTAGTTGTTTAGGTCTGTTCAGTCTCCTTTCTTATGTATTAAGATTGTGTTGGCATTTCTCCATTGTTTAGGTATTTTACCTTCAAACAGACATTTGTTGAACAGTATTTTTAGCATTTTTTTTATCGTGTCTCCTCCTTCTTTTAGCAGTTCCGCCAGTATTTTATCCTCACCGGCCGCTTTATTTCTTTTCATGTCTTTTATGGATTTTTCGATTTCATCTTCAGTTATTTCTGGTAATACCTCTGAGCCAACATTTTGTATTTTCCTCGAAAGATTCTGTTTAGATGATAGTGGTGGGTCATTTTTAGAACTGTATAGACTTGTGTAATATCTTTCTGTGATTTTTACTGGTTCTCCTAGATCTTTTTCTTCATTGTTCTCAGCTTTAAGCATGATTAGTTTTCTTTTTCTTGTATTTGTCTTCATTGTTTTTAAACTTTTGTTCTTCTCTATGATTTTCTTAATGCGGTCTTCTTGGTATTTCTTTAAATCTTCCTTTATCTGTTTTTTTATGGTTTTGTTCAGTTCGGTAAACTCCACTGTATTTCTTTTGTTATCATTCAGTAGTTGTCGTCGTTTTTTTAGCATATCTTGTGATTTAGCGCTAATTTTTTGTTGTTTTCGCTTTTGTTTATTAGCAATCTTCAGGCCTGCTTCTAGTAGTTCTGTTGTTATTTTATCGTTTAATTCGTCTAGTTGCAAACCCTTTAGCTGTGATATGTCATTTCTTTTTAGCTGGTTTATGTATTGTTCTTTGCGTTCTTTGAGAAGTTCTGTATCTATCTCTTTTTTAGATGGTTTAAATTTTTGTCTGTCTGTTGTGGAGTTAATTTTGATTTTGGCTCTAACAATTCTGTGATCACTTCCTACGGAAATCATGTTTGTGACCGTAACGTCTTGTACTATGTTCTTTTCTTTTCTATGAGCGTACTATGAGCTTCTTTTCAGCTCAAAGCCTGAAGTGATATAATAGCAGAATATTTGAGACACTCGTATTGTCTTCCTGTTGCAAGAAATCTTAATGTTATTTCTAGTCTCTCATGTGCTGCTATTGCTTTCCTCATAACAGTATCTTGCTTTTGTATTAACGGAATAATCAATGATAATATTTTCAAATAAAGTTTTTCATCCGTTCGTAAATCATTTTTGTAATCTGGTTTAAATCTTCATTCATTTATCAAATTTACGTGGGAGAAATGATTTCTTTTTAATAACCAGCGTTTAGACCATTCATAGATCTCTTTCTTTTTTCTTTTCTGAAGAATAAGTGTTAAGCCAAGTACAGCAATCACATCGTTGTCGTCCATTGTAGTTTGGTATGTATATACCGCACAAAGTACCGTAGGCGTCCTCACACACCGTCACGTAGCATAACATAAGAGTTAAATGGCAAGAATTGTGCATGCAAACCCTAACCCTATGTGTAATATGGAACTCGGTTGTGTCTGTCGGTTATGCATGCAAGGTTAAAACCATCATGCAAACCCTAACATGTATGGCCTCCTTTAGACAATGAAAAAATAGTTATAAATCGAAATTTCCGTTGTTTTGTATCAGCTCTAATTTTATGGATATGGCACATTCCGAAATTAGTAGTTTAAATATTTGAGATAATGAAGAATATGCTATTCAAAGAAATATACATTGTTAATTAAACTTCTTCCTCAGTATATTTCTTGTTCTCACTGTATTATGCCTTATTTATGCAAGAAATAATACTTTAATGTCGTTACATTACTATTTTATAAGGAAATAAAACAGCTACGAAATTATTTTTAAACTTTTAAAATGATATGTCATTTACCACTTATAAATCCTTTTAGCCTTTACCTAATAAAATACTAGGTGCTTCAAAATTACTATTAGTGCTGTTATCTGTCAATGACTAAGCCCAGTTAGTAAAATTATTTCAATAAGTATCCGCTAGATGCGGATGCATAGGTTGCTGCAATTAATTCTTCAAGGAAAAGTATAAGGAAAGGCGAATAATTTCCTGGCCGGAAAATCTACGTACGTGGTTCAACAAAACAACCACAAATCTTTTCAGGACCGCAGTTTGCAAAATACAGATTGCCATGATGGTCGCCAACTTCCGAAACGGATAGGCACTACACGAAGAAGATCCGCTAGATGGCATACTCATTCATGTTTATTGCTGATGGTGTTGCCTTTGTTGTAGTCAGCTCTGTTTAGATATTCATAACAAATGAACATAACCTCCAATTTTAATGAATTGTTCAAAGTGTTGTATCAAATCTTTTCCTAGTTTATATTGGTTTGACATTCAAAAATGAGCAGTGCAAGTCGCAGAAGTTGTGTTAATTATCCTGATGTGTTTGTTACGATTGTGGGGAGTACACATAACAAGAAAATAGGAAAAGTATTACTGACTTTGTGAAACGTGCATATCTTGGATATTTTAGTGTTCGGCTTGGTGATCAAGATAAAACATGGGCATCGCATATTGTATGTAAAACATGCACAGAAGATTTACGGCAGTGGACCACAGGAAAAAGAAAAAGTATTAAGTTTGGCGTGGCAATGGTACTTATGTAGAGAACCTACAAACCCCGCTGATGACTATTATTTTTGCCTGGTCAATGTTTCAGGGATCAATAGAAACAATCGCAAAAGTGATCATATCCTGATTTGCCTTCAGCCAGATGCCCAGTACCCCACTCAGAGGAATTACCGATCCTAGTATTCCAAAAGTTACCTAACATTTGTGAGGACGAAGATGATATTTTTGAACATATTTCTGACTCCAATAAAGACAGTTATAGTGATTACGATGGGGCAACAGCAAACAGTTATAGTGATGAAAGAAAAATATGCTACAATAGCTTTAGTTTTACAGAAGATAAAATACCTAGAACATCGCTGGGTGATTTGTGTAGACTTGAAAATGGTCAACTTTCTTCTTGAGCTGCAAAGCAGCTACACAAAATATCCTTCTTTCTTGTGCCTCTGGGATAGTAGGGACCGAAAAAACCACTGGATTATAAAAGAGTGGCCTAAGAGAAAAAACTTTGTAATTGGGCAAAAGAACATTATTGCCCGGTCTTTAGTCGAATCAGAGAAAATAATCTTACTACACCTCCATATTAAGCTAGGCCTAATGAACCAATTCGTTAAGGCACTTGACTTTAGTGGACTATGCTTCGCCTACATAGGAAGAAAGATGACTAAGATAAGTACGGAAAAACTTAAAGCTGGAATCTTTGATGAACCACAGATCCGACTTCTTACTTAATTTTCTGGCAAATCACAAAAGTGAAAACTATGCTGAGCTGGTAAACCGTTTGTTCAATAACTTACAATCACTTGGATGTAATATGAGCATCAAAGTTAACTATCTTCACAGCCACGGGACAGTTTCCCTCAAAACTTAGGTGACACAAGTGAGTTAAATATAGTTATTTTCTAATTGTGTGATTTTTATTTCAATTTAGTATATCAGTATCAGCATATTCATATTTTAATGCATAAAAGCTGGCATGACCTACGTTATCTTGAAAACTAGAGACCATAGGGCAAAACTAAAGCCATATTCGGAATCAGCACCCCAAATATACCTAACATCAGCTCTAAACACTTTGGTACCAAAAGCTCTGTAGGCCTGTGATCGGTGCGAGACATGGGGAATGACAGAGAACACAAAAAAAGCTGTACGCCTTTGAAAGAAAAGTCCTAAAGAAGACATTTGGAGTTATTAACGAAAACGGAGTATAGAGATCCATTTACAACCATGAACCCTATCGACTATTCAAAGAGGCACCGATCTCAGAAGGAGATGGAAAAAGTGAAAAAATAAAGTTATAGTGGAGGCGCAAAATTTGCTAGACGTGAGAACCTGGGGAAGAGGCATAGTTTGGATGAGGGTAATGCACGATTTTAGAGAGACGTAACTGTTAAATTCAGCACTTAGGCCAACTGCATCTTGTTCTACCGGTAAATATTCCATACGGCAATCTTTACTTAATTCCTTACTTACCTCCTTAATTCCAAATTTATCTGAATAATATGAGTAGGTAATTTATTTTTCTATTTTTTTTTATGTTTTTAGAATTATAGATTTTATAACTAGTTTATAATTTCGTTTTGACGTTCTGATTAAAGAAATACATGTTCCTAAAGTTCAATAAACAAAAAAGATTGCATTTTATTTACTAAAAAGGCGCTGCACAATATTAAGGCGCCCCAGATTAATAGAGATTTTGTGAGCTAGTCGGGAAATACTAGTTTTTCCATTTAATTTAGAAAATATATTTATCTCTACCATTGGTAATTTGATTGATAGTTCTATCTTACTTAAATTGCTTTCAATGTTAAATCGACCAAAAATGGTGAAACGGACTGTATTAGTGAACGCTAATAGACTATATTTATATACCATATATATTATGATAACTTGGTAAAATAGAACTATTTATTCTAACCAATATCTTTATATATAATAACTATAATAAATAGAATACCTCGCTAAGGAAGTAATTTTGTTCTTAGTATTATTTGTAATTTAGAAACTGCACGCATAGTCTAAAGAACTAACTCATTACTAACTAAATAAAAATAATAACGATATTATTAGTGATTCTATTTATTGATTGACCTTATGTGTTTCGTTACAGAAAAGAGGGCTTCGAACCTGACGACGAATTTTATACCAGAAACGAGGAATTATATAAAAAATATCCCCTCTATTCCTCCCTTCCAACTACGTTTACATCATTTAAATTGAAACAAGACAAAAATAAGAAACCGGATGGAGTCACTCCAACAATCTATAACAATCAACCTTTTAGAAAGTGCGGTCAGTTTTCAAAACCAATCAGTGAAGTCCTAGATAATCGTTATTGGTGAAATTGTAAATTTTAATTTAATAAAAAATACATTTACAATTACATTTTTTATTTCGAAAAAAAAAAGACTTATAAAAAACAAAAAGTAGTCAGCTCATATCCGTCAAATATTACACACGAATGAAAACCGAAATAAATATAGTAATAACCTCGGGTTAAAGACGAAAAACAGTACGGATTCGCGAGGTAGAAAGATAATAAAACTTATGCAGGCAGAAACAGCTTTTCAACTATAACCCAGAACAAAATTTTTTGTCTTACTCTTCCATCTTCTTATTTTAGGTGTTCTTGACTCAAGACAATAGCCGTATTTGTACCCAAGTACCCATTTGTAACCAACCCCAAGTATTGTTAATACAGTTTATTTTTAGATCTTAAAATCATATAAAAATAGAATTAATGGGAAAATCCCAGTAGTTGGCTGTATACCATCGTTTAAAAAAACACAGAAGTTAAAACACTTCACACTTGTATTGTGGTATAAAAACACATAGTTAAAACTTTTTAAAAAAGTGTTGTCAAAATTTATGTACTAGCATAACGTTTTCGATCTGAACAGATCTTCCTCAGTGCCTTGTGTAATTGGAGCTAACAATAAAGTTATCGCTGAGACCTCCATATATGGGTTTACATCATTCCAAATTTTAAATTTTAATTATGTTGTGACTCTAGGTCGATGACAATGTGGTAGGTATTGCAGTAGGTATGATGTAACAAGAGCGAACGATGTTGCTGTTAGCAGTATCCGAGTTAGGTATGATGTCACCTGGACTCCCTGGACACCCTGGACACTCCATCACCGTAAAACAAATTAACTCATAAACAATAATTTCCCATACAAAACATATCTATAAGACAGTGAAGAGAAACAAATAGACAAAACTTTCAGTTCGCTAATATGTCGCACTAGCACCAAAAAGCAAAACATTATGCTTCAACAAGAAACAACAGAAAGTAAAGAAAACTATACAACATCACGACGAGAAACAAGAAAACTAATTAGAGAGAAAAAAAGAAAATACGAACAACAGCAGTATGAAGATATAGAAAGAAATAGACAACAGTCAAATAGTCGAGCATTTTACAAATCTGTGTCAAACGAAAAGAGAGGATTCAGACCTAACTGCGTGTCTGTACTGAGGAAAAATAATGATGAATTAATAATCAACGAACAAGAATTACTCCAAACATGGCAAGAATATTTCAAAAATTTACTTACACCAAGATGAAGAACATGGAGAGGATATATACCTTAGGGTGGACCTACCGGTAGAGTAGCCAAAAATAGACGAAACATTGCAAGCAATTAACAAAATGAAGAACGCAAAAGCTCCAGGCTCTGACAATATACCAGCCGAATTTCTTAAGTACGGAGGAGAAACTTTACATAGACAATTACACAAACTAATAACACTTATATGGAACGAAGAGAAAATACCAACAAAATGGCACGAAAGTGTAATAATTCCTATCCATAAAAGGGGAGACAAAACCAAGTGCTCTAACTATAGAGGCATCTCCCTACTTAATACTACAGATTTTTACTCTCAGGCAGCTGCTTGAAAAAGGATGGGAATTCAATAGAACCATTCATAATCTCTTCATAGATTTCCGACAAGCATACGACAGCATTAAAAGGGATCAGATGTGGAATTCAATGGCAGAACTTTCAGTTCGAAAAAAACTTATCCAGCTCGTTAAAGTTTGTGTAAATGGCTGTAGATCTAGAGTGCGGATAGGTAACAAGCTCTCAGAGTCGTTTGAAATAAACAGTGGACTGAAACAAGGAGACGCGCTGTCACCTCTTCTTTTTAATATAATCCTGGAAAAAGTAGTAAGAACCGCACAAATTAGAACAGAACTACTGACAGTAAATGGACCAAAATTACTACTAACATACGCGGATGACATTGACATTGTAGGAAATACCGTCACCAATGTAAAAGAAACCTTCAATAAATTAGAGAGAGAGGCAAAAAATACCGGTCTAAGGGTCAATGAAGAGAAAACCAAATATATGCGCATTAACAGACAAAAGAGACGAGATAGAATAGGACAAAATGTAACAATAGACCCCTATAACTTTGAAAGAGTGGAGAGTTTTAAATATCTCGGAGCGACTATCACCACAGATAACGATATCACGGAAGAGATAAAAGGGAGAATTCAGGCAGCAAACAGATGTATGTATAGCCTCCACAACACTATTAAATCCAAGAGCCTAACACGAACATCAAAAATCAGGATATATAAAATAGTAATTAGACCGGTGCTCATGTATGGGTGTGAGACGTGGACGCTGACAAAAGCAATGGAAAGTAAACTCAGATGCTTTGAGAGAAAAATCCTCAGAAAGATCTTCGGTCCCTATCACGATCCGAATACTAACCAATACCGGATGAGAACAAATGCCGAGGTGAAACAAATGTATAGTGCTAGCGACGTAGTCCAAGAGATTAAATCCCAACGTCTAAGATGGACTGGCCATGTTCATAGGCTCCCTAATAACCGCCTTACCAAGTTAATCTGGGAAGAAGCCCTGACAGGGAGAAGGCCCTTAGGACGTCCACGAATGCGATGGAGAGATAATATATGGTCAGATTTGAGAACAATGGGACTACCCACTGACTTAAACATCGTGGACGACTGTTCGAGATGGAAGCAGGTTGTGCAGTCAGCCAAGACCCACCCCGGGTTGTAGTGCTACCAGAAGAAGAAGAAGAAGCACCAATTTATTTTTAAGGGTACGGAGGGTACCCAGGGTATGGAGATCGTATTTTTGAAGCGAGACTAGACTGAGACCGAGAGCAGAAAATGTCTCATATTTATGTCTTTATTTAAATTTATATGGCATTTTCAGATCTCTCGGCCAATAGTAAAATTGAACGAAGTTTTAAGGCGTGGCGATGCGCATCACGGTGCGAATTAGTCCACGACTTATGCACCTGGATGACAAAAGCACGCCAAGACAGAACTGTACGCAGTAAACAAACACTACCTGGACTTGGATCAGTAGTATTCTGACAGAAAATACAATATGTCAGTGAAAACCAGAACTTGCTGCTGCCCAGCGAATATTATCAGAACTAGGACTTGGCTCATTATTACCCTAAAAAGTTACCTATTAGGTGCATGTTATAGCGTTGTTCAATCGTAAATAACAAAAAGTGGACTTGGTTCACTTCTATTCTGAACCCTCCATATTATACAAAGAACATATAGGTAGGATTCTTATATTCCAATGCTTTCTCACTGATTTGTATGGGTATGAATATAGCATCTATAGTTGATCTAGTTTGTCCTTGAAAAGCCTTGTTGCTCTTCATCGGTTATGTATTTTTCATAAATCTTATTGACAAATATCCTTGTTTCAAGAGCTGTGTTACGCAAAGTGATTGTACCATAACTGGTAGGATTTTCCCTTTTTTTTGTGTATTGGTATGGTAATGGTGGTCCTCTACTGGTCTGGTACATGCTTACTATATGAGAAATTCTGGAAAAGTAGTTCTATGTTTTAAATGATCGTTTCTCCAAGTTCAATTGGTATGTCATCGAATCCTAGATATTTTCTGTTGTGAGAATTCTGATTTTCTTTTGTGGTTTTTATGTTGTAATCATCATCATTTTCTTCTTCTTCTGCAATAATCGGAAAAATAATAACAGCATTGGAAAACAGAGACCTTACTGAAGATATATATATATATATATATATATATATTATATATATATATATATATATATATATATATATATATATATATATATATATATATATATATATATATAAGACAAGAAATGGTGATTGGGATGTGGTAAACAGCGAACAGAATATGCTGTATGTACAGATTAAGTAATTAAGTATGTAGCAGATTTGCTACAACAGAGTTTTAAGCTACGTATATTAAAGTTAACAACAATTCCATCATTTTGCTGTGTAGCATATTAGATATATCCTAGTACATATAACGCTAAAGTCGCGAGTGATATTTTTTAAAGCCCTTTTCTCTATTTGGATTGCTGAATATAGGTCTCTCCTAATTCTCGCCATTCATCTCTGTTCTTTGTAAGACGTGTCCACATTGGCCCTGCAGTTCTTTTAATATCGTCGCTTCATCGCATTTGCGATCTTCTACGTGGTATTTTGGCTTCATATGGTCTCCAATTCCCGATTTCTTTATTCCATCGGCCACCCGTAAGACGTTTGTTATGTCCAGCCCATTTCCATTTCAGTGTAGCTGCCTGTTCGACAACATCTTTTACTTTTGTTCATTTTTTTGTTTACATCATTGGTTTTATGGTCTTTGAATGAGATACCCAGCATCTGTCGTTTCATAGCTCTCTGAGTTTTTCTGATCTTCTGCATGTTTAATTTAGTGAATGTCCAGGTTTGAGCTCCATATGTAAGTCCAGGTAAGAAACAGGAAATAAACACTCTGGTTCGCAGTCTTTGCAGTGATATTACTCGCATAAAATTGCTTAGTTTGATTACGCTATTCGACTTGTGCTGAGAACCTATCAAAAGTTTCACCAAATTTTCATTGTTTTTGGTAAGTTGTTGCTATAATTCTACTTTGAATGCTAATGCTATTGTCCCTATTAATTAAACAACTAATGGATAGTTCTTTATCATTTCAACTTTGTTGTACGATTACTACTCATGGGAGAAAAGATACTAAATATTAAACACTTACCGAGTTTTACTTCTTCGTCCATCATTAATTTCTGTAACGTATAAATGTCTATGATTATTCCCATTTTGTTAACTAAATTCAAAATAATATTAATGCGTTGCAGAACTCGTTCTGTAAATGAATTATCAGTAACAGAATACGATGTTGCTAAGTTATACTCCGAAGGAGTAGTGGAAAGTAAAAATTCCGTCTTTACTCCACGATCTTCCTCGTGAAAAACGATAGTTGGATTCGGTCCCATATAGTTTAACTTCTCTGAAGACCTTGAATTACTTTTGCTTTGAACTAACTCTGGAAAAGTTGTCCTGAAATTAAGGTTTTCTATAATAAAATTTCAGAATATAAGCATATAGAAACAGGGATGAAAGGAAAAACGCAATGAGATGAAGCGTTAAAGCGAAATAAGATAAAAAACTTTTATCTTATTGTCAGTAGATGCCATTCACAATCTTAAGCAAATATAAATATGATAGGACAACTTTAAAATCCTAGATTTGTCTATAATGGTCATTTGTATTGTATTGGCCAATGATCAATTGTACAACTATTTTCAACTAGCCAATGATTTTCATAAACAATATTTTGGATTAGTTATGGGCTCTTTATTATCTCCAATATTTTTTAAGTAAGAATTTGCAAAACATTGTAGACCAAAATCCCACAGTAAGGTGGTGATATCTAGATGATGTGTTCTTCATATGGCCCCATGCACCAGAAGCACTGAATAAAATTTTAATTTACATTAACTGTATAGAAGAATCAATCAAATTCGCCATGGAAAAAGAAAATAACAACGAAATACCTTTTCTGGATGTGTTAATTACAAAAGATGATACATGATATGTAACCAAAGTCTCTATATAAAGCCAACACACACCACTAGAAACCTAAATTATCACTCAAGTTACAACAGAAACATCAAAAAGGAAATCATCAAATTACTTTATGATAGAGACCAAAACAGCTGCTCCTACGAAAACGCATTTCAGCAAAAAACCTGCTAAAAAAGATTAACAAAATGATTATCCGTTGTCATTTATAATTTAATAATTTTCTTTATAAAGGAATTTCACAAGACTGGTGAAAGAAAATATCAAAACACCAAAAATGATCCAGAAATGCTCACAAGAAAGTATAGGAAAAAAATACGAGTTCACAATAACATTCAAAACAACCAACACACTAAGATCAAGTCTATCCCAAACCCATCCAAACAACTTCTCCTTCTTCTTCTTTGAGTGCCGTGTCCGTATTCAGACGTTGGCCGTCATCATGTTTACAATTTCCTGAAACCTTTCTCTGTCGGCTGCTGCGCGAAATAATTCTTCTACTGTGAAACCACACCATTGTCTAATATTACGCAGCCATGAAAGTTTCTTTCGACCAATCCATCTCTTTCCTTCCACTTTTCCTTGTATTATAAGGCGAAGTAAATGGTATTTGGGTCCTCTAATTATATGGCCGAAGTATTCTGTTTTTCTCCTCTTTATGATGTTTATGAGCAGACGTTCTGAGTTGATCATTTGAAGAACATCTTCATTGGAAGTGTGCGAAACCCATGATATCTTTAGGATTCGTCTATAGCACCACATTTCGAATGCTTCTAACTTGTTTAGCATTGTGGTTTTTAACGTCCATGTCTCACAACCATACAATAGGATCGACCACACATAACATTTCAGGACCTTCTTACGAATGTTCATTGACAGGTTTCTGTTGCATAAAACTGGTTTCCAGGTCATAAAAGCCTTACGTGATATTTCGATCCTGGATATTATCTCTTCATCAGAGTCACAATTTACATTTAACCAGCTGCCAAGGTATTTGAAATGATTTACCCTTTCTATCTCTTCTCCATTAAGAGAAAGCAGACCTTGATCTATATGGATCTTTCCAACTGCCATCCACTTTGTCTTTGAAATGTTGATTTTTAGGCCTCTCCGATAACTTGCTTCACTGACTAGATTTAGTAATGTTTGCAGATCTTGTAAACTTTCTGCAAGAATGGCTGTATCGTCAGCGTATCTAATATTGTTGATTACTTCTCCACCTAGTCTTACTCCCTCTTGTCTGTCATCCAAAGCCCCCCTAAAGATTTCTTCAGAGTACAGATTAAAAAGAGTGGGTGACAAAACACAACCCTGCCGTACTCCACGTTTGATGGGTATTTTTTCAGTGGGACTGTCTCCAATTTGGATAGAGGCTACTTGATTGTAATATAAGTATTTCAGCAGTCTTATATCATAGTGGTCAAGTCCTGCTGCCCGTAGGCAGTCGAAAAGTGTATTGTGTTGGACTCTGTCGAACGCCTTCTCGAAGTCGATGAAACAAACATAAACATTCTTTCGGAATTCACAACTTTTTTGTAATAGAACGCGCATACAGAATAGTGCCTCTCTAGTTCCTAGACCGTTTCTAAATCCAAATTGCTTATCACCCATCTTACTTTCGCATAGAAGAAATACTCGGTTTTGTATAAATCGTAAGAGTATCTTCAGTGTGTGACTCATCAAACTGATTAGTCTAAAATCGCTGCATTTGGTGGGCCTGCTTTTCTTTGGTAATGTTATAAACAGTGACTCTAACCAATCATCTGGTATCTTTCCTTCGTTGTAAATTTTGTTGAAGAAAGTGGTTAAGCAGGCAATGCTTTCCTCATCCAAAAGTTTAAGTAGTTCGGCAGGGATTTGATCTGGTCCAGGTGCTTTATTGTTTTTGGCTTGCTGTATTGCCTTTTCGACTTCCGAATTCAGTATATTGAGACCTCTGTCCAACTGGTTGTCATAGGCAGTATTTGGAGCATTTTCCTTAGAAGCATCGTCAAAAAGGTCAGTGATGTATCTCTCCCATTCTTTACACTGTTGTTCGTGATCACAAATTTTTCCATCCGCGCTTTTAAGTATGTGAGCATTTTTCTGTTTTCTAATTCCGGCAGTATATTTAAGTTTCTTATGCAGGTTGAAGCTGTCATGCTTTTTTTGGAGGTCTTCTATTTCTTTACATAAATTCTCAAGCCAGGATTCTTTGGCTTGCTTAATTTTTTTTTATGCGTTTATTAATGTCACGATATTCGATAATATTTCTATTTTTGTGTTGCCGTCGAACTTCCATCAGATCTAGAATTTCTTGTGTCATCCACTCATTTTTTGCCAACATGGTAGGGGTTTTCAAAGACTTTTGTACGTTCTCTAAAATCGAGTTTTGAATGGCATACCAGCATTCGTTAATGGTTCTGTTTTCGTTTGGTATATTTGATATTCTGTATATTTTACTATTTATTTGCTGTGTTATGTGTTCGCGCGTTTGAGGGTTTTTCAGGGGGTCGAGATATATCTTACAAGGCTTAGTTGGCTTTGTTAATTTCTTCAATTTAATTTGTATTTTGGAGCAGAGTAAATTGTGATTTGAGTTTATGTCAGCGCCGGGTAAGTTTTTACATCTTTAATATTGTTTCGAAATCGGTGGTTTATTAGGATGTAGTCTATTTGATTCCGTACTATTCTGCCTTGATGTCCATCTTGAGGGGATTTCCACGTGTAAAGACGCCTTTCTGGAAGTTGAATCCAAACAACAGGAGAGATCAAAGAACTGCATTTATAAAATACCTTGTGAATGCAACAATTTTTATTTAAAATAAACTGTAAGACCACTAAGTATTAAGATGAATGAGCATGAATCATACAGAAAAAAACAAAAACAGATCCCAGATATGCAAACATGTCTGAGAAAAATGTGTAGCAAATCCATCAATAGAATGTAACAGGTTCTGGTTACCAATACTAAAAGAAATCATCGATAAGAATATATCAACATTATTGAGTTAATAGAAGATCAGAAACTTTCAGTCAAAGGTTACCAACTGTAAAGTAATAAAGAATGAATGTGTAGCTAGTAAACACCGATCGGTGATAGTGGATACAGAGATAAAGGAAAGGCGGACCGGAAAGCAAGTATGACACCAGAAAGTAAAGTGGTGAAAGTTAAAGGATAAGGATTTGGCAATTGTCTTTAAGAGTAGAGTGCTGGAAGAGTTTGAGAAAAAAGATACCGTAAATGTCTGCTGGGAAGCCAACAGTAAAGTTGTGGTGCGAATGGGAGAGGAAGTGCTAGGAAAACATCCCGCAAAGGGCCTCCTAGAGACAAATAAACTTGGTGGTAGAACGATAAAGTGCAGCAGAAGGTTAGGTAGAAGAAAGAGGTTAGAAAAAGGTATAGAATATATACAAGGTAGCAAAGAGTGAAGCAAAACGCGCTGTAGCTACTGCTAAGCAAAGGTGTCTGCACAGCTGTATGAAGAGATGTCATCAAAAGACGACCCACGTGCGGTAGATTAAAAGTGAAGATGGAAGAGTGTTACGAACCGATATGAAAATAAAGCAAAGACGGTACGAGTATTTTATAAAGTTGCTAAATGAAGAACACAGAGGAGACAAAAGATACGGGAACACAAATGCGAATGTAACACCGGGGATAGCAATAGATGAACTTGTCGAGGCGTTAAATATGATGAAGAATGGTAACACAGTAGGACCTAATGGAATGCCTGTGGAGGTTTGGCAGGCTCTAGGAGATGAAGTGGATGATATTTTGTGGCAAATGATGAGTAGGATATATGAGGAAGAAAGGGTGTCCAATGCATGGAGATAGAGTGTGATGGTATCATTGTATAAAGATAAAGGGGACATTCAGGACTGTCATAACTATAGAACAATAAAGTTAATGTTGCACAAAATAAAAATTTGAAAGAGAACTGTAGAGCGAAGGTTATAGAGAGAGACATCCATAGGAGGAGGACAGTTTGGGTTTATGCCAGCAAGGAGGACATCGGATGGCTTGTTTGCTTTGAAATAGTTGATAGAGAAATACAGCGAGTAGAAAAGAGAGCTACATTTGACATTTATAGATCTTTACAAGGCGTAAGATACAGTTCCTAGACAAGATCTATGGGGATGTATGAGAGAGAAATGGGTTCATTTTCCAGTGACAGCTGGTTTTCGTCAAGGCTCTTCACTGAGTCCTTATCGGTTTCGACGATGGCTACGAAACGACGTAGAAACCTCTTTGTACTGCACTTACAGATAATACAAGGTGGTTTGAAGCGTAGCACTGGCCGTGAAGTTCCTTGTATATTGTAGACCTAAGAGTAGCAGACTACCCTTCTATACTCAAAATGCCGAGATAGCGGAATAAAGGGAGACTATTATTATAAAAGCCTAAGAGAGTGGTATAATCACAGCTACAAACAACTCTTTAGAGTCGTTGTTTAGAAAGGTAGAGTGGCTATCTTGATTGCCAATCTCCATCACGGATATAGCACTGAAGAACAACTAGAAGTTACTTACAGAAAAGCCATAAATGATTAATTCAGTAGTAAAGACATTAGACCTCTTTTTTTTTCTCTTAAAATAATACTTACCTTTCCTCGTCTGGTTTACTATTCGACAATTGCTGTATCACTCCTTTCTCTCCCAGAGCTGCCCTTAATAGGAGACGCTTAATATTGACATCAAAATCATATTTTTTAACATAAAAGTCTGTAAAATTAGTTTTAACTTCTGTAGATCTTACGCAGGAAACTATATCTTTCAAAATGTCGTTAATATTGAATAAATAATTATAATTTAGGGATATATAAGTTAAATTTATGGAATATGTCTTAATTAATTCTATATTCAATAAAGGAATTTTACTGCTGGGTTCAGTAAGATCAATTTCTCTATTAATTAAAAATCTGCAATCAATATATTGTGGCTTTTCAACCCGCAAAAAATTGTTTGTAACTATTGTGACTTTTTGTGTATTCTTTTGTGGTTCATTTAACTTTTCTTGCTTTTGTTTAGCTAGCGCTGCTTTTTGTCTTTCTATCATTTTAGCTTTTATGGATGATACCTTCACCGTATCCCTCACACTAACAGAGTTATCTGACGCGGAAGGCTCAGGCTTTAGTGACATTGCTTTGTACCTGAAATAAACAGAATAGTTAAAGCTACTTAAACATTCTCGTTGATGTTGGAATTCAATGTTTGTAATTCTTTCTTACTCTTTCATATTTTAATTATCCGCTAAAGTTATATAACTAAGAAATACTTACACAAATTTTCTCTGCTTTCCTTCGTCTAACTTACTAAAATCGATGACTTTTCTCTGCACCAGTTTTTTTAACGTCATTCGCGTTGTATTCTTGTCTATTCCTACAAGCTTTCTGATTTCGAGTGATGAACATCCTTTTTCTCCTGACGAATGGATTCGGTAATAGATGTCACGCAGCATATCCGCATTATATATTTTGCTACCAGAAAGTTCTTCCTCTAAAATAAAATAAAGGTTTGCAAACCAAATATTTAGATAAAAAAATCAGTAAATGAAAATACAGACAAAAGGCAGGGGCAGTCCATAGGAGCAAGAGCTATGTTGTAGCGTTTTAATTTTGTTTCAACTATAAAATTATTTAGGTATAAAATTTTGTAGTACGCCCCTGAGTTTTGTCTTGTGTACGCATTCAAAATTCCCAAGAATTTATGTATTGTGTGTTAAAAATTGCCTTCTATTTTTTTACTTTTCTGAAGTCAGTTGAGGAATATCTCAAAGTTAAATTTCGGTTTAATTCGGTGTAGAACTTAAATGTATTTTGTAAGTGTTGATTTCGAACTGGAAATGTTTCAAGGTTGTTTGGCGAGATAGTCAAAAGAGAGATGATTGTTTGAGTTCGGTGGACCAACGAGCATCGGAGAAGACGTGAGGTTAAGTGATTTGCGTTTGGTTTGTAAATCGAACGAAGAGTTTTAGGTGGAGAGAGGCCTTCGAGTTGAAAGGAAGTGTGATTTTTTTAATCAGCAGTAGGCAATTTTGTGTGATGGATTAAGTTTGAAGACCGGTAAAAAGTTGTAATTACTCTCTGTAAAATGACAGATTTATAAAAGTGTAATCACTTAATAGTTGGAAGATTTCTGCAGTATACCAGAATATGGTAAAAATTCAAGGCAGTACACAGGGTGTGCCACACCTCGTTTGTCGTCTGTTTGCTTCCATTCCAAGCTCCGTCTGCCTTCTCAGTACATACACTAAAAGCCAAATAAAGTTGCGTGCACGTCACCAATGTCGTAATTCTAATGTATGTGTGGCTACATTTCTATAGAAAAGTGTATGTTACTTTAGTTTGCTAAACAATCACTTTTAAAAATAACCCGATCAATAAAAAAACTTTTGTAACAAAATAATGTATATACAGCTATGTATATACAGCTTTTTTGGATTTAGACGTCCGTCATTGTAAAATTTTGTGTTGAAATGTTCATGAAAAAACCACCAATTATTGACGGAGTATTAGTCACTACCAGAAATATTGTCATGTTGCCGCGTCGTTTGTTGAGTTTTCAATCAGTGGCCTGTGACGTTTGTACTCGTGGTATCGTCGATTTTTGAGGTTATCTTATTTACTTGTCATTTTTACATTTATTTACTTGTCAAAATGCCCAAACAGCTAAATAGTCGATGCAAAGAACTTGTGGCTTCATTAGTTAACTATTTTGAAAAAGAAAGGATTAATAATGGCCCTTTGTTACCCTTAAACGCTGTGCAAGAGGTAATATGCGAATAAAATATCATTACTTTACTTTACCAAAAATTTTTATTATTTTAGCGTGTAGCTGCTGCTTTAAAAATCAGCGTAAGAGCAGTAAGCAGCATATGTCAAATGCAGAAAAGAGGTGAACAGTTCGAGTCACCAAAGAAAAAGCGTTGCACTAATAAACGAGTAACAAATACAACAACTTTAAATACAAGCTCTATTCGTGATACCATTTACAATATGTACCAGAGAAGTAAGTATGATTATAACAAATATACATTTAACATATTTTTATTTCTGTATGCGTTTTAGAACAGCACGTAACGGTTCAATCATTGTGGTCCCAACTGAAAGATAAAGAATTATTTAATGGTAGTACGACTTCTTTAAAAAGATTGCTCAAAGAACTTGGGTTTGAGTGGATGAAGGATAATCCACGACGAGGACTTATGGAATTACCTAACGTTGTTTGTAAAAGAGTACAATTCTTAAGAACCTATAAAGAAGCGAAGGATGAAGGTATATACCAATTCGTGTTCCTCGATGAAACTTGGATATTTCAAAATGGGATAATTGGTCATTCTTGGCAAAATGAAAATATAAAGAGTGTTATATATATA
Organism: Diabrotica balteata; assembly: GCA_918026665.1. NCBI lineage: Eukaryota > Metazoa > Arthropoda > Insecta > Coleoptera > Chrysomelidae > Diabrotica > Diabrotica balteata. Next base: position 153,028,462 of record OU898278.1, on the reverse strand, counting down.
TATATATATATATATATATATATATATATATATATATATATATATATATATATATAATAGCACTACGAGCCTAGTAGGCCCATGGCTTGAGCTGTTATTGTTTTCCATTTCTTCCTATTATTAGCCTTGTCCTTCCATCTTTCTATTCCCAGTGTTTCTAGGTCTTTCTCTACTTCTTGCTTCCATCTACTTCTCGGCCTTCCTCTTCTTTTTTTTGTACCCATTGTATGCATCAGAATCATTTTTGGTACTCGAGAATTTGTCATTCTTTCTATGTGCCCTAGCCACCTGAGTCTCTGAGCCTTTACTACTCCCACTATACTAGGATTCTTGTACATATCTTCTAATTCTTTATTTGTTCTTCTTTTCCATGTATTGTCTACTATCTTGCCTCCAAATATCTTTCTCAAAACCTTTCTTTCCCATATTTCGAGCATACCTGTTTCGCCTTTGTTCAGTGTCCACACTTCACTGGCGTAGGTTACCACTGGTTGTATAACTGTTTTGTAAATCCTTATTTTGGCATTCCTAGATATCTGTTTACTTTTTAATAGCCTGTTTAAGGAGTACACGCATCGGTTTCCTGCCATTATTCTTGATTGGAGCTCCTCTCTAATATTTGGTTTGCATGTGAACATCGACCCCAGGTATGTAAATCTTTCCACTGCTTCAAATATATATGCTTTTTCACCCTCTACTTCTATTTTTAGATTTCCTCCTTTTTGTTCACTGTCATCTATCCATTCCATGTATTTTGTCTTACTTTCGTTGATGGTTAAGCCTATTTTCTTTGCCTCTCTATCTAGCCTCTTTACTACTTCTTGTAGCTCCCATTTGCTTCGAGCCAGTATTACTACATCGTCTGCAAAGGCTAGACATTGGTGCTTTCTTTGGTATAACAATCCCTCTCTGTTGACATTTGCATCTCGTATGACCTTCTCCAAACACAAGCTGAATAGTATCGATGATAGGGGATCTCCTTGCCTTACTCCTTCACTGACTTCAAATTTTTCCGACATTATATTATTTATTTTAACTCTGCTCTCAGTCTTCGACAACGTTATTTGTATCATTCTTATAAGTTTTCTACTGATACCCAATTCTTCTAGTGCTTTGCTCATTTGGTTCCGTTTTATTCTATCGTACGCTTGTTTGAAATCAATGAAGAGGACCCTTGTCGGCAGATTGTGTTGATAACTTTCCGCTTGCAATTCTCTGAGCGTAAATATCTGATCTATTGTACTTCTACCAGGTCTGAAGCCACATTGGTACTCGCCGACAATGTTTTCTATCACTCCTGCCAATTTGTCCTTTATACACGCTGCAAGAATTTTGTATGCAGTATTCAAAAGTGATATCCCTCTGTAATTTTGACAATCTGTCCTATCGCCTTTCTTATAAAGTGGGCATATAATTGCATCTGTCCATTCTTGTGGTAGTTGTTCTTTAATCCAAATCTCCTTTATTAATTTGAACATTTGCTCCTCTAGCGTTTTCCCTCCATATTTGAACATCTCTGCAGTTATATTATCACTTCCTGGACTCTTGTTATTTTTTAATTTCTTTATTATTTCCTTTATCTCGTTTCTGGTAGGGGGTGTTTCTTCTGTCTCATTTATTTGGTTCCTATGTTTCTCCGTTCTTATAGGCTGTTGCTGTTCTATCCTGTTTTCGTCATTTAGCAATTCATCGAAGTATTCTTTCCATCTAGCGGCTATTTCATTTTCTCCACTAATGGCGTTTCCCTCTTTATCTTTGTAAAATATTGTTTTTTGTTGGTATCCTCTTTTTTCATTTTTTACTCCCTGGTATAAATTTCTAATTTCTCTATTTTTGTAATTTTCTTCTATTTCTTTCAGCTGATTTTCCATGTACTTTCTCTTTTTCATTCTCAAAACTTTTTTTACGATTTTTCTTTGTTTTTCATATCTGTTTCTTGTTTCTTCCGTATCACTTTTGATCATATCCATCCTTAGTTTACTTCTTTCTTCAATTTCCTTCTGGCATTCTTCGTCAAACCAATCCTTTTTCTTTTTAGTTATATTTTTATTGCATTCTTTAGCTGTGTTACTGATAATCTGCTGAATTTTGTCCCAGTCCTTGTCTATGTGCCCTTCTAGGTGTATTTCATTTAATTTTCTATCGATACCTTTTCTATACATTTCTTGTTCTTCTTGCGTTACAAGCCGCACTGGTTTATTTGTGTTCTTATTTTTTCTTTTGCGATTTTTTTCTTCCGGTATCAGTTGAGCCATTTTAATTCCTAACATGAAGTGATCCGAGTCAGCGTCTGGTCCTCTGTATGTTCGCACGTTCTTTATACATTTTCGGTCTTCTCTCTCTATTAGTACATGGTCAATTTGATTTAATGTTTTTCCATCTGGGGATCGCCATGTTGCTTTGTAGATGCTTTTTCTCTCGAAATATGTACTCATTATTAGCATATTTTTTTCTTTGGCAAAATCTATCAAAAACTGCCCGTTCTCATTAGTTTCCTCGTGTTTGCTAAATTTTCCTATAGTTGTTCTATATATTTCTTCTTTTCCTATCTTTGCATTTGCGTCCCCCAGTACTACTTTAATGTCATATCTTGGAATACTTTCAAATACCCTATTAACTTCACAGTAGAAATCCTCTTTTACTTCAATATCTTTTTCTTCTGACGGTGAGTGAATGTTAATGAATGTGATTTTTTGATATTTTCCTCTTATTCTTAGACAACATAGACGATCAGATATTGGTTTAAAGTCTACAATTGATGCTTTTAACGCTTTATTTACCAAAAATCCTGTGCCTAATATTCTGTTTCTGCCTCCACTATTAAAAAATAAGCTATTTTCAATTTCCAGCATTTCCTGACCCAGTTGCTTTGTTTCTTGTAGTGCCACTACGTCAAATTTAAACTTTTCAATTTCTTTAGTTAAGTGTTTCAGTTTTCCTTCCTCAAAAGTACCCCTTACGTTCCACGTTCCTACCATTAAGTGATCTTTTGGATATGTGTTTCTATTGTCTTTTTTTGTATTTTTTATCTTTAAATCACCCTTTCCTATGACAATGTTACCGGTATTCATGTCCTTGTTCCTTGCGTTGTTCGTCTTCGTATTTTTACTATCATAGCCGTTTTCTAGTTTTTTGAGTTTGTTATTTCCATTTTATCTTCCTTGCTATTCCACTTCCATTCAACACCATTTATCATCATTTTCCTTGCTCCTATTTTGACTTCGTTTCCTTTGTTTCTTTCCTCTTGTGCAATTTTTCTTATTATTTTTTGAATTTCTCTCTCTCTCACCGTTGTGTCATCGTTGATGTATACCTTTTCCTTTTTGACGTCCTTTAACTTTGCTTTATTCTTCATAACTTTTATCTTTTCTTGTTGGTTCTCCATTTCAATTAGGCACGTTTTTGGACCTAGTTTGTGGGCCGCCTTTATTTTGGCCTCTACTGCAAGGTGATCTTTTATAAAATTGCCAATTGCTTCCTTCAATACCAGCTGATTCTGCGTATCAATTGCTAGCCCGTTCATTACCACATTATTTCGCCTTCTCTGTTTTTCTATAATTTCTATGTTGTCTCGTATTTCCCTTAATTCTTTCTTAATCTGTATGTTTTCCTCTTTTAGAATTTTATTATCATTCTTTAGTTCCTTGTTTTCCCTTATTAGATGTTCAACTACCTCCTTGTATTCCTTTTGGTCTTCTTTTATTTGTCTAATGTCGCTGGTTAGGTTGCTCATCATTTCTAGCAATTTATCAAGTTTTGCTCCATCCTCTTTTCCTCCTGTCTTCTGAGGGGTTCTTGTTAGTTTTTTATTTTTTCTGGATCTCTCTTCCTCTTGCTCATCATCCTCTCCTCTATTCTTTCTTTTTGCTCCTTCATCTGTTGTTGTATCGTCACTGTCCATATACGTTTTACCTTGTAGATATTTTTCCATCCTTGTATGCTTTTCCTTTTTTTTTTTTTACTTCGCGGATTACTTTCAACTCTGATTGGCGCCAGACACTATCTCTCGCTTCAACAGCTCGGAAGAAACAGTATCTACCACTTCCTGTTGAATCCCCTATTCGAAGTCTCGACTAATTTTGTATTCCGTGGCAAACACGAAACTTTGCACACATTGGCAACGTCGCAATTCAATTAAACGTAGCTTCCTTCCCAGTGTTAGTTCTTATCAGTTAACCTCGCTTTTTTCCCTTATCCGATTATTCACTTTGTTATTGTTTTTTTTGCAGTTTTCGGTGTTTATTTTTGCACAGTTGTTACCTTATTCAGTTATCTCAATTCTCACTACAACGTATTGAATTATTTCCCGTTGCAACTCTCGAATTTCGGGTTTATCGCAGACAGAAAATAAAACAAAAATCTTTAACTCCGCGCCACGTTGCCGAATCCCGGCAACACTAAACTAAACAATAAAGAGTGTTACAACCACTAAAACGGATGGCAAAAGGTTTGTTGCATTAGCTAAGTTGTTAGATGAAACATTTAAATAATATCATTGCAGGTATATTATACTCCATGCTGGAAATGAAACTGGATTTATAGAGGGTGCTAAAGCAATATTTTGTTCAAAAACTCAACTTAGTGATTATCATGGGGAAATGAACCAGGCAAATTTCTTGAAATGGTTTGAATATCAGTTACTGCAAAACTTAGAGAATCTTTCTCTAATTGTACTTGATAATGCACCTTATCACAGTATGTTATTGCATAAAACTCCGAATACAGGATGGTCAAAAAGGGCTATCGAGGAGTGGTTGACAGAAAAAAACATTTCTTATTCCCATATGATGTTCAAAACAGAACTGTTGCGCATCGTTTCTCAGTAAATATATAGATATCATCTTACATATAAATGACATTTATTTTAAACATTTTTTTAGAAATAAACCAGAAACCAAATATATAGTGGATGATATGGCAGAACGGTATGGACAAAGTTTTACGTCTTCCTCCCTTACCATTGTATCTTTAACCCTATTGAATTAATTTGGGGCATAGCAAAAAATTATTACAATAGGCACATTGGTAGAGATGGTAACAGCGCTAACAACTGCCTAAACATGTGGCATGAGGCACTTTCCATGATTACTCCTGATATGTGGAAAAACTCTATCAATCATGCTGAAAGAGAAATATTTAAATGATATGAGAGAGAAAGAATATTTGATCGTCAAGAAATTAGTCCAATAGTAATAAATGTTAGTAGTGGAGAGAGTGACACTAATGTGGAATCAGATTCAGAAAATGTTTAGTTTGTTGATGTTGTTTTTTTTAATGTCTTGTTTTGTCTTTGAAAATAAGTTAATTATTAAAAAATATTTTATTTTATTACTTGTGGTTTTGTTTTAATTATATTTATTGTTTGGTAAGTCAGTAATAACTTTTTAAATTTTTTGCATTTTCTTTCGACTAGTAATAACTTTGCCACTTTTATTGTGAAATTACCTTTTTTGTGAAATCTATTCATGAATGTAATTAACAAAAAAATAAATGAAAAAAAACACTCATTTTTAAATTCCACTTACCTAATATTGTTACAAAAGATTTATCCCACGTAGGAAAAGTCCATTGACGAAAAAGAAGAAGTAGTTCGAGAACATTCAATTCAAGATGACATCGAAAATTCTTGAAATGTCTAGTGAAGTTTGGAACGTCAGAAAATATGTATATAACAGATGTTTTTGATAGTTGGGGAACATATATGTATTTTGAATGTAGTTTATAGTTTCAGTTAGTTAAAAGTATTGTTATATTATTGGTGTTAAATTAAGCTAATTTTCAAGAAGTGTAACAATATAGTGTGAAATTTGCTACCTTCACCTTTTTTGTTTACTTCAGTTCTTTTCTGTTAATTTTCATACTTTATAAACCATCTGACAACGCTGCAAATGTTTACAATGATGACGTGAACGCAACTTTATTTGGCTTTCACTTTTTTTGTAGATATTCGTTTAACTCAATTAATATATAATAAATAATAAAAAATATGAAATAATATATAACAAATAATAATTCTTTATTATCTTTGCATAAAAATTTGGATATTACTTAAATAAAAATTCAATAAAAATAAAATAATTTTTACCTGATTCATCTTCTGCGTCAGAATCTTCGCGGTCATCCATTTTCCAGCAAGCTGCAACATTTATATAAGGATCTACCAATTCATATACATTTATAGTCTTTTCTTGTCCGTTGTTCTTCTTTAAATATTCTGAAGAATGTGCATTTGGATAAAATGATCGGTAGGGGTATACCTAAAAATTGTAAAATTGTTAAGTCCAAAAAAGTTTCCATATATTTATGGTTGCATTTGGTAGGTTAGCGAATGTAAATATAACTTAGGGAGTTTAAACCATGATTCGATCAATTTTTTATATAAATTGAGATTGGCCACGAAACTTCTGAATATTAAAGAGAGGGTACAACACCTGAAGATATGCGCAAATCAATCAAAAAATGTGTTCATGATGCTGCTCATGAAGCATTAGAGTACCAAGAAAAATATCAGAAACAAAACTCAACAGAAAAAAAATGGTGATCAGAAAATACAACAACTTTAGTAGAACAAAAGAAGAATGCATACCAGAAGTGGCTATCGACAAAAGATTGTGAAGATCATAGAAGACAGTGGGCTCAATAAAGATGTCAAAAAAGAAGTTGCCAAAAGTAAAAATGAAATATACAAAAGAAAATATGCAGAAATAGATAACTACACAGGAGGAACAAGAACCAGAGAAGCTTGGAAGGCTATAAGGTATATTACTAACAGAGAATAAGTGCAAATTTGAAGGAGAATTGTTTAGACCAACAAATAAGTGACACCCTTCTTCTTCTTCGTCTAGCCATTCACGTCCAAATCTGAACATAAGCCTCTTCAAGTCTTCCTTTCCATTGTTTTTTATTGTACGCTACTTGTAGCCAATTTTTCCCGGCAGTCCTTTTCAGATCATCTGTCAATCTCATAGGAGGTCTGCTTCTGGGTATTTTGTGTTGGTATGGTCTCCAGGTTAAAATTGATCTGTGCCATTTGTTTAGATTGCTCCTAGCTACATGTCCAGCGTATTCCCATTTCAGCTTTAATGATTTTTGCACCACATCGGTGACTTTGGTTTTCTGTCTTATCCATGTGTTTGTTTTCTTGTTCTTAAGTGATATACCTAGCAGTGCTCTTTCCATCGCGTGTTGAGTGACTCTAAGTATATTCATATTCTTTTTTGTGATTGTCCATGTTTGTGCCGCATAAGTTAATATCGGAATAATGCATGCATCAAAAACTTTAGATCTAAGATGTAATTGAATTTGTTGATTTCTGAGTATATAGTTCAGTTTACCGAATGCTGCCCAAGCTAACTTTCTTCTTCTTTTTATTTCTTCAGTTTGAATTTCCCTATTTAGGATTATTTTTTGTCCTATTCTTCAACTTTTTCTATAACGTTTATTCGTTTATTATTGTCACGTTTCACCAAATATCGTTTATTATTGTCACGGTGTCTTCGGAGTGAATGATTTTTGTTTTGTTTAAATTCATTTTCAGTCCTATTTTAGAAGATTCGGTATGTAGTTCTAAAAGCATCGTTTGCATTTCTTGTAGGTCAGTAGCTATCAGGATTATGTCATCTGCAAATCGTAGATTACTGAGGTAGCGGCCATTGATGTTTATTCCCTTATATTTCCAATTTAGGTTTTTAAAAACGTCCTCCAAAACTAAGGTGAACAGTTTGGGTGATAAAGTATCTCCCTGTTTGACTCCCCTGTTTAATGGTACAGGGTTCGTGTGTTCATTTTCATTTAGATAGTATGTAGCTGTAGCTTGGTACATAGTTTCTTTTAATAAGTTAATATATCTGCTGTCTATTCTACAATTTTGCATTGCGTTTATTACGGCCGTGTGTTCTATGGTATCGAAAGCTTTTTCGTAGTCTACAAATGCTACGAAAACTGGAAACTTGTATTCGTTACATTTTTCTATTAATATTTTTTGTGGTTAACAGGTGATCGGAAGTTGAGTAGCCTTTTCTAAAACCTGCCTGTTCATATGGTTGGTATTCGTCTAATTTCCTTGTTAGTCGAGTAGTTATGACTTTGGTGAGTATTTTAAACACCTTTCTTGTGTAATAAGATTACTTTAGAGTTGTTCCAGCTCTTAGGGACTTTGCCCTGATGTAAACAATTGTCCACAAGTTTAGTTACAATTGCAATTAGTTCCTTACCTCCTTCTAATATCATATCTGTGGTAATACTATCTTCTCCTGCAGCTTTATTTCTCTTTATGTTTTCCAATGCTGTAGTTACCTCTGAAATTGTTACTTTTGGCATTATTTCTGATTCAACATTTTTTATTAATTTCCCTGCTGGTCTCATCTCATCATCTTGTTGATGTGATCTGTAAAGTTCTGTGTAAAATTCTTCTATTCGTGTCAGTATGTTTTCTCTACTTGTGATTTCATTTTCGTCTTTTCCCATTAATGATATCATCTGACGTCGTCCTAGTGTCGGCCTGAGGCATTTCATGCTCTGATTTTTTTCAACAGTTGTTGTTATTAATTTTTCGTTTTCTTTTATTTTTTGTTGTCTGATTCCTTTTCTAATCTGCCATTAAGTTCTCTATATTCGTCGGTTCCCATTTTGTTAGATTTATTTAAGATCTTCCTTCTTTCTATTTGTTGTAATATTTCTTTGTCTAATTCATTGTATGTTGTTTTTGGTTTTTTCAGTTGCAGAAGGCTTTTATTCACTGTTTCGGTAATAAGGTTATTCAAATCATCAATATCATTGGAGTTTATCTGCTGCATGCTAACTTGATTTAATGCATGCACTACCTTTTTATTAAATTCACTATTTTTGGTTTCTTCAGATGTCCATTTGTATCTTTTTTCATGTATTCTTTTTCTTTCTAGTTTTTTGTTAATTATTAGTTTTGTTCTTATTAGTCTATGATCGCTTCCTAGGTCAAACTGATTTAATACTGATACGTCTTCTACTAGGTTTCTATTTTTCGTTAAGATATAATCTATTTCATTCTTTGTCTTTTTATCGGGACTCATCCATGTCCATTTTCTGCTTGGTTTTTTATTGGAAAAGGAATTCATTGAGTACATGTTATGTTCATTCATGAAATTGAGAAGCATTTCTCCTCTATCGTTTCTTTCCCGTAGCCATAGTTACCAATTAAATGTTCATAATCTTCCTCTTTTTTGCCCAATTTAGCATTAAAATCTCCTAATAGTATTTCGTAATTTGCTTTATTTGTTTCTATAGCTGTTCCAAGTAGAACAAATAACTATAAAAAATTGAAGAAACCAGTGAAATACTCTAAAAATGGTAAAGTACCTGGATCCGGAAATATCCCCATTGAACTGATTAAGTACGACCCAGATGTATTGCTTGAACTGATAGTTAAATTATTCATTATAAATTTCTTAAAAAAGATATCCGAGTTAACTCTTCTTCTTCAACCTTTAGTAATCCAACTTTGGACATAGGCCTGCGCCAAATAAATCCAGTGTTTTCTATTTTGCGCCACTTGATTCTAGTTGTGTCCTCCGATCTTCTTAATGTCATCAGTCCCTCATTTGTGGTCTTCCTCTGCTTCTCTTTCCTAACCATGGTCTCCATTCTTGTATTTCGTGGTTCCATCAGTTCATAAGCCTGATAAATCACAAATAATAACAAATAGACTGGAAATAAAATTAGATTTTAAAAGTAGGGAACAGACAGGTTTTAGGAAAAACTTTGGCACCCACGATCGTTGTCATCCACTGCATAAAAGAGATTATAGAAAAATCCATGGAATACAACCGACCATCAGTCCTGGCTTTCGTAGACTTTCGCAAAACCTTCTATACGATAGAAATTAACAGCGCAATGAGAGCATTGGAGGAAAGTCGCATAGATTATCGGTACTCCAAACTGATCGCGAATATGTACAATAATGCAACCATGACAGTAAGACTACACAAAGATGCAAACTGTATACAAAAATCAAAAAAGGAATCAGAGAAGGAGACAATTTAATCTCCTAAACTCTTTACGGCAGTTCTGGAATATGATTTCGAAAAATTGGCGTCAAAGCCAATTTTTCGAAATTGGCCGATGGCGAAATGCTATCCCACCTACGATTTGCGGACGATATTTTTCTGATAAGAGATAAAACTTTAAAGAGATTGGAACTATGCTTGCTCAGTTAGATGCCGTCTGTAATGAACTTGGTTCAATGGTTGTATGAAATACACAACAAATCTGGTATCAAGCGAAAAACCAAAAGTCGACTATAACAAAAGGGGATTAGTTTATAAACATAAATACTTAGATCGGGCCTTTAGCCTGGGTCGCATGTGGAGCTCTATCAGACATTTACAAGAGCAACATGCCAAATTATTTGAAAATGAAGACGTTTGACCAATGTGTGCTTTCAGTCATAACTTACGGCGAAGAAACAATTTTCTTACCCCAATCGACAGCAACCAAACTCAGAGAAGCTCAAAGAAGAATTGAACTCTCGCTAAGTACGTGGCTCTCAGAGACAGTGTGGAGACTACAAGCAGACAGAAGAAGCAGAGGTAGACCACCTACACGATGGAAAGATGACGCCAAAAGAATCGCTAGGAATTAGCTGCAGGAAGCCCAAGACCCACAGAACTGGAAGAAACTAGGGGAGGCCTATATTCAACTTTGGACGCAGAAGGCTGGATGATGATAATGATGATCCCAGACGACTGGAATATAGGGTGTATAAGCTCAATTTACAAATAAGAAGATAAAAGGTTAGACTCGCCGTTAGAAGGCCGAATATTAAAGAACAGAGCAGAATAGCAGAATTAAAATACGATGATATAGAAGAGCAAAATAGAATTCGAGCAGAAAAATAATGCATAAATAACACATTTGCACTTCAACAAGTTCTCGAGAAAAGGAAATCACGAAACCTACACACTTCTTCTTCATAAAGTTCCATCTCCTATCGGAGGTTGGATATCATAACGGCTATGGTCACTTTGTTGGCTGCTGCTCTGAAAAGTTGTAGTGAACTACAGTTAAACCATTATCTAAGGTTCCTCAGCCAGGAGATGCGTCTTCTTCCTATGCTTCTTCTTCCTTGGAACCTTCCTTGCATAATAATTCTCAGCAGCTCATATTTTTCTCCTCTGGTTATGTGATCCAAATACTCTAGTTTTCTTCTTTTTATGCTGTTCATAATTTCTAACTCTTTATTTAGATATCGTAGTACCTCAGCATTGGTAATCCTTTGAACCCACTGAATTTTTAATATTCTTCTGTAACACCACATTTCGAACGCTTCTATTCTTCTTATGTGTTGTTTCTTCAATGTCCAAGCTTCCATTCGGTATAGTAAGATAAAAAATATGTAACATCTTAACCTACACACACGCACTTGTTATTTGTTGATGTAGAGAAAGCTTTCGACAAAGTGTCCTTAAAAAATCTGTTTCAGGTGTTAAATATGCTTTAATAAAATTAAACAAACAAAAAGCTTGCATATTTTGACGACACGGGTCTCATCCATTCTGCGTAAGTGGATATTCCATTCCTTTGTTCTATTTTGTGTCCATTCCTTTATAAACTGTACGTTACATATTTTTCTAATGTCTTCACTTCTCTTTCGATCTCTGAGCCTACTTTATGTAATTCGTCGCAGTACTTTCATCTCTGCGGTTTTCAGCAGCGTTTGTGTTGTGACTGTGTCAGGTCTTGTTTCTGATGCATACGTCATTATTGGTCTTACACAGGCTTTATAAATTTTTGACTTCACCTCAGTGTTAATGTGTCTGTTTCGCCATATAGTGTTATTAAGGCATCCGGTCAGTCTATTTGCTATTTTGTACTTGGTTTCTCACCTCTTTGTCCAGGTCTCCATAGCTGAACAGTGTAATTCCAAGGTATTTTATTTCCATTACTTGTTCAATACTGATGCCATCAATTTCTCTTTCACATCTGGTTAGTTCTTTGCTGATTAATCTTGTTTTCGAGATACATATATAAGATATTCTGAGATACAACAAAACAAGTGATGGAGTTTAAATATCTAGGCATCGCATTATCTAGCTACGAAAAGCTCGAAACAGAAGTGGAAGATCAAGTGAATAGAGCAACAAAACGGTCATCAAACCAATAATCAGATCATATAAGCCGAATGAAAACGAATAGAGTAGTAAAGACGGCAAGAGACGGTCTTCCCCAATAGTAGGAAGACCACATAAACGATGGAACTTACTGTCGTTCTAGTGTCCAGTCATGTCTCCATAAAAAGAAGAAGAAAGAAAAAGATGAAGATAAACCAATAAACTTGGTCTATAGGTTTCAATTATATTTTACATAGTCTCCATCATCATCATAATCACTGGCTCGACAACCTTTTTTGGATTTTGGCCTGTTCCAGGATTCTTCTCCATTCTGATATGTTTCGTGCTTCCTCCAGTTTTTTATTTGTAAGGTTGTTTTACATAGTCTTGCTAATTTTAATATATTTTATTTTTTTTAAGTTTTCCTTGACCTCTTACTTGGATTACTACTTACTCTTTAATTACTATATGTTCTAGTATACCTGAAATATTTTGCTTACCTTTAGTTTGACAAACTTCTTAAATTCTGGGGTTTTAAGTAATTTTCTCACTGGTTGTAAATTATCGGCGAATATTGCGCTTAATTTTTTGTTTGTGATTTTATAACCAGGTTGATTTTTTAATACATTTACAATTTGATTAGCAACGCAATTCAGTCGTGATCTTACGCTGCTATGAAATCTACGCAAGTGTAATAAACTTCCGGATTTATTCTGATCTAAAACTGCAGATTTAATAACGAAAAATTGTTTTGAAATAAGATCGGAACAATAGAGTTGTTTCTTGTAGTGATATAGAGTTTTCGGGTCCATTTTAAAGGCACAAGATATGGAAACGTTTCCTTGAGTAAGTTCTCCTAGTCTTCTAGATCTACCTATTCTTTCTAAAATGCAATATTCTGCATTTAAGAAATCTATACATGGATCGATTAGATCCCCACAAAGGGCTTTAATCCTATGTTTTTGATCAGCTACAATCACCAACTTCCGGCCATATCTAAAGAAGTATAAATAATTAATATACTTGTACACAGTACTGTAAGTACCTACTAAATTATTTTAGATAATTTATGCTAGTGTTCATTATTATATAATCATAACTTTTTGAGGTAATAATTCCATTCACAAACACAAGTGAAATTGTCTAAAATAACTTAGTACCGACTGTTCTTCAATGTTTCTGTCTGAAATAGGAATATATGTTTTCAATGAAATGATATAATCAATCATACCTACATCTTATTAATCAATGGTTTTTATGACACAGTCATGGTTTATTTCAAAGAATAGCTTAGTTCACGAATTAAGTACTGATTGTGTAAAATTATTTTCAATATTATCATACATTATCATTTCTATCAACCGAGAAAGCAGGTAGGATTCTGTTCAAATTATGGTACCAATGATCACCTCCATTCAGTAAATGTATCATGGAAATAGACAGCCTTATAGAAGCAATGAATGACAGCAGGATTGATCATAAGTGTAGTGAACTTAATTACAATATTTACGAAAATGCCACTATGACTGTTAAGATACACGATAAAACCTGACCAATAAAAACAAAACGTGGGATAAGGTAAGGAGATACATTGTCACCGAAATTATCCATAACAGCATTAGAGTATGCTTTTAAGATGGTTAATTGGGACCACAGAGGAGTAACAATGGACGGCGAAAAACTTAACCATCTCCGTTTCGCAGATGACATTGTCCTTATCATAGATAATTTAGGGGAAGCCACAGATATGTTAAATGAATTGGACTTTGTATGTTCGAAGGTGGGCCTCAGAATGAACTTGTCCAAAACTAAATGACAAATATGGTCCTCAATAACCATTTAAGTATTCAAGAGAAAGTGGTAGCACTGGTATAGAAATATATGTAGGTAAAGAAATAATAAATCAGACTTACTCACAATCAATTTAATTTAACTATTCGACGACCGGTTTCGCTTTCTACAATATGCAAAGCATCTTCAGGTCTCGGTACAAAGTTAAACAAATGCTGAAATGATAAAAACCCATATTAGCCCATTTATCATTTATCATTTATCATTTCAGCATTTGTTTAACTTTGTACCGAGACCTGAAGATGCTTTGCATATTGTAGAAAGCGAAACCGGTCGTCGGATAGTTTAAATTAAATTGATTGTGAGTAAGTCTGATTTATTATTTCTTTACCTATTTGAAATGGACTCACACAAGCAACAAATTCATGATTAGAAATATATGTATTTGGGTCATGAAATAAGAATCAGCAGGGATAACCAAACATGTGAAATACAAAGACGAATTACTTTAGCGTGGCAGCCTTTGGAAAACTGCCAGACACACTTAGGGCGAACATAAGAATTAGCCTCAAAAGAAAAGTATTTGACCAATGCGTATTACCTGTCATGACTCATGAGGCGTAAAATATGACTCTAATCAAGACTACGGATTTGAACTTGAGAGTGGCACAGAGACGAATCGAATGTTCTATGCTGGGAGTGACTTGCAGGACCAAATAAGAAACGAAGATCTGCGAAGAAGGACAAGTATTGCTGATGTTGTGGAACACATAGTTGAACTGAAATGGAACTGGACAGGCCATGTCGCAAGAATCCACGACTCACGATGGATGAGCAAAATTACAAATTGGAGGTTAACAGCAAACAAACATAGTAGATGAAGACCACCTACACGTTGGGCTGATCACATCAGGCATATCACCAAAAATTGGCAACAAAAAACACAAAATCGTAAAGAATGGAAGAGTTTAAGGGAGGCCTGTGTCCAGCAGTGGACGTGATAAATGATGGCTGGATGATGATGATAATAATGAGTGTAAAATTAGTGTTCTGTTAACATCTGGACTAAGGTATTCTCTGCTACATTTTACAGAGAAATAGTGACTTTCACCCTATTGTGCTCAGTGGTAAACTACTTTTGTTTGTCAAATTTTCTCATTTTTTTTACATAAACAGCGTCTCACATTTAAAGAAGCATATTTACAAGCAAGAATAAAAGCTTATGAAAAGATTTAACTTATATTCTTCAGATATCTATCTGAAGCTGTTTTAAGAATATGCTGGCATTGGCACTTGGAAAATTTTTTCAGTAAAAACCAATATAAGTAATTTAGGTAGGCATTTAACCAAGTTATATAATTCACTCTTCAATTATGCACAAAAGTACATCATGAAATTCAAAAATAGGTGTAACTTTGTTGACCATATGAGTTATTTTTTAAACCCTTCCTACAGATGTGGTATTTTAGATTTAGCATTTATTTACCAAAGCAAACTATAGAAAATATAAGGTCCAAAGATTATGCTTTAAGTTACACCCCTATATTGACCAGTAGACACTTTATATTTTCATTGACAGACAGAAAAAATGAAGTAAGTAATATGCTTTATATACAATTAAATCTATAGGTATAATACATACTTTTCTTGGACTTCATCTAAACTCAAATCCTTAACAACATCACTGATATTTTCTCTCTCATTAAATGTAGAACAAGAACCTAATGTTAATAGCGAATTTACAGGTGCTACTGGATAAATATCAGGTAATTCATAGGCCTGAAAAAATACATTTTTTAACATCTTTCATCTTTGGTGTACTACCAGAAATTTCATGTACAATTTTTGCAGTGAATTTTCTTTACAAAAATACAGTAAAATACCAAAGAAAATTAGCAATAATAAATTTATAGGTAAGAAAAAAACACCCACAACTGCTTTAATTATACCTTGAATGACCAATGTTGAGTGATACTTCCCTGGGTTGTGTTAAGCATAATATGTACTTGATTATGCCAAGACAGTGTTAATAGGGAATATACCTTTCCATGCATCAATGAAGGGAATATTTCTTGAGATGTTCAGAATGACAGATGAAAATTTTAAGTGAGATGAATGTTGTGTTTGTTTTTGATTATATTTATTATAGATATATCGCACGTTCCGAAGAAAAGTGTAATAAATCACATTTTTTTCTATCTTCACTTTTCTACAGGAATGGATAGTACATTAAATGCTCCATCTCCGAAGAAACCCGTAATAATTTAAGTTCAATTGTTATTGCATAGATGGTGAAAGAATCACTATTCTTCGGAACAGGTTCATCGGCATATTCCGATGAAAACAGTAATCAATCAATCAATCAATCAATCAATAATGCCTTTTATTTCTCAATATAAAAAAATACAATACAATACTTTTAGTGACATTTGTTCTCCTTGGCACAGTTACTCTCCTTGGCACTCGTTAAAGAAGTGACAGATGAAAACAGTAATAAAACGTAGTTATCGTGGTATGCACTACGGCATTCCGCTGTATTACCGATCAAAAGTGTAATAAGTGTAGTTATTACTGTCTATTTTAAAACTTTTATAACTTTAGTTTCGTGTTCTCCCGGTGAAAGTGTAACATTTCGTGTTGCTACTCTTATTATCGGAATATTTGTCAATATTTTCACTTTACTTTCGGCGAAAAATGTAATATTTGTAGTTATTGCTGTTTACTTTGGAAGAGTTTACACTTTTATTTCGTGTTTTCCGAGTAAGACCGTAATATTTCGAGTTGTTACTCTGATCATCGGAATACCTTTCAGTTTTATCACTTGACTTCGTTGAAGAAAAAAGGCAAAAAAGGGATTTTTAAAGAAACAGAGTGGATAAAATTAAAAACTAAAATGTTGCGGAATATGGGTAAAGAGTATATGTCATGTTTAAACTCCAAAAAGGTGATATCATTGAGAAACGTACAGGCTGCATGTACTGATAAATGCAGATTCAAATGAGAGAGTGCATATGTTTAATGAGTTTTATAGTTCGAGTAATATTAACAAAAAAAAAGAATTTATAAATCAAAAATGGAAACTATACAACCAAACTCCAGGTACCAAAATCCTAACAAGAGGCGACTGAATAATGCATTTTATTTCCAAGTGAATCAAAAGAAAATCCGAGTATGTAAACTATTTTTTAAAAAAGCTTTAAATATAAATGATAAAACAATTGATACAGTAATAAAAAAGAGCACTTCAGCCGGATCAGTAAGTTAAGACAGAAGAGGAAAGCATAGTAAACATCGTCAAGTAGATTCCAATATAAAAAATGACATCTGAGAACATATTCAGTCACTTCCGAAAATTGAAAGCCACTACTTAAGGGCACAGACTACTAGAGATTTTATCGAAGGCGGTAAAAGTGTTGCAGATTTACATATGGATTATGTTAACCAATGTAAGGAAGTCAATAAACCTTTTGAAAACTACCATAAGTATGTATTTTGACATTTTCAACACAGAATTTAATATATCCTTCTTTGTCCCGAAAAAGGACCAATGCAACCTTTGCTTCTTATTCAATAACGCCAGCGAAGCTGAAAAATGAATCTCGAGGGTGAATATCAAAAACATCAAGAAGAAAAAATATTGTCTAGAGCTGAAAAGGAAAGCGACAAAAAAAAGTGTAGCGAGAACTTTTTAGTCGCATGTTTTGATATGCAAGCGGTGTTCCAGCTGCCAAAAGGTGACACATCAATCTTCTATTATAGATCAAAACTAAATACAATTAACTTAACTATCACTGAATTGGTACCGGATAATACATGGTGCTTTGTATGGCATGAAAGCCAAGGCGGAAAAGGAGTGATCGAAGTGACTTCATGTCTTTTAATGTATCTAGAGCATAAGTTCAAAACCAT
Source organism: Diabrotica balteata (assembly GCA_918026665.1). Lineage (NCBI taxonomy): Eukaryota > Metazoa > Arthropoda > Insecta > Coleoptera > Chrysomelidae > Diabrotica > Diabrotica balteata. The sequence goes on along the minus strand of OU898278.1, from coordinate 153,010,679 downwards.
CAATACTCCAAATTTGGAAATAGTCTGGTATAGCGACAATTGTGCAGCACAACAAAAAAATAGGTAAGAATCAGACATTTAATTCAACGGAATTCTCTCAATGTTTCTTCTTCTTTATTTCAGATTTTTGATAGCAACACTCATTTATGCAGTACAGAAATTTCAGATGAGAGAAATTACACATAGGTTTCTTATAGTTGGCCACACTCAAAATGAGGGAGACTCCACACATTCCGTTATTGAAACACAGGTATGAAATGGATAATATCCATGGACGGATCAGTTATCAACTGAAAAATGTCATTTTTAGGTTACACGTTCTCTAAAATCAGGACCAATTTATGTACCAGACCAGTTTATTTAAACAATAAGAAATGCAAAGAAAAAGGGGGAGCCATACCGAGTCAAAGAGTCAACGTATGAAGATTTCATGAACATCAAACCGTTGATGAATGACCTAGGACCAAATTTCAATATCGATGCAGAAGGAGAACAGATACCTATTAATGATCTTAGAGTTGTTAGAGTGAAAAAGGATGAACCATTTAAGTATTTTTATAAAACTTCTTTCTCTCAAACTATTTCAAGGCAGTCGATATTCTCAAAAGTCCGCGTGCTAATGCTAAGCGCATTCAAAATTCACCTAATCAAACACAGTTGCTGACATTAAAAAAAGCTTACAATTCGAAACGACAATTGACTGAGAAAAAAATAGACGACCTACAGTTTTTGGTAAAAAAAAGGGTATATTCCTAAGTATTACCAAGTATTCTATGATTAATTATGTTAAAATATCCATGAAAAAATTTCCAATATGTTGTATTTTTAAATTCTTTTATATAGATTTTAACTATTTTTCGAAGAAAACTGTAACATATCATTTTTTTTTTAAATTACTCATTATCTCAAAAACCGTTTTGTTTCATAAAAAGATTTACTTAGGTAGATTATGAAATAATAATTTATTTACTCTTTTTTAATGCTATTTGAAAATATATAAATTCACTTCCCAGTTTATCTATTCGCATTTTAAAAATGACAAAAATTGTTTTTGCTCCCCTGAAAAATTTTTTTATTTTGACTTATTACACTTTTCTTAGGAACGTGCGATATATAAATATATCTGTTTGTATTATCTAAATATTTGTTTATTTACTAATTTATTTATGTTGTGCTATATTTTTGTTCTAATAGAATTATTTTAGAAAGCTCAGGTTATTTGTGGTGGTTAAATCACTTTATAGTTGTACGATTTGTGAGATAATTCAGAATCGTATATATTTAAACATAAAACAAAAAACAGAGGCGTGATACTAATACACAAGGACAAGATACACATTAAAAGATAGAGACATTCAGTGTTATACATTACACCATTATTAAATTGACATTAGATCTTCCTTCTGTTTTTTTGCTTCATGTGTATATAAAAAATCAACACAACATTCATATTACATAACATAAACTGTCATTTTACACAACATAAATAATGCATGGAAAAGTATATTCTATATAAGCAATGCATTGGCATAATCAAGTACATAGTGTGCTTACCACAGACCACATTCTCTGTACCGTTATTGGTTGAATAAATTTATTGATGAGTTGATGATTAGCTGCAAATTTTAGAGCTCAAATCCAGTCATCTAAGGTACAATCAAATACCTTGAATGAATTCATTGTTTACCTTTCAATATGATAAAAGACCATAAGGCCTCAATTACTTGTCTAATAAAGATGAAAAGATTTAATGTAGATATGTCAACATTAAATCATAAATAAGTTTGAATTTGTAAATAGTAATATATAATTGAAAAAAAAAATTAACAATTTATATTTACATAAAGACTATAAATTGTAAAATAAAAGAAAAACAGTAGGTTGTACTGTAGACTAGTGAGGAGCTTCATATGTTTTCTGTATTTTTTACATTTTAAACCAATTCAATAAATTATAAAATTTGCTTCTAACGCCACATTATAACATAGCATACCTGTCAATGGCAGACCAAATATAATTAATAAATTATAAATCAATACTATTTGATAGTAAATTTAATTTAACGGCCAGATCTAAACAACCAGCAAGTATAGAAGACAAATGGAATTGTAATAAAAAAGCTACTGTAACCACCAAAAAGTCTCTGATCGCTTCCCAAAAGTACAAGAAAAATAATTGGATGACTGAGGAAATATTATCAATGATGGACGACCGCAGATCATTTAAAAACGAAGACTGAACCAAAAATCAGCAGATTAACTGGCATATACGAAAAGAGTGTCGCAAAGCTAAAGAACAGTGGCTACTAGACAGGTGTGCAGAAATGGAGGAAGTGGAAGAAAAACATGACCACTTTAACATACATAAACTCATTAAAGAAGTGATAGGACATAGAAGTGATAGACAGCAACTATACTCAGACAACAATAGAAAAAACTCTGAAAGTGAATATAAAAGTGAACTCTTCCCCAAAATATTGAAGTCAAAAGTTATAAGGGCAATCAAACAGAGCAAATGGGGAAATACACCAGGCCCAGACTACATATACATAGAGGTTTTAAAAATGTTGAGTGAAGACAATACAGACGCCTTGGTAGATCTTTTTAATGACATTTATGGGTCTGGTCAAATACCACAGGATTGGCTTCAATCAACCTTTATACCAATCCCAAAAAAGCCAAACGCTAATAGTTGAGACCAATTCTGAATGATCAGCTTATTGAGCCAGATGCTCTTCTTAAAGATAATTCACACAAGAATATACAACAGATGTGAAAGAGACATTAGCCCCACACAGTTCGGCTTCAGATAAGAATTTGGCACAAGAGAAGCACTTTATAGCTTAACTGTCCTACTTCAGAAATGCAGAGATCAGCAAAAAGATGTCTTCCTATGCTTTATAGATTACCAGAAAGTGTTTGATTGTGTTAATCATTCAGAATTAGTAAGATTACTGAAGGAATGTTTGATAGATGAAAATGACCTTAAAATCATAAAGAACCTTTATATGAATCAAGTGGCATCTGTGAGAGTAGGACTGGAATCTACATCATATTTCTCAATCGAAAAAGTTGTATGACAGGGTTGTGATCTGTCACCCCTCCTTATTAATCTTTACTCTGAAACAATTTTCGATAGAGCCTTAAGTGACACTGAAGACGACAGAATCAAAATCAATGGACAGACTATTAGTAATCTTCACTATGCTGATACAGTCGTAATAGCTGATAGTCAAGAAACGCTACAATGACTGGTAGATATAGACAAGACGAAGGTAATGGTGGTTAGTAGAACACGAAACATGCAATTAAATATAAGAGTTAACAATAAGAACATCCAAAAGGTCCCCAAGTTCAGATATCTCTGTAGTTGGATACCTGAAGATTTAGATCCAGACATAGAGATACGTAGCAGTATTGAGCAAGCCATAACAGCATTTGTAAAATGTTACATTTACTCCATACTGCTATATGGTGTAGAAACCCCAACCATAAAGGCCAATGTGATGAACCAATTGGAGGCCTTTGAAATGGGGTATTTAGAAGACTACTTAATATTTCCTGGATAGATCACACAACAAATGTTGAAGTATTAAATCAAATGGGCAGAGAACGAGAATTGCTGTCAATAATAAAAAGAAGAAAAACTGCTTATCTGGGTCATATATTTCGAAATTCCAAGTACCAGTTCTTAAATCTTATTATGGAAGGGAAGTTAGAAGGAAAACGGGGCATCGGAAGAAAGAAATACTCATGGCTTAAAAACATAAGGGATTGGACAAACTTCGATACCCATGCACTCTTTAGAGCCGCACAAGATCGAGAGGATTATGCCAGAATTGTCGCTAAAATCCACTAATTGGATAGGGGACCATAAGAAGAAGTAAATTTAATTATTATATAACCTAAATAGAGCAAATATATTGATGACTATATTAATGAAAGTAGTGAATTCATGTCAAGAACTGCTATTCTATGACACTACCTGTGATGAAGCCATCTTGTGACGCTAGTTCCGTGACACTCTCCTCAGCATTTTACTGTAGAGAAAAAAAGTAATACAGCGTTAGTATAGAAGCTTCACTTCAAATCTTTTTTTTTTAATTTAGTGTCTTATAGACAAATATCAAGGCAGAAAAAAAATAAAAAACAACAATTGATGGATAAAGGAGATAGAAGGTTTACTATATAAAATATTATGACTCTACTTACCACTTCCATGACTACACCAATATCTGTGTGCATAAAATCAAATGGATTGTATATCTCCAATTCGTTCCTTGCTTCTGGCAACTCAAAAAACTCCAAAGAGTTTGTTTTTTGAATAATTTGCTGCCATATAAAGTTTTCAATATTCTTATCAATACGAAAAGGACCATCTAAAGCTATTTCCAATCTCTTCCAAAATGCTAAAGAAATAATGCATTGTAATTTATTCTTAAATAATATATCATAAGTTCTTGTATATAAATTGGTATATATCATATAGTTTTATCAATCAAATTTTTTTCTTATCTTTGTAGGCATAAAGACAAATTGAAATGTGGGTATTTATTAAAGACATAGTGAGATAGACATAGAGATAGATAGAGTTAAAAATAGATTCCTGCATTCTCACACACATTGATATGGTAAACATCCTCAGTATAAGAATAAGAAATATTTCTAATTCTTATATTTAATTTCATTAAAGTGAATCAATTAGTACTTTGGTCATAGAACCACAAACTGGCATGGTATTCACTTCTTTAATAGTGAAACATTAGTTAACAACATAAAAGGTCTAGTATCAAAGTCAGCCAGCCAAATCATTGTTAACAAATATCGTTTTAAGATGAGATGAACTGTTGAAAATCCGTATATACATACGCCTCAACATGTATCCATAATACATAAAGGTGATGTGGAATTTATTTGACATAAGAGGAAAAAGAGATATATAAAAGAAGGAAGTTGTGAGAAGGTTGACAAGTCATAAATTTATTAATACATAAAAGTTAAGAGTTCTAGTTAGCTCAACATAGTCTTGATATTACTAACTATATATCTTAAAGTACAAAACTCACATCCAAACATTTATGACAACCTAAAAAACATCTACTCCTGACTTTCAAGACGATTGAAGAACTTAATCTCTTTTTTTAATGTCGTTTGATCTAAAAAAACTTAATTTTGTTTTACCTTCTATTGTAATTCCATCTAACCCTTCCAATGCAATTTCGTCAAGTATGTGGAAATAAAAATCTTTAAAAGTAAAAGCTGAATAATTATTCTTAAGTTCATCTCCCAAAAATAAATCGTAGGACATCTGCTCTATTGTTTTTAATACAACATGATTTGTACCTAATAACCTATCTGTATACACAGTTTCATTGCAAACTTCTTTATGTGCACTGAAGTATCCTCGCTTTTTATGTGCCTTATGCAATTTCTGAATTTTATGTAAAGGTTCTCGTATATCAATAGAAGATTTTCTTTTGCAAGTATCTTTTTTATTTCTTTTTATTATACGCTGGTTAACATCCAAAAAGGGAGCTTGTAAACTTTTACCCATTTTGTTTATTTTATTATTACACTGTATCAGAGAATAAAACTGATTTATTCAGTTTTTAATGTTTTTATTCAATTAAATAACATACTGGTAAGGTTATGGTCAATACTATTTCTTCTTCTTCTTTCTTCTTCTCTTCTTTCTTGGCGCTGCACATAGGCAATTTGCCAGCTCGATACGTGGGAATTCCAGATAATCGAGTATCCTGTACTCCTGGAATTCCGATAGCTAAACTAAAACACAAAACAACCGACACAATCTATAGCTGCGGGTGTGATACTTTACACCTGCAGGTCTAATATTTTTCCATTTGGAAAGAAAGGATTTTTTAGGTTAGGTTTAGAAAACAATGCCGTGTAGAACGTCATTGGTTGAAGCAAAGAATATTGTAGACGCTTAAGGTCGATTCAGACACATCAGTCACGTCATCGTCACGGCACCGAACCGGTCCTGTTTGGTCACAGAACTATCAACTATCTGACAGCTGGCAAACTGTTTGTCAACTGATGAGTGTGAATGCCGGCGCCATATTTGTATTAAAGAATATTTTGTATGACGGATTGTTCGGTTCGGTGCCATCACTGTGACGAGACGTGACTGATGTGTCTGAATCGACCTTTAGGCCGGTCGTCCTTTGGATGCGTTTTCGTCCGAATTGCGTTCGTCAGAAATCGGACGAAGAAGTGCGAAGCATCCCGTTTCATTGAAACCTATTGATGCTCGTACACTGCGTCCGAACTGCTTCGTACGAATTCGGACGAAAACATGCGAAGTGCGATCTATCCGAAACAAATGGGATTTTTCGCAGTTGTTATGACGAATTGATAGTCGATTTGTATTTGTAACAGAACGAGATGGATGTTGAAAAATTAATTACTTTAATTTATGAAAAAAAGCCTCTATGGGATATGACCGATAAATCATATCACATGAGAGATATACAAAGAAAATTGTGGCAAGAAGTGGCAGTTGAAATGAATACTAAGGGTAAGTTAAATCAAATTTAGGTGTCAGGTACCTATGATATATGTATTTGCAAACAAACAAAATATTTGTCTTTGTTGTTTATAATGTAGAAAAGGCATATATGGGTAAGGCTCATTGAAATCCAAAATGTATTTGAATATTTTATTGATTTTAAATTATGCATTATACAATTCTTGAGATGAAAAATAAGTTTTAAATTTATCCCTGATGTCATAAGCTGAACTGGTGCCTCTGTTTTCACCCAAGGTTCCAAATCTTCCCGTTCTTGAATGTGTTTGATGAGGGATTTGCTCGAATGTACATGCTACTTGTTGCTCTCCTTCTTTATCAATTATAATGTTATGCAAGAGGCATATGCATTTAATAAGTTTATCGGCAGATTCGGGATTTACTTCAATTGATTTTTGTAATAATCTCCATTTGCTACTCATAATTCCGAATGCACATTCAACAACTTGTCTTGCTCGAGACAAACGCTCATTAAAAATTATTTCTGAAGGTCCTAATTTTGATACTGGAAAAGGTCTCATTAAATAAGTTTTTAGTGGATAAGCTTCATCTCCCAAAAGAACATGAGGTACTTTAATATTTGTTCCCGGCAGTGCACAATGTCTTGTAACACCTAATCCTCCGTTTTCAAGCTTTTGGCAAAGATTTGAATGCGAAAAAATACCACCATCACTTTCTTTACCGTACGCTCCCACATCAATTGCTATAAATTTGTAGTTTGGTCCAGCCACAGCTTGTAAAACAATTGAGAAGTATTGCTTGTAGTTTCGATACATACTTCCAGAGTGCTTTGGATTCTGTATACGTATGTGTTTCCCATCTATGCATCCAACACAGTTTGGAAATTTCCACTTATTCCAAAATCCTTCAGATATAGATTCCATGTCTTCATTTTTCGGAAATGGCATATGTACAGTACCCAACTTGTCCCAAATAGCATCACACGTTTCGTGAACAATTCTACCCACCGTGACATCTGATATTCGAAACGAATACCCCAATGTCTTAAACGAGGAGCCCGTTGCCAAATACCTGAAATGAAAAAAAAACGTGATTAATTTGTAACGATTTTTTTTGTTTCAGTTGATGAACTAAAAAATAAATGGAGGGGGCTGCGAGACACATTCCGGAAGGAATTCAACAAGTCGAAAAAACAGAAATCTGGAGATGGTGCAGAATCGGTAGTTACCTCCAAATGGCCATATTATAAAATACTGTTGTTTTTATCTAAAATTGTTGAACGACGTAAACTGCATGGAAATATATCTCCGCAAAAGGAAGACAATAACAACTCTTATTCCGAAACAGAATCGACATTGGAGCCTGATGCAGACAATGCATACTCTCAATCAACCATTCAAGAGTCATCACAGCAAATTGTAAATACAGATATACAGCAGCCATCCACATCTGGTAATGAGGTTAAAAGTACATTCAGTACACCTAGTAGTACAACTATGCAAACTAAGAAAAACACAAACAGTCGTCTAAAATATGCTAAGAATTCCGAGGCAAATTCAATGGACGACAAGTTCCTCGAAATAGAAAGAGCCAAATTGGAAATATTGTGCCAACATAAAAATAGAGAAGAGAGTGACAGTGAACGCCAATTCCTACTCAGTCTCCTGCCCTTTTTAAAGGCTGTACCTCAAAATCGACAAATGCTAATAAGAAGTAAGTTGCAGCAAGTATTTCTTGATGAGGAGCAATTATCTACAAGACACGCGCCCGGAGCATCATATCGTTCCAATGAAACAATTACATCAACACCGTTGCCTTCTCCAATGTCTTACACAGACACCGATTCCTCCAGAACGTCATTCTATTGTAATGACTTAATATCAACACCACATCATTCTTCATCTTTGCAAAATACAGAATCTTCCGTGGTCTCACAATATTCAAGTGAAAGAAGAGAAGATGTTTCCTCTCAACAGCCGTTATCCATTCAGAACTATATTACTCACTTCAGCGCATAAAACAATGTATTTCTTTTCTTTGTATTTTTTAATAATAAAATTGGAAATGTTGCAACTACTGTATTTATTATAACTTACCTTAGAGTCACACTCAATCGTTCTTCTGGTGAAATGGTCTCACGGAAATTCGACATTTTTTTAATTGGTTCTCTTATGGCATCTAAAATATAGTTAAATGTATCCTGATTCATGCGATAGTAATCAAAAAACTTTTTCTCGTCCTTTTTCAAATCATCATATAAATGATGAAATTCTCCGAATTCTTTTCGTTTTGCTAATATGTCATTAACCCAACATTTTTTTCTTTTTAATTTTAATCGCCGTCTAACAAGGTAACTATTTTCCAAAAGAATATGATCCATATTAAGTATTAATAATTATTATAGTATGCTTATTTGATAAATTACTACATATGACTGACTTCGTACAATGCGAAAACTTGTCTATAGTGGACGATACCACATATGCGAAATCTGACGAAATTATTCCTCCGATTTCTGACGAAAATATTTCGGACGAAAACGCATCCAAAGGACGACCGGCCTTAAGCGTCTATATTCTTTTGTTGAAGGGTGAACAGCACTGACCGGTGAACCAAAATACAATAGCTGTTAAAGTGTTAAGATTACCGTTCATTTACAGTTGATTAAATTTTTATTTTGTTATAAGCTAGGAATTTGATTAAAAATCTGCTGATTTCAAAGTTTAAATTGGCAAGTATTATATTCATATTGCAGGGATAGTCAAAACCTTTTTTTTTTAATGAAAATATATGAATCTACTCCTGGAATTTTATTAATGGGACATTCAAAGAATTGTTAAGCCGCATTCACAGTATGGATTGTCTTTGATGCCAATTCGGTGTAAATGTTCTCCGGTTAGGCAATGTCCAGTGTCAATACTATTTTGACTATTTTTCACTTCGCTCTACTTCTTTCTTTATTTATTTTCTATTTACTATTTTGACTGATCGGTACTCGGTAGCTGGTAGCTGCAATGACGGATAAAATCTGCTTCTCTTTAAACTTTTGACATATTCTTGGCCTTAGGTAGTAATAAGATGCAGCCAATATTCTAACCCAATGACATACGTCATTGTTCTAACCCTTTCTGTTAGCTGGTAACCCCAGAGAACTACGATCACACTGCGTTCGTAGTTCTCTGGTAACCCTGTTCTGTTACCCAGCTACTAAGTTACCAGCTGTAGTCCGTTTGAAGAGGTTTACTCTCCGGACACTGGAACTCACTTCAACCATGGGTGTATGTTACTTGAAGTTAAATTTAATTTAATATTTAACATCACAGTTTTATAACATTATGTACAATCTTTTACAACTACATGTAATTTAAAGGGTTTTTACCTTGGTATTTTGGCGGCTCAGGCAATTTTAACCTAGCAATTTTAAACCTGATGATGGACTGTTTAGTCCGAAAACGTTTGTTTTTTGATGTAGCCCTTTTAAGGGTTTTTAAATAAATATACCCATTTACGAAGATTAACCTCTTTTTGATTTTCATAATATTTTCGACTTTTTCTTTTAATTTGTGTTGCAATTTAGTTATTAATATTTGAATATATGTTTGGTTATGTTGCAATATGGGCTAACGTGGTGCTACAAATATGAGATAGCCCAAATTTGTATTAGTTTAGTCTACATGGTTTTTTCTTTTCAGAATGCCTAGAAAAAGTATTTTAAGTCTAAAAGAACGAAAGTCCTGGGATCCAGATAGCATGAAATCTACGATTCAAGCTATGAGAGATAAAACGATGGGTACATCAAAAGCAGCTAAAACTTTTAATGTCCCGAAATCGACAGTACAACGGTTAGCAAAAATGACTGAACTGAGTCCAGATGAAGCAGTACTTAAGAAACTAGAAGAGGAGGAGGAACTATTCTTGGCCCAGATTTAGAAAAATGTTTGGTGGACTATATCCTTTAAAAGGAAGCGGAATTCTATGGCTTAACGCGGACCGATATCAAACGAATGGCATTTTCTCTGGCTAAATCAAATGGATTCAATGATATTGGAGAAATTTTTGGCAAAGCACACCTTAAAAGCCAAACTTGAGAAATTGCTGTAAATGGATTCCGCACCACTTTAATTTGTCCATTGAATAACACTGTGTTCTCAGATGCAGATTTTATTGCAGCAGAAATTGAGAGTAACAACCACAGGCATGTAGAACCGCAAGCTATTGAACCTGCTATTCTACCAAAAACACCAGAAGCCAGCAACATCAGTGAACCAGGTCCTTCTGGCTTGTGGAAGTTTGTAAGTCTATTTGAAATATCGCCAGTATCCTCGATCAGGAAAAAATCTACGAATCGTGGTAGAAAATTATCGGAATCAACGGTAATAACTTCTTCACCTTACAAGGAAGCATTAGATCAGTAAAACATCAAAAAGACATTAAATTTACAAGCAGTAAAACGGTACATTACGGTACGGCTGAGTCCACAAGGGAGGTGACTAGGAAAAACAAGACTTTAAAACAAGTCAGAGAGACGGCATTAAAAAGGAAATCGAAAGTTCTTCTGACAACGATAGTGAGCAGGAATTTCAACCAGCTGATGAAGATATGGATTTCGAAGAGATTCCTGGTGTAACGGATCCGTAAAATACGGATGTAAATTGTATTTTCTGTGACGGAAAATTTTGTAAGGATTATCGAGGTGAAAATGGATTCAGTGCCTTATGTGCAACTTGTGGGCACATATAGATTGTTCTGGTGCAGAAAGAGACGAATATGTGTGTGAATATTTAAAAAATTATAAAATAAAAATAAAAATAAAAATATTTTTACTAGTAGACCATATTTATATCACCCGTTTCTTACTTAAATGACACCGTGAGTGTTTTTATGACATTACAGAAAAAATATCTACTAGACAGAAAAACGGACTAGCACAAAAGAGCAAAACAATTCTACATGCCAATTATGTAATTTGAACTTTTTCGATAAAAAAATAATCAAGAAATTATCAGCAATAAACAAAATGGTAGCTCATATTTGTACCTTCTCCTCTAATATAATTTATAGAACTTAAACCACTAAACCAAAGAAATACTAATTATATATATATATATATATATATATATATATATATATATATATATATATATATATATATATCCAAAATTATGTATAATTATATATAAGGTTTGTGTACATAAAGCTATCTACTATTATTGAGTTATTGACTTAATCACAGTCCACATTCTTCTATTTACTTCAATAAAAAATTCAGTTTTACCATTAAGGGTAATATCACAAATTATCTTTGGCGCCGAATATATCGACTTTCCAAAATTTTCAGGTTTTCTGTCTACTTTATAACTCTTGAAAATCCTCCCCTAATATATATGACTTTTTTCCTTTCATTTGTAGGTTACAAGGTCAAGGCTTGAAGGAAATAAATATAAGCCGCACCCTTCGCTCTTTTGTATAGAATTCCCATACGAGGGATAAATGAAAATTCATCTATTTTTAGAAAAAAGCTCCGCAACCCTTATTTGCTCATAAGCTCTATTAGACCTATTCTTGTTAGTATTTAAGTATTTTTTTACTTCTTTAGAATATAATATGATTTAATTATTAATAATTATTAATTATTTATAATACAATACTATATTGTGGTTAATTGCCTTAATTTATGTGGTTAAACATTACCTTATTTAAAGAATTGAAGGACGAAGGACCACCAACCAGGGGCTGGAATGAAAAACAGATTAAACACTACATTATATTTAATGCTAAGATTAAATAGAAATTTCTGATAGGTGTCCGAAAACACTGTGATATGGGATACTTCCCTATACTTTTCACTTACCCTATTTTCACTACTACCTATATATAGCTAATTACAAGTAGAATTGCTTAGCGGAATGTCGTTTCTATGTTTAAAATGAACTAATGGCAACAGTGCTGGTTTGAATTGATGAACTGTTTATATGAAAACTATAACTTCGGTTTTAGGAAACATTGGTTACTATAAATGATTGGTTTGATAATTTTTATAAATAATAATGCGATGCGAACTACTTAGTTACAAATACATATAATATATTAATAAGCGAAGCGAGTATTTGCGAGTTTAGCTTACGAGATTTTGCTACCGACTTTTGTAATAGGTTTTTCTGAACTGACTGTGATGATATCCAAATTATGTAGGCAGGTAGCGGAGGGATCCTACGCCTAGAAGTACCGTTAAATATCTTCCTTTATCCCGTCTAAGAATTTCAATATCGGCATAGTTGGAAATTTATATCGAGTGGAATGGAATTTCACCATATGCTTAACTGTCAATATTTTAAAATATTTTGCCCAAGTTATTTCCGTGACTAGGTACTTCATGAAATTACATGATTTCTTCTCCGGGGTCACTTTGATACATTTTTCGGGGTGATTTTGATATTTTATTTCTTTTTATAGTTTTCTTAATGAAACTTCAAACCGTTAATTAATTTCAGGTTTTCATTATTATCTATACGAAAAGCCAAAATGCCGCGAGTTTATAAACGAAAGTTGAGATCAAGAAGCTACAAGAACTTATCTGACGAAACTCTTGAACATGCTCTGCTTCAAATAGTAAACGAAAACTTGTTTGTTAAAGCCGCTTCAGAAAGATTCAAAATTCCGTATGGTACTTTATATAATAAATACAAAGGGAAGCATGGAAAGAAACCAGGGGGCCAAACTGCGTTGTCGGCGCTGGAGGAAAAATCAATTGTGTCCTGCATTGTCAAATGTGCCAATTGGGGATTTCCACAAAACGGGTGGTTTTGGGGAGCTGTCACAAAAGAAACGATAGAATCATATTTCAATAATTTAAGAACAACTCTCTCAAATTGCCCTCCATCGCACGTTTTCAATTACGATGAAACCAACGTTAGTGATGATCCGGGGTAAAGAAGATTGCTATATAGAAGAGGGACCAAATACTGAGAGCGAATCACTAATCATAGTAAAGCCGCCACATCAATAATGATGTGCGGTGCTGCTGATGGCACACTACTCCCTCCTTATATAGACATTAAGGGGTCCACATGGCTCTCCTTGTTGTAGTAGTGGATGTTGCGCAAGAGGAGCTAGATATAACCGAACAAAAAAGGGGTGGATGGAGGTAACTTACAGACTGGTTTGAAACCATATTTTTACCACACGCAAGACAGCTGGAAGGTAAAAATGTTATGATCGGTGACAACTTGACGTCTCACTTTTCAGATCACGTAGGTATTACAACTGTGTGAACTGCACAATATTTAATTTGCGTGCCTTCCCAGTAATTCAACACACATATGCCAGCCTTTGGATGTATCCTTTTTTAAACCCATGAAAGTTTCTTGGCGAAAGATTTTGACGGAATTTAAATTGCCACACCCAAAGATTACTGGTGTACGTAAAGATCAATTTCCGTCGTTATTAAAAAAAATGCTTGGAATTAATGAATCAGACAATTGTAAAAACTGAGCACAAACGTGGAGACTGTGAAGAAAGTGCAATTAAGAGAGTTTTGAAGAATGGGTTCAAAGCTTGTGGCATGGTTCCTTTCGATCCAAATAAAGTCTTGAGTAAAATTGCACCAATTAACCATGATGTTGATTATGTAGAATCTCTGATTAAAGACAGCCTGATAGACTATTTGATGAATAAGAAGTCCGAGATAGAAGTAAAAAAAAATTAATATTCAAGCCGGTAAAAGTGTAAATCGACATGTAACGGCGGATGACAGTGTGAGTAGTGAAGACTGGTACAACTGCAAAATTATGTTCAAATTGGGCTCATGAGTCTTGTGGAGTAAAGGATGATCTCTATTTTATTTGTGGAAGTTGTATAGAGTAATGTCCCTTTTTGAGAAACCCAACGGACCATCTTAGGATTCCGGTTTCTCATGATGGGACATTCACTTTTTTTTTAATAACAAAAAACGAAGCATATTCTTTATTTTTTATTTAGTTTATATCTAAAATGTTTTAATAATTAGAATAAAGTTTCATTTTATTACCTCAACTTTTTTTTAATATCTATAGATTTTCAAGTATTTGTTATAAAAAAAAACTGTCCCAACTTGGGTGACTCTCCCTATAGTTAAATTTAAAGAACATCTACCTGTATCATCTACCTCAGAAGAATGAATAAGAACCGAGAGGTACTGACCACCATTAAATCTCGAAAGTTACAGTTCTTCGGACATATGCGAAATGAATCCAGATATGCTCTCCTTCAAGCCATTCTGCAAGGAAAAATATTTGGAAAGCGAGGTCCAGGAAGAAGAAGAAACTCAGTGAATTATTTTTAATTTATACACTTTTTTACAACCTTGCCTAACACTATCCTACTGAGATTCTGAATTGGCATAGAAAACCTAATACATGAATCTGATATATTGAAATGCAGATAAAAACCTTCATTCTTCTTAACATATAAAGTAACTGTTCAATTTGCGGCTGAAAAATCATAAAAAAATTTTTAGGTCGTTCGTATTTCGTCTTATTTGCAATTCTATTCATTTTTATGCAGTTATATTTTTTCTTTTTTGTGCACATTTTTGATAACTGGAACTTTCATAATATCAAGTTTTATTGATAAAACGGACCGGCGCGCCTTTTGCTTTCGTTGGCGTCAGTCTATTTATAAAAAATTGAAATTTTTTTTGAAACTTTACTCAAAGATGATGTAGCTACCGATTTTGCCGTTTAATTGATTCAATCGAGCGTGGTGCTTTTGCAAAATACAACTCAGATCAGATAATCAAAAGGCGGCGCACGTAGCTAAAAATGGCACCCAAGGATTTATGTGTCAAAGACGATTCGGGCGCCTTTAGTAAGTATCAATATCCGCTTTTTCTGTTATAATATAAGAGCAGTCCATCCATAAAATATAAAGGTACAGTTTTCTGCGTTCCTTAACTACAATATACACATAGGATTGTTGCGCCCCACTATACAGCATAACTACGCCAGTGGGTACAACAAAATACAACTCGTATAGATAATCAAAGGCCAGCATACAGCTCTAAAATGGCATCCAGGGTTTTGTGTTAATAGTAATACCTTAGATGTGACGTGAGGCGATCTCGAAGATCCTTTTTATGATTCGGAAGCATTTAAGAATTAATACCCGATGTTACTGTTATAACATAAGAATGGCACTTCCGACAATTGGCCTAAAATACACAGGTTCAGTTTTCTGCTCTTCTTAAATAATTATACATACAGGATTGTTGCGCTCCAGGACACTACATAACGAAACCAGTGGTTTCGTTATACCCAGAAACAAAATACCTCTACTATTAGGCATCAGATAATCAAAGGCCAGCGCACATAGCTCAAAAATGTCACTCAGCATTTTGCGTTAATAGTTTAGATGCGGCGCCCTCGAAGATCATTTTTACGACTCGGGCGCCTTTAGTACGTATCAATATCCGCTGTTTCTGTTATAATATAAGAGTGCTACATCCCACAATTGGCCTAAAATATATAGTTGCAGTTTCCTGCGCTCCTAAACTACATTATACATATTGGATTGTTACGCCCCAGAATCCTACATAATGAAGCCAATGGGTACAATAAACAACGTCTTATACTTTAGATTTTCTGGTAAATTAGTAAGTACCAACTATTATATCACCAAAACGGTCACAACAAATGGCTTAATGGGAGCCATAACAAATGGCTCCCAAATCCTAACGTTTTTTCATATGCTGCTTGATGCGCTCAATGCAATATACCAGTATAATTTATTACCTAAGTTTGGTTAAAGAACCAATTAATAATATTGCCCTTAAATTTATATGATTTAAATGATATACATTAAGTTCTAATATTTAAGACCATCTATAGTTATTACGCTTCATTTGCATTGGCTAGAGGGGCCTATCACTTCAATGGGGGTATATAAAAAGAAAGTGTTTTTCTCTTTGGGATGGTATTTACTTCTAAATTTTTGAATTTCGGTTTTCCCAACGCGTAGATTAAAGTTTTATCTCAAAGCAAAATTATATCGGTGAAAACTATTTTCAGATAATGTGAAATACTTACTAAAATATTCCCAACCGATCGCCATGATTTTCCTTATTTTTTTTTTGAACGTGAAGATCTTCTGTAGAAATACTTAAAAAATCATATTACTCAGTTTTAAAAAATATATTGGAGGTTCCATGGAGTACAAAAGTGTAGGTAAACGCGTAGGTCTCTTAATCGGAGTTTTACCCTATAACCTTTTCAACGAGGATCAGATCAATTGCAAGGCAATTTTCTTGCCAGGAGCCGCCGTAATTCCAGCTGCAAGAGTATATGTTGCGGTTTAAAAGCTCGTAGTCGAATCTGTGCCCTGGGCCGCACGGTCAAAATAAACTTATTTTTAAGGAAAATTGTGGCTATTCGCAATAAAAATAGTAAATTATTTTATGAATTTAAAAAAAAACTCACAAATATATACATATATATATATATATATATATATATATATATATATATATATATATATATATATATATATATATATTATATATATATATATATATATATAATATATATATATATATATATATATATATAAGCGAGGTTCCTACAGCCTCTGCCGTTTCTCGCATTTCGACCGCCATCGTTTTCTGTCCATTCGTCTTCTCTAATGGCTCTATCTCTCATTATGTGCCGTACATTTTCTTCCCAGGCAACTGAAGGCCTTCCCCTTCTTCTTTGTTGTGGTATGTAATTTAAAGCTTTCTTTGGCCATCTATCTTCATTCATTCGTTTCACGTGACCATACCACACTAGTTGTCTCGTTTCAATTCTATCTACACTGGAATATACAGTATTTGTCCTCCTTCTAATATCTTCATTCCTGATGTGATCTTTTTTGGATATACCACACGCTCTCCTTAGAAAATCCATTTCTACTACTTCTATTCTTTTTCTATCCTTCTGCGTTATCTGCCAAACCTCTGCCCCATAGGTCATAATAGGCTCTACCAAGGTTCGATAGATTGTTAATTTCGTTTCTTGTCTAATATCTTTAGACCAAAGTAGAGAGTTTAGAATGTTTACCACTTTTTTTCCCTGCTGTGTTCTGTTTTCGATGTCTCTTTTGGTAGTGCCTTCTTTAGATATTATAGATCCGAGATATTTATATTCATTGCATGTTTTTGTGTTTCTAATTTCTAACTCTGGATCTTCTTCACCATCTCCTATTTTAAGATACTCTGTCTTTGCCATATTCATATTGAGGCCCCATTTTTCATATTTTCTTTAGTTTTCTAAACATGTAGTCCATGTCTTCCTCGTCATTCGCTACGACTACCTGATCATCTGCGAAAAATAAAGTTGTTAGACATTCACCACCGCCTATGCCTATTCCCATTACGGATACTTGTTTTCTCCACTGCTCTAGCGATGATTGAATATATATTTTAAACAGGGTCGGAGACAGACAACATCCTTGTTTAAGATAAAAAACTCACAAATAATATTGATTTACTTTACATGTATTATGATTGCAAAAAAGTTTGATTTAAAAAGTGAGGAGGGGGTCTGGCGCATTAGTTTAGATGTTTATTTCTGTATGTCGTTTAGACAGCCTTCTAGATTTTTAGGTTTTGTAGTTTGACATCCTACTTTATTTACTGGATATCTATCACAGATATCTCTCTATAACAAATAAATAGAGTTCATTGCTTGTTTTATTACTTTTCCATCAACTTCCAATTTACGTTATATTATTTCTTTAGAAGTAATCATAGTTTTTTTAGTTGCCTTGCCATAATCGGACATATCCTTTTTGTATGTCTGTTTATTTCGGCAGATAAACTCACGATGCCAAATTTTATTAAATAAAAGTTCCGTGATCCTGTATTACATTATTTGATGCATAATTTTGGCAGGTGGGAGTAGCATATTAAAGACTTCTATAATTATTTATTAGTAGGTACATATAGTTGTGATACCAGATTGCAAACGACGAGGCATGCTTTGGATCAGATTTGAGATCGCGTTCTGCCAGATATGAGTATGAGGTCACAACCTCAAACAGATCAATCGTGGTTATGTGTGGATGATTGTTATGTAGTCTATCCACTATCATGATCTTTCTCTTTGATATGTTTAACTGCAGACCAAATATTTGACTTTCATTTTCAATCAATCCTATGAGATCCATTAACTCTTCTTGACCATTTGCAACAAGAGCTGTGTCACCTGCAAAACGTAAGTTGTTTATTTTTCGGTCATTCATTGAGATGCCCTTTTTCCATACTTCAAGCGCTCTTCTCAACATATGCTCTCTATGTACAGGGTGTAAGAAAATACGCGGGACGGTCGAATATTTCGTGAACTTAACACGGTATCAAAAAACTGAAAAATATATGGTTAATATTTTCCAAAAATTTATCGAATAACACCAAACAAGATATCTTATCTTCACGCTCTGGGAATAACTTTAGAAGAATTATTTATATTGCAGATTCATATTTTGCGTAAAAAATCAAACAAGCGTTATCTGAAATTTTGTTTCGATTCGCGATAGATGGCGTTGTAGTTGCAAGAAAACAAATACTGATCAAAACAAGTCTGCAAACTAATTTTTATGGTATAAATTAGTTTTCTAAAGAATTCAAATCTGCAATAAATAATGGAGGTTCGTATTTAAGATTTCAAAGTTGTCCCCTTCCCCACCCTCAAATTTTTGAAAAATATTGAAAACGTGTTTTTCAGTTTTTTTATCCAATGTAAATTCCGCGAAATGTTCGACTATACCACTTCTTTTTTCCCACCCTATAATATATTAAATAATTGTGGAGATAATATACATCCTGGTCTGACACTGTTCTGGACGGAATTCGTTTGAGAGTGTGCCAAGCACTTTAACTGTTCCAGTAGTGTGTTCGTATCGTTCAATTATAAGTGTTGTGGTGCGACTACTTCTTTAAATATCTGCCATAAGTGTTGCCATTTGACCGTGTCGAACGCTTTGCAATAAACTATAAAACAAATGTGTACTGGAATATTGATTTGCCTTGATTTTTTTTATCATTTGTCTTATGTTCAGGTGTTCCGAGTACTTCTACCTTTGGTAAATACAGTTTCCTCTTGGGATATTTCTCTTTGTAGGAAAGTGTTCAATCTCTCATTGATTATGTGTAGCATTATTTTGCTGGCATGTGAGATAATTCTATAGTTGTTGCATTTATGGAAGCTGCCTTTTTTATGAATTGTCGTTATTGTAGATTTTGTCCAGTTGGCAGGCTATTGCTTGGTACGCCATAACTTTGTTACAGAACAAGTGAAAAGCAATTTTATTCCGGTTTTTTCTGTGGCTTTGAGCATTTCTGCTGTTATCATATCTGGACTTAGTGCTTTGTCATACTTGAGTTTACTGAGTATACTGGATTCTTCGATTTCTTCAGGGACTTAGTGAACAAGTCTATTTTAATATGGATTCCGTAAGCTTCTTTATTGGAGCAAGTGCACTTAATATACTTCTTGGGGTAAGCATGTTTAGTTTAATTTCTTTGTTATCTATTTATCTATCAATATTATTATAGACACCAATAATGGTCTGCGTATTAATGCTTCACCAAGAACTATTAAAATTTCACTTCCTCTGGCTAAAACAGCTTCTTTTTTAGAGCAGTAAAATAAAAAAAAAACAATTATGTAGCAACAGCTTTTATTACCTTCATGTGCAACATGTCACATATATTAACATACTTAAAAGACAACTGTGTAAATCTTAAATATATATATTTATAGATAAATGAAGTGTATAACAGCGTCAGGCACTACTTTTCAAAAATATTTCAAAAAATTGACATTAACGAGAACAAGTACAAAATAAAATTTCTATGCAATACGAATATAGTTTTAACGGAGCTACAATATCATTAATACATATTTATTTTGAATAATTTATTAAAAAAATATTTAGGCAGAATCCTCTGGGTTTTGCATTACTTGTTATCTTCAATGGTTTGTTTTAGTCTTTCGTAGTTAGCTCCGCTGAAATTCGCGATTTCTTGGCGGTTCTTCAGGAAAATGAATGTGGGCATAGACTTGATGTTGTATTCCATAGCGAGATCTTCGCATTCATCAACGTCGATCTGAAAATAAAAATAAAAATAAGTTGAAATAAATCCTATGGATTACGTAACAGTTACAATGTTGAACATACATATTTATTGTAATAAGACAATACTCATGCATAAAATAGATTGCGTCGATATTCATGGTCAAAACTGCATGACAATACCACTTGTCTAATATTCTTAATAGTAAAAGGACTTCAGGTTTGTCAAATACGAGGTCTGTCTATTAAATAATGAGACTGCGCGCGCAGAAGGCGTCCCAGAGGGGAAGAGCGGGAAACGAATGCAGAATTGTATGGCTGGAAGTGTTCTTCGAGTACGAAAACTCGTTTTTGTCGCTGTAGTAGTATTTTTTCTGTAGAGGTTAGAAAATAACGTGTTTTTTTCTCGTGCCGATAACAATGTGTGACGAACGGATTAATGTGAAATTTCTCGTTAAATTAAAAAAAAAAAACTCCGACTGAGTACTGTAATTTGTTGAAAGAGGCCTATGGTGAGAATTCTCTATCTCATGCGAGTGTTTTTGAATGGTATAAACGGTTTTCTGAAGGCCAAGAGAGCGCTGAAGATTACCAACGTCCAGGTCGACCTGTCTCTGTTTCAACTCCGCAAACAGTGACTAACATAAATGAAATTGTGAGCGAAGATCGTCGTCAAAAAAGAGTAGAGCGAACATGCTGTACCTAGCGACAGGCTAAATTAACGCCAAACAAAATATCAGACAAACCTTAGATTTACAAAACCTATCCGCAACAGTGTCCCTCTCTTTGGTATTCAGTTGTGCACATATTCGTTGTTAACACAAGCTGTGGCCATTTTGTAATTTTTGACGTCTAAAGTATTTTTACCGGCTGTTTCGTCTTATTGCAAATTATCAATTTGACTGTAGTAAATAATCATGTTAAGATGATATTAATCGTAATTTAGGCTACCTAATCCACTAATCAAACCGTTGTATTTGTTGTGGCTAACGACCTAATCGACTGCTTTTATACATGGGATCCCCCTGTTGTACCTAGGAACATGCATTTGCCAATGCAAATTTCCAACGCCGACCGTGCGTATAGAAGTATAACTTCAAAAATATCCTGCTTGCTGGGACGATACAAAAGAAGCAGGAAATAATTGGATTAGAGGTTTCCGAAATAGACATTCTGCATCTTTATCACTTAGAAAACCCGAGGGTACAAGTTTGGACAGAGCAACTGGATTCAATAAATAAACAGTTGCTATTTTCTTTCAATCCTATAAAAATGCGTTAAGGAAAAGAAATACGTTAAAGGTAACATGTACTAGTTACTGTGATATGTTGTATTAATGATGGTGGAAATACCGTGCCGCCTTTATTTGTGTTTCCGAGAATGAATTTTAAAAGTCACATGTTGAAAGGGGCACCACCTGGAGCAATAGGAGCTGCAAATCCGAGTGGATAATGATGTATTTTTTCAATTCCTAGAAAATTTCATATCTCATGTTAAACCTACTTTGCAGGATAAGGTTATTTTATTGTTAGATAACCATGAAAGCCATGTTTCCATACCCACTAAAGTTGGCAAAACGTTCGGGAGTCATTTTAGTTACTTTTCATCCCCATACATCACACCGATTGTAACCTCTAGCTTTATCTGTTTTTGGACCCTTTAAGTCTTTCTACAATAATGCAATGGCTAATTGGATGAGTTCTGGTAACGCAGGGAAACCAGTTACCAGACGTAGCAGAGTTGGCAAATACGGCATACTTGACGGCATTTAGTCCAACCAATATAACCAAGGGCTTTCAAGTACCAGGTCTATACCCCTTAAACGGTGATATTTTTATTGTACAAGACTTTTTGCCATCTAACATAACCGATCGGGAGGATCAGTATTTACACAACCCTTCCTGTTTATTCTGACCTCGATCCACCGCATTGTGATGCTTCCGAAACAGACCCTAAGCTTTCATGTTTTGGTTTAACGTCATCTTCCACACCAGAAGCTAAGTTGGATTTTCAAGATCCAATTCCAGTTATGTCAAGTTTTATTTCTCCATATGAGGTTCGTCTCATTCCAAAAGTTTTGCCGCGCAAAGGGAACGTTTCTAACGGGCGCATAAAAGGAAGGTCTCGCATTCTTACCGACACCCCAGAATTTAATGAAATAAAAGAAAGTAAGAAAGACAGTATGGAAAAGAAGCGCAAAAAGGAACAGCAAGAAACAAAAAAGTAAAATGTAAGCTAAATATTGAAGATACGTCGTCAGAGAAAGATCAAATTGATTTTGAGATTAGAAGTGACAGCAGTAATTGTAATAATTCTTTTTCAGATTTATTGATTTGAAATTATTTGAAATTGATTCCATTCAATTTATTCCAGATGATCTTCAGAAAGGTGATTTCATTTTGGTAGACGAAACAGAGTTCCAAATAAAATATTTAAAGAAAGCTCATTCCTTTGCACATGGCTATACATTTACGGTTGAAGATGAAAAGGAACATACAACTAACATCAGCGATATAATACAAAAACTTTCTCAACCAAGTACAGCAGGTTCATCCTATCCACAATCAAACACATTTATCTTTCCAATATCTTTTGATGTATTTTTGTTTTACACTAAGTATAACTCTTCGTGTCCATAGGTACAACAGACCGGTTGTTCCTAGGGATACGTACGTACATACATAAAAAAAGTGATAAAATGGGTAGAAATATATAAGTTTGAAAATTGGCATTTTCGAATTAGCTTTACAAACGTATGATCAACTGTCCAGATTTTATTATTTTTTAATATCTTTATTTGTCTAATTTATAAAAATCAAATTGTAAAAATTGTCCCTAGGTACAACACGTTACCCTGTTCCGTTCAATAGTCATAAGCCTGTTTGAATTAAGGAAAGCCTCTCATAAAACATTTCGCAACAAGTTAATTGTATAGTAGCCAATAAATAATAATTTAACAATAATTTTGTTGAATTTTATAGTTTAGTTAACCTTGACAATTCTTTTGTGGTTGACTGGAATTGAACAAATAGTAAACAAAATTGAACAACAAATATATCTTTCTTTTAACTACGAACTTATTAATATCCTCTAGTAGTGAAAAAAAAAACATCCAAGTCAAAATCGAATCCTACCGAATGAAAAATTATTATTTTATTGAAAAATCAGAAAAATAAAGAATTGCACTAAAGATTGTAGGAATAATTTAGTCTACGAGAAAAACAATCTGAAAAAATCAGAAGGCAATAAATCTCAAAGTTTACAATATAAGTCTCTTACAATGTGATAAATGTTTTAATAGACATTCCTCTTTCTTTCCGAAAAGCAAACAAAAGAAAACAAGGACACTTCGACCGATAATCTTGATTTTGGCAACCTTCCAACCAAACCGTTTTGTTAACATGGCTGGCTATGTAACAGTTGAGTCAAGGATGGTATAAAAACGCACAGAAAACCTTGAATATTTTTTTCTATACGACGGTAAACTACTCTCCGAGATGGAATAGTTTTATAACAATAAAATGACGTAATAAAATATCTGCTTCCACATTATTTAGCACGTAATAGATATATGCGATATTAATAAATAAAATACGATTATTATTTTACCAGTCATGCCTTGAATTTACTTATAAAATTTAACAGATAGGAACATTTTGGTAAAATAGTATTCTTTTAACCTTTGGACTTCAAATTAGCTATTCAATTAGGATTGTAGAATCACTTATACGTCAAATTAAATATATTTTTCACTAAAAAAAAAAAAACTGGGAGAAAAGGTATAAAGTAACTTTTTAAATATTAGACACCAAAGTACAGAAAGTAGTACTTTCTATTAGAGACGCCTAATCGTCTCAATTTTATAATTCAAACTATGTACAAAGTTTAAACATAATAATAAGTTTTGTAACAGCGCTAAATTATTGTGTAGCTAATCAAGTGGATGCAAGCCGCACAAGACAGATGGAAAGAGCTGAGGGAGACCTATGTCCAGCAGTGGACGGATACAGGTTGATGATGATGAATTCAGTGTTCAAAATGTCCTCAGTTATTAATTTGACACTATGTACTTTGTACATTGCCTCCCATAGTTTTAACTTTGGTACAAAGTCATACGCCATTCTCAGGTCCACAAATGCCAAAATTACATCTCTATTTTTTGCTTTTTTCTTTTCGTGTAGTTGTTCGAGTGTGTATATGTGGTCTATGCATGATCTTCCTGTCGTGAAGCCTGCCTGATCTCCCCGATTTTGCCTTTTGTAGCTTGCTGTATCTTTTCTCGCAGTATCTTACTATTGATGATATTACGCTTATTCCTCTATAGTTTTCGCATCGTTTTCTATCTCCTTTCTTAAATATATATGCCATATGCCTCCGTCCATTCCTTTGGGAGTCGTTCTTCATTTATGGCTTTCTGAAATATCCATTTTATCATCCGGTGTAATTTTTTTAAGCCGTACTTTAAAAGTCCAGGTGAGATTCCTCCAGGTAACGGTGTTCTCTTATTTTTGATTGCTTTTATGGCCGTTCTCATTTCCATCTGCTCTATTTCTTGTTGTGGGGATCTGCTTCGTCTTCGCCTGTTTTCTTTTCCAATGAATTGTGGTCTTTGTCCTTTTAACAGTTCCTTGTAGTAGTCCTTTCATTATTTGTCCTGTATATTTCACAATTTAATTTTTTCTTTTGAGTTTTGCTTTAATCCTCTCAGTACTGTCCTTGACTTCGAAGTTCTTGTACCTCCTATGTATGTTTTAACATTTAAGCAGGTTCCTTCCTATTCTTCATTCTTTTGATGCGTTATTTTGTTTTTTCACTACTCTATATTTTGTTTTACAGCTTTTTTCTTCAGTTTATTTGTTATATGCTCTTTCTTTCCACGGGCTTCGAATGTTGCTTATTTTCTCCTCGCCTTCATATGCTCGTATATTTCTTCGATGTTGCCGTATCTGCATTCTATTAATTTTTGGTCTAGACGTTGTTTGTATAATTCTCTTATTGATTGTTCTTAGAGTACTTCTATATTGTATTGTTTTTCTCTTATAGTGTTCAATGGTTCTTCTGTAGAAGGGGTCTTGTTATGTTTCCAATTAATGCTCATTTTTGCTGTCAGTACTTTATGGTCAGTTCCACATTCTGCTCCTCTTCTGACATTCATATCTTTTATCTTTATTGTGGTATCTTGTTTGACTCTTACGTACTCTATTATCGATTTCAGCTTGCGTGTTTCTGGCGTCCATGTATATTTATGCATATTTTTATGTCTGAAGAATCCGTTGATGATTTTTAGGTTGCTTAGTTCGCATAATTCAATCAGGGTTTTCCGTAATCGTTTTGTTCATCCTCTCCAAATCTCCCCACTACTTTATCGCTTTCTTTCCTTCCGGTTTCTGCCGTTAAGGACTCCCTGTTATAATTATCTTTTCATGAAGAATGTATCTCTTCGTGTATTTTCTTCATAAAAAAAATTTTATCACTATTAGCATACTTTGCATTTGTTTACCAAAATTATTATTGCCAATTCCCTAAGCTGTTTATTTGAATATACTCATTGCACTTTAGAGTTCCATAGGCAATGGTATAATTTGTATAGTGAGAAAGTTTTCCCAAAATTCGCGATCTGCCATATTGAAAATCAAAATTGTATACACTTTAAGTAGCGCAATGCCAAAAATCAACATATTCGTTGAGACTTTGAGACAAGTCTCAGTTGCATGCGCGCGGTATCAAAGTTTCATGACAGTGACACAAACGGCGACACATTCTGATACTGATGCAGCGATACCGAGACAGCCAAGTACAATATGAGTTTTGTATCGACATACTGAAACTTGCGACAGGTACCCATACCGATCTCAACGTGAATAGTACCCATTATGGAAACATTATCAACGCCCTCGTATTTATTAATTTTTTTAGTTCTGCTACTCAAAGATATTGCCTCATTTGTTTCACCTTAATTTTTACGTCTTAATTAAAAACTACATATAAACTTTACGACTTTTTACGAAAATTAACCATGGACATTGAATACAATCAGATATCAGTATTCTGTTATGAAGTTTAATTGCTTTGTTAGAAATAGACTGACAGACTGTTTATAGCTAACCGCTCCTGTGTGTTCCGGTGTTTAAACCACGAATTTATTTAATTATATAATGATTTTATCAAATATTCATTGTGGTTTGACGATTCTTTTCGCGATATCGTATATTTTTGTTCTAAAATAAAAATTGATGTCTCGTCGATCTATTATTTTAAATTAATTAATATATACCTAGCGCGCAGTTCAGTAAAATTAACAACAGCCATATTCAATAATCACATCCGAAAATTTCATTTTTTTTACATGTAAAGTGCCACGTAATCTTTAGTCTTCAAAATGCCATTGAATCTCTAAATTAGTTACCAAAAGTAGAACAAAAATTTTTGTTTTTTTATTGTATTTTATTGCTAAAATTATATCTAAATACTTATTTATCAAGTTGAATTCAGCTAATTCTGCAAGTCTTTTTTTAACCACTTGGTTGTGGGCAGTCCTTCTATAAGTCTGGAGTGATAACTTGCATTATCCATTACTATTACACAGTTCTTAGGAAGAAGATCTATCATTTGTTCGAACCATTCTTGAAAGACATCAGCGTTCATGTCTTCATGGTAGTCACCGGTACGAGTTGATTCAAAAGTCAATAAACCACCTTCAACAAAACCGTCTGAACTGCCAATGTGTCCTATTATCAGCCTGCGTCCCTTTCCTGATGGTGGGTAGATAGTAGATAAGTAGATAGACTAGTAGATAAGTTATTTACAAAAGCGTGCCTTTGACTTGTAACAGTTTCATCATGATGTAAAATGTTTCATCAAGATAAAATATTTTTCTTTTTTGGTTTCTCATTTCCTTTATGGTTCTTAGAAAATGTCTTCTCCATATGACAATATCGCTTCTTTCTAATAAAATAGACTTTCTGGGATTCTTTTTCCAGCGGAAGCCTATTTCTTTTAAAAGTTTCCATAACGTACTTCGACTCATTTCTGGGTAATCCTTATCATCTCGAACTGAGACAAGAACTTTATCCAATGTTGGAAATTCTTGTCTAAAGAAGAATTCATGCACTCTCCGTCGAAGTCCTTCTTTAAAATGATATTCTATTTGAAATTTTGGTTTCCCTGGAGCATTACGTGGCATTTGAAAACTACCACATTTCTCTTCTTTAATAACTCTGTAAATCGTAGATTTCCCAACACCAAGTGTACTGCTAACTAACTCAACGGTCTCATCAACACTTTCACATAAACGTTTGTCTGTAAATGATTTAAAACAATTAAATATTAATGTTTTTTCATCAACTGTTAAAGGACCAATTTTTCGGCATTTACACGGCACTTCCAAATTTTCCAAACACTAGTATACACAATAAACTGCACCTTGCAACTGAAGTACCTACTTATGAACTGTTAAGAATTTTGAATACGCCATTGAATTTTCCATACAAAATGGAAAAACCCACTATCACATTTTCTGTGGAATAAGTTTAGAAGGTAACTATCTAGTCAATTACTGTCGTAGTTTCCTGGAATTAAAGAATTAAATGTTTGATTGTTGAAACCCTTACTTCGTGGAATGCACTCATTTCATATAAAATAAAACGTTTTATTTTATCTAAAGAATTAAACTTTATTTTGCAAATAGGTAGGTACTTATTAAACTTTTATTGGTTATATATAACCAATAAAATAAACATCTTACATTTCTTGCAAATTCATTAGTACCTGTTAACCTCCATCACTCCGACACTGGCAACCTTATTTAGGGATTAGTAACCCTCACAACTATTGTATTCTATTCTGCTCCAACCTTTATACCTGGTGGTCGTACTCAATTTAAAATTGTTTTCCTATATACTTCTGTAAACTTGTTGACAAATATCTGTTTTTCATTGAGTCACCCGTATCAACAGTTTAGGGATTTGCATACATAATTTATTGTTTTATTACTCTCTCATACATAAAAATACACTATAGACGTGTACATTCAGCCGCGGGGTCGCCAAACATATCAATTGTTTTTTTTATTACATCTTAATAAAAATTCTTGCCAACGTTATCGTTTCATTCTTGATGTAAATGTACCATGTTGCCAAAAAATAAAGTTATTATTCCGAAATTATTCCTTCTGGGTGTAACACTTCGAATGTCACTGAGTATATTTAAATATTTAATTTAATACGGAGTGTACAAGTGTACATTTGCCGAAATATGGAAGGAATATTTCCATGCAATTTTATTTGATAATCTCGTACTTAAACTTCTAAGCCTTTTTCTATTTTAAATCCATGAGTTCACCAAAGAGTAACTTTTGTTGTTGATTATAAAAAATCTGAATTTACAAACATGTTAACAATTTAATTACATTAAAAATTATGCTTATCTCATTTATTGTGAATTATTTTTAAAATTTTAATTAAGTAGCGGCAATCGCTTGCATGATACGAATAATCTCTGTCAGTAAACATGTAAATAATATTTTATATATTAACTTCCTAAGTAATCAAACATATTGCAATTGTTAATTAAATAGTTCTCGTATTACTGATAACTAACAACGATTGTAAAATTTTAGCAAATGCACGGAATGGATATTGTCATGGATGAATATAATGTCAATTATTCCGTTGACGTTAGGGCACATTCTATCAAATTTTCAATGTTATTTTTTTATTTAATTTAATTTTATTTAATATTTGAAATTTTTATATTGACAGAACAATGACAGAATGTCATTAAAAATATAGACATGCTTACATACTATTATATATTTAAATACTATACATACTTTAACGATAATGACGTTGGGGTATTCGGTAGCCAATTCGTCCAATTTGGGGCTAATCATTTTACAAGGACCGCACCAGGCAGCCGAGAAATCGAGAACTACCAAGTTGCCTCCAGCTTCGGTGAATTTAGCTTCCAAGTCATCCTAGAAACAGAAAAGAGAAAATTAACAATAATAAAAGAAAATATAGCACAATATTGAACAATTTTTTACTTTTTTAGCTATTTTAAATTCTAAAATAATAAATATATGTATACTTATTAATTAATAAATTTATTAAACTAATTTATTAAAATTTTAGCTTGTTAACTTAAAAATAAAATTCTTTTTAAATTAAATACAGTTTTTTCTTCGATTTCCAAATTAAAATTACCGTTTCTTAAATTCTGAAATTCAGTTAAACCTGTAGCGTTTTATATTTAATATCTATATAATAGTATAAATTCTGTTTAAAGTTTTGTATTCAGTTGTTTCAAAATATAGATGTTTTTGTCTCTGTTACATTGACAGGTAGAAAATTATTCCGGTTAAAACTAGGGACGTTAAAATAATCAATAAAATGCGTGTTGTTTATTCTCTGTATGTATTGTGAGGTAAAAAATTTCCAGTTACCCAATTTAAAAGCAAATATTTCAAGATGTTTTTTTATCGTTTCGTTGTTAGAACGAGGTCAGGAAAGGTATAATTGTTTGTTTAGGTTTGTAGGCGCAACTTTTTCTGAGACGTGAAAAGAATTTGAATTGGGTTTAGTTGCAGAGTGAAGCAAGAGATTTGAGACGAGAAAGATGTTTGGGCGACTTTGAATCAACAGTCGATTCATCTTTTTTTGTGTGTAATGTCTTAAGTCCGGTTAAGGTGATATGATAATACTGTTTGCATAATGCAGTTAAGAAAAGAGTAATCATCGAAAGATTTATGTAGTATACCGGAAACTGAAGGAATTTTGAAAAGCAACATATAGGTTGTCCCACCGGCTTCGTTGTGTTTGTCGTCAGTTTACTTCACCACCAAACCTGATTTAGGTTTTTTTATCGTTCGTTCCTGAGTATGGAAATGGTTTCTTTTTGTTCCAGTTGAGAGTTTTGTCCTTGCAGCTCCAATCCCAGAGATAGTAGTAAGTTTTTTTTAAAGTGGCGAAGTATATGAAAATAAGGTAAAAAATAAGGTTAATATATTAATTTTTCCAAGTAATATAGACATTTTTAATAATTGCTTTCATTAAAATAAAGGAATTTGTAATAGTTAAAGTTTTATATTATGTTAGAGGCGTGGCCAAGAAAATGTCATAATTTACTCTGTCTTACAATGTTATGTTGACATATGATATTTTGGCTCTCATCTGTTGTTGTAAACAATTTTAATTTGATAAAGAAAAGATATTTTATATATAAGGTTAAGTTTTACGATATTTTCATAACAAGGATATCCTTAATTTTTAATAATCTAATTTGGCCATATTAATAGATAACCTAGGAACCATTTCGGAAATTTTTGTAAACAGATAAACATGTAAGTTTTTGTTAATTTTGTATTGTTATATAGTGTGCTTGTTGTGCAGTCTGTATTTTTGATAACTGTTTGAGACAAAAATAAAAATTTGATTTGTTCTCTGATCCATATTTTTATTTTTATTTAGAAAAGTCTCCTAACCCTTGTATGTATTCTTGATTTTAGGGAAGAATAAATTTTCTTTTCTTCCAGCAGGAAGTTTTCTTCAAAGCGGCGTCCTTCAAAGCGTTTCTTCAAATATAAATAGCTAGAGGTAACCTTGTCTGCCATATCTTGTTTCGTTTTTGTTCCAGGAGATTTATGTAAGGATCCCTTTGTTTTCATTTTGTAGATACCCCAATCCAACCCATTTAGTTCAACTTATCCACGACCCAGCTCTCCAACAACCCCCTGAGTGTCGTACGCATCAGTTACGATTATTTTGTTTGCCCAATCTTCTATCCCCATGTTCTTACCCTGAGGTAAGCAAAATAGTTCGTTACAAACCCATAACCCAACCAGATTGTAAAATTAAAATTACCATTACTTAAACTAATTTAGAAAACTTTAAATTCAGCAGACGCAAGGAGTGAACACAAACCAGTACTGGCAAAATTTTCTCATTACTTTTCCATTTCTCATTATTTTTTCTCCACCGGCGAATTCTATTCGTTAAATCCCATCATTTGAGTTACCGTACGTCACGATTGAACCAATAGGAGCGGGGATATGTAACTAAGGCCCTTTTGGCATGATGCTATATTTGATTTTTCTGTGTCATTGTATTCTATTCGTTACATCCTTCAAAACAAACGACGAATTGGAAAAAGATGAATTGAAAAAGAAGACAAGTTTACGCCATGATGCCATTGTATATGGTTTCGGTCATGACTAAAGTTTCTAAAGCATGGTAAGTTACGCGTTGGCTGGTAACGCAGATCCAATGCTTACCGACATTGGCGCCATATCTGTCTGGCCCAACTGACCCATACTCTACTTCCCATCATTGCTTCATTAATTTCCTCGTAGGATTGCTCTACTTCCTCATCTTCGTGATCTTATGTCAGGGAATAGATCTTCATAATTTTACACGTATAACGTTGGTTAACCACAGTAATGACCGTTATATAAAACAAACTTGTGAATTCTACACCTATGATTCAGAAATTATATATTTATCAATCCAGTTACATATTTTTAAACATTTATTCTTAAAATAGATTATTAACATTACGTAATTTTCCTTTTTATATCGTCTAACCACATTCACCTCATATTAGTATCCTTAAACTTATTTTACGAATTTACATAAAGGAGAATTTATGGTTTGGAATTTTAGAATTGTGGTAAAGATTATCTACTTAACGATTTATACGAATTTATAAGAAGGGAATACCAACATTTTTTTGACATATATACCAACAATTGTGTAATTCCAAACTGAACTAAACGGCAATTACCATTTATCACGTATTTTCCAATAATTTATTTATATCTTTAATCAATCATTCTCTTTGCCTTTATCCCTATGCGGAGACAACTTCCCTAATTACATTTCTATCTTGGGCCATACCAATATCAATACTCTGTACCGACATATCCTGTCTAAGCATCTCCCACAGGTCTTCCTTTCCTACTCCTCCCAGCAACCTGCACACCAGCAATTCTTCGTATTTGGTGATTAAAGACTCGACGTTCGATGCCCGAATCATTTTAACCTATGTTCTTTCATTATGGCGTCAATTTATGCCACCTCTAGACTTCCCTAACATCTTCTTTTAACAACCCTAGAGTGTCTACTTCTCGAAGTAAGTCGCCCCTTGGCATTTCCATTTTAATTTGCCCTTGCTACCTAATGTCATTGATTTCTTTTTCCGCCTTTTCCCCCACAACTTATTTTCTCCAGTGTGCGAGGCTTTTGGTCAATCTGGTATCATCTTGTCTGGCAACATGAAACACTACTTCAATGAAAGAGGGCGTTATATTACGTCCTCTACTTTTTTCTTCTGCGTATTTTTTCATTGCTGACGCGATATTTTAAAGCTATTCCCAGCAGAAGTCGTTCCACTACACGCTGTTACTCTCATTTTGTTGGCGGCTTTTGTGGTTAACGTAATTATCTCTAGACCATATGTCATCACTGGAAGGATGCAAGAATTGAACAATTTTGTTTTGAGATTTTTATCTTGTGTCCATCCTTGAAAGAAAGGCCTTGGGATTTGTGACTAAATCACGAGACATTGACTCCCTTGCATTTCTCTATCAATGTTCGAATGTTCAGAATATGTCCCCTAATATACTCATTCTTAATTTTATGCTTTTTTGTCACTCCACTCATCCATCTAAGCATTTTCAATTACACCACATGCATTCTTCGTTTCTCTTGTTTTTAAATGCTTAATATTCAGTTCCGTACATTATAGAAAATAAAAAGAAAGAGTGGTTTACTGATAAAATCCTAAATATGATGGAGAATAGAAGAAGAGCTAAAAAGAGAGACATGTGGGAATATAAACGAATTGACAAAGAAATAAGAAAAACTATTAGAGAAACCAAAAACAAACGGTTGGAATATCAATGCAGAGAAATAGAATCATTGGAAAGTAGACACGACTCGTTTAATCTTCACAAGAAGGTAAAAGAGGCAACAGGAATGTACAATCCCAAGCGATCAGGACATATGACTGATGATCATGGTTACCCGGTAATAGACATTG
Source organism: Diabrotica balteata (assembly GCA_918026665.1). Classification (NCBI taxonomy): domain Eukaryota; kingdom Metazoa; phylum Arthropoda; class Insecta; order Coleoptera; family Chrysomelidae; genus Diabrotica; species Diabrotica balteata. Next base: position 152,977,055 of record OU898278.1, on the reverse strand, counting down.
AACAAACAAAGAATATATGGTAGAGATACGTTGAGAAGACATTCGATGACGCCAGAGATAACAACCAGATAATTATGAAATACGACACAGGACCATCAATCACTCAAGGCGAAGTCAAAACCGAAATTAAAGCAACCAAAGCAGGTAAAGCACCAGGGCAGACAACTTTCATTCGGAATTTCTAAAAATCATGGGAGACGAAGGAGTAAAATGGCTTACGAGAACGTTCAATAAAATCTATGACTCGGAAAAAATCCCAGAGAGCTGGTTAAAATCTACATTTATTGCTGTACCTAAAAAACCTAATGCAAAAATCGTGAAGAGCATCGTATTATCAGTCTAATGAGCCACATTCTTAAGACCTTCTTAAAGATAATACACAGAAGAATTTATGAAATGCGAGTTACAGATCTGACGAACGCAGTTTGGATTCAGGGATGCGTTAGGTACAAGAGAAACCTTGTTCGCGATTCAGGTATTATTTCAAAGGTGCAGAGACGTCAACTGCGATATTTATGTATGCTTTATCGACTACCAGAAAGCTTTAGATAGAATCAAGCACGATAAGCTCATGGATATACTAAAGGCAACTGATCTGGATAACAAAGTCCTTCTAGTAATCAAGAACATATACAATCAGCAACCATTCGGGTGAAAGACCAACTAACAGAGGAAGTTGCAATAAAGAGAGGAGTACGACAGGGTTGCATACTCTCTCCCCTATTATTTAACGTCTATGCGGAACACGTCATGAACCAGGCCTTAGAGCATATCGAAGAGGGTACTCTCATAAATGGTGAGCGCCTGAATAACATCAGATATACAGACTACACCATCATCTTTGCAGATAGTTTATGTTTACAGACACTAGTAACGCAATTGTGGAGAATCAGTCAAGAATACGGACTTGATTTTAACATCAAGAAAACAAAGTACATGGTCATCAGTAAGAAGCATATTCCACCTAGTCAATTACTGGTAGATCAGCAACAAATACTTCAAGAGCCCCGTTACTATTCTTTAGGAACCACCATAAACGACCAATGGGACCACTCAGTTGAGATAAAATAAAGAATTGAAAAAGCCAGGTCAGCATTTGTCAGAATGAGCAAGATAAGAGCCACGACCTACCCTTAAAAACGAAAATCCGTTTATTGAAATGCTAGAAGAAGAAGAATATCTTGGCTTCAGAACTTACGAAAATGGTTTTCCTTGACCACTTCAGAACTATTTCGAGCTGCGGTCAATAAAGTTAGAATTGCCATGCTAGTTGCCAACATCCGTAACGGATAGACACCACAAGAAGAAGTCATACAGAGCTAGCTTTGGATTTGTACACATTTATAAATACCACTAAAAAAACAATAAAACCCTCTACGATAATAATTATTAGTTCTACTTTAAACATTTCTTAGAAATTACAAATGCATATGTTAATACATCGAGGTGTTATTAGTTTTGCGTTGCGTTTTTGCAACTATTGCCATGACACAATTTTGAGGACTTCCTTAAAAGGAAGACCTAAATGTATCTGGTGCTGCAGCAAATTTTAATATTTAACACATTACTATTCCTAGAACTGTCTCATTAAACAAAGCGGTCAAATTTAGGTAATCGTGTCCTCCTCCGTATGAGTCACGGTTAAATTATTCAATTAATCGTAGAAAAGTATGTCACGAACGTTGAAATATATTTCCCGATCGACCGTAATATACTATTTACGTGATTATATTTTATTTATTCACATTAGAAAAATTGATGTGAAATGCTAAGAGGTTATAATCAGGAGGTTAGTGCCGGGAAAATCGTTATAATGAACATAGAAGTGGAAATGTCCTATTCACGCATAATAAAGTGGATCTTTACGGGATAGTAGGACGTGAAATGTTTCAATAAAAGAAAGATAACCTAAGATTTCAAATTAATATACTCTAAATTAATATATTTTTAAATAATGCTTGGAGATACTACACAGATGTACGTGAGCACAAGAGAAAAAAAAGGGGACATGAGTTTGATGCACAAAAACATATTAAATAAGGTTCTGAAACTGTTTTCTTGTGGTATATTTCGCACTAAATATTTCCTAATTCGTATGTCAGCCAGAATGCACAAAAAATATTTATTTTTCCGAGAGCAACTAAGTGCTAATTAAGCACTCAATTGTACTTTCTTTTAAGACCGAGCCTGAGATATCTGACGATGTTCAACAATGTTCTATTTCTATAATATTTTTTCCTGCTATGTTTTTGCTAAATGGTGCATGCAATATTTGAGGAGCCTAGAAGCCAAGGCGTACAAGTGCAATTTTAAACAATGGAGTTAAGTGCACTAAGTAGTTGCTATGGAGTCAAATATTGTTGTGGCAAAGAGATACGAGCGTAACATTGTACAGTGCTGCAATGTAGCGGATGGAATAAGTACTACCTCAAATATCAGCTGTTTTCCTGAGAAGCCAAGCGGCGCTTGTACCCCTTGGCCTCCAACTGACTGTTATCACTGTCATCAGAGTTGTTTGTTGTTGAATGTTGTACAAGCTTGTCGACATTGGTGCTGTCCTATCTTTTAATTCAAACTTTACCCATATTATTCTACGATAACTAGCAACTTTAAGAGTAAAGTAACCAAAGTTTTGCTACCTCAATCGAAATGGACATCGCAAGTATTGTAGATGAAGAAGAACAGGAGTCTCAACATAACCTCTTTAGCGGTAAGTGAAAATGTTGTAAAGCCCATAGTTTGTGTTTATAAAGGCTATGAATCAGATTATTATCAGATAAAACCAGCGAATATCTTATTTTTTCAGACGAGTCAGATGCAGATTCTACATACCAGCCTCAATCTAGTGACATTGACGGTGAATCCGAAGTAGAACCTGAACAACCTAAACCAGGACAATGGAAAGAACATAACAAACATTCCGGTAAGAAGAGGCTGAGGTCAGTCAATTGGGCACGGGTACGTGCAAAGCAGACAAGAAAAAAAAGGCACCTTTATACTGATCGAAAGGAACAGTGCATCGAGCAAAGCTTATATAAGAGTTAAACCATAACTGTAGATACGGTTGTAATACAAATATCCCTAATAACAAATGCCAATCTATTTTTCACAGTTATTAGGGACTTAGAAGCTGGGACCTTCAAACTTCTTTTTTTATGTTCTTGCATTAGCCTTCAAGATCCTGTAAGAAAAAGACCTGATCTGACAATGTTCCTGTCGAAGTTAACCAGAATGCTATTGTTCCTTCAGATGCCGAAGAGCCAGGAAACATTTTTGATAGCGAGTCAGAAACGTCAATATCTGGTTCTTTTTTTGGAAGCCAAGGAATACAAGTGATTACTCTTATCATCTTACCAAGGATTGTAAAATAACGGAAAAAAGACAAGATCTAAAACTTATTCTACAGCTTATGTAACACTCCTAAGTTATTTTAAAAAGTGTTTCATGTGTATAAAACAATTACATATAATTTTAAAAGAGAGTTAAACTTAAATCTTCTTTTTCTCATTATCAATATTTAGTCACTTTTACCCCTTGACTTCGTGGTTTGATCAAAAGTGTTTTCTCTGAATAATAAGTCAATTTTTCCTTATCATCTAAAGTTTAATTATTTACTTTTGAATTTTAGAACTATTTGATACCTTTGAGTTGAATTAACTCAATTCCTAGGACACTGCCATAAAAATACTATTCCCATATGAAGAAAATTTATCCAATTCATTAATTTGATAATAAATTTTAAGAAACGAATCCAGTTACCCTCGTAAATATACCCATTAGAACCGATACAAGCCAGTTTCAATTAGAACAAACCACCTAAAAATCAAAATATTTATCAAAGACATGCAATCCCACATAAAGTGGCACTAATTACTTTCTAGTGTTAATAATAAACATGAGTAATGACATCTAACCACGAACATACCACAAATGGTAGTGTTGTAATAAATTTTAGTAGTTACGTCAATTAGAACTGGAAAAAAACAATTGTCAAACATATGTTTAAAGGGACCAGTTATGAATTATTTACGATGTTTCAGTGATAAAAAGAATTAACCAGTTTTTCCATATTTGTTGGTGATAAATAAAGCTTTATTTATTATAGTTTATTTTTATGAACGAGAGAGTAATTAGCATAATTTTAACTGGTACCTTCGACCACTCCATGGGCGTGCTCAAGATTAATTGTAAAATTACTTTGAATAATTGTAAAAAATAAATGAATTATTTCAGTGTTATGTGTATGTAAACAAAAGTGACCTCTTTTATCACACATTATATTAGAACTGACTGGCCTACATTAAAAAGGGTTTTAAAAAATTCACATTTTTTTTTAATTTTTAAAAATTACACAAGAGAAAAAGAGTTTTTAAAACCGTCTAAGGTAGGTTAAATAGATGAATAAAAATATTAATATAAAACTTACAGCTACTTGTTACAAATCCAAATCAGATTCAGAAGATGAACTTTCAGAACCAAGAACTCGATCATTGTATCAGTAATATTGTCCAGCTTCCACATTTTTTCCTCTTCTTTAATAGTGTGATTTACTGCCTTTTCCCAGTTTTCAGGTTTTACATTATTTACGGCCTCCAAAAACAACTGTTTAATATCATGAATTTTAAAAGTGGTATTTTTTCTTGAAACTTCACTCTTTATCTGCTTAATTCTTTCTCTTTCTTTTCTTTAAATCTGTTTAATTCACAATGATATGGTGGGGATCTAAGTACTGTCATTCCACGATTTTTGGCAATTTCATCAATTTCGTTTTTTAAATTTTTCTTTATGAAGGGCACACAACGAATAAAGTTGCTTTCTTCTAGATCCGGGATGGTACGTAATATTTTTTGAACTCAGCCAATTCTGCAAGTCTTTTTTTAACCACTTGGCTGTGGGCAGTCCTTCTATAAGTCTGGAGTGATAACTTGCATTATCCATTACTATTACACAGTTCTTAGGAAGAAGATCTATCATTTGTTCGAACCATTCTTGAAAGACATCAGCGTTCATGTCTTCATGGTAGTCACCGGTACGAGTTGATTCAAAAGTTAATAAACCACCTTCAACAAAACCGTCTGAACTGCCAATGTGTACTATTATCAGCCTGCGTCCCTTTCCTGATGGTGGGTTTAACCAGTAGATAAGTTATTTACAAAAGCGTGCCTTTGACTTGTAACAGTTTCATCCTGCCAAAATTTATTTGGTGTATGACCCTCGTTGATCCATGTTTCATCAAGATAAAATATTTTTCTTTTTTGGTTTCTCATGTCCTTTATGGTTCTTAGAAAATGTCTTCTCCATATGACATTATCGCTTCTTTCTAATAAAATAGACTTTCTGGGATTCTTTTTCCAGCGGAAGCCTATTTCTTTTAAAAGTTTCCATAACGTACTTCGACTCATTTCTGGGTAATACTTATCATCTCGAACTGAGACAAGAACTTTATCCAATGTTGGAAATTCTTGTCTAAAGAAGAAAAGAAGAATTCATGCACTTTCCGTCGAAGTCCTTCTTTAAAATGATATTCTATTTGAAATTTTGGTTTCCCTGGAGCATTACGTGGCATTTGAAAACTACCACATTTCTCTTCTTTAATAACTCTGTAAATCGTAGATTTCCCTACACCAAGTGTACTGCTAACTAACTCAACGGTCTCATCAACACTTTCACATAAACGTTTGTCTGTAAATGATTTAAAACAATTAAATATTAATGTTTTTTCATTAACTGTTAAAGGACCAATTTTTCGGCGTTTACACGGCACTTCCAAATTTTCCATAACACTAGTATACACAATAAACTGCACCTTGCAACTGAAGTACCTACTTTTAGTGAACTGTTAAGAATTTTGAATACGCCACTTGGACCTTCCTACAAAATGGAAAAACGCACTATCACATTTTCTGTGGAATAAGTTTAGAAGGTAATTATCTAGTCAATTACTGTCGTAGATTCCTGGAATTAAAGAATTAAATGTTTGATTGTTGAAACCCTTACTTCGTGGAATGCACTCATTTCAGATAAAATAAAACGTTTTATTTTATCTAAAGAATTAAACTTTATTTTGCAAATAGGTAGGTACTTATTAAACTTTTATTGGTTATATATAACCAATAAAATAAACATCTTACATTTCTTGCAAATTCATTAGAACCTGTTAACCTCCATCACTCCGACACTGGCAACCTTATTTAGGGATTAGTAACCCTCACAACTATTGTATTCTGTTCTGCTCCAACCTTTATACCTGGTGGTCATACTCAATTTAAAATTGTTTTCCTATATACTTCTGTAAACTTGTTGACAAATATCTGTTTTTCATTGAGTCACCCGTAGTAACAGTTTAGGGATTTGCATACATAATTTATTGTTTTATTACTCTCTCATACATAAAAATACACTATAGTTTCGGCAGCTTGGTCATTGCAGTTTCTTCACTTGTTTCTGTACTGATATGTACATAAATTACGGATCTTTCCAAAATAATTAATTATCCAATAAAAGTAATAGTTTATTTTACTGTCGAATTTAAAATTTAGACAAGACTTGAAAAAACAAATAAGTTAAAAAATCTAAAAATATTAGACAAAAGCCGCCACAGACATTGTAGCTATTTTGATGGCGAAATGTAATTATAAGAAAGCTGATCCACCGTAGAGATAAGTTCAAAACCGATAATGATCATATTTCCGCATTTTCTAGTACGATTGTACATTATCATTGTTTATATTTATTTGCACAGCTTTTAAAATAACGTTTAGCGGAATTAATACAATAAAAAGCGGCAATGAAGCCATAATTAACACAATTCTATTTGAATAACAACTAACAAAAACTAGCCCTTAGCAGAAATTAACACTTAGCCAGTACGCCACTGAATGAATTCCGATCTTCCAATCGTTTTGGCGATGTGATAAGTCCGGTAACTTGAGGGGAAATTACATCCTTTGCGCAACGGTCTGCAACCTGATCTTAATTAACTTTTCCACCCTTTTATTCTATCAATCTTTACCATTTTGCTTCTAAGTTTCTTCTTCTTTAGCTGCTATCTGCTTAATACAGGATGGTATTAGAAAACTCATTTTTCATTAAATATGAACACCGTATGCTATAGCTCCACCAGCTATAGAACCAGACCACAGAACAATTCTAAACGTCGGCTCAGAAACCCTCCCTAAAATAACCTCTTCGGAAATTAGACATGCCTTACAGCAAATGAAAAACAAAAAAGCTCCCGGCGAGGATCGTATAACGTCTGAAATGTTAAAAATGGGCGGCAACATCGTTGTAGAAGTTGTGGAAGTCTTACTGAATAAGTGTCTAACAGAAAAAAGAATACCCAGCCTATGGGAAAACGCCGAAATAATACTTTTACACAAGAAAGGAGACACTACTAATATTGAAAACTACAGACCTATTAGTTTGTTGTCACACTTATACAAATTGTTAACAAGAATAATAACCAACCGCATAACACAAAAACTTGATTTATATCAACCGGTTGAACAGGCGGGATTTAGAAAAGGGTTTGGCGCTAATGATCACTTACAAACCATCAGAACACTAGTAGAAAAAACCACAGAATATAATGTACCTTTACATATGGCATTTATCGACTTTCACAAGGCTTTCGATAGTATTGAGACTTGGTCCTTTTTGTCAGCCTGAAGGATGCTCGAATAGACTCACGGTACACTACACTCATTAAAAACATTTATGAACAGGCCACATTCCACATCAAAATCAATGAAGACGAAAAAACTGAAAAAATGCGCCTTGATAAAGGTATTAGACAAGGTGATACTATTTCACCAAAGCTTTTTACCTTAGCATTGGAAAATGTATTCAAACAGCTTGACTGGGAGGAAAAAGGTGTAAACATTGATGGTGTACGTTTGAGTCATTTGAGGTTTGCGGATGACATAGTATTATTTAGTACAGATATCAAGGAACTGGAGCAAATGTTGAAGGAATTAAACCAGCAGTCAAATAAAATAGGTCTCAAAATGAACCTTCAGAAAACAAAAATAATGAGTAATTTACAAACTAATCTTGTTATTGACAACGTCAGTCTTGAAAATGTAGACCACTATATATATCTTGGACATACCATTAAAATCGGCAAAGAAAATCAAATAGCCGAAATAAAAAGACGCATACAACTGTCTTGGGGAGCTTTCGGCAAATTAAGCTTTATTTTGAAGAATAAAGATATACCAATGTGTCTAAAACGTAAAGTTTATGACAAATGTATCTTGCCTGTAACTACATATGGACTGGAGACCATGGCCTTCACAAAGAAAACCTTAGAGCAGCTCAGTACAACCCAAAGAGCAATGGAGAGGGCCATGCTAGGGATTAGTTTGAGAGACAGGATTCGAAATAACGTCATTCGTGAAAGAACAAAAATTACTGATGTCTCAGAACGTATTGCAAGGCTCAAGTGGCAATGGGTCGGACACGTTGCCCGAGATAATCCCGAAAAATGGACACAAAGATTAACAAACTGGAGACCAAGAGAGAACAGGCGAGGAGTAGGCAGACCGCAGAAGAGGTGGACAGACGATATCAAACAAGTCGCGGGCAAGCAGTGGATGAGAATTGCCAAAGTAGAAATCGATGGAAGCAAATGGAAGAGGCCTATGTCCAGCAGTGGACGAACACAGGCTGAAGAAGAAGAAGAAGAAGATGCTATAGCTGCAAGTATGATTCCAAAATGACTTTAAGGTTAGTCAACATTAGGGAACATATAACTCTCTGTTGTGTGGTTCTGAGTAATAAAAATGCATTCCCTTTTCATTTTCTTGGATTGGATTTCCAATTCGAGTTTCAGCGTTCTCCTCAAGGCGTTTCGAGGTTTCACCTCTCGTCAGGAAGACTTGTGAGAACTCGAGTTGAACTGAAATCCTGTTTCTCTTGGGTGATCAAGCTTACTGGAAGATTTTGAACTATGTTAGGAATAACCTTTTGTTCCGACAATACATCTACAGTGTACATGGCACATGAATAGACAAATGAAAGTAGACGATTGCGTTTCTTTTAAATTAGAGTTGCATCATTCACCTACACATGTTTCATTTGAAACATTTTCTTTTTTAAGAATCATTTTTTCTGCATTATAAAGGTTGTAGCTCTCTCCCTCTGGTAAACCTGTTTTAGAAAATACTACTACTACTTGTCGGTTTATAACGTTTTCCGACTTTCAATCGCCACTTAGTCCGGTAGGTCTTCTTCTATGGCCCTCTCTCTCAGTTCTTTATTTATTCCTTCGCTTCAACTTTTTCTCGGTCTATCTCGTTTTCTCTTTCCTTCTGGTTGCCATTTTAATATTTCTTTTGGTATTCGTTGTTCATTCATTCTTTGTATGTGTCCAAACCAGATAAGTTGTTTTCTTGTTAGGTCATCTGTGATTGTTCGTTGATTGATGAACTTCTTGATGAACCCTTCTCTTTTAGATCTTCCTGCGGCTTTTCTAAAAAAATTAGTTGTTCATTCATTCTTTGTATGTGTCCAAACCAAATAAGTTGTTTTCTTGTAAGGTCATCTGTGATTGTTCGTTGATTGATGAACTTCTTGATGAACCCTTCTCTTTTAGATCTTCCTGCGGCTTTTCTCCAAAAATCCATTTCCGTCGCTTTCAGCGTTACCAGTGTTCTTTCTTTCAGTGGCCATACCTCACAGCTGTATTAAGTGATACTTTTTACTATAGTCTTATATATCCTCTTTTTATATTCTTTGCTGATGCATTGGTCCATAAAATGCTGTTTAACATTGTGATGGCTATTCTTCCTGACGTATTTCTCTCTTATGGCTTTGTCTAATGTTCCAGCTTGTGAAATAGTGATACCTAGATATTTGTAGTCACAGCAGTGCTTTATCGTGGTGTTATCATCGACAAAAATGATCCAGAAAATATATTCTACTTATTCTAGTAACGCCTAGGAATTTTTTATCGGTTGCCACAGTTTGTGATATTTCGTTCCGAGTTTTTCCGTCTGGGGATGCCACGTCCACTTTCTTTCGAGGTTTTTTCTTATATAAAGGTAGTAGGCCTACATGCATGGACCCAAAACAGCAAATTTTTATTATTTATCTAATTACACAATACTTTTAAACATAAGGAACAATTAATTTTAAGCTAACACTTGTAGATAAGTTTTCGTCAATATCGGTCCACGATTAGGAAATTTTTATCAAAATCAATATAAAATTATTCTTGTTTTTCAACACTTCTGTAATGTATGTCACATTGAAAATATTGACTAGATTTTTAAAATCTAGAACAAACTGACCTATTTTTAAAGAACATTTATATAGCGCAAGAAATACTTTTCATCACGCGACGTTGAGTTTTCAGCGTTTTGTATGCGTTTATCGCAGTTGATTACAAGATAAGAGAATATATGATCGTGTTTCTGACATAACAAAAGCATTAAAACATCCATTATTAATTAGATAGTCAATATCATTCATTTTAATTAACTCTTCAATCGTCGGTGGAAATAATATAATAAAGATTTAGAAAGGATATTTACAATAAAAAAATGTGAAAATGTTTTATTTTGTCTCAATGCGGTTAAATTTTATCGAAATAAAATGAATAGATAATTTGTTTTGTGCAATGTCTGTCCACCGAGAATGAGTGTAAATAAAGCATCAAATACAGACAAACTGATGATAAAACTGATTTTTAAATAAATTTTATTTATAGTACAAAAGATTCTAAAAATCAAACTTTTTACAGGTGAATAGTAATGACATTAAACTACTTTTAGTCCTCTGTTCAGCAATATAAAGTTTTTTAAGTTTGGTACAATACTAACTGAGAAAAGTGATTTGTAAGATGTAAAATTTTGATAATGTCTCTATCACAAAACTTTAGGTTGAATGACGATAATAACTTGTAATAGTTGTAATAACTTGTAATACGATAATGTACTTTACATTTAAATTAAATGTTCAAAATGACCACCATTCACTTCTTGACAATAACCGAGGCGATTTTGAAATTCTCGTGCAACATTTTTATGACCTCGGGGGTTATTTTGTTAATTTCTTCCGTTAAATGAACGTAGATTTGCGGTTCATAAACAAAATAGTTTTTTCTGATGAAGCGACGTTTCATTTAAACGGAACGGTTAGCAAATAGAACTGTAGATATTGGAGCAGAGAAAATCCTCACTGGATGTGTGAGACCTACAAGCAATATTATAAAAAGTTAACGTTTGTGCTTGTATCATTAACAATAAAATTATTGGTCCTTTTTTCTTGGGGGCACAGTTGATTGTGAGGTGTATCTAGATTTTTTTATTAACTTCATAGTGCACTCATTACGAAGATTTTTTCCTGATGTTAATCATCCAAATGAGATAAATCGATCTATTTACTACTAACAAAACGAAGCTCCGCCGCATTTTGCACTTTTAGTTAGAAATTATTTAAACGAGGTTTTTCCCAATAGGTGGATTGGAAGACCGAAAGGTGGTAGAAAGATCGAATGGCCGGCTAGATCCCCGATTTGACTCCTCTCGATTACTTCTTACGGGGTTATTTAAAATCTGAAGTATATTTTAATAGACCAAACAGTATTGCTGATATAAAAGTTAGATTAACGGAAGAAATTAACAAAATAACCCCCGATATCGTACAAAATGTTGTACGAGAATTGCAAAACCGCCTCGACCACACGACCCAATTTGTTATTTAAAATTTTCGGGGGGATGCTTATAATTCAAAGGGGGTGCTGGAGGGGAATAATATTTTTATACTATAAATTGTCAATTTAAGAATAAAAATCGACCTGTTTCAGGTTTTTTTTACATAGTACATAATAACGCTAAAAATGAATTTATTCCATACATATGGACCGCATAGTATATACCAGGAAGGAAACTTTAAAACAAAATTAAAAGGAGAGAGTATTGAGACGATATGATTAAGGCATATAGGAACATCGTATTCGATCTAAAACACAATAAAATCTACAACCCACAAATTTGGGACTTGAAAGGGCGCAAAGAAAAGAGAATATGTTTGCACCTTGCAAAATGTGAAAACACGTAATGGCTTAAAAATAACGAAATTCATAGAATCTGGGTGCAATCTTTATTTTCAAATTTTACACTTGTAAACCAAATATTTGTTTAGTTTAAAAAGATAATATACTTTTATCTTAACTTCAATATTTGTTTTTGTTTGCAATTATTAACAAAATACATCACGATGGATTATAATAATAAATCAATTATTAACCAATAAATAAATCAAAGTGTTTCATAAAACAATTATAATTTACAAATACATGTGTATTACGAATGAAAGAAAATACTGATATGGCAATCCTTTAGAATAGTCGATGGTTTGGTTTCGGGATGAAGGGATATCTGGGAATTGTAAGAAGAATCTATCCCCAAACGCGCAGAATCAGTAATTGCAGCGAAAGGGAGACATATTTTCCACTAAATAATGTTAAGTTTACCTTTATAGTTTTGTCAAAATATAATTTTTTCTAAATAAACTGTTTTTTCATTCAAACAGCCTATGATTTCATTAATTCGCACAGTACTGTAGTTCAACATCGTGTGTATTACGAATGAAAGAAAACACTGATATGGCAATCCTGTAGAATAGTCGATGGTTTGGTTTCGGGATGAAAGGATATCTGGGAATTGTAAGAAGAATCTATCCCCAAACGCGCAGAATCAGTAATTGCAGCCAAAGGGAGACATATTTCCCAGTAAATAATGTTAAGTTTACCTTTATAGTTTTGTCAAAATATAATTTTTTCTAAATAAACTGTTTTTTCATTCAAACAGCCTATGATTTCATTAATTATCACAGTACTGTAGTTCAACATGACAGTGAAATTATATGAGTACTTTAAATATAAAAGCGTTAAAATCGGGGAGTTTTTATTTCGAAAATAGATTCATATTGAAATTTTTGTTTATTATCTAGTTATTTTTAAGTGTCGGCGGTAAATGATTAATGGGTTTTTTAAGTCCGCTATCTAATGGATGTGCGTTTGACAATCATGATTTGATATATTTTAAGAGTGTATTGTTGATAATACAAATTTACAACGTTTCGAAAAATAAGAATAATGACCAACAAAAACCGGCGGAATGAGCTTTAAATTTTATTTTTCTGATAAGTTGGAAAAAAATGCACAGACCACTTAGATGTCAGTAATTCCTCGTAATGAGCATGGACTGAATCCATTTGATGACGGAGGGTGGTATACCATTTCCTGGAGGTATTATCAAATGCAGTTTTATTATCTGCGTGAGAGATAATGATGAGATATCTACATGATGAGATAATCAAACTGCTGAGCTGCTAAGAAGAATAACACTGGGATGGGCAGCATATGGAAGACTGCGTGATATTTTTAAAGGTGATATACCTATCAGCTTAAAAAGAAGATCCTTTAATCAATGTGTCCTGCCTGTACTTACATATGGCGCAGAGACACTTACCCTAACAAGGACATCTACACGAAAACTACAGGTGACGCAACGTAGAATGGAAAGATCATTGTTAGGTATAACGTTGCGAGATAGGTTAAGAAACGAAGAAATCCGTAGAAAAAGTGGTGTAGAAGACATTATAACACACACATATCCAAAATTAAATGGAGGTGGGCAGGACACGTCGCTAGAGAGGATTTGTACCAACTGGATTGTAGCAGCGCAAGATACATCTGAATCGAGGTTTTTCGAGGAGGCCTATGTTCAGCAGTGGACGACTATGGACTGATGATGATTATCAAATGCGCCCCTTATGTGAAGAACATAATGTATATTGATACTTTGAGACGAGAAGACATTTTAAAGAACAAGACAACGGAAGGTCTGTATGTTGGATTGGCCTGATTAATAAGCAAATTGTTGCCTTGTGAAGCGATATACTTAAATATTCGCTTCTTATTAGGCTATTGATTATGGTAAAAAAATAGGGCTAAAAGTAACAACAAAATTAAAGAAGTTTTATTGTTTTATATGGCCAATGGACTAAAAAATATAAAAAACGCGGAGTGATTGACCTGACTAAAATTAAACTAAATTTATACTCAATAAACTAGCTTGTGCCAGTGGCTCAAAATTTACTAGAAAAAGATTACATACTGACATGACTATAAGTCTTCTAAAATAGCCTAAGCTTTATTTGTGTTTCATACTATATCATACCTAAATAACAATACACATTTAATTATTTTATGCAGATAAGATGAAGCATGATACAACTTATTAATTTGAAATTTGCGAAGTAGGCGTTGCATTAAATTTATATTGCAGTTATTTTAAATTTTTAAAGTATTTAATCGACAAATAAAAAAATATTTAAGAAAAAGGGTCGAAAAACTACGATTAGTGAAAGAAATTTAATTATTCCTCACCATAGAAATAGATATAGCCAAAGAGACATATACACAACGGTAAATAAATGTTCATCAATAATTCAACACATTATTGAATGTAACCGAAATGAAAATAGAGTTGAAAATAAATCAAGGTTAGCTCCAAATAGGATTTTTAAAGAAAGTGAGGAAATTGTCATAGAAATAGCAAATAATCCTAAAAAAGAGCACCAAAATTGCGAGATGAGTTGGAAAGACAGTGTGGAAAAAGATTTAACCCCGAAATAATTAGAAGGATATAATGAAAGAATAATATACATGGTCAAACTGCTACAAATAAAGCCTTTATTAGCCAAAGAAATAGGGAGTATTGAATTGATGTTCGCCAGGGAGCGTATTAACAAAGATTTAAACTTTTGGAATTCAGTAATATTTGCTGATGAAACCAAAATAAACTTGTTTTGGTCCGATGGAAAAATATCGATGTGTATAGACTGATATGAAACCTGCGGCAAAGAACGGTGGAGGTGGATTGATGATGTGGTGGTGTATGTCGTCTGAAGAGTAGCTACCATGCATTTTATTGAAGATAATTTATATAAATTAGATCAGCGCAGTGATCAGATTTGAATGTTATTGAAAATTTGTGGTTGACATTAAAAAAAAAAAAAATAAAGTAAATAGTGCACCAATATCAAAATAGAAATGAATTGAAGTAAAAATTACTAAAGCTTTGGACACAATTTTCTCAGAGTAGACTAGAAAAAAGTTTATAGAACAAATGCCTACACGACTACAGGCCATAATT
The DNA here is from genome assembly GCA_918026665.1 of Diabrotica balteata. NCBI lineage: Eukaryota > Metazoa > Arthropoda > Insecta > Coleoptera > Chrysomelidae > Diabrotica > Diabrotica balteata. Next base: position 152,961,888 of record OU898278.1, on the reverse strand, counting down.
GATAATGAAGGAGAACCTACGAAATACTAGCAACCATTTTTAAAGGTATTTTTAATTTCATAAAATAATTAAATATTAAAATAAATAATAAAAATAGTTTATGCTATTTTAGAAGACTTAATAGCAGTTTATATTTTTAATTAAATAGCAACTGAATTTCAGATTTCAGTATGTAGATTTTTTTCAAATAAATATTAAGCCATAGATACAAGCTAGTTTTATTAAGCAGCGACTGCATCATTTAAGGTGTCAGCCACTGTATGTAATATGCAAATATAATGTAGACTTGATAACTAGATAATTCTGAATCATATATTTTATAGACCTACTTTGTATGTCATCTCCTAAATAAATATTAAAAGAATCACAACAATAATCTTCAGAAGCTCGTTTTTATGAGTATTAATTCCATTCAAGTACAAGGTAATAAATTGTTTAACATATGAATATCATTCTTTAATTGCAGATACTATGTTGTCTTGCTACGCGAAAACAAAACAAAAATCACGTTTTCGTTTTTTTTTTCGACAGTAAAAAATAAGATAGATTTTTCGTTAAAGAATATATTTTGCAAATCCCTTTCTAGCTTTAAACTGAAACGTCAAAAAGACTTTATTTTATAATTACTTTTATTTATTATAAATTTTTATTACTAACGTCAGGGGCCTGCTGCTTAAACCAGGCTCTGGCGATTGATCTATTGAACTATTCCTTTCTGAAGTTTCTATTGCAACTGCTACAAACATATAATACGAAACGTCAGGATGAAATAATTCCAGGTTACGGCTTACATACCCCGAAAACAAAGTTTTACAATCTTCTAACCCATTTGGCAACGTGGAATAGTATACAACCTTGTCTCTCCTTTGAGAGCTTTCTTCTTCGTCAAGTTCCACTCTTATCGGAGATTGGAAATCATTCTGGCAATTATAATTGTGTTGGTTACCCGCCTGAATAGTTCAATTGAATTGCATCCAAACCATTCACGGAGATTGCGTAGCCACGAGATTTTACGTCTTCCTACGCTTCTTCTGCCTTTGATTTTACCCTGCATTCCAATTTCCAAGTATTCCAATTTCCTGATTTTTATGGAATTAAAAACTTCGAATTGTTTTCTTAGTTGTTCGAGAACTTGTTCGTTTGTTTTGCGATCCATCAATGATATTTTCAAACTACGTCGGTAACACCACATTTCGAATGCATCTAGGTTTTTAATGTTGGATCTTTTAAGTGTCCAAGCTTCAACCCCATACAAAAGGGTAGAGAAAATATGACATCGAAGCATTCTTATCCGGAGCGATATATTGATATCGCGATTACAAAAAAGTTTTCTCATTCTATTAAAAGTTGACCGTGCAATTTCAATGCGGCATCTTATTTCTTTTGTCTGATCAGTATCTTCTGTGATCCATGCTCCAAGGTATTTGTACGAAGATATTTGTTCAAGTTCTGTAATCTAGTACTAGCTTAACTTTGATGTTTTGTGCTTTTGTAAATACCATGAACTTGGTTTTCTTCAAATTTATTTTTAGTCCATAATCGTTGCAATATATATTTAGTTGTTCAGCAAGGTGTTGCAGTTCTTCTAGTGTTCCTGCTAGAAAGACGGTGTCGTCACCATATCTTATGTTATTAAGTGGCTCAGCGTTTATTATAAGGCCCTCATTGATCTCGGAAAGCGCTAATTCTGAGATGGCTTCACTGTATAAATTGAATAACAAGGGTGATAAAATACACCCTTGCCGGACCTTGAGAGCTTTCAGTATTTCCCACTTCTGTTCCAACACAAGCGTTTTTTCCCAGTAAAGCTCATGTCAGATGGTCCTTCCTTTGAATTTTATTAGCATTCCGTGACCGATTTTATCAAAAGCCATTTCATAATCTACAAAACACGAATATGAGTCCTTTTGTTGATACCAATAGTTTCGTATGAGTCCTCAATCTTTTCTCCTTCGTAAGGATGTAGTGGCAAAATTTGTTTGACTATTTCTGTCCAATTATCTTTCCTGTGCGTGTTTTTTTGCTTCTGAGAATGAGTAACCGGTCATCTCGTTTATTTGGTCTGACCATCGTACTAAAGATCTTCCTCTGGATCTTTTACCCGCTACATTACCTTCAACTATCATTCGCTTCTATCATGCCTTCTCTTCTTCTAGTTATATGTCCAAAATATCTGAGTAGATTTTGGTTGATAGTTGTGATGAGTCTAGTTTTTATGTTAAGTTAAGTTATGGAATAGAATTTCGCAATATTGTTTCCATACCTCTGCGATACCGTCTGGGTCTGTTATGGTATTTCCACTATTATCATTGATGATATATGTGTCTACGGGAATATTCTCGCTAGATACGTGACTTTTGAGAAAAGATTAGATTCTTGGCAGTCAGTATGTTCCTCTAGTTGTACACATAAGTTTTTAATATAATTATTTTTGTCCCTTCTGCACAGTGTTTTATAGTTATATTTATGGTGCACATCTCTATTTCTTTTTGTTTTGAATTTTATGTGCCGTTTCTAAGTTTTCGTCTTACTTCTACAATATTGCGAGCCTCTTCAGTCATCCAATGTTTTTTCCTAGCTGTTTTGTCTTTAGGATTAGTATTGTTGATGTCTTCAATGATCAACTTCTTTGTGTATTTCCACGTATTGTCAGGATCTCTGGTAGTCACTGATAGGTCAGATTCATCATCATCATTCAGCCCATACTCGTCCACTGCTGAACATAGGCCTCCCGTAGTTCACCCCACAAATTTCTGTCCTGAGCCGCCTGCATCCAATTTTGATGTGTCCGTTTCAGGTCATCCGTCCATCTTGTTGGTGGTCGTCCTCTATTCCTAAAGGCATCTTGTCTGGGTCTCCACTCAAGAATGCGTTTTGTCCATCTGCCGTCCTTCGTTCTCGCGACGTGCCCTGCCCAGTTACATTTTAAGGTTGATATTCTTTTGATTGCGTCGGTTACTCCCGATCTACGGAGCAATTCTGTGTTGGGTATTCGGTCTCTCAGGGTTAATCCCAACATGGACCGTTCCATTGCCCTCTGTGTTGTTCGAATTTTGTTTGCGGACGTCTTAGTAAGTGTTAGCGTCTCCGCACCATAGGTTAGAACCGGCAGCACACATTGATCGAAGACTTTTGTCTTCAAGCAGATGGGAAGAGCTGATTGGAAAACATCTCTTAGCTTTCCATAAGCTGCCCATGTCAACCCTATTCTACGTATTAGTTCATTGGTCTGGTTATCTCTGCTTAAGCGAATTTCGTGTCCCAGATATTTGTATGCTGATGTTTGTTCTATACTTGTTCCAGCTATGTTGATGTTCTCACTCAGAACAAGGTTTGTCATCACTTGTGTTTTTGAGTTATTGATCTTTAAACCCACTTGTGTAGAGGCATGGTAGAGTCTTTCGCACATTTCGATGGCTTGATCTATGCGGTCTGTTATCAGGACTATATCGTCCGCGAACCTGAGGTGACTAAGCTGCTCTCCATTTATGTTTATGCCCTTTTCGTCTAGGTTTGCACGCTCACACATGTATTCCAATAATGTTGTAAACAGTTTTGGTGAAATGGTGTCGCCCTGGCGAACTCCACGATGAATGTTGAACTTGCGTGTATCTTCATGGAGTCTGACGCATGCCGTGGCATTATCATAGATATTTTTGATGACAGTGGTGTAGCGGTGATCTATTCGGCACTCTTTTAAAGCTTCTAGCATTTTCTGGTGGTTTACTGTGTCGAATGCTTTCTCATAATCCATAAATATTAGGACAAGGGGTTTATTGTACTCTATACATTTTTCGATGAGGCTTTTAATAACTTGTAGATGGTCGTTTGTGCCGAAGCCTGACCTGAATCCTGCCTGTTTGCATGATTGGTAAAAGTCTATTTTGTTCGAAAGTCTGTTTATTATGACTTTTGTAAAAAGCTTGTATATGTGTGAGATGAGGCTGATTGGTCTATAGTTTACGAGATTTGTTAAATCTCCTTTCTTAAACATTAGAATGATCACTGCATTTTGCCGTTGTGATGGTGTTGTTCCTCTTTCAAGACATTCTGTGAAAAGTATGGAAAGCATTTGTATCAGTTTCTCGCCTCCTAATTTTATGGCTTCGGCAACGACCCCGTCGTCGCCAGGTGACTTATTATTTTTCATTTGTAGGAGAGCTTTTTTGATTTCATCAACAGTAACATCTGGTATGTCTTCCAAGCCCTGGTTTAGAACCTTTGGTATGTTGTCAGTTGGAACATTTTCTTATGTTTTGCTGTAGAGTTCGCTGTAAAATTGTCCGACAGTTTGTAGAATTTCCTGTTTATCTGTTATTATTTCGCCCTTTGTGTTTTTCAGTTTGTAAATATTTTTCTTTCCTATTTGCTGTTTCCTTCTGAAGACTTTTAAAACTTTTGTTCTCTTCTAGGTCTAGGCTCTTATAGGTCAGATTAGCTTTTGCTAATGCTTCTCTAATCTAAACTTTTCCGGGTGTTTTGCAATCAATTTTTGAAAACTTTCTGTGGCTGTATGAATCTGTTATTAAAACCAATCCACCCGTCATATATAAACAATTAGTCAAATTTTAGTTTTTTCGACATTTTTCTATAAACAAACAACTTTGCCAGACCGAAAAGATAACGTAAAATATTTTTAAGTTAACAACAATATACGACAGATAAGATACCTAATATCGATAATTACCGTATTTGTTTAACACTTATCGTTTCATCAAGAAAGTAAAAAATCCAAGAACGCAAACGTTGTAACGACCATGATAATTTTCTATATTTAAAACGCGCAGATATCATTTTAATGCGCGTTTTTAATATTGAATAATTTAATAATAATAAAGAGGGGAATAATAATTATCGTGAAATATCAATAATAGTCGTAGGACAATACTCAAGAGATTATATGTCGCATCGGAAAGGCAAAAAGTGCATTCTTGACTATGAGCTCTATGTTCAAGAGCCATGATCTCACCTTAGAAACAAAAATAGGGCTTCTTAAATGTTATGTGTACTTAGTTCTTCTGTACGGAGTAGAAACGTGGACATTGAAGGCGGAAACTTTTTCAAAGTTCAGGCTTTTGAGCTATTGTTATACAGAAGGATCCTGAGGATACCACGGACAGACAAAGTCATCAATGAAGAAGTACTACGGAGGATGAACACAACCGCAGATTTGTTCAACATCGTGAAGGGCCGTAAGCTGCTGTACTTGGAACATATGAAATAAAGGCAGATATGAGTTACTCCAATGCATTTTTCAAGGTAGAATTTAAGGAAAAAGGGCCAAAGGACGAAGAATATCCTAGCTTGCTAACCTGGTAGCATGGTATAGAAAGACTTCAACACACCTATTCCGTATAGCAACCAACAAAGTCATCATAGCCAGCTGATTGCCAACGTTCGAAACGGATAGGCACTCTAAGGAGAAGAATCAATGAGTACCATTACTAGAACAAAAATAAAATTAAGAAGGAATATTAACACTTCTTCTTCTAGTGCCGACTCCACTACCGAAGATTGATAATCAACGCAAATTCGTCTCTATCTTCTGCTTTGCTTTTCGTAAAAGCGTCTGAGTATTTATCCCGGTCCAGTCATGAATGTTTTTCAGCCAGGATATTTTGTCTCTTCTTCTTAACATGCCATACACCAAAGTGCGTAGGCGACTATCTCATTACTAGAATTCTGTTCTTGGCGGCGTGACACAGCTCACCTGTATTGTGTATTCCTGTCCATTCTTTAATATTCCTTAACCAGGACAATTGTTTGCGGCCGGCTCCTCTCCTACCTTCGATCTTCCCTTGTAGGATTAACTGTGGTATTTCATATTTTGCTCCTCTCAATATGTGCCCAAGGTAACCAATCTTGCGTTTTTTAATTAATTCAAAGAGTTCTCTTTCCACGCCGGCTCTATTAAGGACGTCATCGTTTCGAACTCTATCCACCCAAGGTATGCGCATCATTCTTCTCAATGACCACATTTCAAATGCTTCAAGTTTGTTGATAGATGTTTTTTTCAAAGTCCACGTTTCCATGCCATAAAGCAAGATGGACCATATGTAGCACTTGACCATTCTGTAGCGTATTTCGAAGTTTAGGTGTTGATTACATAGGAGCGGTCTGAATTTCACAAAAGCTTGTCTTGCCATTTGTATTCGGGTTTTTATCTCGTGTTGTGGATCCGATTGGTCATTGATTGTGGTGCCAAGGTATTTAAAAGTTTTCACGCGATTTATACGATTGTCACCTATGCATAATATCGGGTTTTCTGGAGGGTTTCTGCTAATGACCATATATTTCGTTTCAAAATGTTGATTTTGAGGCCATATTTTTTACCTATGCTATTCACTCTATCAAGTAATAACTGCTGATCTTCCAAATTATCAGTTATAATCGCTGTGTCGTCCGCATAGCGTAGGTTGCTAATTGGTATGCCGTTCACCTTAATGCCTAATTCCGTATCTTCTAATGCTTCCGCAAATATATTTTCAACATATAAATTAAAAAGCATCGGAGAGAGTATGCAGCCTTGGCGGACACCTTTCCGGATTTCAAATTCATCCGTATATTGGCCTTGATCAATCCTCACCTTTGCCATTTGGTTCCAGTATAGATTCTGAATAATTCTGATCTCCTTCTGGTCAATGTTGGCCCTATGTAGTAGTTCCATCATGATATCATGTTTAACATTGTCAAATGCCTTCTCGTAGTCGATGAAGGTGAGGTAGACATCTTTTCGTTGATCTAAGCAGTTTTGTATTAAGGTGTTCAAACATAAAATTGCCTCTCTTGTTCCTAGTCCTCCCTTAAAACCGAATTGTGTTGACCGCTAAGTTCTTCTAGTATCTTATACATTCTTGAGTGTAATATCCTAAGGAAGAGTTTCAACAAGTGACTCATTAAACTGATTAAGCGGTGTTCATTGCATTTTGTGGCATTAGCTGTTTTTGGGATCATCACAAAGGATGACTGCAGCCATTCTCGCGGAATGTAACCAGTATCATAAATTCTATTGAACAGCCTTACCAAGATTTCGATATTCTCCTCGTCTAGTAGTTTTATTGCTTCTATATTAATTTCATCTGGACCTGTTGCTTTATGCATCTTTGTGGTTCTAACTGCATATTCTATTTCACTTCGCATTATTGATGGCCCTGATAAGTTTTCGGAAGGAAGTTTGCGCGTTGGTTCGCGGAAGCCATTTCTCCTTCAATTTTACCGTTAATAATCAGCTGCAACCACTCGTACTTCTCATTTCTAAGTATGTGCACCAAATATGCCGTCGTTCTCCTTTAATTGTGGTCAAAAGTTCTTTGTCTCTTCTCATTTTATACATAATTTCGTTCGTAATATGATCGGTCCATCTTCTTCTTAACGTGCCCCATCCCTAAGGACATTGGCGATCATCATGACCCATTTGACTCTATATGCAGTCGTTAGGATATAGGACGTGCGTCTTCTCCCCGGTTCTCTTCTGCCTTCCGCCTTCCCTTGTATGATCAGCCGCATCAATTCGTATTTCTCGTTTTCTTTATAGTGTTGAGTATTTCTTTACCTTTTTTCATTATTCGTAGCGTTTCCGCTTTGTTAAGTGTTGTGTCTAAAATATTTTCCACATTCTTCGATAATACCAGATTTCAAAGTTAATGAGTCTTTTCTCTGTCGCCTCTGTAATTGTCCAGGCCTCAACTCCATACAACAGGACAGAGCACATGTAGCATCTCAATACTCTAGTTCTAATTTCAATGTTGAGTTTTCCATGGCATAACATTGCTTTCATCTTATTAAAAGCACTTCTAGCTATCTCAATACGCCGTTTTATTTCCGTACTTCTATCCCATTCTTCATTTAGTTCCGCAACCTAAGTAATGATAGCTGTGCACCCTGCCTAAAAGTTTTCCTTTAGCATAAATACTGTCTTCCTCAATCTTGTTCTTGCTTACCACCATGATTTTTGTTTTATTTGTATTCAGTGCCATTCCATACCTTTCACAGTATTGGATAATGCGATTAACCAAGATCTGTAGTCCATCTCTGCTGTCCGCAAGGAGTATTGTGTCATCTACGTATGTATCTAAGATTATTCAGAAGTGCTCCGTTAATAAATATGTCTTCATTTACGTCTTCTAATGTCTCTTTAAACAATTCTTCTGAATACATATTAAAAAGTAAAGGGGAAAGCACACATCCTTGTCTTACTCCACGATTTATAGGCATTTCTTTCGATTTTTGTTGGTCTATTAGTATTCTGGCTTTGTGATATTGGTATAGATTGGAAATGTTTCTCACGTCTTCGTCATCTAATTCCGTGTTCTGTAGTATTTTTATATATTTATATATTTGGGGAGAAAAATACAACTTCCTACGACTTATAATGGAAGGGAAAGTGGAAGGAAGAAGAGGTTTAGGAAGAAGAAAATGCCCCTGCTTGAAGAATGTAAGAGACTGGACAGGCATGGACGCACATTCGATAATAAGAACAGCTCAAGATAGAGAGCAATTTGCTGTAGTTGTGGCCAACCTCACTAATGGAGAAGGCACCTTAAGAAGAAGTCGTATTTTGCCATTCTTTGGTGTGGTACTTTGTCGAAAGCTTTTTCGAAGTCGACTAGCCATATGAATACGTCGCAATTGACATCTCGACATCGTTCGATTAGTGTTTGTACAGTAAATAATGCTTCTCTCGTGCCAAAGCCTTTTCTGAATCCAAATTTGGTTTCAGCTATTCTATCATCTAGCTTTTTGTAGATACGTTCGTGTATCACTCGTAAGAACAATTTTAGAATATGGTTCATCGAGCTAATTGTCCTGTGCTCTTCACACTTCATTGCGTTTGATTTTTTGGGTATTGGAATGAATATTGATATTAACCATTCTTTCGGAATCTCTCCCATATAATAAATGTCATTAAATGATTCTATTAGTGTACTCATACGATTTTTTGTTAATATTTTTAAGATTTCTGTAGGTATTTCATCTGGTTCCAGGGCCTTCTCATTTTTTATACGTTTTACCTTTTCTCAATTTCGTTTTTGGTGATTGGTGGCCCATTTCTTCCTCTTGGTTCAATGACCTCAATTTTCTAGTCGTCTTCGAATAGCTTTTTTATATATTTTTCCTATTTGTTTATTTTATCTGTACATTCCGTTATTATCTTGTTATTTTTATCCATGATATTTCCGATACTCTTTTTCTTGTATATGCCAGCTGTCTCTTTGATTTTCCGATATCTGTTAAAACTGTCATGTTGTTTATCTAACCTTTCTACTTCTTCACACTTTTCTGACAGCCGCAGTTCCTTAGCTTCTTTGATTTACTGTTTGATTATTTTATTAATTTTTTTGTACTGTTGTTCGTTTTTATTCTTGTGTGTCCTTCTTTCCATCATCAGTTCTTTTATCTCTTGTGCGATCCATTGTTTATTTTTAGATGATGTGTCTTCTTGAAGTTTTTGATTTTTGATATGGGACCGTAGTATTTTCAAAATTCTTAAAAACCACATATCAAAAGTTTCCAGCTATCTCATAAGTCAACATTAACAGTTCAAGCTTAGGCGTCATAAAGAACAATATAGTGGATATAACATTGATATAGCCATAACATTAATAATATAACATATAATAGGTATATCATTTGCTAGTGTCCCACTGCAATTCACTCAAATTTTTCTTGTATCATTATTATATTTACAATTTTAGTAGACATCGAATTAAACCATTCTAACTATAAACATAGGAGTCAAAACACATTCACGGTAATAAAAAGATAATTATTACAACCTCCAAACAAGTGTATAATTATTCAGAGGTGGAGTATCAATAAATTACAAATATATTGTATTTTATTTTAAATGTTTCTTATCTGTGAATGCACGCAAATGATTGAAATAACTATTCATTGGAATGATCAATTTCCGGATTAATGCAAAATATTTAGCACAACTGTATAGTCACTATAAAATACGCATCATGCGAATGAGTCATACAATTTCAGTTTTCAAGGATTCATTTAACTCATAACCTTTTTAAAACTGCTGTGTCATACAAGAATCCCGGAATTTTATTAGTTTACTCTCGTTAGGATATTTTTAGGATTGTTGATGATAATAATATTAAGGGCCTCTCGATGGTATGATGTACAGAATATAATATCGTTCTAATGTCCGCCGTGGCTTTAATGCCCATAAATTTGGCAGAATTTGGCCAATGGTATGAATATTGACGTTGATAACGCTGTGGTTGTGGTTTAGTCGTACAGTCCTGTTACTTAAGAAAATCCAAGAAAGAGTCTATTAATAAGGTCAAAATCTAGATAAAAAATCCCTGTTTCGGGACGACTTGGACGCTCTTTGTCTATGCCAGAGAACAGACGTCGTTGTCTATGGCCTTTTACTTGAAGCTCCTTGGTCAGTTGAATGTTTCTTTGGATACAGGACGACGTAAAAGTTCTGGTCTGTGAAAGGCCGAGTTCTTGTGAGCAACGTAAAATCGACTGCTTCGGATTCTTTTGCACACTCAGATAAAAAACCACGGTGTTTTCGGCAAATCTTGCATTTCGTCGACGTACATGTGTTGGTTGATCGTTAACTGAATACGTGGACACACATTTATCAAGCATAGTGAGAATAGTCGTAAAAATGGGAGAAGCACACATAATCTTGTCCATTTTTATAAAACAATTTTATAATTTGCACATATTTTAAGCTATATAGTTATATAGGTATAAGCTATAAGTAGATCTGGCAAAACAGAGTTGAATAAACGGCAGTCGATTTAATAGATGTAGCTTCCACAATATGGCCCCTTCTTCTTTAAGTTCCATCTTCTATCGAAGGTTGGAAATCATCATGGCTATGCGGACTCTGTTGACTGCCGCTCTAAAAAGTTCTGCACTACTGCATTCAAACCATTCCCTCAAGTTCTTAAGCCAGGATATTCTTCGTCTTCCCACATTTCGCTTTCCTCGGATTTTGCCCTGCATAATAAGTTGTAATAATGCGTATTTTTGCCCTCTCATCACATGTCCCAAGTACTCAAGTTTTCTTCTTTTAATAGTTAATATTATTTCCGCCTCATTTCCTATCCTTCTAGTTACTTCCATGTTTGACATTCTTTGAGTCCATGATATTCGTAGGATTCTTCTGTAACACCAAAATTCAAAGGCGGCCAACTTATTCAGATGAACTTGTTTTTAGTGTCCAAGCTTCCAGACCATAAAGAAGAGTAGAGAACACGTAACATCGAAGCATTCTCAGGCGTAGTTCTAACCTTATATCCCGACAACAAAGAAACTTTTTAAGTTTAATAAATGATGTACGTGCTATTTCAATACGTGTCTTAATTTCTTTGGTTTGATCTACATCTGATGTTATCCATGTTCCTAAGTATTTATAGTTATTAACACTCTCAATTGCAGTATCTTCAATAGTCAATTGGATATTTGCATGTGCAGATTTAGTCATGATCATGCATTTAGTTTTCTTTAAATTATCTTCAGTCCGTACTCATGACAGCGTTCATTAAGGCGTTGCATTACGTTCTGTAAATCATTGTTGTTATCCGTAATTATTACTGTATCGTCTGCAAAACGTAAGTTATTCAAAACTTCTCCATTGATAGATATACCTTCTATTGAGTCTGAGAGAGCTTCTTGAAATACCGCTTCACTGTAGACATTGAAAAGTAGTGGGGACAGCACGCAACCCTGGCGGACTCCTCTCTGTATTTTGATATTTTCGGTGTACTGGCTGTCAACTCTTACCTTGGCAGTTTGATTCCAATATAAATTAGATATAATTTTCAGATCACGACTGTCAATATTTTTGCTTTTTAATATATCTACAAGCTTTTTATGTTGAACTTTATCAAATGCCTTTTCAAAGTCTACAAAACATAAGTACATATCCTGATTCATGTCCATGCATCTCTGAGCCAGCACATTCAAGCCGAACAAAGCATCTCTTGTACTCATACCATTTCTAAAGCCAAATTGTGTGTCACTAATCTCATATTCAAGAGTTTTAACAATTCTGCTGTGAATTATTTTCAAAAATGTTTTAAGTGTGTGACTCATTAAAGCTATTGTTCTGTGGTCTGAGCAAGTTGTTGAACTTGGTTTTTTGGGAATTGCTACAAAGGTTGATTGCAGCCATTGTCTGGGGATTGTGGCAGTCTGATATATTAGATTAAAGAGTTCAACCATTATATCAATAACATCTTCATCGATGAGTTTTAATAATTCGATGGGCACCTCATCTGGTCCAGTGGCTTTACCCTCTTTTGTGTTTTTGATGGCATAGATGACTTCTTCTCTTAATATTGGTGGTCCAGTATCTTCGGTGATTTCTAATGACAGTTCTTCTCTTTCATCATTAAATAGTTGTTGAATGTAATTGGTCCAGTGACATAATCTCTCCTTATGTTTTCTTCGCTCTTCCATGAGTTCAAGAATTTCTACTGTCATCCAAGGTTTTGTTTTTTCTTTAAGTGGTTTGAGGGTTTCTTTTCCAACTGACACAAGGGCATGTTGAATTTTTCCCCATTTTTGGTCAACAGTTAGAGTTTCTGCACTATCTTCTTTGACTTTCCTTAAGCTCTCGTTTATTTTAAATTTGGTTTCCACATATGTGTTGTCTTGTTTGAGACGTCTTGTATCTATGATTTTCTTGGTGCTAGGGCTGTTGACCTTCTTTAGTTTCACTCTCATCGACAAAACAACCGGGTTGTGGTCGGAGGATATGTCCGCTCCTGGATAAGTTTTAGATGATATTATAGAATTTCTATATCTTCTGTTGACGATAATATAATCTATTTGATTTCTGACTAGTTTGTTTTTATTGTCAGCTGGTGACCTCCATGTATATAGTCTACGTTTAGGAAGTTTGAACAAGGTATTTGTAATTATGAGTTCCTCATTGACACAGAAATCGACAAGCCTATCGCCACGTTCATTCCTTTCCCCGAGTCCATATCGCCCCACGCAATTCTCCACTTCTCCTTGGCCAACTTTAGCGTTCAAATCGCCCATTATAATATAATATATATGGCCCCTGCTAACTGTCAAAGTTCGGAAGTCCCTATTGCAAGTATCTTTAGTTTTTCGTTAGCTATCTTTGATAAGATATAATTAAGTGGATGTTCAGACATATTATTATGTCAGCATTTATTTGTACCGTTCATGATTGCAACAGTTTAGTCAAAATTTATATATCTAAATTGAGTGCGTCATTTTACATTGTAATTATCTATACAGTTTTAATTTTTCCCATTGATATGATTTTTCAAGTTAAGTTTGCACATGCAGATTTCATTATTTATCTGAAGTCCTATACATTGTTATTCAACAATATCTTACTTTTATATGATTTTGTTTTGACAGTGTTTTTGGTTTATTTAAAGGGTGGATATGAGAAAAATAAGTCATTTTAGGAGTGTCATTCCATTATATGTTCTGAAAGTATGAAAAACTGTAAACAGAATTATCAGATTTAACTGGATCAGACTCGGAAGAGGACAACAGAAGAGACTGTTTACAGATGATTACCTTTTTAATATTGAAAAATATGAAGAAACTATTTAGATAAAAATGATTCACTTCCTTCATCTAAAACTAGGTTCATAGTAAGTGTTTTGTTAGGTCCAATGAAGTCATTATAAAATAAGGGCATGAATACAGAAAGGTAATAGAGCCTTCTACACATTACAAGACATACTGAAGTCAAATATGGTGTTGATATCATCGAAGACCCAAATATACAGAACAGTGATTAGACCAGTTGTAATATACAACTCAAAAACCTGGACCATAAAAAAACTTACAACAAACTATTGTTCAGGCGTTTTGAACCCAAAACACTGAGAACAATATACGGCCCAGCAGCTGATAGGACAACCGGAAACTATCAAATTAGAACACATGAAGAACTGGAAACCTTGTATAGCCAACCAAACAAGATAACAGCCCATGGAGTGAGGTGGGCAGAACCTGTGAAGTCAAGACCTGTAGAGTCAATGAACAAGCTCATCAAACAGATATATAGAGAGACAGAGACCCATAGGCAGACCTAGACTTGAGTTAGGAGATCACATCTTTAATGAGTTGCATGCCACGGAAATACACAACTGACCCACCGAAGCAGGAGAGGCAAGTTATACAGGCAGACCCAAGAAGGATTCTGAAGTTACAGAGATAAAGAGATGGAAATAGAGAGGGAGAGAGAAAAGATAGTAAAGTAAATGTTAGTAATGAGATTGCTGATAGCGTAGCTGAAGGCTATACAGATGTTCCCACTAGGCACACTGCTTACTTAGATATAATCTCTGTATAATGGACAAAGTGACAAAGAAGACAACAAAGACAATAATTAAAGTAACTACAAAGAATGCAATACAGGTAAAAAATGACTGATATGTCCAAGGGAAGTAGTGCAAGAAGTAGCGTCAAAGCAGTGAAGAAAAGTCTCAAATACGCTCCTGCAAAAAACAAAGCTTTTTAAGGCAGTACATTGAGGAAAGTGAAAGTCTAAAGTCTAAATAAAGTTAAGACATCCTACAATGTGATAAACAGATGACTCACTGGTCTCAACCAAGCACAATCTGCTACAAATAGACATAGTCAGGTTTGTGAAATCTAGAAGACTGCAACTAGAGGAAAATTTTGCACAAATGAATGAAAGGTCCCTGGAGAAGAGGTACACCAAGAAAACAATGGCTTCAAGATGTTGAGGATGGTAGACAGATCTGAAAACAATTAAAGACAGATTGTGGATAAAAGGCCAAACCACCACGAGTTGATTTACACTAATAACTACATAGATTAAGGAAACTTATATTTTCTTGTAGCATATTAAAGGAATAACTATTTTAATGGGAATAAGCAGAATTGAAGTTTTGAAACATCAATAAACTTATTTTAAAATGCACTTGTGGCATATTCTCATTACAGTTCTACAAGATATGCTAAAATCTATATTCAAGAATTGGTTTGAAATTATTTATAAATATTACTCTCTAAATCACCTCCAAGCCAAGGTTTGGCAAGTGAATTCAAATTTTTTATTTTGAAGGATTTCTCAATTTTATTACAATTATTATTTATTGAAGCTATCCCAGTTTGGTTCCATTCACACTTATTCTAGAACTTTTAAAAAATTTTACATAGACCGACGAGATTATGAGTCAATACTTTTTATAGATGTGATGAAGTTTGCTGCTATATAATCATTGCATTTACATATTTATATTTAACCTGTTTGATTTTGATGATTAAAAAACCCAAAAAATAATACACACATGATATATTATTGTACATTACTGCAAAACAAGGTGAAATTCATTTTTACTTATACTGCTCATGAAAATATTCTTTTTTTTTCATGGTAATTATATTTAATTTGTGAGAAATGTACATCATAAAGTAATTAGGAATCACAGCTCAGACAATAAGTATTATCTCAAAGGATTTAGCAATGTAATTGTTGATGAACATACAATCTATTCAACATGAAATTCTGAGTGACTTTTGCAACTGAATCAACCACATTATACACATTATACAATATCAAAACAACTATTTAAAAAAAATATAAAAGAAAGTATCTCAATCATTTACAACATACAGCTCTTCCAAGTCAGCTTGGCCTTTCAAATACTTTGAGTTATCAGATATACCCTCTCAAATTTTTTCAATGTGTATTTTGTCTTTTGAGGGGTGCAGATCAACCTTAAAACCACCCATTATTCAAATTAAATGTAGTTTAGATGCACTATAAAAACAACTATTTAAAAAAGACATTATAAAAGAAAGTATCTCAAAACATTCATCACATACAGCTCATCCAGCCAGCTTGGCCATCATCATTTAGGCTGGGATCAGTGAACCAAGTATAGCATCTACATTCATCTAAATTTGAAACTACTAATATCACACATAAAAAAAGCAATGGAAAAAAGAGACCTCACTGAAAAAAATAGAAAATATATTACAAGAAATGGCGATTGGATGGGCTCAACGGAAAACAGAATATGCTATAAGCAAGTAAGTAATACAAACACTTCAATATTGATATATACACTAAACTTCCAAAATGACAACATTTTGAATTTAGAAATGCCTTAACTGTTAGTAGAAAAGGGTTAAAACCTGAAATTATCAGAAAATATACAAAAACACCCTGGATACAAATTTTTCCCATAATTAATGAATACTGCAAACTCATTGTATGCGAAAAGAAAGAAAAACCTTATGATTGGTAAAAGAAGAAAACATAATATAGGCCAAAATGTTAGAAATAAAAGTCCTGCTTGGGAAATATCTCAAATCGTTGGGTTTAAATTTTGAATAGGTACTTTAAAAACAAAAACAGCTAAAACTACAGAATAATGTGTCAATGAGATATAAAATCTAAAAAATCAGAAATGTTACAGGAAATGGGTTGTTAGGATTCAAAAATTATATTCAGTTTCATCCATCATCTTACAAATATTAAGAAATTAATAAAATAGTGCGATGTACTCAAGTATAACGATTCTTTCAAAAGAACAAGGGGATACTCATTCAAGATGTTTTTTTTTCTATATTAAAAACTGATGTAATCCAAAATTATGTCATATTTAAAAAAATACGCAAGGGAAATATTTTTTAAAATACATGGAATCTTTCTTTAAAGGTCATCCTTATAATAAGCTGTTAATTATCCATAAATATAAAAATTCGTTATTTAACTGTCAAGTGAGTTAATGTATTTTTATAAAAAAAATCGGGAAACTATTAGTAGCTAAAACATTTAAGGTCTTTTCATAAAAAATGTACAGATATTAAATACGGAATTTATCAATAATGATAAGAGGCACTTCAAAAAGCCGGTAAATAAGTAACCCATTAAAGACAAATCAATAGAACTCGATCTATTAAAACACCTACACAAAACGAAAATAAAATTAACAGCAAATGAAATAGTTACATTTTTTAAATGAACAATTTTTGTTAAAGCCTTGAAAAATTAATAAGTTGATATAACCGATCTTGATAAAAGGAATTACGTTATAAATTATTATTCAATACCACACCTAACTAAGAAAAAAGCGGTTACCGCATTCGGTAGTTAATAACAGACAACTGTTTGTCGTCTTAATATCATTTTATTTTAAATAAACAGAAATAATCATAAAACTCACCTTATCTTTAATGTGATGAACCATTTTGGGTTGTTTTTCTTTGGAACGTTAAAACACAAAATACGAGTACAACAAACGTGACCCTCTCAAGATGGAGATGACAACACAGAACTCAATCAAAGAGACCGTGATATTTATGAATGTCTCTAGTCGAGTGGCGATGCGATTACGATTTCACAATTCACAACAGAACAAAACTACTTGGCTTCGTCTAATACGAATGGAACGTCCTATTACTATCTCTTTTTATATTATAGCAAGTTTTATGAAAGGACAAATGTAGCGCATGGCACTAGCGTATTATCACTTATCAAGAAATCACATGGTTACAATCTTGTGTCCTTTTTCTATACGTTAGAGTTATCTATACCATTTATAGCGGTTCTCAGAACGTTGGTGATTTGCAAATATTTACCTCATTAGTCAAGCGTTATAAATATACGAGGGTCGTATTATATTTTACATCATTAATTTATACAAAGTTTTTGGAAAAACTGAAATTCCCATTAAATGATTCATAAGTGAATGAATAAACTTTTTAATTACATTACTAATGAAACGCCTTTATACAAAATAATAATAACAATAGAAATTGCCAACTAATACAACCGCCCACTACCATGACATTCATTTTTATGTAGATCAAATTCTAGTTCTTTTCTATGATGTTCGTAATGTTAAATCTGAAATATGAAAATCCTTGCGGTATAACGAAAAAGCTGAAGAAAGATGTATATACATAAATAATAAATAAAGGAGTAGGTGAGAGTGTTTGAGAAATTTCATGCCGTTTGGCTCAAAATGTTTAAAAATTGCTTTATAGCGACCATTAAAGCATACAGAAGTCTGTGATACATAAGTAGTTACAACCTTTATCTATAAATGACAAAGTATACCTAGGTCCATGGATTCGTTTCAGTTACCTTTAAAAAAAAATAATTTTTTTTGACAGGTCGTCCAAAGGTACGACACTGTGTTGTACCCATCGAGCAAAAAGACAAAAGAGGGAATCTAATCGTTATAAAAAAGAGACCAAAAAAGTGGCCTCTGATGGCGGACATATCCGGAAAGGCGAATGCGCCAAATTTAAATTTTCCGACACTTATTAACAGTAGCTATAAAATAGTTTTCAGAATGTGTCTTAGACGAGAAAGTTTTAATTAAATATTAACGATAACAGTCTAAAATGTGAAAGAATTGTTAAAAAACTTCAATATAAATAAGATTTCATGTGACAGTTGGGACAAACAATAACATAACCCAACCAAAATTTGATTTCTTAAACAAGGAAAGACTCTCTCTCCTTGTCTAATTTGACCTCTCAAGATGCCACTTCCTGTCTAACAATATTTTTATCCCCACTACTTTTAAATTCCCTCTTTTGTCTTTTGCTCGATGGTTGTACCTTTGTCCACATTATGTTGTACCTGTGATCAGAGAACAAATTAACTTCGATTAAGAATAAACAACACAAACGAACGGAATCTTATTTATTAGATGAATTATAAGATGACAAACATGATTATTTTACATTGTATGTATCAAATTTAACATTAAAGGACATCATATTTTGTTGGCGTTGTGATGTTCCTATTCCGGTTTTTAAAAGCTTAGTAAAGCTTACTACCCTAATAAATGCATCTTTTAGACTTAGATATGATCCCATTCTTTAAAAAATGCAGAGATCATAATAATACCCAAAGTAGGACAAGATAACTATGAATTACCACCATACAGGCCAATCTCCTTACTATCCATAACCTCAAAGGTGTTTGAAAAATTGCTACTATTAAGAATGAACCATATTCGCTCCGTGCGTAACTGCGTAACCATGGTAGGGGTACCTTTTACGCATAAATTTTAACAAAAATGGGTGCAAATATATGTTGAGTATTTAATTGTGCTAATAATTGTGAGCAAAATAAATAGTGAGTGTAGTTTTTATAGGTTTCCAAAGATTACATATAAATTAGAGAAAAGAAAAAGATGGATTGGTGCTATTAATATGAAAAAGTAAATATAACATAATTTAATTTTTATGCAATTGAAATAGGAAAAATTTAAATATTTTACCTTAAATGATATTCCATAAGCATCGTTCTTTCTTCTTGTAATGTCCTCACACTCAGCATCAAACCAGTCATTACGTGGTGGTGGTCTTCTGGCCCTAGAATATTATTTGCTGCCTCTTTAATATTATTTTTGCACATTTCCCATTGTTCACTAATTGTTAGGTCCTCATGAATTATGTGTTTAGTTTCGATATAGTTTTGAAAGAAGAACCCGAGAAAAACAACAAAAATATAAAGATCTCAGAAAAGAAGAGAAGTGCATTCATAGAAGGAAAAAGGGAACTCACGAAAATAGAATATTGGAAGAACTTGAGGTATTAAAAAAGGAAAACCAAACAAGAAAATTCTACAAAACTCTGAATAACGCAAGAAAGGAATTCAAACCAAGGCTCAGACTATGTAAGGATAAGGAGGGGCATATACTAAATACAAAAGAAGAAGTACTGAAAAGGTAGGTGGAACACTTTAAAGAAATTCTTACTATAGGAGTAGAAGATCCAGAGCTAAATCAACCATCCGCAGGAGCAAGGCAACAATTCACCATTAGAGCCTCCGTCAATTCAAGAAGTACGAGATGCAATAAAACACCTAAAAAACAATAAATCTCCAGGAAGTGATGGTATACCCGCGGAACTTATTAAATGTGGAGGTGCTTCTATGACTAATCAAATATATAAAATAATACTGAGAGCCTGGAATGAGGAACAAATCCCGGAAGAGTGGTGTATTGGAATCGTTTGCCCGCTACACAAAAAGGGTGACCAATTGGAATGTAGAAACTATAGGGGAATAACCCTCCTTAATACAGCATACAAAATATTTTCGAGGATCATATATGGTCGCCTAAGTACATATTCAGAGGAACTTCTCGGGGAATATCAAAGTGGCTTTAGATCTGGTCGATCAACAACAGATCAGATCTTTGTGCTAAGGCAAATACTGGAAAAAATTAATGAATTCAATATCGATACATACCATCTTTTTGTAGACTTCAAATCTGCCTATGATAGTGTCCTAAGAAATAAATTGTATGAAGCAATGAATGAATTCCATATCCCCGATAAACTGATAAGATTGGTTAAGGCTACAATGCGTAATGTGGTTTGCAAAGTCGAAATACAGGGCGAACAATCACAGGCGTTTGGAACGCATGTTGGGCTGCGACAAAGAGACGCGCTGGCGTGTCTCCTTTTCAAATAGCACTGGAAAAGGCGATCAGAGATGCTCAAATAGACAACAGAGGAAATATTTTTAATAAATCATCCCAAATTTTGGCATATGCAGATGATGTGGACCTAGTTGCCCGCACAACACGCAAGCTAGAAGAAATGTATACCACCTTCTCAAATGCCTCAAAATCTATGGGCCTGCAAGTAAATGAGGAGAAAACTAAGATAATGGCATCAACACCCAACAATAGAGCCAGGAACATCGGTCCCCAATTCACGGTTGATAACTCTAGAAACTTAAGCCAAAAAACAAAAATAACTATATACAAAACCCTTATACAGCCAGTGTTGACATATGAATCGGAGACATGGACCATCTCCAAGGCAGACGAAGACCTTTTGCTTATATTTGAATGAAGGATCCTGAGAGGAATATTTGGTGGCATCTGTGAAAATGGTGTTTGGAGGAGGAGATACAACTACGAGGTATACCACAGATAACATTTGGTGGTAAAGACGTAGTATCTCTTATAAGAATAGGAAGATTAAGATGGGCAGGACATCTAGCAAGATCACAACAGAACAACCCTCCTAGAAGAATCCTTATGTCACAACCCGTGGAAAGCAGAAAAAGGGGTAGGTCAAAACTCAGATGGAAGGATGGTGTAGATGAGGATAGTAGAAAGATAGGCGCAGCAAACTGGCAACGGTTGGCAATGGATAGGACTGCCTGGCGTAATAGACTTGGGAAGGTCGAGGCTCTTTCATAGGGCTGTAGCACCATTGATGATGATGATGATATTCCATAAGCTGCCTGATGACTTTAGCTTTTATATCATAACTTTTACTATTATTGTTTTTAACTACATGCTCTTCCATATGAAAATTCTGATTTACCAGTACTAGATTTTCCATTTCTTTTTCGTTTAGGGTTCTTCTTCTTCTTACTTTATAAATAAGCTTAATGCCTGTTTTACTTCGGTTTTTAGCTTTAATTGACGTTGTCTGACCATGGTTTGAGGTTGAAAAGGTAAATTATGATGAATTTTTAGAAACCCAGTTTTAAATACTACATTTATTTTGTACATACACTGAAAAAAATTAATTAAATAACTAATTATTAATAATTGTCAATTTCGTATGTATTATATATATATATATATATATATATATATATATATATATATATATATATATATATATATATATATATATATATTATACAGTATGCACTGCCTTCCCTTCTCCATCGTTTAAGCCTATCTTTCTCATGGCATCGTCTACTTCGTTCCTACAGGATCTTCGGGTCGTCCTCTTTTCCTTCTTCCTGTGGGGCTCCATTCGGTTAATTTCTTTATCCATCTGCTGTCGCTAGTTCTTCTTACATGTCCATACCACTTTAGTCTTTTTTGTTCTATATATGTTAGTATGTCTGTTTCTATTGAAGTTCTTTGCTTTATTTCGTCATTACTTCTCCTATCCATTCTTGTTACTCTGCAGCATGTTCGCGGCATTCCATCTCTGCTGCCACTATCTTACTGATGTTTTTCTTGTTTATAATCCAATTTTCAGCCCCATATTTCAAAATACTTCGCACTAATGTTTTATAAATCTGTGTTTTTGTCTTCATATTTAGGTGTCTATCCCACCATACTGAGTTAAGTTGTCAGATTGGTGTTCTTGTTTGTTCTAATCTTTGCGTAATTTTTTCCGCTGTTGAAGCTTTTTTCGTGATTATAAACCCCAAGTATTTGAATTTATCCTTTCCTTTGATTATTACGTTGTCATCAATCTGTAGATCTTCTATGTCTTCTTCACTTGTAAATAGGTACTCTGTTTTCGTGAGGTTAATATTTAGGCCAGCCTTGGTATATTCTTTTTGTAGTTTCTTCATCATGTAGCTGAGGTTATCTTGGTCTTGTGCAATCACTATTTGATCGTCTGCAAAGCTTAACGTATATATGTATTCGTTCCATACCGGTACTCCCATGCCTTCGCATTTCTTTTCCAAGTAGTCAAGACTTTCTCCAAGTATATTTCGAATAGGGTAGGAGATGTGGAACAACCCAGCAGGAGCCCTTTTGTTGTGGTGAAGTCTCCTATGATTCTTGTTCCCACTTTAATGGACACTTTTTTTCTTTATACAGAGCTTTTGTAGCTTCTATGAGTTCCGTCTGTATTTCTAATTCGTACATTACTTCAGATAGTTCTGATCTTGGTACAGAGTCATACGCCTTTCTCAGGTCCACAAATGCCAAATGTTTATCTCTATTTTTGGCTTTTTTCTTTTCCAATAGTTGTTCCTGTGTGTATATGTGGTCTATGCATAATCTTTCTGCCTTGAAGCCTGCCTGATCCTCTCCGATTTTGCCTTCTATCGCTTGCTCTATCTTTTCTCGTACTATCTTCCCATTTAATCTTCCTATTGATGATATTACGCTAATTCCTCTGTAGTTTTCGCATCGTTTTATCTCTTTCTTAAATATAGATGTCATATATGCCCTCGTCTTTTCCTTTGGGAGTTGTTCTCCATTTATGGCTTTCTGAAATATCCATTTTATCATCCGGTGTAATTTTTTTGAACCGTATTTTATAAGCTCAGGTGAGATGCCTTCAGGTCCCGGTGATTTCTTATTTTTGATTACTTTTATAGCCGTTCTCATTTCCCTACCTGTTATTTATATTTCTTGTTGTGGAGATCTGCTTCATCTTCGCCTGTTTTCTTTTCCAATGAATTGTGGTCTTTGTTCTGCTAACAGTTCCTAGTAATAGTCCTTCCATTCTTTGTCCTGTATATTTCCCAATTTAATTTTTTCTTTTGAGTTTTGTTGCAATCCTCTCAGCATTTTCCATGACTCCGAAGTTCTTGTACCTCCTATGTATGATTCAATATTTAAGCAGGTTCTTTCCCATTCTTCATTCTTTTGTTGTGTTATTTGTTTTTTTACTTCTCTTTCTTTTTCTCTATATTCTTTATAAACTTCATCCTTGTTTGTAATCAGCCATTTCCTGTTGCTTTTTTTCTTCACTTATTGTTTTTGTTGGTTCATTTATTTCATAATAGTGCTGCTTATTTGTTATATGTTTTTTTTCTCCAAGGGCTTGGAATGCTGCTTTTTTTATACTCGCCTTTATATGCTCGTATATTTCTTCGATGTTGCCGTATCTAAATTCTATTGATTTTTGGTCTAGACGTTGTTGGTATAGTTTTCTTATTGATTGTTCTTGGAGTAGTTCTATATTGTAGTGTTTTTTTATAGTGTTTAACGGTTCTTCTGTAGAGGGGTCTTGTTATGTTGCCAATTAATGCCCAGTTTTGCTGTCAGTAGTTTATGTTCTGTTCCACATTCTGCTCCTCTTCTGACTCGCACATCTTTGATCTTTATGGTGGTATCTTGTTTGATTATTATGTAGTCTATTATCGATTTCAGCGTTCGTGTTTTTTGCGTCCATGTATATCTATGAATATTTTTGTGTCTAAAGAATCCGTTGGCGATTTTTATGTTGTTTAATTCACATAATTCAATCAGAAGCTCCCCAATACTTTATCGTTTTTTTTGCTTCCGGTTCTGCTTAAGGTCTCCTGTTATAATTATCTCCACTTTCTTCTTAATTAGCTCTATCTGATGTTGAAGTTGTTCCATGAAATGTTCTTTGTCTACTCTCGGAGAATCGTCTGTTGGTGCATATATTCCGAGTATCACTGTCTCTTTACCGTATGTGCCTATATGCATTTTAATTATTCTCTCGTTGATTGGGTCCCATGTTCTAACCCTGTTCTTCAACTTATTTTTGATTAGTATTCCCACTCTTGCCTCTGTTCTACATTTTTTATAAACTCCGCTACAGAAGTGGATATGGTCTTCTGTTGTTTCCGTTTCCCATTTCCTTTCTTTTTGTTAGTGTTGTGCATTGTAGCCACAACAAGGACGTGAGCAGTTAGTAAAACGCAGAGTCAGTGCTGTGCTGTGTAGCCACAACAAAAAGTGAGCATTTCATGTCAAAAAGAGCTAGGATGGACCAGGTGACATCTAGATTACAAACAATCTTACAAAAATTACGTTAAAGAAAAAATGCTAAATAATCTTGTAGATTAGGTGTATTGTTATTGTGTAAAAAAATCCTACTCCTCTTATAGATGTTTTAACGCGAGGATTACTGTGAGGATAGAAATATAGAACAATTAAACCCCGTTATGCAACATGTAACCCTGTTAGTTTTAAGGAAACCAAGAAAAATGTTTTATTTGTTTAAAGAAATTATTTGGATATAAAAATAATAATAAATAACTCAACCAAACTAACACATTTATTATAACTAATAGTTATTAATGCTATAATAACATAAAAACTAAAAAAATAACTCCTTACGCTCCTTTCATATTACACGATTTCGTTCGTGCGGGAAAAAATCGCCCGATTTTTAATCGTGGTTTTGCTACTTTCACA
Organism: Diabrotica balteata; assembly: GCA_918026665.1. Classification (NCBI taxonomy): domain Eukaryota; kingdom Metazoa; phylum Arthropoda; class Insecta; order Coleoptera; family Chrysomelidae; genus Diabrotica; species Diabrotica balteata. The sequence goes on along the minus strand of OU898278.1, from coordinate 152,937,028 downwards.
TGAACGATAAAAATCGTACATTTTTATCAGTTCATCGGAATATTTGGTCTGGTCTGGATGAAAATTATGGATCGCGAACAAGTTATTGCGTTATGGATACTATATCGGCGTCGAAAAAGACAAAGGCGCAATCGCCTTCACTGGATTCACCCAATTAATCAGAGACGAGAGGAAGTCGGGATGTTCCACACATTATTTGAAGATCTTAGAAACGATGACCAAAACTTTTTCAACTACTTTCGTATGTCAGTTCGCTCCTTTGATGAGTTACATGGGAAACTGAAGAGTGTTCTACAACGACAAAACACGTAGTTCAGAAACTGTATACAACCTGTTGAAATGCTGGCAATATGTTTAAGGTAAGCATAATACTACAGTAGTAGGTAATATAATAAAACCTTTTGAATAAGCAAATATACTTTATTTAATTTTAATCACTCAAAATAGATCAGACATCGAGGAATCTCGTGAAGCCGAAATAGACGGACTATGCTCAGTTTCAGTTGCTGAATAGTCGCTGTAACTAAATCCCTGTAGTACTGAGATGCGGATGCTTTATCTAGTTCGGATTGTGAATCTGATTGTTTAGGCGTTGATTGCTGCGTTGGCCTTGATTGATTTTGCTGTTCACGTACATATTGAGAAAAGTGAAGCTGTTGTGCGCTATTTTTAACGTAGCCCGAAAAAACTAGGATTTGCATATTGTTGAGGTTTAAATGGAGGTTGTTGAACATGGACAAATGCTTGCGGTTGGTTAGCGGGAGACGCCTGAAGCATGTACTGAGGTTGTGGTTGATAAGAGGGCACAAAAGAGGGGTTGTTTGATTGAAGATGAGGAGTTTCCTTTAGTTTGTTTATGTTTTCTATTACATTTAACACTCCCACTTGAAATTGAAGGAATTCACTGTTGGAATAGTTTGTCAAATGAGGCATTAAACTCTGAAGGAAGGACATTTTACTGCAGGGCGTTTTATGTTCCAGAGCTTTGAGCATTTTCACCTTAACCTCATCTAGTTTCTTTCGTTTCCTTGTTCATACGGACTTGGATGGCAGGTTTACGTTGGTAGAAACTTCAGGTTCACCAGTGGTGCCTTCAGGCTCTTCATCTTCTTCGAGTGTTTCCTGGTACACATTTCTGGGTTGAAGCTGTCTACCGTTTCTTTTTCGGTGTAGATCTTATTCAAAAATTGAAGTTGGTCTGAAAACACATATTTCTTACGTTTTTTTAGCCCAGATCCACTTTTTTTAGCAGATTTGTCATCTTTTTTTCGATTTTGCGTAACAATCTCGGAGATTAGTCCACCTTTTCACTACTTCTTCCCTGTAAAAAACAAAAATAAAATAAATAAATACAATCCAATTCAGTATGATAATTATTAACGACAATGTTCACTTTATTTCAGATATTTGGCGAGTGGCTGTACGTTTACGGATTTGCACTACAGCGATAGAGTTGGAATTTCAACAGCAAAAAACATAGTTGAAGAAGTATGTGCTGCGATTTAGTCAGAAATGCGAGAAGAGTGTATACCAACACCAACTTGTGATATGATGGCAGTCAATTGCTTCCAACTTTGAAAGTGTCGCAAACTTCCCTCACTGCCTTGGAGCTATGGACGGCAAGCATATAAGACTGACTTGTCCGTTGACTCAGGATCAATGTATTTTAATTTCAAAGATTACTTCTCTATTGTTCTTATGGCTGTAGCAGACACAAAGTACAGATTTGTTTACGTTGATGTAGGGAGCTATGGTAAAGAGTGTGACTCGTCAATATTTAAGAGGTCCAAATTGTGGAAATCAATAGACAGTGGTTCTCCACCATTACCTGAGGAAAAACTTCTTCCAGGAATAGAGAGTCCTAAAATACCATACTTCTTTGTTGAAGACGAAGCATTTGGCTTACACAGACATCTACTGTGACCCTTTGGAGGGAAACGCTTAACAGTTGAAAAAAGGGTCTTTAATTATAGATTGTGCAGAGCACGAAGATATGTGGAATGTGCGTTTGGCATCCTGAGCAATAAATGGCGTATATTCCATCGCCCTATCAACGTTCAGCCACACTTCGCAGTGCAAACAATATCAGAAGTGTGCTTACCTCATATTTTTTGACAGAAGTCGGATGTGTATCCTGGCAAATTTCTAAAGTATAATTTGTCATATATGTGAAAATAAATAAATAAATGAAATAAAAATAAAAGTGTCTCTGTTGTAGATAGTAAATCAAGTGAAGTATACAATATATACAACACCAATATACAATAAAAAATACAATATACATACGTCCAAAAAGTGTATTACTTTGCTTAATAGAAAGTTAATAGGTATAGTACTTACCAAATGCATTTTTTTCCTCCATCGCCATTGTTCTCCAAATCCGGATTGAGTGCTAAACATACTTCTGCCCAGGCTTTCCTTGTTGCATTTCTATCCTTATAAATTTCTAAAGTTTTGTCCCATATCACAGGTTTTGCTTCAACTAGGGATATTAACACTTCAGCGTCAACACCTTCCTAATTTGCAAACAAACCACCAAAACTGAACGCGATAGAAACAATACTGGGGACAGTTCCCGTACGACTAAAGACCGTCTAGTGTGACAGCGTGCATTTGGTCACGTAGGCCACTGAGCTAGAGGGCGATACGGTAGCCGTGCGGTTCTAGTAGCACTGGACGGCTGCAACACGATTACAAAACGTGCCCGTGTTCTAATTGTGCAATGTGAAAGGTCTCGTACTCTTCAACAGTCGATCAAGAAAAATTGCCCGGGCGATTTTTTCCCGCACGAGCGAAATCGTGTAATATGAAAGGAGCGTTATTATAATTATATTATTTACCGTCTCCACGAACCAATAATTTAATTTTTGAAAAAAATATTAGTTGGTTCCTCGTTTCATAATGAGACCCAATAATTGACCTTGAAAGAATAATATATTCATAATAGTAAAAAGTAAAAAAAAATGTAGTTATAACCCACTAGCCTTTATAGAATCGATAAATAACGTAACATCTATTTGGTAATATTTACAAATAATTGATAAGACCTAAATTTGTACTTAATACATTTTTATTGCTTAATAATTCATTGACTAAAACTTATTAATCAATAATTTTACCATACCAACCGTTACATGTCCTTAATACAAACATTGATATTGAATGGGTTTCATTAAACCTTGCGATGTCATTTTAATTGTCATTTATACACGTATTATAAATTATTAAAAATATACATTTAAGAGTTTTAACCAAGAAATGCCGGGTTTGCCAGAACAAATTTATTGCGCCGAGCAGATCACAATTCCTCCATCGTTTCCATATCTTTTAAGACAGTATGCAAAGGCTGCTATTAGAAGTCAACCCAATGATTTATTGCAGTAAGTATACATATTTATACAGCTTGATAGCAAAATATTTTGTATTTTACCCTTCTCTAAATGTTAAATTTTAAAAATTTAGACTACTTCTCGCATTAGCGATTTCGACTATTAAATACCAAGTTCTTAAGCTTCTAATCAAGATCGTTTCTTCTAACAATTATCCTCTATAGTTCTTTCAAACATTATTGAATGTAGCAGTTTAAACGTATCGGTTTTGTATTGAATTTTAGTACTACTGTGATGTTTATTTTCTACTAAACAATTTCTGTACGGTATTAGAAATAATTTACGTTGAGTATTAAGAAAAGTAAGAGATAGAGCTGATAATATTTTGATAAAGAAGGCAGCATCAGAAGTATCTAGGGAGCTTTGCTAGTAGGATATATAGGAAATATATTACCACAGCATGAGCTCTATTTCGGAATAAATTTTGTTCTTTTTGTGCAAGTACTTCGGTAAGAACCCTTAGTCTGTTGTTTAGTAGCTTTGCGTATTTAAATTTTTAGCAAATATTTATACCAGCAACTATTAAAACAATTAATCCTTTAGAACTACCCTGATTTTAGCATAAATGAATACTTTTTTTGAGTTCCATAGTTGAATTAAACAGCAGCATAGAATAATCCACAGCTGCCAAATTTCCAAAAATCTGGAGGTTATATACATACAATTTTTTATTGTTCGTTTAGTTTGAATTTGAATTATTAGTTTAAGCACCAAACAACTAAGGAAATATTTTATATAACTCGAGCAATGGTGAATTGTAAGTTGCGCACATTTGGCGCGGTAATATGGAAGTGAACCATAAAATATTACTTTAAATAGTTGTTTCGGTATACCTATAAAAAACTTTTTATTCTTATTTTTTTTTAATTATTTTTACGTTAAACGATTCTTATTTACGCAATTCGATTAAATTTAAAAATAATATCAGATTGGGCAGCTGTACTAGAACCTCAAAAAGGACGGCCATATCGAAGAACAAAGAAAAGTATGTTATTTTGGAAGATGCTAAATTGATTTCCTTTGAAACAGATCTTATTGCATAGCAGGCTGAGGCTGGTTTCTTACTTCACAAATTGATATGAAGGCACCATTTAAGGTTGTTGTCTATAAAAATATACTCCATTCCACGAATATACGACTGTTTTAAATTCGCTTTAAGGTGTCGATTTAAATGGTCCAATGTACTGAATTGTACAATAGTAAATTCTCCCCATTTTTAAAATACTGTTACGACAGATATGAACCTTAAAATTAAATATGAAGTCATGATATAAGTATAAAGGTTAATAGTAATCAATTTTACAGAATCACCGATACTGATCTGACTGTTATGCTGTTAAGCAAGGATTGAAGAGATCCTTTATACGATAATGCTACTGTCTTATCCACGTTAAAAGAAAGTAAATTAGAGTCGGACCAGGTTTTTATTTAAAGTAGGTCAGTAGTTATAATTGCATGAAGAATTGCAATATTAGAGTTCCTCCAGGTAATACTGGTATCATAAGCAAAAAGGAAAATTTATCCGTGGATTTTTAAGTTGGTGATATCATTTATAAAGATAAGGAAAAGTACTGAACCTTGTGGTACTCCACATACAATGCTTTTGTGACTAGAGTCAGTATCATTTGCTCTAACTAGTTGTTTCCTATTCCTCAAGTAAGATTGGAACCAATTCAAAGAAATACCTCGAATTCCGTAGAAATTTATTTTTTTTATCAAAATTTCGTGATTTACACAATCGAAAGCTTTTTAATAGACACAAAAACAGTGGCAGTATAAAGATTATTGTTTAATGCTTGATAGACCTCATGTAGTATAGAAAATTAAGGACAGCAATTTAAAAAGAATCGAGGCTTTCGCACTCTGGTTATACCGCAGAGTATTAAAAATCTCATGGACTGATAGAATTACAAATAAAGAAGTACTGGAGAGGGTTGGTAAAGAAACCGAACTAATCACCACTTATACAAACCAGAAAACTGGAACACCTAGGCCACGTGATGAGGGGTCCAAAATATGAAATTTTGAGACTCATAATACGGGGAAAGATTTAAGGAAGAAGATCTGTTGACCGAAGGCAGAACTCATGGTTGAAGAATCTACGTGATTGGTATCAATGCAGATCGAATGATTTGTTTAGAGCAGCAAGTTTAAAAATAAAAATAGCCATTATGATTGCCAACCTCCGTAGGGAGACGGCACTCTAAGAAGAAGATAGAAGTACATAAAATATAGCATCGCTGGTGCATTTATTAGATAAAAAGCCGAACTGACTTTGTTATAAAATGTTGTTTTCAACGAGAAAGGACAAAAGTCGGGCTGTTATAAGTCTCTCAATAATTTTGGATAGGACCGGTAGTACGGCAATAGGTCTATAGTTGCAACATTAGGTTTTCCACCAACTTTATGATGAGGAATATTATTGGACTGTCTTTAGGCACTCGGGAAGTATCTTTTTCTTTGTCAACCATTTTCCATCCACTCCTGAATGTAGGTCTCTCCCAATTGCTTCCATCTTTCTCTATCTTGCGCCAATCTAATCCACTGTTTGCCTGCCACTGCTATTATGTCATCTACCCATCTTTTTAAGGTCTTCCTCATGCTTCTTGTCGTCCTTGGTCTCCATTCTAGAATTCTCCGTGTCCACCTGTTGTCATTATATCGGGCTACGTGACCTGCCCAGCGCCATTTCATTTTTGTAATTTCTTCCACAATATCCCTAATCTTCGTTCTACGTCTTATCTCGGTGTTTCTAACCTTGTCTCTTAGTGATATTCCAAGCATGATTCGTTCCATTGCTCTTTGCGTTGTTTCTAATTTTCTAGCAGATTTTTTAGTAAGTGCTACTGTCTCCAAACCGTAGGTACAAACTGATAGTATGCATGTGTTATACACCTTTTTCTTTAAGTTTATAGGACTGGAGGTGTTTTTCAAGATATGTGCTAGTTTGCCGAAAGCGCCCCAAGCCAGTTGTGTTCTTCTTTTAATTTCAGCATCTTGATTTGGTTTTCCTAGTTTGATAACATGACCTAGATATACATAATGTTCCACATTTTCTATGGTATGATTTTGTATTGTTATATTTGTCTGGTCTCGGCTCAGTATTTTTGTTTTGCTGTAGTTCATTTTTAAGCCTACCGCTCCTGAAACTGCATTTAATTGTTGTAACATATCATTTAGTTCTTGGATATTATCGGCTATTAAAATTATGTCATCTGCGAATCTCAAGTGGTTTAAGTATGATTCGTCGACGTTGATACCCTTATTGTTCCATTCCAGTTTCTTAAAAATATCTTCTAGAGCAAGGGTAAATAGTTTGGGAGAGATGGTGTCTCCTTGTCTTACTCCCCGTTGTAGTCTTATGGGATTAGTTTTTGTGCTTTCGTCAAGCTTTATATGCATGGTGGCATTTTCATATATGTTTTTAATTATGTTAATGTATCATGAATTTATGCGGGAATACTCGAGAAGTATACATTTTTCAAAGAAATCGTTCATTAGTGAGACCAGGACTTCCAACACATTATATGGGAGATTTAAAAAAAATATGGATAGTTCATTCGTATTAAAGGAAGATTTGTTTTTGATACTACTGATTGTTTGGATCAGTTCAGATTTATCAACTGGTCTTATAAAGAATGAATTCAAAACTTTTTTTTGAATTGGGAGATAGGAAATAGGATATTGTTGTTGCAAAATAGCTGATGTTATATTTTTACTCACGTTAACGAAGTACTCATTTAAATTTTCAGGGTTTGGAAGAGAAAATGTTTGAGCTGTGTTAGTTTTATTTCGAAGATCGTTTATTATGGATAAGTTTTCTTTGTAAAATTTTTAGAACTTCTCAGACAATTCTCATAGTACAGTTTTTTAGCTGTTTTGATAAGGATTAGATAGGTTTCTCTGTACTTGGAGATATCTTCAGTGGCAAAGACGTTGTTATTAAATTTCTTGATTGACAGTAGTGAACGCATATTCTTGGCTTATATGCGGATACCCTTGTTAGTCCAAATTTTGTGAGGTTTTGACTTAATTGTAATTAAAGGAAATGCCTTATTGAAAATACAGACAAGCTTATCAGACAAGTAAAAATAGTCACGTCCATCCGTTTTCAAGATTTTCTTTCTTATGTAAAACGCAAGACACTTTTCCCGATTTCTGTATAAGCAGCTTTTTTCTTCTTGTAGCAGTTCTCTCAAGTTGTTTTAAGACCTCTTACTTGGGAAAGAATTTTAAAACTGTTTCTTAATTCGAGCACAAATCTGTCATTTATTGTTGAACTACAAAACCCAAAATATTTAAGATATTTCATTATGTGACTGGAAAACAACGTGGTGTATAAAGCTTATCATGTAGGTAATGTTGCGTTCAAAAGGTTTAGAGAAAGATCCTTATTAATACTCTAGAATCAAACATACTCGTATACATCAACATGGAGTATAAATAGGAAAACGTTAAGGACAAACTGTCAATTGTATTAAATGACATTACTACATTTTTATTCAAAGAATAGAGTGTTGGAAATATCAAATTATTAATCTTCTTGTAATACCTTTTATTTCATATTCATCTAAGGAGGTTGACACAAGTTTAAATTTGATGTAGTTATTTAAATGAGCTTGCTAGTAGCCGTTTATACAATGTTTATCATAATATCGTAAATCCATCTACTAAAAGTTGAGCTCATGATCGGCTAAGGCAAATTTGAGCTTATTTGAACTTTATATCGAAGTGGTCTTATATTTTAGATGGTCCACAGCTTATTTCCGCTGCCTGTCACTCAATATACCTCCACCAGTGAAGCCACGTCTAGAATACCCTATACCACGCGATCACTATGGAATCACTCCTGGCTGGCTAAAGGCACTACTTTATCAACTAACTAACAATAAGACTATTCATTTTAAGATTTTATGGGATCGATGGATCGGAGCTTGCCTATCACATCAAACACTTATTCAAATTTTGTGTTTGGGAGGTTTCGATAATCCCAAGGAGATACCTTGGTTGAGGTTTATTGGACTGTGTGCGGCACATTTAACAGATGTAAGTATATAATATATTATTTTACTATTCATGAATGTGTTGCTTGTGTGAGTCCATTTCAAATAGGTAAAGAAATAATAAATAAGACTTACTCACAATCAATTTAATTTAACTATCAGACGACCGGTTTCGCTTTCAACAATATGCAAAGCATCCTCAGGTCTCGATACAAAGTTAAACAAATGCTGAAATAATAAAAACCCATATTAGGGTGTTGTCTAACAACGATAAACAAAGTAGGTGTTGTAAATTACAATAATTATGCCAATATTACATGTCTGTGGTTTTATTTAAATGAGTAAGTTGAATAAAAAGGGTATAAAATTTTTTTTAAAAAGTTAAACAGACAAGGTAAGGCCCACAATTTGTTATAAAATAGTCTCTTCGATTGTAATAAATTAATAAATGAGCAAATAAATAAATAAAATAAACATTACTTACATGCCGGTACTCTATTAATAGATGGATGGTAGAACATGGTTGAAACTACTTTATATTGTTGAATGGAGAACTCAATTTTATCACTGCAGTTGTTTGACAGTAAACGGGAAGTTCTTGAGGAGATAGATTTGATCCAATGAATTAGAGATATGTGTGAGATTGTTTGTTAAATGTAAGTGATGTAATATACTATTGTGTTATTAAAGGCTATTTATACTTATTCCAGAGATATATTTTTGAAATGTGTGTTATTTATTGAGTAATTGTTTTTTGAAGGTGACCGTTTTATGACAATGAATAGGTGTAGATGTAAAGATTGTGTGGGTGTGCAATTATTTTCACAACTTGTAGTTATCAAATTACTTTGATAAAGTTCTATTGGCAATGAGTTAATTATTGGAATAGTCAAGTAAATAAAATGTTAAAATTACAAACAATTAAGGATAATTAAAACACACTAAAACAGAAAACACTTAGAAGGGACGAAACAAACATTGAATTTAAAAGGGGGAAGGACTTTATTGCACTACATCATAGTCTTGGACACAATGAGTTTTTTATGTTGTATCTATTAGATTTTAGATTTTAGTGGTAAATTTTTTTCAATAAGTAAATTTTTAGTGGTAAATTTTAGTCAAAATTTACCACTAAAATAGGCACTACAAGAAGAAGAAAACATCACTTGCATTGTTATTATGCTAATTGCTATGGACATATTCTAACAGGTGTACCGACTTTCGAGCATTATATTAACTAAAGGCAGAATTTCAATCACTTTTAATGATCTAGGCGCGACGCATAAGGACAGAGAGAGAGAGAGAGAGAGAGAGAGAGAGAGAGAGAGAGATCGAAAAAAACTATATGTTATCTCTCTCGCACCTTGTATCCAGCAGGATTTAGTATCTTGTCAATAAATATAGTCATAACATAAGTTACTTTTTCTTGGTTTCTTTCAGATAGTTCTCTTACATATTTTCGAGTAAAATGAAAGATAACAACACGCTAAACATGCAACGAGTGATGGATTCGGCCGTTACAAAGAGAATCAAACAGCCATTTCAATTAAAAATAAATCGATAGAAAGCAACATAGTATTTACAAAAGTAGACAGGGTAACACTACTATTGCTAGATAAAATAGAATATAATAACAAAACAATAGAATTTTTAAATAATTAAAAATATGAAACAGCAAATAAAGATCCGACAGAAAATTATCAAACTATATATAATTATAATTAGAAAATGCAAAATCAATATTAAATTTAATAAAACAGGAATATCTCAACATCATGAATCCACAGCTTCCTAAATTATACTCTTTTATTAAACTACACAAACCTGATCACATATTTTTTATACAGCTCCGTCATATCAACTTTCAAAAACACTGTTAGAGATTATGTCAGATCACACTAGATTTTCACCTAAATTTTGTAAAAATACAATAGAAGTAGTAAAAATACAATAGAACTGCTTATTTGTGACAATTTCCTGGGCAACCCCCCTCTTCATAAGCTCCCATAGATTTTCGATCGGATTGAGGTCTGAGGAATTACCTGGCCACTTCATTACTTTAATTTTCTTTTTTTCCAGGTACGATGTTACTCTTTTTGCCTTATGGCACGGTGCTGAATCGTGTATAAAGGTAAAATCCTCCGATTCGCCAAACCAGTCTTTGATTTGTGGCATGAGTTTTTTTTCCAGAACTTCAATATACTGATGTTGATTCATCATTCCATTTACAATGTACAGCCTCTCTGTGCCCTTACTGCTGATCACAGACCATACCATAATCTTGAGAGGATGCTTTTCTCGCTCCACTATGCAATCCTTATGATATTTTTCACCCACTCGCCTTCGGACGAAGGCCGACTTATCCATGAGTATCTCCACTGTAGACTCATCGGAGAAACAAACCTGTGAATAAAAAAAAAACTATAAGATATTTTTTTTAGGATAAAAACAGTGGTTATAGTGATTTAAACTTTAGTAGTGACGTAATTTACCTTATTCCAATCCTCAGTTGTCCAATTTTGGTATTCTTTGGCCCATTCCAGTCTCTTTTTCATCATTACGATGGTCAACTTTGGTTTTTTGGCAGGGCGACATGATTTGAAACCTTGCTCAGTAAGCCTTCTGCGGACTCATGTCAGAAACTGGCATACCAGCTTCACGAATAAGTCCCGTGGGATTCTTCTTGGCTTCTTTCTATTGTTTACGAATATATCCCTCATTTTTCTTTCGTCTCTGGGTGTAGTGACACGCTTTCGACCACATTTTTGGGCACGCTGCTGAATCAGGGGTTTGTTGGTTTCAATTTTTTTCTTGATATTGCTCACTGTTGCTTGCGCTACTTGGCATTGTTGAGCTATCTGACGTTGGGAAAGCTTTGTATTCAATAAAAGTGTCTTTATTTCCTCCATTTTAGACACAGGGACGTCTTTAGCCTTACCCATTATGATTTTCTTCTCAAAAATCGAAATGTTTTGAAAATGTCTTTAAAATTCAAACTGATATTCTTTTTTCACTCACAATCACCACTAATAAATTAATAAAACATACTACAAAGATAAAACGTTACTAATCTTTCAAAAACAATACAAAAACATACAAATTCAGTTGTAAACTCAAAGCGTAAATTCACCACAATGTGTATGTTGTCACGTAATTTGACACAAATGACAATTCTAGAGCGGTAAACGTCAAAAAGTAAGGTTATCAGTGACAAAATATATTGGCATACTTTAATCGTATATCAGCATATAATTTTATTATAAAATTTCTGAACAAATATGAAAAACTTAAATTTTTGTGACTGATCATAATAATTTGATCACCCACTGTATTTAATAAAATACTTTTCAATAATTTTCAATTACCTCACACCTCCAGATTAATTTCATTTGACGTAAAAAATCTTTTTCCTAGTAGGTAATCCTCCTACAGGAACTTTTGTTCTAGTAAAAAAACCTTTTAGACCAAAATAGTAAAAATCTTCTCGAAATTTGCATAAACCAGGGCTATTTTGAATTTAATAATCAAATATATACAAATCTCTCGTTTTTAAACAGTTTTTATATTGTTGGAGATACGTAGACGATGTAATGGTATATTTTACAGGAACTAACAGACAATTTGATCAATTTTCATGGCATAATCATTCACTCCATAGTCATATTGAATTTACAATAGAAACAGAACAAAATCAATTAATTAACTTAGGTAAATATATATATAAAAAGCACTTACACAGTGGTGTATACAAACTTAAATGTGGTGACTGCACAAAAACTTACATTGGTCAAACTGGTAGAAATTTTAATAAACGAATAGCAGAACATAAAAGGGCTTTCAATATAGGAAAACAGATTCTATATACGCACTTCACCTTCTAGATCATAATCATTCTTTTAATGACGAATTTCAAATTCTTTACATCCAAAATAAAGACCTTAAGCTAACTTTATTAGAATCTATGGAAATTAACAAATTAAAAAACACACAACATAATTCTGAATGGCCAACTTGGGACAAACAGTTCTCGTCTCCTCAACCTATTTCGTTAAAGACTTTAAATTGTAAACACATCCAAAAATAGATCACTTGAGAAAGGGACTCTGCCGAAACAGCTGTAGGGATAAAATAATATAATAAATTTTGTGGAAGTTTTGAAAAGATAGTTTTCAGTGTTTTATTGTTATATTTATACGAGTATTTAATTTTACAGAGTTTGACGGAATCAATGAAACTCATATGCGAAATAATGACGGATGAGCCTGAAGGTGCCTCGGCTATGATTCCTTTCGCAACATTTATGGATTTGTATACATTTCTCGCTAACATAGATGCATCTAAACCTCAATGGTTGAAAAATATGTATTTTACCGATTCGTTATTAAGTTTATATAGGGAAGTATCAGAAAAAGAAGTTAAAGAGGAAGTAAAAGAAGAAGTTGTGATTGAAGAGGAAAGGTAATACCTTTATGTATTTATCATCATCATTAAAGACGCCATACACGATCGTGTATGCCGTGTTTTTTAAAAAAAATTCCGTTAACTGTGTTAACATATGCATTAATTATTGATCCACACAAAGTTACCAAAAAAACCCTTTATACGGGAGTTATATTGTATATATTGCTAGAACGACATTCGTATTTATCCATTACTTGCTATAAATTAGCGAAAAACTTTTGTCAACAATTTTATTAAAACCCATTGTTCGTCCTAGTAAGGTAGCTTTCGCAGTTTTAATTGACAGAGGATTTGTTTTTAGAAATTTGGCCAACCAACGTTTTCCAGCCATTTTATTTTGGTCCCATAAGAGTGGATACTTTTTCTTGTTAATAACCGCCAATTCGTTGGCGCAGGATCTTTGGAGTCTTCAGCCGGCCTTCCTCTTTAACAACCAATTATTTTTAATATCAACAAGGGCCTATCTTATTGTCTCCAAATGAGTTATCCCAGTAATAGTCTTCTGACGAATGGCCACTGTCAATATAGTCGCCAACACCTCTAGAAGATAGGTACATTTAGAAGACAGTGGCCACAACAAAGAAGCAGTGTCCATTGTAGGAACCGTTAAGGGTGGCCACTGTAGGAATTTCACCAATAAAATTTAAAAATCTAACCTCTTAAAAACCATGCATAAATTATTTATCCTTTATCCACATTTTCCTTTCACATTTTTAGATACTAATTTACACATTTTCCATTTCATTTGGATATACAGTTTTATTTGTTTCAAATTTTCTTATATCTTTTTCTTCAACTCATTTTTCAAAGGTTGGTAATTTAACTATTAACTTTGGTCATTTTTCAGTGAAAAAAGTCAACTGCTCGAAAAATCAGAATCTGAAGAGATAGAAAAAGAGTTTATTAAAGAGGAAGTATCCTGTCCAAGTTTAGGAAAAGACGATCACTACGATGTTGATTACTATATCCAACATGTTACTGAACAAGAAGCAGAACAGGAACATGAGGCAGAAGAAACTGAAACTTCAAAGTAAGTATTTTATTATATATTTGTTGAAAAGCAATTACATTTTATACTAATGATATTAATATTGCAGTAAAGCTCTATAGCCCAGCAAGATTTTCACAGCCTGTCATTTTTCTAGCTGAGACACAATAATTGATTTCAGATTCATACATTGTTATGAAAGATCTAGTAACCGTCATCGTTTAGTAGAAAATCAAAAATATTTTGTAAGCATGAACTAAAGAACTCACATAATAAGCACAATGCTATGGGCTTGCTGCTACAAAAACTATTTACGCATTATAAAAATTTTTGCCACCACTGCCTTGTATAGTATTACTACTGTAGGACGGCGAAATTGTTGCTGTTAAAGTGAACTGAGCCTATATCAGTCTACTGCATTTGTGGTTATACTTTATATAATAAAGGACACAAGTCCCTTAAGCAAAGAGTATTCTGAACAACACTTTATTTCCTTATTACAAACCTGATAGCTTAAGAGCCCATGAACCCCACACCTTCGTTATTTGCGCATACCCAAAATACAGGTATGAAAGATGGGACCATCATGGAGTTTGGGTTATCGTGGCCTTGGTGGGTAGACACCCCCTAGAGTAGGGGACGTCTACCCACCAATCCTGAACAACCTTCATTTTTTTGTAAAAATAGCAAAAGATAATCTTCCATGCAAGGTTATCTTGCAATAATATTGCATGGAAGAAGGTCTAAATATCTAGTAAGAGGAAGAAGAAGATCTAAATTAAATATCATATTTCTTGATTACCACTTTATCTCTGTTAGCGTGTTATTCTGACTGAGTCTCAAATATAAAGTTCTTAAGTTGGATGAATTTTTTCATTTGACATATTATATCTCATATGGCACCCAGATTCGAATTTCATGCCTTAGAGTAGCGATTACACCACTTTATGGTCTCCTCCTTTTAATAGAATCCTAAACCCTTTTTCCCCTGTCATATATCAGTTAAGCTTATGGTTTTTTCTTGTAATTTTGTATTTTCTTATCGGGTTTTAAGACAAGTCAAGGCTGAACTAAGGCTTTAGTTCCACTGAGGATAATGATAAGTCTTTAAAATAGTACTGTAAGTACTTTTTTTGTCAGTTTACATGAAATTAACTTTACCTTACAGATCTCCGTAAAGTAAGTAATATTATCTGATTGGTATTCAATAGTACCGCGCATTTTATTACACTCAATTAAGATGAAAAAATTATCTCGTTAGTGATTCCATTGAATACTCAATTTTAAGTTTAATTATAATCTAAGGCCAACGGTTGAAATAACCAAAAATTCCAAAGTTTTAAATGGTTATATTTCTTTCGTTTAAGCATGAATTAAAATAAATTGCAAAAATGAAATTTGAAAAAATGAAACACTGGTTATTGAGGAAAAAAGTTTTTGCGTTTATGCAACTTTGCTGGTACATATATGTTAAAACAAATTTATATCTAGACATTATATTCACATGAGATTTAACCACAATTGATTGTAATGATAATTGCATTTTACATCTGTTTTTGTGGTTTCGATTTTCAATCCAAAAATCGTTTTCAAAATTTTTTATAAATAAGGAAATTATGAAATCGTAGGCTTCCACGGCCAGAGTCAGAATTATAGTTTATTCGTCTTCCGGGTTTGGACCGTGTCATTTGTGAGTGACCCAAAAGTGGGTTCATCTCGACGTTTCGCTACAATTGTATGTAGCTTCTTCAGGAGAACAAAGAAAAAAGAAAAAAGAAAAGAAATCAAAGGACAGGAAGATGGGTAGTTAGCAACGGTAACTCAGTTACTCAACGCAACCAGAGGCGAATACTAACTACCAAGATGGGCATTTGGTCACAGTAACTCAACTACTCAACGCAGCCAGAGGTGAAAACCAAATGCCAGGACAGGGATTCACGTCCAACAGCTACCCTACAGCTAACTACCCATCTTCCTGTCCTTTGATTTCTTTTCTTTTTTCTTTTTTCTTTGTTCTCCTGAAGAAGCTACATACAATTGTAGCGAAACGTCGAGATGAACCCACTTTTGGGTCACTCACAAATGACATGGTCCAAACCCGGAAGACGAATAAACTATAATTAAGAAATTATGTTTATTTAAACCTGTCACTGTTTATCAATTGGCGCTTGGTGGCAGGTAATTTAAATCTTTTTAGTGGTGATACATTGATTTAAAATCATGATGGTGCTTAACACATTGATGGGTGCTTGGATCAAGCTTAACAAAAAATCTAGCCTTAAAATAATTCAAGCCTATGTACCTACATCTACACACTCAGACGAGGAAGTGGAAACCTTTTATTAAGACCTAGAAAATGCAGTAAAACTGGTGCCTATTACACACAACCTAGTAATGGGTGACTTTAACGCTAAATTGGGATGTAAACTGGACAGGACCGAAGTTGCAATAGGTCCATACGAATTTGGACAAAGAAATGAAAGAGGCGAAGTGTTTTTGGGTTTCTTGGTACAAAATGGCCTGTTTGCAATGAACAGCTTTTTCAAAAAAAACGTCCTTAAAGAAAATGGACCTGGGCAAGTCCAGATGGAGGCACCAAAAATGAAATTGATTTTATCTTAACCAACAACAAAGACATGGTCCATGATGTAACAGTTCTTAATAGCTGTTCAGTGGAAAGTGATAGAATGGTAAGAGCGAAGATCGTGCTAAATCTCCAAAAACAAAGATACAAAATGATAACAAAAACACAGCCAATAGGATGGAATCCAATCGAAAACACCATGTCATTCGAAGAGGAAATTCTGAGATGTCTAGGGACAACAAATATAGACGTTATGAATGTTGAAACCTTAAATGATAACTTATTAAAAGCTATGAAGAACGCAAAGAAAAAGTGCAATACAAATCCTGGGAGAGATAGAAAGGGAAAAAATCAGTCAAGAGACAAAAAGACTTATGGAGACACGAAGAGAACTTAAGCGAAATACCGATATAAATGCACGCATACTACAACAACTTAATAAAGATACTAATAAAGCAGTGAGAAAGGATATAACACAAAAAAGATTACAACGGTTGTCGAGAAAAATAAAAGTTTAAAGGTGCTGAAGATATGTCAAGCTCTAGGTAAGAAGAATATTGTTAAGCTCGCAGATCGAAATGGGAAAATGGTAACAGATAAAGATAAGATAATTAAGGTAGTTGAAGAATTTTACATAGAATTATATAGAGAAAGGGATAAGAAAGACGGCACCAAGTTGAGATAAGTCCAGAATGTGGGTTAAGAGGATATCCCAGAAATAACAATGGAAGAAGTCTCAAAGTCATTAAATCGAATGAAAAACAATAAAGCAGCTGGTGATGACCAAATCGTTATTGAGGCAGTTAAAGCAAAAGGAAAGACAGTATTGAAAGTATTGACACAATTATATAACTTATGCATTTCAAAAGAGGTTACACCATCTCAGTGGAATAAAGCTGTTATAGTAGTCATGCATACAAAGGGAGATATAACAGAGCTAAAGAACTATAGACCTAAAGTTCTATAGTTCTATATAGTTCTAGAACCTATATAGTTCTATACTAGTTCTATACTAAAGAACTATAGACCTATCAAAACTAGACTTCTATCAACCTTGTGAGCAAGCAGGATTTAGAGCTGGATACGGAACATATGATCATTTGCAAACAAGTCGTTGATTGAAAAAACCATTGAATATAATAAACCCCTGATACTTGTCTTTGTCGAGTTTGAAACAACGTTTGATACAGTCAATCAAAGTGAAATGCTACAAACTCTAACATAATGTAGAATAGATCACCGATACATATCCCTCATCAGATACATCTATCAGCATGCGAAGCCTGTGTAAGACTTAATAAAGATACTGGGAACTTTCGTATTGAAAGAGGCGTTCTGCAAGTAGACCAAATGTCTCCCAAATTATTTACAACTTTGCTAAAATACGCTTGTAAAACAATATATTGGAAAAGGGCATCAATGTAGATGGAAAATTTTTAAATAATCTTAAATTTGCAGATGATATCGTTCTTATTGCAGACAACTTTGATCAGGCACAGATAATGCTCCAAGAACTCCATACTGCCACAAAAAGAGTTGGTCTTAAAATAAATTTTTTAAAAACACAATTTATTACAAATTTAGTACACAACAAAAACATTTCAGTAGAAGACAAAGATATTGAGCAAGTTAACTCCTATAAATACTTGGGCCATGAGATCAGAATAATACCCAATATAGAATACCCGTTATAGAATACCCAATGCTACTATACGCAAAAGATCAGGAGTATCAGACGTTATTGAAAGGATAACAACACTAAACTGGAACTGGGCAGGTAATGTAGCAAGACCAGTTGATGACCGGTGGACAAAAGGAATTTTGGAATGGAGACCCTGAATACAAGCTAACAGAAATAGAGGTTGACCCCCAACCAGATAGACAGATGACATAAAAAGAGTGAATACAAATTGGATTCAGATGGCGCAAAATCGGACTAAGTGGAAAAGCATGCGACAGGCCTATGTTTAGCAGTGGACGTTAGAGGCTAGTTGATGATGATGATGATACTGCAGCATACCAAAAGAAACAAGAGCTAGGGAAGGAGTCGTAAGGTAATTTTTTAGAAAGGGTTTTTAGAACATTTCTGGTTCTCTTAGTGTAAGTGGCATTGTGTCATCCACTGCACAAATGGCGCGATGTAAATTAGACGTCTTAAAAATACGTTTTTAAATTAGCAATCTGTTTTTCTATACGCTTACCTATATCTATAATTCCTCTTCTCCCTAAATAACGCGGTAATGTCGTTCCTTCTACTGTACTACGAGCATGATGTTTTTGTGCCTTTGTGAGGTGTATTTGTATTCCCTTTACAGTACCAAATGAATAACTAAGCTCGGAACAGTGATTTAAATAAATTTTTATTGTTAAGATATGAAAGAAGCAACGGTTTTATTATGATTACCATTGTCGTTACAATCAGTTGATCTATTTATAAAATTATTGATATTTATACTAAAACCAAGTTTTTCATATTAAAGTGTATTATTCGTTTTAGAGAGATCCAATTACCTTCATATCTCCAAGACGTTTCTAAAGAGGAACCTGGCGAAGGCGATGACACAGTGGCACCCGAAGTACTTTATGCTCAACGCATGTATGAAATGGAAGCTGAAGGTAACTTCTATCATGGAATTAAAATGAAAAATTTAAGAAATATACAATTTATTTTTAGAAGAAGAATATCAAGGCGAGTCCTTGTATGCAGCTCTTGCCGATAAGGATATGGAATTACCTGAAGAAGAAGAGCCTGCTGTAAAAGAATCCATTGATACAGTCATCGAAGAACCTAGAAAGATCGTTTCAGATGATTTTGAAGATGAGAAAATCCTTTTAGAAGATTTGGAACGTCTAAAGGTACACACGCTAAAATTTTTTTTGTATATTTCCACATTATTATAGTTTATATTTATTTATTTCGCTATGTTTTAGTCACTACAACAAGAACTTCCTGGTGAAGAAGATGAAGAGATTGAAAAATTTAAGTGCAGGCTTATAGCTGAAATGCCCCTTACAGATTCCCAGCAGGTAGCTATAGAACAATTTAAGAAAAAGGAAGAAGAAGAGGTGGTCGAGGAAGTTGTTGCCGAAGAAGAGAAGAGCGAAGAGGAGAAAGAAGAAAAGGTATATATAATCATATTTTTTGTTTATATTTTTAACTAACTCATATTTAACATATGCTTTTAATAGTCTTTATTTTTGTTTCTAGTTCTAGAATTTATGTTGTTAATTTTTCAGGTTTAATTATCACGCTGTTAGAGGAAGATATTTTGATACTGGCTTAATTATTTTTGTTTAACTTCTGAGTGTTATTTTCTTTTATTATTTATTTTTTCATGTTCTTATTCTTTATTCCGCCATATTTTGTTCTTCCTGTTGCCATTCTTAGCGTCACGTGATGGTTTTAGATTTACGTATTTTCAGGAAATGAAATTCAAAATACTTAACTGCGTTTTACTAACTTTAAGAATTTTTTTTACTTTTTTCTACATTTTTAAAGTTCGTTTTACTTATTTTTTAGATTTTTAAATACTGATTACTTTTATTTTTAAGATATTTTTAATATTTTAAACCTATTATAGTCAATTTTTTATTTTACATTGAAAAAATCATATGTATAACTATTTTATTAAAAAGTCCAAAAAACATTTTTATTGATGAAAGTAAAGAAGTAATTGAATCCTTTTTAAAATAAGTGCAAACCACATATGAATGACAGACATCTTGAAATTAATGGAACAACGTCGACTGATAAAATCTAATGTAACAGAATATAGACACCTGCAGAGAAGAATAAAAAAGGAGATCAAATTAGCCAAAGAAAAATGGAGGAGAGAAAGGTGCGACTAAATGGAGGATGTAATATCTAAACACGACTTATTTGATGTGCACAAAAAACTAAAAGAAATGAGTAACATATTTAAAAAAACGAGTTCTCTCTGTACTCGTTGGCAATAATAACAAAATTATTGTAAATAAGCACGAAATAAGAAAATAATGGCAACAGAAAAGATAACAGGAATAATATTGCCGAATTCTACCAAAACTTTACTGACGGCCCAGAAATTATGAAATGCGAGGTAGAACACGCTATGAATAATGCTAAAATTAGAACAGCTTGTGGTCCAGATCATATACCGTTGCTGTATATCGTTTCTATATCGTGTCAGTATCGTTTCAGAAACTAAAAAATGCTCAGAATATCGAATAATTAGCCTAATGAGCCACACTCTTAAAATTTTCCTCAGAATACTTCGCAACAGAATTAGACGCAAACACGAAGAAGATCTTGAAGATACACAATTTGGTTTTAGAAATGCTATGGGAACCAGAGAGGCACTTTCTGCGCTTACCATCCTAATACAAAAATGCCGTGACCAAAGAAAATATGTATTTGCATGTTTCGTAAACTTCGAAAAGGCATTCGATACTAAATGAAATTAATGCAAATACTGAAAAATATGGGAATAGATGACAAGGATATTCGTGTCATTAAAAATTTGTACTGGAATCAAACTTCTATCGTAAAAATTAGAGATAACTACACCGATAAAATCTCTATACAGCGAGGAGTTAGACAAGGTTGCATTTTGTCACGAACATTGTTCAATGTTTACTCGGACCAGTTATTTAAAAAGGCACTTGAGAGACAACCATATGAAATAAAAATCAACGGGGAATTACTTAATGTGATTAGATATGCAGACGATACAGTAATTGTACAGAAATGACATATTTAGGAACTGTGATAACGGACCAACTAGAATATCGATCATGAACAAAATTTAAGCATTGGAAATGTGGGTTCATAGACGAATGCTGAAGATACCTTGGACAGCAAGAAAAACTAATGAGGAAGTACTAAGGAGCGTCAACAAACACAGAGAACTGCTAAAGACTGTTTTTTAACCCATTTTCTATCTTTTCATTGTTGGATATAGGTCTCCCCCAGTTCTCTCCATCTTTCCCTATCTTGAGCTGTTCTCCGCCATGTGGGACCTCCTTGTTTCCTGATGTCATCTTTCCACCTCATCTGTGGTCTGCCTCTTGATCTCTTTGCATTGTATGGACGCCACTTTCCGATGGCATTGTTCCATCGTCCATCTTGGAGACGTTTATTGTGTCCAGCCCATTTCCATTTCCATTTACATTTCCATCTTCACCAAATGGAAATGGTAAAGACTGTTAAACATCGAAAAATGTCTTATCTGGGACATATAGTAAGTGGAAGTAGATATAAAATTTTACAACTGATCCTTAAAGGCAAAATAGAGAGCCGTAGAGGTGTAGGAAGAAAACAAGTTTCTTGGTTAAAAAACATTCGTGAATGGACTCAGATACCAAATGTAGGACAATTATTCTATATTGCAGAAGATCGAGAAGCCTTTGCAATGGTGATCGCCAACGTCGGATAATTCTGATATGGCACGCGAAGAAGATGAAGATTCAAGTCTTCAATATCACTTACATCACAATAATATTCACTGGCATCCCAATTGTTGACAGTCTATTGCTGTTCTTTATCTGATAGAGGCCTCTTCATATCCCAGTTAGACATCTAAAATAATATAAAAATACGTTATGTATCATAAATTATACAAACAAATAATTTACTATCTTTAAAATAATAGTAGTAATACTAATACTCGATGACTTGTGGAAGTGGATGTGCAATATCCAGGAAATACAATTTTACACACTCAATTTTCAATAACCACCTATACTTCATCTAATTTACATAATGATGCACGTCATTATCTACGTCAGAGATCAAAGTTGACATAGTTGCCAAAGTACAAAAAAATCATGACTCCATTTTAAATCAAACGAGATCACATAATGATTGCAAAAGTATTACCATCTCTTTACAATAACTATTTAAATTTTTACGTGACATTTTTGAAATAAAACACACTAATTTTGTTCTAAAAAGAATATATTTTATTAAATAGGTAAAAATATAAGATGGTAGAAAGATAGGCGCAGCAAACTGGCAACGATTGGCAATGGATAGGACTGCCTGGCGTAATAGACAAAATTTCACCTTCGTTCCATTACAGTTACAGTGTGTTTCGAACAAATGTTCTTCATATAAACGCTTTATAATGCATTTATACAAATTAAATGAAACATATTATTGTGTATTTCTTTAAGTTAACATTAATAGAAATTTTTAAATATTATTTCTACGCGTATATATAATAAAATATGTCTAGTGGCTGTAATGCCAGTGTACTCGGCAAAGTGATTCTAAAAAAGAACACACCTAACCTATCGCCTAAATATTTCGTGTTGGTATCGTGTGACGTTACGGGCTATGACGCCGATGACGTGCATAGGTATGTAAATTAGATGAAGTGTACATAAGTTTGATAAACTCAACATTATGGTCAACACCACGGTTAAGCGCCAACTCACTAATTCGCGCATTTTAAAAAATATTAGACTAATAATAAAATATAATAAAATATTCGCATTCGCAAGGTATTTTATAAATCTAATTCTTTGTTCTTTCTGGCGCATTATAAGGCTTAGTTTTAGATAAAATAGATCTCAATGTGTTTGTTGTTTTGAATGCTGTTATATTGTTAAATTTATTTCCTATCGGTGAAATATTGGGTAGATTATTTTCAAATGATCACAGTGTATATATTTTTTCTTATTTGCGGTGATAAATATAATACATGATGATTAAAATGTGTATTTTGTCATTTTTTCAGAAAGAATACGAGGATATATGGGTTGATAAAGTTCCGGGTATAGGACCAATTGTTCCAAGCCATTTGATCGAAGCTGTGGAAGAATACATGAAAAGTGTCGCTGCAATTCAACATAGTATGGTGATGCCCAGAAATATTAGACATTACAATTGTCCACCTTTGGAAGTTATCGAAACATAAAATATAGTGGTGATTAAATACTAATTATATTTTTATTAAATCAATAAAAATAACGTAAGGAGTTGTTTTATTATGTTGTTATAGCTTGATCATTAATGACTTAATAATTTTAAAACTTATGATTTAAGTTAAAGGACCCCGACACTTTTTTTGTGAAAAAGTGGTTTCAATTAAATTGGCTGAATTGCAGAGGGTTAGCTTTGATGATGATGATCAAAAGTTCTTATTGCGCAAGACTCAGAAATCAATTATTTCTGAATCACAGAGTTTCAATATGTCGGTTTTTAGTCCATTTAAATAATACATATTTGTATAATATATAGACTCCTTAACTATAATAAACACCCAAAATACTTAAGTGTTACACTTGACAGAACGCTAAACTTTAAAGAGCATCTTACTAAGACTGCTGCAAAACTCCAAACTCGTAACAACATCCTGCAAAATCTCTGCGGCACTACATGGGGCTCCTCAGCACCCACACTTAGATCGACAGCATTAGGACTGGTATACCCCGTAGCGGAATGCTGTGCACCAGTATGGATAAACAGTCCACATACTCACCGTGTTGATGTCCAACTCAACCAAGCCATGCGAACTATTTGAGTCATATAGCTCCACCACCCATCCGCCGGGAACATGCCCTTGTCAGAGAATGTACAAAAATCAATACTGATCCTAAGACTGATCCTCCCATGTTGGAACTTCCGCCAGAGACATAAATAGGCTCCGCTCAAGACACCCGCCTCTAAAAACAGCAAAAAGGCTAGTAGATCGAAACTTCAATGTAACTGAATGGTGTAGAGAACAATGAGAGAATAACGCTGCACCAGCTAACTGGAACATGCCATGTATTACAAGCAAACGGGAGGGCTTCAACCAACCGAGAGTAGAAAAAATATTGAAGAAAAGAGAAGCAATGGACCTCCAGGTTTGAAGAGCAGGAAGTTGGTTTATTTGGGGCACATCATGAGAGGTGAAAAATACAAACTATTAAGGAATATAATGCAGGGCAAAATCGAAGGCAGAAGACGTATAGGAAGACGTAAAATCTCGTTGCTACGCAATCTCCGTGAATGGCTCGGATGCAGTTCAACTGAGCTATTCAGGCGTGAAACAAATAAAATTATAATTACCAGAATGATTTTTAATATAAGATAACAGCGGAACTTGAAGAAGAAGACTGTGCTGTGTTCTTATAATTGGTGTTTTAAAGAAATTAGATGACTGTATATATAAGTTGAGTTATGTAATAAATACGTTCACTTTTTCTTGGCAGAGTGACATAACATCGAAAATAAAGTTGGTTTATTGCAGGACTTGGCCTGTTCTAATTAACTTTTTTTTTCGAAAGCTCTACATATTATGATTTCTTCAATGTGGATCATACCTTCCGCATAATTATTTTTCTATTTAAATTCTTTATATATCCAAATTTTAAATTCTAAATATTTACTTATCTATCATCGGTCAAGACTAATGGACTTATTATGCTGATTTAAGTAATCGCTATTGTTTTAAAAGTACAAATCATACGTTTAAATTTCAATAGCGGTAACGGTACCACATTATCACATCGTGTAGCATTTTACTGTTTAGTTAGTTAAAAGTGACTTCTATGTAGTGTTTCTATACCCATTGTGTAAACCTAAATAATTTAGAACTATCAGCAACATTCTTACAAATTTGTTAATCAAAAGGTAAGCTTTAATAAAGCATAACCAAGAATATCATAATATATATATTTCATAATTTATTTGAAAGAAGAAAACGCTCTGATCTGTATTCTGTTGGTGCGAGCTCCACAAGGTGGAAAGTATTTTGATCGAAGTTTATCCAGAGCTATATTTAGTTTAAGTGTAGGTGAAACTGTTGTACCTAGTACCACTTTTTGCATTAAATTTTTTTATTCATAATTTTAACTAAATTTCAGAATATTGAATGGCTGTAGTTATAATTTGAACTTTCTTGTATAGTTTGCGATAATTTAATTTGATATGAGTATTCAAAAAAAGCGTAAAATAAAATTTGTGTCAAATGGTCCATGTTACACGATGCCCATGCACCTTAGGACAGGAATCTTGTACCTTGAGTCAAATACAAAACAAAGGTCCTTCCTCTTCTTGTGCCGTCTTCTAACGGAGATTGGCGATCGCATCTTTAAACGGCCCTCCCTTTTGTAACGTGAAATATATGTTTAACACTGAGGTTAATCCAATCTCTGATATTCCTCAGCCAAGATTTCTTCTTTCTTTTTTTCCTCCTCCTCCTTACATGACGAAGTTTAGCGGATAGTATTTATCGTTCCGATATTTATCGTTCGAAACACAAGTGATGACAAACCTTGTTCTGAGTGAGAACATCAACATAGCTGGAACAAGTATAGAACAAACATCAGCATACAAATATCTGGGACACGAAATTCGCTTAAGTAGAGATAACCAGACCAATGAACTAATACGTAGAATAGGGTTGACATGGGCAGCTTATGGAAAGCTAAGAGATGTTTTCCAATCAGCCCTTCCCATCTGCTTGAAGAGAAAAGTCTTCGATCAATGTGTGCTGCCAGTTCTAACCTATGGTGCGGAGACGCTAACACTTACTAAGACGTCCGCAAACAAAATTCGAACAACACAGAGGGCAATGGAACGGTCCATGTTGGGATTAACCCTAAGAGACCGAATACCCAACACAGAATTGCGCCGTAGATCGGGAGTAACCGACGCAATCAAAAGAATATCAACCTTAAAATGGAACTGGGCAGGGCACGTCGCGAGAACGAAGGACGGCAGATGGACAAAACGCATTCTTGAGTGGAGACCCAGACAAGATGCCTTTAGAAATAGAGGACGACCACCAACAAGATGGACGGATGACCTGAAACGGACACATCAAAATTGGATGCAGGCGGCTCAGGACAGAAATTTGTGGGGTGAACTACGGGAGGCCTATGTTCAGCAGTGGACGAGTATGGGCTGAATGATGATGATGATGATTTATCGTTCCGAGGTATATGGTCCAGGTACGATGTTTTTCTTATTTTAATTGTGTTCACAAGCTTTATGCAATAAACAAAGGTTGCTTATAAAAATGTACTCATTTTTAAGAATATTTTGGGTATTTAAAGCATGTTTTTATTACAAACTTGTATTAAGTTTGTAAAAACTGAAGTTTTAAAAAAATAGTAATCTGTTGCATTGTTACTGTTTGAGTCTTTTTTTTTTAATTAATGGCTTTGGATAACTTGATCCATTCAGCCACGATACTGATTTTACTACTTGAATTTGTTAATGATGTATTGACCTATTAGAGTAGGGAGTTTTACTCGCCAATTTACGAGTAAAATTCCTTCCCTACTCTATAGTCTCAAGGTTTGAGCAAAGAAAATAATATTAAACTTATTTAACTAAACTATTTAATAACTAAATTAAATATTAAAAGATACCTAATACTCTTCATTACTTAATATTAGACAACCAGGATTACCTACAATATATTAAAATTTTAAATTTATTATGTGATTAATTAACTATTATATTTTTAGTTATTGTAATATAACGAGTGATGTTGCAGGTGTAATAGTTTTTTAAAATATGTGGTGAGATTAATCAACCTTATGGAAGTTTTATTACAATATGCTGTATTTATGGTAAGTGAATTTTTAAAAAGTGTACAATGAATAAAAATTGTATGAATATTCAATTTATTAAGAAATCAAAAGTAATAACTTAAAATAACACGAATTTTATATAATTTATTTATAGAAATATCATACATAATTTAGTTTTTCGTTATAAATATGTGTTAGAAATAGTTTTATATACCTACAAGGCCAACGAGAAACACAGGCCATGATGCGATTGTCATTTCGCGAAGAAGTCACGTCATCAACTTTCTACAGGAAATCACCGAGGAAAAATTCAATCTAGAATTACTGTGAAACGACTCACAAGATAAATGTTCCAAAGGAAGCTAGCACAGAAGATACAGCAGAAACAAATAGACGACATCGAAGATATATAAACGCGAACTGAGAGATAATTAAAAACAACATTAAAGAAACAGCAGTAGAATCTCTAGGAAAACGTAAAGTCAAACTGAACAAAAGAAACAACATAAACACAACACCATGGATCAGAAAACAAACAAAAGAAAAATGTAAAGAGAAAGGAGAGGCCTAAACGAAGTACAAAATATTAAATACTCCAGAATTCCGAGACACTATATAAGAATACGAAATGAAACAAAACAGTTGGTAAGAAGAACAAAAAATGAACACTGGGAATAGTTTACAAAAAGGATGGAACGCGACTTCTACGGTACACAAAAACAAATATGGAGATTCTTAAAAAACCAACGGAAAAAAATGGTAGAATGGAAGGAATACAATAGCATACCAGCAAACGAATGGAAAAGATACGTGACGGAACTGTTTAAATGATATGAAAATAATATTCAACCCAATAACGTACCTGAATTAGGACAAGAAATAGAAAACAGTTTTCAAAAAGTAGAGATAGCTATAAATTCACTCAAGAATAGAAAGTCACCAGACCAGACGGTCTGGTGACAGCAAGATACCAGACACATGGAGAAACAGCATAATGATACCGATGTTCAAGAAAGGAGATAAAGAAGAACCCAACATTTATAGAGGTAAAACTCTACTAAACACCGCACTTAAGCTTACTACCTAACCAATAAAATAAACTAACAATAAACTAACAACTTTCTTAGATGAATAACAAGGATTCCGATCTGAAAGATCCTGCGTAGATGCTGTATTTGTACCAAATTAAATCACAGAAAAGTCTGTCGAGTACAATAAACCAGCATATCTATGTTGTATAGACTTAACAAAGGCTTTTGAGCGCATCCAAGTCGAAGACCTCCTTCACCTATTGTTTAAAAGAAACATACCATTCAATATGATACAAACCATCGAAAACATCTTACTTTTATAATCCAATACAGGCAAAGATACTTGGAAAACTAACACAGTGTATACCAGTACAAAGCGGAGTCAGACAGGGTAACTTGTTAAGCTCACTTCTCTTTAATATAATAATTGACGAAATAATACAAGCAGTACGTAATTGTCATGGTTACAGAATGGAGAACAAAAAAATCTAAATATTATGTTATGCAGACGCCGCCTCATTAATCGTCGAGACAGAAGAGGACCTCCAAAGATTAACACGCATGTCAATGTGTATTAATCTTCTCATACCCCATCATGCTCATCATCATTGCTCATCAATAGTCATGGTACCAAGGCTATTTTGACTTTCGAAACTTTCAACCCACGTCATTCCGAAGAGGCTCACCGCATATTTCTTCTACGTAGAAGAAATTCTTCTACGTCTTACGCTTCTTCGATCAACTACTATCTTTCCTTACATTATAAACTGTAGAAACTTATTTCTTGTTGTCTCTAGAGATGTGGCCAAAAAACTTAGGTTTTCTCTTCTTTATAGAATGTAGATATAATTAAAGGTTCAATATTTAGTCTTTCCAGAACTACCTGATTTTTGACTCTTTCCACCAAGGATACTCTGAAAGCGCGTTTGTAGACCCACATTTCAAAGATCTCTATCTTTTAAGGTGTTTCTTATTTACTGCCCAGCAAATTTGTTCACTTTAAACAAGGAATACATTAATTATTAGGCAATGCATAAAAAATTAGAATTGACTGCCTTGAAAACTTGGTGAGTGCAATATATTCGTAATTTGCTTAAAATAACTAATGGAATTTGACACATCCTTGAACTTCTGCAACTGGTAAACTGACACATGTTTATTACAACGACACGAATACAGTCAAAAGACTGTATTTAAACTTCACTTTCACAGGACTAATTATATGCTTTGAATACTCTTATCTTTAGAATTTGCGGGACTTGAAATACTTTCTGTAGTGAGTTATACTTTTCTAATCACATTAATTTTGCATTCAAGGTCCTGGTGACTGATATAATGAGTTTGTGGCAGTGAACGGGTAAGGTGATATTGATAGTTGTTACACTCCGTTAAAAGGTATTGTGATGTTTGATTAAAAATTAGTGTAACTAATAATTAATATTTTTTAAGGGTTTTTGCACGTGAGAAAAACAATGTTTTTTATTATAGCTGTCTTAGATCCTCCCTATCTTTCTCTCTCTCTCTCTTTCCGCGGTCAGCTAAACGAACATTAAATTACTAAGTTGTCGGGAAAAATCGCTTTGTGAATTTAAAACTCGACGTTTCGGTACCTCTTTTGGAGCCATTATCAATAGGGATATGGTTCCGTTTAAGTTCGGGGTCTTATTCTGACTACTTGTTTCACTCATGGTGTACCAGTATCTTGTTTTCTAGAAATACGAGAACCGCCAAACGGCACTGAGGTCTCAATCTGCCTACTCCTCAGAGTCGAGTGACAACTGGTATTATCCTGTGTAGCTCCTTTTCTGCTTTTACACACACTGTATACACGGGAACGGTATGTGCTGAAACGGACTAAGCGGGATCGGTTGGCGAAATGGTCGCTGAATCAGCGGTCACCATGTTACCGGAAGTCTCTTAGCGTCATCTTGCGTGTTTAAGCTATTAGGGCGTTTTTCATTTTCGATGGCTTCACGAATAATTCTCGATTTTAAGGAGCCGATAGGAGCGATGGTTTTTGCTTTTTAGAAATTTATTTTGTGAACTGTCTGAATATAATGTTAGGCTAGGGCTAAAGTAATAACGGAATATTTTACAGACATAGAATGTTCGTAAATGCGGTTGTGGATTCGTCAGTTCTTCTATCCTATGTATGTTCGTGAGCAATTGTAACAAGGTATCTCTTAGATATCATCGTCTTCATTGGGGATTTGGTCTTTTATGGATCTGATGAGATTGGACAACTTTACGTGAGTAGTGAAGATGGTTTTGATATTTATCAGGGTTAATAGTTCTACTGATTTTGTCAGTGACACCTTAGGAGTGACACCTTTAAATCCCCAAGGTTTCTTAGTTCTCTAGTTTTTCCATATTTGTTATTTCTTCATTAAGTTGTTCAAAGAATTCGTATTTGTCATGGATAAGTGAATTGTCATTCACTCCATATACTTACATCGTTATTCATTTTAATAATTCGTTCGTTAACAGCTTTCCAGGTTGTCATAGACTTGTTTAAGATAGACACTTCCTGTTGCTCCTTTTATCTCTTGAGACTACGCTATAAAAATGGTCATATCCTTTTAAGTTTTCGGACCCTTGCCCATTCTGTTTGGTTTCAGTAACAACTATAATATCCGCATTTAGTTTTTAACCTCATAACCTCATGTAGTTTGCCATATAGCATTGAACATTCAGTGTGTATAAATTGTGGAGACTATGTTTGTCTATTACAGGTTACAGATAGGTTTTTTGTCCATTATGACATAAAAGTCTTCACATAGTATCCATATCATATCTATAGCTATACTTAGGAGTTATAGATATAATACCTGGTTGGAGAGGGGGGCAACTCAAGAGGTGTCGTAGAAATTATCTTAAACATCCTCATCTGTCTTCTGTTGATGTGTGTACTATACACTAAATGGCAGTTGAGTATTGCAAAACAGAAATGACATTTTACTTTACTGTTTGCTGTCATTTCATTTTAAATGCTAAACTATATTAATAAAATATAACTGTTTAATTTATAGAATCTATAATAACGTAAGACTTTTTTATTTCTTGAAATCGTTTTTTTTACCTCTGTTCATATTTGTGATCATTATAAAAAATATATTTCTATTATTAGAAAATAATATTTCCATTAGCATCTTCGTAATTTCTTATTCATTTCAGCTTATGATTTAATCTGGAACCTCTAATTTCTTTCCCATCAATTATACGTCAAAGTCAGAGTTTCCCCATTCAAAATCAATAACTATTGTTCACGCGCATTAAGTACGAAAATGGCGGACCTGGATAACCTGGAATATTACATAAAATTCCCAAATCCGAATTTTAACTACAATCAAAACGGTGACCATGATTTCGTGTTCATAGTGAACGAGGAGAAAATACCAGTGATCCTATTATTCGGTTGGGCAGGATGTCAGGACAAATATTTAGCGAAATATTCGCAAATCTACGAGGAGAAGGGGTAAGTGGTTTTCCGGCCGGCTATTAAATTCATATTTTTAAAAAATATTAAAATATGATAGAGATTATCAAATAGTTAACAGACTGAAATTTTACTTTTGCGGCAGCTATACTGACAATTATTTAATAGCTTTAAGTAAAATATATACGATTATATTGATTTTCAGTGTTGTATTTATGGAAGGATATATAATGCAGATAAGGATCTGCTTTGTACGGGGTTTATTTTTAAAATTACTGCTTTGCTTAGAAGATTTAAAATAAAAATAGTTTTATACCACATACAGTAAACATTAGTCTTTTCCTTATAAATGTTTCTTTTTCGTTATTGGGGGTTATTCAATATAAATTATTCTTCAATTTCAATTTTGTTCATACACTTTTTTATAAAGCGTATCTGTATTTTATTATATACAGAGTGGCCCAAAAATCTGGAAACGGCTAATTATCGGCTTATATTATAATGTTGCCAGATTTTTAGTTTCTTTTATATTACTAGTAACTTTGGTTTTTCAAATGTATCACCCTGTATACTCAGTCATTATTGGAATCTCCTATTAAATACGAGTTCAACCATATGTAACACTTATGATTTTATGTAGTCTGGAAGGTCTTAAATACATAAAACAGAAGTCTGGCAACGCCTAAATTGTTTCAATACATTTTTTTAAACTAACTATTTTCAAATACATTAAAACGTAACAATTGATAGTTTAGAATATTTTTTAACATAATAGTTACGTTATTAAGTGTTCAAAATGAGCTCCATTTGTGAGTTGACAGCACTCTAATCGATGGTAGAATGCGTCTACCACATTTCTCCATAATTGTCTAGAAATTATTCGAGATTCATCGATAATTCATTGCCTTAGCTATGCAAGACTTGCTGGTTAAGTTTTGTAAACTGAATTTTTCAAGTATCTCTAATAAAAATAATCTTTAGGATTGAGATCGGGTGAACGTGGAGGCCATTCAATTCTACCTTGTCTACCAATTTATCGTCCAGGCCATTCAATTCTACCTTGTCTACCAATTTATCGTACGGGAAATATCTCATCTAAATAACACCGAACATTTACACCAATGGTCCTTAAAGCTTACTGTAGGGTTCAAAAACATCCCAAGATCTTTAAATGTAATTACCTCTAAAATATTTGGTCCAATATAGTATTCAAATTTAAATTTTTATTATTTTAACAATTTGACAAATAAAAAAAAACACAGAAGTTAAAACACTTCACACTTGTATTGTGGTATAAAAACACATAGTTAAAACTTTTTAAAAAAGTGTCTTCAAAATTAATGACTAGCATAACGTTTTCGATCTGAACAGATCATAATCAGTGCCTTGTGTAAGTGAAGCTAACAATAAAGTTATCGTTGAGACCTCCATATATGGGTTTACATCATTCCACATTTTAAATTTTAATTATGTTGTGACTCTAGGTCGATGACAATGGATAACATTTTTATTACTTTACAGACTACATGTCTCCTTGCTTAATTTTTAACACGTGGTACTTGTCATATAAAACGACATAGACCAACATAAAATGACACAGCTATCAAACATAACAACAACCCCAAATATCTAGGCGTCACACTTGATAGAACACTCACCTTCAAAAGTCATCTTACAAACGCAGCCGGTAAACTAAGAACACGAAATAACTTAATATCAAAACTTGCTGGAACAACTTGGGGTGTTAACCCTTACCTAACTTAACCAAACCATGAGAATAATCACTGGAACAATAAAATCAACGCCAGTGAGATGGCTGCCTACTCTGAGCAATATTGCTCCACCAGATCTACGCCGTACAGCAGTATTAGTGAGAGAGTACCAGAAAATTGTAGCCAACGTACAATTACCAATACATCAAGATATCCCAGACATCTCAAAAGAGCACCAACGATTGAGATCTAGAAATCCTCCAATACGATCTGCCCGAAAAAATGGTAATTCCTATGATATACATAGGCAATGGACAACAAGATGGATGCCAACAGTAGAATCGGACTATATTAAGATATCCACCCCAACTCAGGGTTTCATCGGATCAAATCTGCCCCGGTCCATTTGGGCAAGGCTTAATCGTATACGTACCGGACATGGTAAATGTGCTGATTCGCTGTTCAGGTGGGGTCGTGCAGAAAGTCCACAGTGCGATTGCGGAGAATCTAGACAGACCATAAGCCATTGTGTTTCAAACTGCTTGAATCGTGCCTACCGTGGAAACCTCCAGGACTTTGCGGAATGTTCCCCAGAAGCAATTGAATGGCTATGTAAATTGGACATTAATATTTAGTGTCATTCATTCTATTCATTCTATTTTTACCATTTTTAGTGTTTGAATAATATATATAATATATATGTGTATATTATTGTAATTGTATTTGTATATTTATCGTACTGTGAAAGTCCATACGCTAAATAAATAAATAAATAGTTGATCTGTTCCCTCTGGTTTATGGAGGTCTCAGCTTTAACTTTATTGTTAGCTTCAATTACACAAGGCACTGAAGATGATCTGTTCAGATCGAAAATGTTATGCTAGTACATAAATTTTGACGACACTTTTTTTAAAAAGTTTTAAGCATGTCACAGAATAATAAACAATCAGAAGGGCCACTTTCAGATGCCGCCTTTGAAGTTTTTCGCGAGCCATGTTTCAGGAGGAAACACATAACACAGACATATGATTTGTGTGGTTATGTAATTATTTATATTTATGTTTAATTATATTATATTTATGTTATTATATTTAACAATGTTAATATAATTGTATAGTATGTCTATGATTGCCGTAAGTCAAATAAACCTGGTTAATTTTTTTATGCACACCACATAAACAACACTGATTCCCTTTAAAATCCTCCTAAAACATGGCGGAACGTCTGCGCAAAGGAGATGCGCGTACTTAATTTTCCGTGGAGACTGGGCATTCTGTTTGTTTATTATTCTGTGACCATGTGTTTTTATATCACAATATAAGTGTGAAGTGTTTTAACTTCTAGTATGTTTTTTTAAACGATAGTATACAGCCAACTACTGGGATTTTCCCATTAATTTTATAATTTGACAAATATACCAATTGCATTAGAAGTTTTTACTACATTGTAAAACATAATTTATCACTGTTGTAATCTACTATGTTGATTGTTTTTGAAAATATTGTTATATTTTTTAGACTCATCACTTTGAGGTACACGGCTCCTATAAAATGCTTGTTTCTAAGAAGGTATCAAATGATATCGATAGGAGAAAAACTAGTCAAACTATTGTTTGATTTGAACTTTGACAACCATCCGATAATTATCCATTGTTTTTCCAATGGCGGGGCATTTTTGTACCAAAACTTCTCTTTAGCATTGGATAAATGTCCAAAACAGTTGCCGGTAAGTAATATACCTTTATAATTTTTAAACTGGTAGAATTACTTGGACAAGCATATAAAAATCTTGCCTATATTGTAGCATTAAGCTCAGTTTAAATCATCTGTATAAATGCACATATGTTCGTTATTTAGTTAAATATGAAATCTTCACAAAATGCATCTAAGGTTATAAGATTAATTAATAGCATATAATAATATGCTATAGCCCCACTTCAGAAATTTGTAATTTACATAGAAGAATACTCTTGCATACCACTTAAGATATACAGTCGCACCATCAAAAATTAGTTAAATAAACTCTATTGATATTGCAAATTCCCAACATAAAAAAAACATCGAGGCCTGACACGCACGTGATCCGACAATATTCGCCTTTTCATTTGCCGAGAGACTTTTAAATATACCTTATTGCCTTGAGCGAGCACGATTGTCATTTTACAGGTCCAAACTGTTCTGATTATATTCAAATTGTAGCGTGTTAATTTTATTAAATTAAAAAACTTTGTCTTTTGTAACTTTATAGTTACATATTTTTTATTATTATATCATAAGTTTTATTATGTGTATTAAACTTTTAGTTTCCAAAAACAAAGTAATTATTCATCAAAAGCATAATAGTTTAAAAACAACATGCGCAAAGATAAAAAACCAATCTTTTAAATCACTGATGTTTCAAAAAGTTTCATTTCCTTTTTTAAAGTCGAAAAGGAATACAGAATGCAGTTTCATAAGTTTACCGATACTTTTGATGACGTTAGTTTTATTACAATAAATATTATTTTCGTGTAGGGTATTTTGGCCTTCTCTTAAGCAATTACCTTAATTTATTAAAGCTAAATAGAACAACAAAAATGTCAAGCTCTGATACAGCAGAGGAACTTCTTGAGATAGATGTAACTCTCCGTTCACCTAAGAAAACACCAATACAGGACATTTTGACGATAAAACGAAGGAAATAAGTTTTGAAGTTTCAACATCGTCAGCAAAACAGTATTTTTAAGGACAGA
Source organism: Diabrotica balteata (assembly GCA_918026665.1). NCBI lineage: Eukaryota > Metazoa > Arthropoda > Insecta > Coleoptera > Chrysomelidae > Diabrotica > Diabrotica balteata. The sequence goes on along the minus strand of OU898278.1, from coordinate 152,901,184 downwards.
GATGAGGGTATCTTGTGGAGACTAGAATTTCTGGTCAAAATAAAATTCTACAGAACTGAAAACTGCAAAATTTGTTACTTAGACGAAACTTAACTTAATGCTGCTCACACAAATCAAATGGGTCGACAATTCGGTAAGATCTTATAAGCAAGCGTTTTTAAATGGGCTTGCAGATTAAAAATCCTGCAGGTAAATGTTATACGTGCCTTTTCACTTCAAGTAAATTATGCATTATGAATTAACTTATAAATGAGCACAGTATACAGATAGGTTATGTTAGGTTAGGTTAGGTTAGGTCCCTGTGTATACAGTGGTATAAGTTAGATATTTTCAGATAAAAATAAGAAAAACAAAAAAAAAAACAATATTTTTTATCTTTAATAGGAATTAACCACAATTTTAGTTGAAAATACATTGGAAAAACTAATGAATTTTTCCAACAACAACTTACAACTTTATTTTATATTTTCTTTGCTGAATATGATTAAAAATATTGATTTGTGGTGGTATTATCTCACAAAAATTTTTGTATTTGTAACCTTACAACATTTAAAGCAATAAAGATAAAGCAATTGCTTATATTTTAAAATTATCATTCTTGTTTTAGATAAAAGGTGTAATATTTGACTCAGCCCCTGGACGAAGGAGAATCCTCAGTTTATTTAGAGCAATATCTGCTATAATAGGAGGCAATAAAATTTATAACTTCTCTGTCTCGTTCATAATGACAATGTTTTTATCGATGATATGGTTATATGAGGTAACTGATTATTGATTTTTATATTTAATATTATGATAATTATTTTCCTAGGCTTTATCTCTACCCCTAATTACATTTCTCTAAGTGTTCTATATTGGTAAGTTTTAAAGATAGTTCAAACACTCCTGACCATAAAGCTGCGCGAAGACGGAGTCAAATTCAGATAAAGGCAGAAAGGTTCTATTGTAAGAGAAATTATACAGTGTATAGTACAGTGCGTTTCGTATGGAAGTGGGGACAAAACCAAATTTCGTCTACTGCGCCGTGGTCAGGAGTGCTTGCACTATCTCCACTATACACGATTTTACAGAGATACTAAGGAAGTCAGTTTTTTACTGTTAATTGAATTTTGATTGTTAAAAATGCCACCAATTAGACGTAGCAACTTAGGTCTGAAAACCTATCGTAGAATGTGAAACGCCAAATTAAGTTGAAAGGAATCGATTGAATAGAAATCAACAACGTAATAATGTCCCGTTTAATTCTCATCAGGCAGTGTACAAAATGCATTATCACAAATTGAAATCACATCAGGAGAACTAAACCGATTAAACAAAAACAGAGAAAAAAGAATCTTGGTGTCAACGAGAGTATAGTATTTATAAAGTCAGTTGAAACATTTCTCTCCGACTCGATTTATAAGGGCAGTTCAATGTTACATTTACCGGTAATCAAGTTAAAGTATAAATAACACGCGTCAATCTTTCAAACGTATTTGAACAATCTCCGTACTTCGTATTAAATAGATGAAAGAAAGATACATCTCATCAAATAAATATTGGACATTGATAATATGTTATTCAAAATCACCAATATTTAACACGCTACTTGGAGGTTCCCTTCTAGCCGGTGGCAAAGGGTACAGATAAGAAACGCTGCCGATGCATGCCAGTGCTGTACAGCAAAAATATTTATTATTTTACGAAGTATAATTAAATCATTATACTGTCAATATAGCCTATTGCCATTTAATTATAAATTATTTTTGTTGCTTAATATGACATGTTAAAAAAATTTTATACACTTATGTACTTTACGACAGCTTTAAGTAAATTAAAATTGTCCTTTTTCTGTTCTACATTAATATATATTTGATTATAAAAATAAATGAAGCGCCCATGTCTGGTAATATGATATTATTCTTTTATTGTTCGTCGGCAATCAGGTTTTTGGATGTTTCAACTGACTTTATAAATACTATACAAGCTACGAGATACGGAATTCAAAGGACGGAAGGAATGATTGTTGAATTATTGAAATTCCCGAAAAGTGCTACAGAAGTAAGACTAATAGACAGTACTTAATACGAAGAAATGAACTTAGAATCTGCTAATGTACATATAGGGAACGATATAGTATATAATAAAGATGATAATGATATTATTTCTTTGATTCGATTTTCTTGATCAACGTCAGTATTGCAAACGTCCTTCAGAGACTCGAGATATCAAGAACCTCGATCAGCGTCTGCAGTAAGAGCGTCGCTGATCGAAGGCAAACTAATAATATTGAAAAAAAAAAATATAAGAATCGGTCAATTCTTACTGAAATATGAAAGGATCCTAAAATGATTTAAGAAGGTATAAAAATATGTGTAGTACAAGACAAAACAAATATAGCAGATTGGAAATTAAGAATGGTTATGATCTTCAGTAAGTTTTTGATCAATCACAGGTACTCGAGGAATCAAATTACTTTTCTGGAGTCTTCGTCTTACTGCCCACTGATTCTTCTTCTTCATATCCTTCTCCTATCGGAGGTTGAAAATCATCATCGGTCATTAATTTTATTGGCCGCGCTTCTGAATAATTCTAATGAGCTGCAGCCGAACCACTTTCTCAAATTTTTTAGCCAGGATATTTTGCGTCGTCCTGGGTTTCTCTTCCCTTGTGTCTTACCTTGCATAATTAACCTAATTAATACGTACTTCTCACCCGCCCCTCATTATACGACCCAGATATTAAATCTTTCTAATTTTAACAATTTTTATGACTTCACATTCTTTCTTTATTCTTTGTAACACCTCTATATTAGTTATTTTTTCAGTCCACAATATTCTGTGGATTTTTCTGTAGCACCACATCTCAAAGGAGTTTAATTTTTTGATTTCAGACTGTTTTATTGTCCACACCGTATAGTAAAGTAGAAAAACGTAACAACGTAGCATTCTTGTGTGGATCTCTAGATTAAGGTTACGGTTGCAAAGTAAGTTCTTCAATTTTATGAACGTGTTTCTTGCCATTTCTATTCTAGGTCTGATTTCTTTTCTTCGATCTCTATCTTCGATTAGCCATGTTCCTAAATATTTATATGTTGTAACTTTTTCGATCGTTGTATTATTGATTTCGTTTTCTTGAGATTTATTTGCAGTCCGTACCTTTCACATGCATTGTATACATGTTGTATTATGTACTGTAGATCTTCCATCACACTTCCATGTCTTGCTTTATGATTTTGATACATATTCGATATAATTTGTAGATCTCTACTATCTATGTTTTTGGTCTTAAGAATACTTAAAAGCTTTTCATGTTGAACTCTGTCAAAAGCTTTTTTAAAATCTATGAAGCAAGCGTATATGTCTTGATTCATATCCAGACATTGTTGTGTCAGAACATTGACTCCGAATAATGCTTCTCTAGTTCCTAGACCCTTTCTAAAACCCATCTGTCAATCACTTATTTCTTGTTCTAATTTCATGTGGATTTTGTTATGTATGATTTTAAGGAAAGTTTTCAGTGTGTGGCTCATTAATGCAATAGTCCGATAGTCATTGCAATCTTTAGCATTTGTGTTTTTTGGAATCGTTACAAAAGTTTAGAGAAGCCATTCTTTGGGTATGTGTCCCGTCTTGTATATGAAGTTAAAAAGGTCTACCAAGACATCAATATTATCTTCATCAATTATCTTCAATAGTTCAATTGGTATTTCATCGGGACCTGGAGCTTTTCTCCCTTTTGTGTGTTTTATGGCATAAATAACTTCCATTTTATTATTTCTGGTCCCGTGGTTTCTCCGTCAACTTCTAATTGTTCTACTTTTTGGTCATAAAATAGGTGTTCAATGTATTCTTTCCATCTACGTAATTTGTCTTGCGTTTCAGTTATAGTGGTACCATCTGCATTTGTGAATATGTCGATTTTCCGTCCCATAGTCTCTATTGTGTTCTTTATATTCTTCCATTTTGTTTCAATATCTGTAGTGTTCTTATTTTGTTGTTTTATTTATTTAGATACTCTGATTTATTTTATTTCGAGTTTTTTGGTATGTATTTGGTTCTCTTAGTTTATCAATGATTAATAACCACTAATCTTACTTTACGGAGCTGTTATTGCACTTGAACGGCATTAAGGTGACGATTTCTTAATATTGTTAACACAATACAGCGATCAATATGAGCAGTTGTAAATTGTTTTTTAGCTGTTCTAGATCATCTACGAAAGGATCCAGTCTCCTCATAACGTTTTAAAACTTTTCGAACAGCTGCGCGTGTCATAGCCAGTTGTACAGCAACAGCTCGCTGGCTAAGTTTATTTTCTATTAATACAATAACTTTCTCTTCTTTAAATGGTGGCTTTCTCTGATATAGTCTCCATTAAACTTTCGTACGACGTAAGAGAAACAAACCCATAAGTATTTTAATAATTCGTAATCAAGTGTTAAATTTATTTATTTACTTTTCGTTTTGGGTTGAAATTCGGTCAAAAGCGAAAACGTGATATTAGTAGAATAGTTATTAAACCAATTTTTATTTTATACTATTATTTGTAAGCAGACATTAGAGGCCGCATATGTAAAAGCTTTATATTTTTAATAAAAATTCTATCAGATCATTCTGCTAGCAGTAGTTACGGGAAGTGACAAACGGCGACCTATCCAATTGTGAAGACGTTAAAAATTTGTATTAAAGTTATAAGTAATATCGGTTTTTCTTTTTGATGAAAATGATGATCTAACATCACTTGGGATAGAGATGTGGAAGCCTAACTCCACAATATATTGATTTACGAACACGGGGTAGACTTTATTCATTTTTTGACTGGTACAGCAAAGACAACACGACATATGTCGGATCAGCTAGTTATTATATAAAAAGTAAAATTTTTATTTTTAGGTAATTAGTAATACAATCTCTCCGAGACCAAGCTTTCAATCAAACCCATTAGAAAATTTGAAAAACGAGAAGCACCGATGGCCGCAGTGTTTTATTTACTCCAAAAATGACGACTTGATTTACTACAAAGTTAGTATTCTATATACCAAATTAATTTTCAAACTATAGTAGGTATTATCATTTTTTTCTACAAGGTCTTTATTCTTTGTAATAAGTAAAATGTCAGTTCAATCTTCGGTATCTTCCAAAGAGTCATTTCAGGTTTTTTGGACTAGAGTGCATCGAAGAGCTCAAAGATGAATGCAAAGTACCAAGGAAAAAGATAAAAAACCAGAGCAGGAATAAACTCTGTTATCATCGAGCAAATCCAGCAAATCAAAATATAATACCTAGGTATGACAACCTGGGTGAGGACATCTTTAGTCAGGGATATAGGATCGCAATGAAAAAGCTCCATTCGTACCCCTCATACAAAATGTCACTAGATAAAATACTTGAGGTGACAGGACAGCTTTTTCCGTCCAGCAGATGGCATGAAGTGTGGAGGAACGAGGGAGCTGAGTGGGTCGTACCCTTTACCATGGATGAAATAATCGTGGCATTTGCTGTACTTAGACGCGTAGATCCCCGAATAGAACAAATACCGTCCGAAGCGGTAAAGAGCCCAGGCGTGGAGCTTTGGTGGCTTTTGAAGCGCATGAATACCTTGCTTAAAGAACAGATTTTCACTGAGGCTTGGAGGACATCAAGGTTGGTACTGCCTCCCAAAACTGTGGAGAAGTATTGCCCCATATGACAATTTTCATTCATTGGGAAGTTGTACGAAAGGATGCTGGGAGGACGGATCGATGACATGATAGGAAGATCAGGAGAAACATACCCGCGACAGTTTTTTTGTCAATTTTTTACTGTTTTACTACATAAAATGTCTTTATTTTTCGTTCGGTTTTTTGTTCGACAGTTTCATCTATTTAATTCATTAAATTAATTTTGTTCTTCTTTTTGTTCTTCTTTTTTATAAGCAAAATGCTTGTTCAATGTCGATTAATGCCTCTATTGGAGGTTATCACTCCATCTTTTGCGTGGTCGCCCGATACTTCTTCTACCTTTTGGTGATTTGTCCCTCGCTATTCTGACTAATCGGGTCTCTTCCATTCTGTTTATGTGTTCGTTCCATTCCTTTTTTCTGTTCAATGTCCACTCATTTATTTCTGGTATATTGCATTTTCTTCTGATCTCTTCACTCCTCATTCGATCCCTCAGTGTGTTTTCTGTTATTCTCCTCAGTAAACGCATCTCCGCTGTTTCTAGTAGTTGCTGAGTTTTGGAGGTATCCGGTCTTTTCTCTGAAGTGTATGTCATTATTGGTCTTATTGTTGCTTTGTAGATTCTTGATTTCACGTCGGTATTAATGTGGGGATTGCGCCATATCGTGTTATTAAGACAACCTGCTATTTTATTAGCCTTTTGTACTTGATTTTTCACTTCCTTCTCCACATCTCCGTAGCTAGACAGTGTAATTCCTAGGTAATTTGTCTCCATTACTTGCTCAATGCTGATACCGTCGATTTCCAGTTTACATCTAATTGGTTCTTTACTGATTACAATTGTTTAATTTTTCTGTGTAGAGATCACCATATTAAAGTCCTTTGTCCCTGTGTTGAATCTATGGGTTAGTCTTTGTAGATCGTCTTCATTGGATGCAATTAGGGCCGCATCATCTGCATAGCAGAGTATTCTGATTTCTTTGTTCCCCATTTTGTATCCTCTTCCTTTATTAATAGTATTGATGATTTCATCCATGATTAGATTGAATAGCGTTGGACTAAGCGAGTCTCCTTGTCTTATTCCATTGCCCATATCTATTGGATCTGTAAGCTGGTCATCTATTCTGACTTCCATATTGTTGTTCTGGTAAATGTTCTCTATTGTTTTTATAACATTTAGTGGAATTTCTCTATCGTAATGAAGGTGAATTACATCTTTAAGCTTTACTTGATCGAACGCTTTCTTCAGGTCTATTAGACATATGAATGCTGGTCTATTATACTCTAGTGCTTTCTCGATAATATGTTTTATGATGAATACTGCATGTGTGCACGATCTTCCTGTGCGAAAACCTTGCTGTTCATCCGCTAAGGTAATTCTCTGATTTATTTGGCCTTGCAATATTTTGGTTGTAAGCTTCAAAGTGGTGTTTAATAAGTTGATACCTCTGTAGTTTTCAGGTTGTTTTTTATCTCCTTTTTTGTATAGTAGGATAAGCTCGCTTTTCTTCCACTCTTCAGGTATTTAATTATGTTTGATGATTTTGTTAATTAGTGCTGTTAGCTGTTCTCTTATTGCTTCTCCACCATATTTCAATAATTCATTTGGAATTCCATCTTTACCTGCTGCTTTTCTGTTCTTCAGTTTTTCTAAAGTTTGTTTTACTTCTTGTACGGTTATCTCGACTTCCTTGTTTGTAATGATTTCTGGTATTTCTGGTTCTAACATCATTTGCTGTTCATCATTATAAAGCTTCTTTAGGTATTCAATCCATGTGTCGTTATCTATGTGTTTCGGTTCGATTAAGTCTTTCATCTCTGATCTTTGGCCTCTTATGAAACGCCATATTTCCTTTTGTAGACCGTAAAAGTCGTGTTCCATTTCTTTTGAGAAGCGTTCCCAGTGTTCGTTTTTAATTTTTCTTACTAGTGCTATTGTTTCGTTTCTTATCTTTTTGTAATTGTTGTATTCTTGTGGTGTTTTGTTAGACATGTATCTTAAGTAAGCTTTCTTTTTTCTTTGCATTTTTCTTTCACTTCTGCGCAGAACCACGGAGTTTTCCGCTTTTGGAAATATTTATTTTTAAGAATTTTCCTTTCTCCTACAGCATCTTTTGCTGAATCTAGGATGCTTGCTTTAATTTTCGCCCAGCTTTCTTCGATTCCATCACTTTCTACGATGTGCACGTTGTCGAGTTTATCTTTGACTCTCTTTTGGTATAGAAGTTTTGTTGATTCGTTCTGCAGACTCTCGACTTTTACCTTTGTGGTGTATTCTTCTTTTTTATTTTTATTGTTTTTATTGTTACATATGCGTGTCGTCATTTTGATTTTTCCAAGTATAAGCTTATGGTCGCTTCCTATTTCTGCAGATGTTAGTGCTTTTATGTCCAATACTTGAGAGGGATGTATTACCCTGTTCATCAGGATGTATTCTATCATTGACCTTTGACCTATTGTATTTTCGAATGTGTATTTGTATTGTTCCTTATGAGGGAAAAAAGTGTTGTTGATGCGTAGTTCATTCGTGCTACATAGGTCCGTGAGGAGATCTCCATTTTCATTTCTGATGTCTTCGTTATGACGCTGTTTTATCTCTGGTACGATGTCGTTGCCAACACAGGCATTAAAGTCGCCCGTAACGATCATAAATTCATTTTTAGGGACCTCATTTATCGTGTTTTGGAGGTGTTCGAGAAAGCTTTCTCTTGTGTCTGCGTCTCTGTTGTTCTCTGGAGCATAAATGGCTATTATGTGTAGAGACTTATCATTTAGTTTGAGTTTTACGTAAACTGCTCTTTGTGAAATGTATTTACAATCCTCTATTTGGTCAATGAATTTCTTGTGTAAAAGTAGGGCGACTCCTTCTTTAGCTCTGGTTTCTTTTGCCACGCCGCTGTAAATCAACAAGTAATTATCTAGCATAATTTGACCCTTTCCTTTTTCTTGGTCTCCTGGAGTGCGCATATATCTATATTTTTCTTCGTTAGTTCTTTAGTAATTTCTTGTTCTCTGCTGTTCAAGGATTTTACGTTCCAAGTACCGATTCGGAGTATGTTTTTCGTTTTCCATGAATTCGTTGTCCTTTTTCTGGCATTGGTCATCGTCGTAGATTCAGTCCTGTTCCGAGGCATTAACCTGTTTTTTTGAGCTGGCTGGTTTATAGTCCTACAGTAGGGTGCTAACCTGGTTGAAGACCAATTTTCTGTCAGGGTTTATTCCCATAGCCGATATGTTCCAGTTTTAAGGCGCCAGAAACTCGCCTTTCACCCTCTCTCGTCAGCTACATAACGCACACCCATTGTGCGCCATGCACCCATTGGTTACGCGGCGTATTGCCTTCGAGGACGTGAGAGTAGGATTTGTTGGCAGAGCTGAGTTCTATTCCTAGAACTTCCGACTTTTTCGTCAGAAAACAGTGGACGTTTCTCAGATTTTTATTGCAGTGTGAGCTTCGGCAACTCGTACTACCTCCGAGTTTTAATTTAATTAATTTTGTTGTTACTATAAATTGCTTTAATATTTTTTCTATATTCTAGGATATCGAATACTTCTCTAATTACAGGAAAAATATGGGAATTGATATAACCAGCGTCTGTTATGACAAGAGCTTACATGTTAAACATCTCGCTGAAAATAGGGATAGCTATCTTAAAACTGTATACAACTTTATCAATAAATGCCTAAATGGAAATAACTAGATGTAGGTTTTAAAATAAAGACTATAATTTTTGCTGTGTTACTTATCAGACTAACAGTATTACATGAGCCATCATTGATAATGAAGAAAGATATTATTTTAAAAAGAGATTAGTATTTGAAATATAAAGTTTTAAAATAATCTGTAATGATTATTTTAATTAGTATATTAGCATAATCTTATACTGTAAGATGAAAAGTGATAATTTAATGAAGATTTTATAGAAAGCTCGCCTATGTTTGACCATCAGGTGTGACTTATACCCAGTATCTTTCATCCTTTTTATGTCTTTCTCTATATTGTTATAGTTTTCGATGCTGCTTACGTTTCATGTCGATATATTTATTGTAAAACTATGTGTTCTGTGTAAACAGGTATTTGGCTTAATTATGACATAGGGACATATTTACATAACTTATCTTCGCCCTGCCATATCTTGGCATCCATCAATCATAATCAGTAACTTGTTCTTTTCTGGATATAGCCATGTTAATTCTAGGTATTCGTAGTGAGGTACTTTCACTTACTTTCCTGAAAGCAGTCTAGTACTCATTAAAACTGCTACAGTTATGTCTTCTAGTATCCAATAATAAGCCAGGCCAGAATGATTTCCTATACGCTTTAACTTGGTACTGGTGCTATTGTTGTTCTACATCAGTATATGCTTGTCTACTACGCCTAAATGTAAGGCTGCTATTTTCACCAAATTAGTCATCTCGAATGTTCTTCTCATCCGCCTTTATCGTCGTTGTGGTTTTCGTCTCTAAACCTAGACAAGGCGCTCTCATAGAATGCTATCAGCCCGGCCAGCTGAACTCTGTGTTTTTAGAGGTAATACTTCCTTTATTCCTCCTCTTTACATAGGTACTAGAAACTGAAGCTTAATGAAAATTCCATAAAGTATGGATCAAAAAATCCTTACACTGTTGCTGAAATCATTACAGTCACTAAAAAGATCTCTTGCTACGATAAGGTCTGATCGTTGAAACCTAAAAATTGATTTGAAGGTAGATGTATAAATAAGCTCTTAAAAAATCTAAATATCTTAAATAAGTTATTTATACAATCATTTAATTAAAAACTTAGATAATGCTGACTATTGATTTCTCATCATTTGTAATAAAAAGCAATTTATAAAGTTTATTTGATAAACAATAATTTGAAAGCTTGTTCAATAATTTTTAACATTCTGATAGGTAATACAGAAAAGCTAGACTTTAGAAATTAAATTATCACTATTGTTTCCCAAACTTTAATCTTGAACCTTTTAAGAAGTTGCAAATAGCATTCGTGTGAAGAACTGTATGATTGTAAAAGTATATTGCTTAGTTTACTTAGTAATTTGATCAAAAATAGGCACAATTTTCTTAACGTAAGTGCTTTGTTCAAGGAAATCTGGCGTATTATTGTAAAATATGCCAATAATTATATTGTGCTCAGTAAGATTGTGAAATAATCTTTTTTTCATTGGGATTTTATCGATCAAGAACGTCAGTTTTTTCAATATTATTATTAAGAGCCAGTATGATTAGCGAAGAGATATTTGAGATACTACTATTATTTAACATCTTTTCACGAGTGTCCTGATGTACTGATTGGTAGACATTGCATGATATGCACACATCTAATGGCAAAAAATTCGCTACATATTCATAATCCAAATGTTTTTATGTTCTTGCATTTTTAATTATGTTCCCTTACTACTTCTTTTTGAAAAAAATTTACATTTTTACAATAGAAAGAAAATGAGAAAATTAACTGAAAGCGAAATTTGATATATATCGTTTAAATACATTGAAAAAGATGTTACCTGGTTTTGGACTGAGTTGATCTTCACCTCTTCTTTTGACTTCACCAATACCTATAATTTCCTATTTGACAAGTTTAAGTTTTTCCTTTAGTTTCGTCATTTTCACATTTGTCGATAAGGTTCTTCTTGTATATTATACCATTTATAAGTATATAGAAAGTTAACATCAACAGAAAATAATTCAAGGCAAATACAAACTACTTCAGAAGTCTAAATGGTGATCTATTAAAAACATAGAAATAAGTGAATCGACGGATTTAATACTTTAAACAAGCACTTAATACAAAGAAAAAAAAAGGAAATCCTGGAAAACGAAAGAGATAAAGTAAGCGGAACCGATGAAAGAGAAAAGGAATCACCAACAATTTTTGAAGTTAAAAACTAGCCACAAACAAATCACCCAGAATAGATAATGTTTCAGCCGAACTATGTAAAGACAGTAGCCATGATAGGCACTAAAGCAGCTCTGATACATAAATCCCCCCCCCCGTATTTATACATTGGAATACTTTGCAATATACACAAGAAATTAAATTTCTTTGAATGATCTAGCCACAGAGGAATTATGTTTCTAAATGCAGCGTAAAAAATATTCTCCACTATACTGTGTTACCCTGTGACACCATATGCAGAACAAAAATAGAAAAATACCAGATTGGTTTCAAAGGTGGTGAATTAATCAGTTTGCAACCCTACGACAAATTTTAGAAAACACATTGAAATATGACAACTCATCATTACTCATCACATATTTATAGATCACTAGGCAGCATACGACTATGTAAATAGAAAAGAAATGTTCGGAGCAATGACAGAGCTAGGAGCACCAAATCAGTTCGTAAATTTAACAAAACTAACTCACCTAAAAGTTAAATGTAGAGTACGAATCCAAAGGGAACTGGCGGAACCTTTTAAAACAAAAGGGAGACCCTCTCTCCTCCATCCTGTTTAATCTGACCCTAAAAAAGTAATACGTACGTCACAAAGTACAATCACCACACCCTTTTTCCGGAGAACGGAAAACTCTATACAAGAGGCGTATGTGGTACTAAAAGAATTGTCTACAAAAATGAATTTTTTCAAACAAAATAAACACCAACAAAACTAAATACATGAAAAACCACGTCATTGAAGCAGTTAACGAATTTGTATACTTGGAAGCGCTCATCAATAATGAGAATAATACTAGCGCAGAGATATATCGCAGAATTTACACGGCCAACAGATGCTATTTTAGCCTCAATCTCCTTCTTAAATCCTTAATTATATCGAGAAATACAAAGGTAAAACTCTACAAAACAATAATTCCTTTGGCCGAGAGACCTGGACTCAACAAGTAATGAAAATATAGAGCGGTGAATGACAAAGAGCGTGGAGAAGACTAGTATAGAATATACCAGGAACTAGATATTGTAAAATATGTTAAGATAGAACGTCTGAGTTGAGTAAAGAACGCAATGTAGATGAAACATGATGACTCAGCTAGAAAAACGTTCGTTGATAGATCCATTGGTCAGAAAAGAAGAGAAAAAGCTAGAACAAGGTTTCATGATAACATCGATGAAGAAATCATAAATATGGGAATACGTGCTTGGTGGAGGAACGTCATGGATCGTACTGGAGAGAAATTCTTGAGGAGGCTATGACCCACGTTGAGTTCAAAGTAGCCTTCTGTAGCCAGCAGATTTTTCGCATCCTCTGTTGAATGTCCTTGAATCCTACCGCTACCTACTTGGTTGGGAGCGAGCGAGTTGCCGAAGAGCGAGGTCTCTTTTTTTAGATGTCTGTTCATTCTGAGGAGGTTTTGGTATTTAAGCGGGTTGTAGTGGTAGAATATGGTAGGTTTTGGGTAGGGATTGGGTTAGGACATGACCTCTCTCCAGTACAGGAGTGGAGAGATAATCAAGGTTTGCCTATAGCAGTGTCGCATTTCTGAAGTAGGTCTGTCGTTGACTGAGTTTGTGGAAGAGTACTGTCCCAGACACTACTAGGTCTTCGTCCGCTATTTTTCTTTTTTGAGAAGACTCAGTTGGTTCCATACAACTATTTATTTCAAATTAAAATAATCACAATGAGCAGTTTGACCTTATTACTGGCCACTTACCTCTCATAAAAACTAATCACATCTACGAATATCAATAGATATCGAGTGTCTTCCAATACCATTCTCATTAATAACGATCTTCTTCGTCTTCTTCTTCTGGTACCTATCCGTTTCGGATGTTGGAAATCATATTGGCAATCATAACCTTGCTCGCTGCGGCTCGAAACAGCTCCGTTGAGGTTTTCTTAAACCATGTTCTTAAATTCCGAAGCCATGAGATTCTCCTTCTACCGGGTCCTCGCTTACCTTTGACTTTACCTTGCAATATAGACTGTAGCAGGGAGTAACGGTGCTGATTTCTCATAACGTATCCCAGATATTGCAATTTTATGCGTTTGATCGTAAACACAATCTCTGGTTCCTTCTTCATTTTTCCTAGAACTTCCTTGTTCGTGATCCTTGCTGTCCATGATATTCTCAGCATTCTTCTCAAATACCATCATCTCAAATGCTTCAAGTTTTTTAATAGTGGTGTCTGTAAGCGTCCATGCCTCCGCCCCGTACAACAACACAGAGAAAACATACCATCTCAAATGTCTCATTTTTGTATCAAGGGATATGTTGGGACTTTTGAAGATGGCGCTCATTTTGTTAAAGACCGTTCTTGCCTTTCCTATGCGGCACTTTATTTCCTGTAAATTGCTCCACTGTTCGTTAATAATAGTTCCCAGGTAACAATACTATTTTACTCGCTCTATCTGCGTCCCGTTAATGTATAGATGAGCCCCGTTTATATTCTCCTTGCTGATAATTATTTGTTTCGTTTTGTGGGTATTAATGTTTAGTCCGTACTGTTGACTGTACTCGTTTATTCTGTCCATTAGCCTCTGAAGTCCCTCTAAACTATCTGCTATCACCATGGTGTCGTCGGCATATCTAACATTGTTTACTCTTTCACCATTTAGAAGGATGCCTTCGTCTATTCAGTAAAGAGCCTCGTTAAAAATTTTCTCTGAGTACATATTAAATATCAACGGCGATAGGATACATCCCTGTCTATATCCACGTAGTATTTTTATGTGATCTGTTTCTTCTCCGTTAATTTTCATATATGCGGTCTGATTCTAGTAGAGTTCTGAAATTATTCTGAGGTCTTTGTCATCTAGGTCTGCCTCTTTTAACATGTTTATCATTTTTTGATGTTGAACTCTGCCAAATGCCTTTTCATAGTCGATCAAGCACGCGTATAAGTCGCAGTTAACGTTTCTTTTACCTTTTTGTGTACATTAAAATTGTCATGCTTGGCTTGTAGTCTTTCTATTTCTTTACATTTCTCTACAGCTTCTTTTTCTTTAGCTTCTCTTATTTTTCTTCTGATGTAAGCCTGCATTTTTTTATACTCATCTTTATTTCCTTTAATTAACCTTCTGCGTTCCATTAAGTGAAGGATTTCTGGAGTTAATAACGATATCGTCAAATTATTACGACGGGCAAGCAATGCGTCAGAGGAGAGGGACGGTTTATATAGAGCGTTGACAGTTGAAAGTAAAAATTATTTTTTGACACTTGAAACTAGTGATATTTTTCTGCGTATTGCGTTTATTTTTTTTTGTAACATAGATTTACATATATTCCGGTTCATATTTTCTAAACGCAGATTATATGTTGGACAGCTCTGTGCTAAACAATAGAATAAATAATTTGGTATTTGTTTATTTAGATATGTATATAAGAATTTATGCAAATTTTAACTTAATAAATACAACACTAAAGCTATTTGTACCTTTTTAAAGAAATCATTATTATTGCCAAAAAGTTATATTTCTAACTAAATATTTGCAGTGCTACAATGTTGATTATTTCTTTACTATAGGAGTAATAAGAAATATATTTATCAGCGTGAAATTTCAGTTCTGATAGTTTTTAAATACACAAATTTTTAAAAAGCAGATTTTAGATTATTTTGTAAAACTATTTTTTGACAAATAATTATTTCTCTTATTTGTGATTTAACTGTTGAGATTTTAGCATAATCATTTTTTTGTTTAGGGGATGTGCTTTCTACAATACCTTAATCTTAATCTTGCTGGATCACTAGCAAAATCTCGATAAACAAAAACAAGTATTTGCAAAGCTGTAGCAAATGAAAACGATACTTACTGAAAGTTACACGAAATAAATAAGACATTTACTTGTTTGAAAGATTAAAAATGGATTTAGAATTTCACACCTCCAAAATAAAATACATGAAAACATCAAAAGAAAAATCGTAGGTGAAGAGTTTTTAAATAATCAACTTTCCATTTGGATTTTCAACCCCATATATCTTGCGCCGCTCGCATCAAATTTATATTTATCCTTCTTAAGTGGTCAGTCCCTTGTGTAGGTGTGGTCACTCCACTCCAATAATCTCTTTGTCCATTGCCATTGTGTCATTCTAGTTATGTATCCTGCTCATCTCCATTTTTCTGGCTCTCCTTTTGATGATGTCGGTTATCTTGGTTCTACTCCTAATCTCATTATTTTTTACGTACACAACAATCCAATGGTAGCAGTTAGAAATAAACTTAGAACCATTATTTCTTCTCCTTCCGGAGCCTTCCTTATAATTCCGAGACATATAGTGTGACAAGAAACTAAGAAGAATAACAAGTGAAGAAAGATAGGAAAGCAAAATAATAAGTACGGTGTAGAGATCTGTGCAGAAGAATGGATATTAGAATAAAGCATGTCTTAAATATAACTGTTAAAAAAGTCATGCAAGAAAAGTGTTCCAGGAAGACCTACAGAGAAAAACATTAAAAGCACGGCTAAAAAGAAGCTAGTTGATTATTTTAATTTAAAATCTAAGGAAGTTAACTTACGTTACGATAAAAACCAAGAATAAAAAGAGCGGTCATATTCAGAAACGAAAAAAATAGCTAGCATTAAAACCCCAATTACCCAATCGTCTTAAGAGATATAAACTAGGACAGAAAAAATGAAATCGAAAAGACACAATGTGGACGTGGATGGCAACCATATGGTGTAGAAAAATAGATAAGAGACCTTAAGGAAAACCATGGCCTCCTAACGGTCTGTAACAGTGATGATGATGAATAATACTTCTTGTAGATCTTAAAGAAAAACTTTTGACAATCATTTTTTATGCGTGAATTTATACAATTTTTTTTTATTTATTCTATCACAAATTAAAAAAAAAATGATTACGCTCTCTTTAATCAGAACAACGAAAAGTAGAGACGAACATAAAATAACTGAGTTTTCGAATAAAAACCAATTATGATATTTTAAAACAAAAATATTTTACTCCTTTAGTAAATGTTTTCACTTCTCTAACTTTTGTGATTATTAATAAACAGTAGGTAATTTTTTGGTATACAGATTATTTGATACATATATACATATAAAAATAAGAGGCGAAAGCAACACAATTCGTCAGACTTTCCGTGTATTAATTGGTATCAATAGAATGTTATACAGGCTTCCCACGGTCGGCGATATTACGGACGTAAGCGGACCAGCACGCACCACGCACTGTGGGAAGGGTCTCGTCCGTGGTAGCGCAGGCACGTCTGTGCTGGTCCGTCCGTCCTATCCATCTAGAGTCGGTAACATCAGAGGTGCGGTATATGCTCGTGCGACGCGATCCTAGCGCGTCTGTGTTTTAACAGACGACAAATGCAAGTCAGAAGTTTTTTATTCGCTCTTACGAGTAGTTATCTGTAGTGTTGTCAAAGTTGTTTTGCAGTTTTTTGCTAAAAAATGGAATGGACAAACGAAGTTATTTTGGATTTTTTAAATTTGTAAATAAATCGTGAGATTTCGCTACAGTTGAATTTTGAAAGAAATGGGAGTTTTTAAATGATATATAATTATACAAAACTATTTTAAATACTTTGTATTGTTATATATTAATTAATGTATAAGTACATACTTAAAAATTAGTGTACTAGAAAAGGGTCTACTTTAGGGGAACCACCAGTATCAGATATAATTTTAGGAAATTACCTACCTACCTATATCTATATACTGCAAGCTATGGATTTATCGATTCAATATTAGGCAATGATTATAAACATTCTTTATAGTTTAAACTTCAATGAAAATTATAAACCTATTTTACCCAAGAATATTAAGTATAATAGGTATATATTAGGTAAACATAAACATTTTGTTTTCTGAAGATTTAACATTTTATCGGTACTTGTAGGATTTCAAAGTTATTGAAGATGGAATATAAAGTTATTGTTATATGTAATTGCTGATTTGTTTCATATCTCGAACACACACTTAAATCATTTTAGTCTGCTGATCCTTTAATACAAAATTCCGGCTATTCTTGATATTTATTGATAAAATATACATAAACTTCAGTTGTTTATGGACCGATAATTACACTTTCAAAGCAATAAAGAACCTTTTAAGCTTTGTTTATATTATTTTGTCTATACTAATTGGAGTAGTGCAAGCATTTTTATATAAAAATATAGTTGATTTATGAATATTTCAAGGTGACAATCTAAGAGCACTTTAAAAATGCTGATTTTCTCGTATACATTTTATTAGGTACCCATTATTTATCTTTAGATTTAGTAACAGCCTAAAAATTTTAGAAATCGTAAGATATAAGACGTCAATCGTGAGATCGTGAGATTTGTCTTCAATTCGTGAGATCTAACGATAAATCGTGAGCAGTGGCATCACTGCGTTAAATCAAATACTACTGTCACGGACCTACACAGACTGTAACGGACCGTGGGAAGAGCTCTGTCTGCGGTGCGTTGCCGTCCGTGGTTATCGGCTGTCCGCGAAGATCTGTAGAATCGCCGACCGTGGGAAGCCACTGTTATAAGGATATTTCCGTACATTGAAGTTCGTGTTTCCTCAAATGATAAAACACAGGCAGGCCCGTTACTCCCCCCCCCAGGGCGGAAAGGTGAGTGCAGGTAGAGGAACTCGACCTAGCACGTAGACAGGTAGCCGCCGAGGAGCTCTCCTTTACCACTCTTAAATCTCCAAGGTGGGTACGTGTCAAGACACCGGCGCCCCTAATGGTGGTGCGCCCAAAAGAGGTGCTTACGTACTCAGCTCGTTCAACCTCACCTGGTTCTGTGGATATCTCGTGGAGTCTCGTCTCGGATACTGGGAGTGTAGACCGGTGACCTTGTCGTCGAAGCGCCTCGAGTGCGTTTCTACATACCCGACACCTCAAGCGACGGCTCTCCACCTCTCGAATCCTTCTTATTAGGTGCTATTAGTCACCTCTTACGACAGGCAGGGATATATTGGCCTTGACCGTATTCTTATCTCCGCGAGCCGAACTGAGATACGTCTTCAGACAGTCGGGAAGATACAAATTCAAACATGGAAAACCACCGAATGTGTCCTGCTATTTTTACTATTCTATTGTAATGCTTCAAAAAGCGACGCCTATTTTGGTCGCTTTTGAAAATAATTACTTTGATATGTTTTGATTAATTTTGTAGATATCGATAAGCTCTACTTTGTTTTTTACTATCTTCTACTTTGTGGCAAGCTTTATCAAAATTAAAATTTTTTTTTATTAAATGTGTTATAGTAAAAATATAGCATATTAATAAACTCGTTATGATCTAAAAGTTTTTAGAACTAAATAAAATGACCTACTGATTATTTAATTTTATTTAATAGCGTGTCTTTCTGTATTGTTAAACGATTGGAACACAAATTTCTTTTAGCGCACAATTCAAATATGATTTTTTAATGGTTATTTCTAAAACCCAAACCTAAATTTAAATTTGGGTAGATAAAGACAAACATTATCCGCCAAACGCTCTATAAGAGATAATTCGTTTCTATATTTTTGCACAAATTTTAAAATTGTTTCACCTATCTATTATTAGTATATATTACTGTTGTTTATCTGCTAATAATTATGTTGATAATTATTGACGTTGTTTTATTTCCTTAATTAGGATTCACATTTTTTATCGATAGTAACACACAAAAAAAAAACGAGAAGCATATAGCCAATAAAAAAAAACTGTGTCTGGTATCCAGAAAATCCTTAGAAATAAAAACTTAAAACTTGCAGTAAAGTTAAATATCTACAAGACCCTAATAAGACCGGTCTTGATATATGGGGCTGAAACATGGACTTTATCCCAAAACGACGAGAGTATCTTTGCAAGAAAAATATTACAGAACATTTTTGTAACCGTAAATGGAAATGATCTATGGCGTCGAAGATATAATATTCAATTGTACCAGCTATATCCAGATCTGGATGTTGTAAAATTTATTAAAAAGCTGAGATTAAAATGTACTGACACATTGCTAGGATGTCAGATAATGAGTACACGAAGA
This sequence comes from Diabrotica balteata, assembly GCA_918026665.1. NCBI lineage: Eukaryota > Metazoa > Arthropoda > Insecta > Coleoptera > Chrysomelidae > Diabrotica > Diabrotica balteata. Next base: position 152,881,641 of record OU898278.1, on the reverse strand, counting down.
TCTTAAGATTCTTAAGACGTAGAACTTCTCTTCTTAACTCTTCTTATCTCAGAAGGCATAAGGAGTAGAAGATGACGGCGTAGTAGATGGATTGATGATTTAGAAGAAGACCTTACGATTCTAAGGATTAGAAGATGGATACGTTGCTAGGAATCGACGAGAAGTCGATTTAGACGCTGCTAATAAAACGACATAAGGGCTACGATAAGGGTCTTAATAGATAAGAGCTTGTTCAGATGAGGAAATTTGCGCGCGATTTTAGTAGCGCGTTTCGAAATGCGCATTTTGTTTCTTTGACCCATTGGTCCATAAGAGTCGTTTTCCATGCAAGTTTTTGATCAGTATTCAGAATGGTACATCTCATTTTACATGAATGAATGTCTCATGGTAAGTTTGTGACTTTATATCCAAATTTAAGGAATCATGAAAATACTTTTTTAACTAGTTTCGCATATAAAATATATATAAAAGAGGACTTATTTCCATGTGAAAACTATGTAGTAAGAGATACTGTTTCTGCAGAAAAAAACTCGTCATTACTTTGAGGTAAGAAAATATTTATTTTTATTACAGTGAAACCATAACGTATTTCTAAATATTTAAGTATTTGTATTATTCAAATAGTTGTAGACATTTAGAATCTTGTGATTATTCTGATGACGGTGAATAGTGGACATCCGCACGTGGTGGCACTACAGTAGCATATCCAGTTTGTGTTGAAACTGGATATGCTACTGTAGGAATGGAAAAAATGGAATTCTACATGCTCTCGTTGAGTCCTTATTGATGGCGTTGAATAATACTGCTCTTTAGGTACCTTAAAAAGCTCTGTAAGTAACGATCCGTAGAACAATTTGTCATCGTCGCATTCCACAAAGGGTGTTCGTAGTGGGGGCTATCTACCAGATTCAATAGTCTTGTCTAATGACACTTAAAAATTCATTATCCGCAGCACTAATTTTCTTTTTCTTGGTAAGACGATCCTCACTTAATATCGTTTCCGTCAACTGATAGAGCAACAGGCGATTGTGATGTGGATCGGTCTTCAATATTTATTTTTGATAGTTTCTTCAATTTTTTATACGAAGTAGTCTCGGAGTTCCTATCGTTTTTTTTGTCGTGAAATGCCTGCCATAATTGTCTTAATTAAAATAATTTAAGTAACTTATTAATAGAATTTATTTTTTTTTGTTTAAGGTATATAGCTACGGAGTATTATTTTGCAACACATTAAGATAGGACGTTTGAGGTGGGTACTCCATGTAATGCGGATGGAGCAAACTGACCCAGCTAGAAAGACGCTCCTTGATAGACCTATTGGTCAAAGAAGAAGAGAAAGACCAAGAACAAGATTCCTAGATAACATAGACCAAGATATGAGAAATATGGAAATACGTGCTTGGCGGAGGAAGACGATGGATAGAAAAATATTTATGTTAATTCTTTTCATTTCTTGGATAATATTGTGTGCTTTTCCGGATTCGAACATGCTGGTCACATTCCACATTCCAATTTGAAATAGACGTTCTGCTTTTGTATTTTTCTGGTACAGATTTCGCTGGTTGACGTCCTAAAAGCCCTGACTCCTTTCTTGTCGGATCTTGGTCTCCGATACCCATGATCAGTACACGTCTGCTTACTCTGTCTTCTCATTTTATGATGATTCGACTGGGGATATCTTACGATCTTTAATACAGTGGTTTCCTGTTGCCTTCTGCATTTTTATGCCATTGGCTAAGGTCAGCTCATTCTCCTTTAGGGCCAGTTTTCCAAACATACGACAAAGGAGTGCCCTGCCACTTACCAGCTCATCCACCCGAAGCCGTTGGCCAGTAAGTGGAGGGATTGCTTATACCGGCAATCTCTTGGAGAGACAATTATGAGTATCAATATCCTTTGCAATACTAAAAACTCGTTTTTTATCTGAAGAGAAAAAGATAGCTGTGTCGACTATTAAAGTATCACCATCCGCATAAGCTTGTTTAGTAATAAAACTACCCGTTTCAAGCTTTTGCCTTAAAATAGTAATAAATTGTTTTTGAAGTGAAGCTTTTATACTGGTGTTGTATTATTTTTTCTCTACAGTAAAATTCTGATGCGAGCGTCACACAACTAGACAAGAATTGCGGACAAGAATAAAATTAATTACTATATAACTGGGAATAAAATGTCATAAAAATAAAATGGTACATCACACTACACTACACAAGGACAAACACTTTAAAATTTTTGAAAAATAGGCGAAGCTACCTTGTACAGAAGCCGGAGACAGAATGATTCTTTCTTTCTTTCTTTGACTTTCACAGATCTTGTAGATTCTCTTATGAACATTACAGCTTAACCTAATTTCTTAATTTCATAAATTTTTTTTGAAAACGATTTGTTGATTAAAAATCAAAACTTAAAAACAAAAAATGTAAAATGTAATTTTTATCAATGGTTTTGGTATAATCCCATATAAAGACTATATTTAACTAATTAATTAGATTACGGATAACACTTTTATCTTTAAGTGCTTACTGGAAACGGATAGGTATAACCGTCTATACGATCAAATCAGTACACATCTCTACTTTTAAACAAACAACTACGCTGTCAAAAATATATGATGAGATAAACAATAATTTATAAACAACATAATAATAATTCAAGTTTTTTGTTTGTTACGGTTAGTTGCATGTATCTCATATTGAGTTTTAAAATTAATTATTGGTTATTTCTTTTAGTAGCCTTCATGTGTGTAGGTAGAGAGACTGTTTATTTATAATAATGTTATACATTATAGTTTATATTGTATGGGCTTACTTAATATTTAATGTGATCTTCAAAATTTATGTAAAATTTAACACTATGTCGTGTAAAAATAAGGTGTGTCTTGTGGGGAAAACTGTTATAGTCACAGGATCCAACACAGGTAAGATAATTTTTGAAATACTTTTCCAAATTTGATTAATAGTGTAATATTGTTAAAGCGCCAAAAATAATTTTAATATCAACGGTTTGGTCAAATTTCTATTAATTTTATATTCTATATTTTAATGTCAAGCAAATTTCAGGAAATTGTTATTTATCAAAATAAGATGGATTTTTTCCGATATCTATAAATGACATTTAAAATTTCAAGATACGATTGACGTATTGAAGTAGTTTTAAGTCATACTTTAATGAATAAAATATTAATGTTAACAAATAAATGAGTAAAACAATAATTGTGAAGTCAAAAAAGCTATCTCGGATAAAAATGATCTGCTTTGCCTAATATTTTTCTCTGCGACCTTATTAAACAACAATTATCAAACCCCATAAGGGTTGGGAGGGATTATATTTAAATTTTTTATTTACTAATAAATATCTTGAAAATTTAAATTAAAACGAATAAAATGACCCTCTAGAAAGATGGGCCAAAACATCATTTTTGATAATAGCAGCGTTGTCAGTAACTTTTAAACTATGAAGCTCGCGAGCACATAGACAGCGGTCAGAGTTCTGCGTTCTTTTTGTGGAGTCACGAGCGCACACATGCGGTGCTCAATTACCAAATTAACACCGTTCCAGTTTCTTTTCAAGTATGGAACCTGAAACATGTTCTCAAATACAGTACTGTGCAAATTAATAAAATCATAGGCTGCTTTAATGAAAAAACAGTTTATTTAGAAAAACAATTATATTTTGAGAAAACTATAAAGGTAAACTTACATTATTTAGTAGCAAATATGTCCCCCTTTGGCTGTCATTTCTGCCTTTACCAGTTTTGGCATAGACTCTACAACCTGCTGACAGTTCCCAGGTATCCTTTCATCTCGAAACAAACCTGATGACCGCTTCTATCATTTTATTTTTGGAAAACCGTCGATTTTGCGCAGTCTAGCTTTGCAAATGGCTCATAAATTTTTAATGGTGTTGAGGTCTGGTAAATTACCGGCCAATCTAAAACATTATTCTTCTTGTTTTTAAAAAAATTCATCATTTGCTTTGTCTTGTGACAGGGAGCAGAGTCCTGTTGACGAATCGCTTCTCCTTGGGACTGACATTTTTTAAGTTTTGTGTCTAAATGCTGTTCCAAGATGGATTTGTTGGATTTATATTTTTGGTTGTTCATTACGCCTTCGATTGGTATCAACGACCTAACCCTCATGTATAAAAAACATTCCCAAACATTTTTTTGACTTGATGTTTTACGGTTTAATTAATATGATATGGTATAAGATTTCCATTGTCAGACATTATCTGACGAATTTCGACCGCTGTTCATGTACATAAATAGCCCAGGCCAAAAGTGCCCAGTTTTTCTAATAACAAACCACATCTTCATCTGGAACATTTGTTGTGGGCATACGTACCTGAATGACATGTAAATCTTATGGTTTTGCTTCTAATGCAATTTTTATAAATCCTTCGTTTGTTTTTTCATATTGAATGATATTTCGATGTTCTATTGTTCATGTTATTGTTCAAATTGTTCATGGCTACTACATTATATCCTGTGTTTTCAGATTCTGATATGTACACTGCCCGTTATTAAAAAGAAGATATCTAAAATTTTTAGAATTTGTTAATTTTAAAGAGCCTCACAAGAAATTGATCATTATTGTAATGTTTAAGAATATGTTCTACAGCAGTATGCAACTATTTCTTAAATAACACATGTCAAAAAAAATTCTCCCAAAATGATGATTTTAATAGAAAATTTTAAAAATTAACATTTTAATTTTTTCTGTGTTTTTTATAAAAATTACAATAAAGTAATTTTTAATATTTTGTATTACCAATTTTATTTTGAATTACACTCCTCATTCCACTTGGTATTAAATTGATCAAATTCTGAATGTTGTCTTTGAGGAAAAGCTTCCCATTCTTTCATGAGCGCCAATCGAAGCTGCTAACAATTTATTGGAGGAGTTATTCTGTTTCTTACTCTTCGTTTGAGCTGATCTCAAACATTCTCAGTCGGTTTTAAATCTGGGCTTTGAGCTGACAAAATTCATTTTTGGTACATGACGGTTTCCAGATATTGCCTTACCATATTGGCTACGTGTGACCGAGCGTTGTCTTGAATGAAAATAAAGTTTTCGCCCACAAACCCAACAAAAGGCATTGCATGCTCGTCTAGAATTTCGGTAATGTATCGATGAGCATTCACACTCATGATAAAGAAGAATCCTGGACTCATCACTAAATAAAACCTTTTTCCAATCTGCTATTGTCCAATGCTGGTGGTCTCTAGCAAGCTCGGCGTTGTCGATGTGCTGCTGTTAACAAAGATCTTGTTGCTGAGCAGCAAGCCCTTAGACCAAATTCTCTTAACTTTCTTCTCACTGTAGAATTTCTAAATGTCCACCTGTGAGCATTTTCAAAATAGTTTTGGATTACTCTAGCCGCAAAGAACCGATTTGGCAAGGAAGTGTGTTGTCAAGAACGATGTTCTCTGACCGTCGTGATCCTCCTCGCGCCTGATCCTGGTCGTCTTTCATAAGATCCAGTCTCTACGAATCATTTGTATATATTTTGGACCATACAACGGCAGAATCCAAGCTGTCTGGTCACTTCTCTTTGACTCGTTCCATTATCAATCAAAGTAACAATTTGAACAGATCTAGTAAATATCTCAGCTATAGATTTAAATTTAAAAATTGCACAAGTTCACTCTTTAAACAACTGTACAATAATAAAAGATTTTTGAAAAACAGTTTATATTTTGCATTATTAGCTCTTTATTTGCTATGTAAAGTTTTCCAGTTTGGAGAAGACCTCTGACGTTTTATGTCCCTATTTTCTTGAAGATTCTGTGTTTGGCTTTCTCTTCCAGTCACCCATTTACCACGAGTGGCCTGGTTCCTCACACACTCGTGCCCGATAACCCATTGCACACTATCTGACCTGGAATCAGGACAGCGTCAGTCGCTACCCGGATCGCATGGCATCTCTACTTTTTGTGTTACGCTATTCATTCATTTGAAGTGTACTCTCAGGAAGACAATCAGATAATTTGCACGTGTCTGTCTAATTGCAGTATTACAACCAGTTAAATAATTATGTAATATCTGCATGTTATTGTTATTAAGCCAACAACATAAATCGTTCCACTTTAGCCTTAATTCAGTAATGACATAGCTGCTGCCCTATGCCATACCCTCAGTTGGTTTACGAGTGCTTATTTGGTAAGATCTTATTAACACTTTTCCTCCATATCTCCAGGACATTTCTTTGTCAGCCAGTGGGACGCGCCGTGTCCGGATTGAGGACTTCCCCGCCCGTCCGTCTCCCGCGAAGTACAGAAGAGCCAATACTTAATTCAGAACTCTTCCTCCATGCAAGGTGGAACGAACACAAGCCAACTCTAATCTCTAATAAATTAACTCGAACTCTGCAGTACGACCCAATAAGAAAATTTGAATACTATTTTGCTGAAAATACTATAATAAAAAATTACACATATGGGAGTAGTTATATTTGTATTATATGTATGTTTTGACTTACCCTGTAGTATATTTAAAAAGTATTAGCATTTTGACAATGATCTAAAAAATATGGTTACAACAGATCGTTTTTTGTGCCCCTTTTCAATTATACAGGGTGCAGAACTTAACGGGGTTAAAGGGTTAGAGGGTTACAATTATACAGGGTGTTAGGATTTTCATTAAAATGTATTAATAACTGTTATAATCCAAAAACTTTATATTCTTGTAATTAAAAAGCAAAGAGCATTTTAAATTTAAAATAAGATACTATTTTTGTGACTAATCATTTTTGGTATCTTCTATAATAACAGATATGACTTCTTCAGAAAAGTTGACCACCCTGTATATAATATTTAAGAATAAGAGTCATTTAAAATGTTTTTTCTTCGTTTAATTTGACTGTGGTCTTATTCCATTAGCCGAAATAAATTTAAAATTAAATCGTTCCAAGTAACAATAAATGATATTTTTTTAGATATTATTAAGTGGGTATGTTATCAAATTAAGTTTATTGACATTGATTTGGTACATTAGTGATAACTAATCTAATTTATGGTATTCAAAAAATAATGAATCTCATTTTAACTCTTAAGTATTATTGATCAAATCATAAATTCCAATTTAGTACTTTATATAAATTTTCAGATTTTTATTTGATTTACTAAGCTTCCCGGAAGTGCTAAACAATAGAAACACCAAAAAAGGTTTAAAACTGATAGAGATTACAATGAAAGAGTTCAGAGCAGCAACAAGAGCAGTTAGACGCGTTATCAGCCTTCAGATGAGGAAGATATAAATTATATGAATCGAAAATTATTTGAGGAATATGTCAAATGGGTCTTACTGTAAACATAAGCAAAACAAAATATTTAAAAATTGGAGGAAATACCACAGATCTGAGCCTTGACAACGCAGTCATAAAAGGTTGCAACCAGTATAAGATCTTAACATAAGGAAAACCAAAATACTCGTAATAAGTAAACAACAGAATATAAAACCGTCTATATATGTAAATAATATCAAACTTGAGCAAGTTGATAAAATCGTCTACCTTGGACAGCAATTAAATTGTAATGCAGAAAATCACGACGAAATTAGATCCAGAATAGAGCTGGCTAGAGCTGCTTTTAGAAGGATGTCCAAGGTGTTATGTAACAGAGACCTAAAATTGGCATTAAGGATCCGCCTACTTCGCTGCTACGTGTTCTCGGTCTTACTTTATGCTGTCGAGTCCTGGACTGTGAATAAAATCGATCTAAATCGCCTTGAGGCTTTCGAAATGTGGTGCTATAGAAGAATTTTAAAAGTTTCCTGGGTGGAGAAGATTCGTAACTTCACAATACTAGAACGTCTCAGCAAGACTACTGAGGTCATAAAAAGCATCAAGCAGAGAAAGCTGGAATATTTCGGACATGTAATGAGAGGTCCCAAATATAGATTGCTACAAAACATCATGCAAGGAAAAATAGCAGACAAACGCAGTCCTGGACGAAGTAGAACCTCATGGTTGAAGAACTTGCGAGACTGGTATGGTGTAGATACAAGCATGCTATTTAGGGTGGCAGTGAATAAAATTAAAATAGCTATGATGGTAACCAACGTTCTGAAAGGACATGGTACATGAAGAAGAAGAGAACCAGTATAAATATCTGGGAAGCATCATATCAGCAGATGGCAGAGTTAAGATAGATGTACAAAACCGAATAACCCAAGGGAAAAAATGCATCCGAATACTGAATTCATTACTGTGGTCTAATAAAGTAAAGACGCATACCAAACTTCGTGTATACAGAGCAATTGTAGAACCGATTAGCACATATGGTACGGAATGTTGGACGATGACAAAGAATGAACGAGATAAAGTAGACGTTGTGGAAATGGATTATCTTAGAAGGTCATGTCGAGTATCGAAAATGGAAAGAATCAGGAATGAGGAAATACGAAACCGTAAAGGAATTGGAGATACTCTTTCAGATAGAATACAAGGAAGGCAATTACAATGTTATGGTCACGTGATGAGAATGGAGGAGGAGCGGTGGCCAAAGAAAGCCTTAATGTATGTTCCGCCAGAAAACAGGAAAAGGAAGACCAACAAATCCCTGGAGAAGAGAAATTACAAAAACAATGCAATCTAGAGGCTTAGAAGAGGAAAATTGCAGAGATAGGAAAAGATGGACGTTGAAATGCGGGAAGCGGCAATCGCCGTAGGACCCCCGTTATATGATGATGATGGGATAGTATTATTACCGAAAAATGGTGTGAGCAACAATTTGGCATAAGGTGGAACAAATAATAACGTAAACAGATGACGTATTCATAGTAGCAAGGGTCAAAAAGGAACTGAAGAAACTATTCAATACAATTGAAGAAAAATCAAAAGAATAAGGTTTAGTGGTAAATGAACAGAAAACGAAATATATGCATAACCCTAAATTAGAGAAATGTTACAATGCCTTGATAGAGTACTGCACAAAAGTAATGAAAGAAGACCAATTGGTGCAGCAAATAATGCTACAACTTTTTAAAGCACTATATGCAAATAATCAATTAATAAAATATAAAATAATTGGACAAAAATATCTAACTGAGCATATATAAAATAACAATAAGACCAATAATAACGTACGCTGTTAAAATAGGTAATATACTAAAGAAAATGAATATTGTAAGAATACTAAAAGCACAGAGGATAATACAATATGAAAATATAATAAGGAAAGCAAGAAATTCGATTAACGGAGTAGACACCAAAAGGAGAAAGATTAAAAGGTAGACCTAAGATCAGATGATAGGACCAAGCTGAAATAAATTTAAGAACACTAGAAATAAAGAACTGGAACACAGACACTGGATATAGTAGCAGAGAATACAAGTAGTTAACAAGAGAGAAGGCAAATGCTTAACATGCCCTAAAATTGTCAGGACCTGTAAGCGGATGTACCGAACGGAAAAAGCAGAGGACCCATCCACCACCGCAAACGGATCGGAAAAGTTCGTCAGAAAAGCTACAATCTGTTAAGAAATACATACCTTGTAAATAAATAAATCTTTCGGAACCGTGAAGGTCTGTCACTGTGTTACGTGTGGGTGAAGGAGCTATAAATTGAGTAGTACTTTGGGCAAAACAGACTTAGTCCATTGAAAAGTTACATTCAGATTACATATTTGAGATGACACAATTTTATATTTTTGATACCTAGGAGGATAAGTATAAGCTTTGAGTTCCGGTTTGTGGGGTCACCGTCCTTGCCCCCGGCTGTCATCTTGGAAAACGGGGAGCAAAGGGCCTTCGCGCTGTATCTCGTAAACTAGTAGCCCTACAGAAAATTTAATTAAAAATTATTTGTAGCAAATTAAATGGTCTACAACTTTATTTCTATTACTTTTAATAGATAGAGCAGTTTGGATGTTTTGGTGTCATTGTATACTATAAAATACACTGTATGCTATAAAATATTGGTTATAGTCTTTTTGGCCTTTACCTTTCTTCTTAGTTTCTTTTATTGCACAAATTTCTATGTTTTTATTTATCAGTTCTTCAATTATCTCTTGGTCTTTGTTATTCAAAGAAGTAATGTTTCATGATGCTAATCTACTTGTGGACTTATTTTTCCTTCTCGTTTTTCTTTTCTTTGCTTTCTTCCTTCCTTCTTCTACTCATTCCATCCAATTCTTGCGCTCATAACCCCAGGCAGAGTTAGATAGAGAACTTTTGATTACCATTGAAAGGAGAAAGACAGCATATTTGGTTCACATACTCTTCTAGAAATGAGAAGGACGAGTTATTGCAGCTGATTATAAAAAATAAAATCGGAGGAAAAAGAAGTCCTGGTAGACGACAAATATCCTGGCTGAAAAACATTTGCAACTGGACTGGTTTGAACAAACATACGCTCTTAAGAGAAGTAGAAGATAAAGAAAAATTTGCAATGGTGATAGCCAACCATCATTAATGGGGCGGCACTAGAAAAAGAAAAAAAAAAAAAAAAGAAATAGAATAGAAGTAAACTCGATCTAACTGTAAATTACGTTTAAAAATTAGGTAGTCTAGTTTCGGCGTTCGTCCATTTCTTTCTCTGCGTAGATGAGCAAAATATCGAAAGTCATTCCACGTCTTGTCGAGCAATAGCCAAACTTCTAAACAGTGAAGGCACATGAAGAAAAAGGTTCGGCTAGTTAAGGACTTTCATATCTTGGCCTTGAATGATAATTATGTATAGTTAAATATAATTATAAGGTTTGCTACTGGTAGAAACTTTGATAAACGAATAGCAGAACATAAAAGGGCATTCAAGAATAGAAAAACAGATTCGACATACGCACTTCACCTTCTAGATCATAATCATTCTTTTAATGACAAATTTAAAATTCTTCACATTCAAAATAAAGACCTTAAGCTATCTTTGTTAGAATCTATGGAAATCAACAAATTAAAAAACACAGATATAATTCTGAATGACCAACTTGAGACAAACAGTTCTCCCCTCCTAAACCTATTTCATTAGAGACTATAAATTTGTGAACCCAAGCCAAAAATAGATCACTTGAAAAAGGCAATTAGCCGAAACAGCTGTAGTGATAAGATTTAAAATACATTTTGTGGAAGTTTGAAAACAAAGTTTTCAGTGTTTTATTGTTACATAAAATGAATTTCCATCAAGTAACGGTCGAATCCATCAATTATTTAAAAGAAGTCAGTACAGAACTTTTGACCATACTGTTTTCAAGATTACATCTGAAACGTAGACTGGCGACACAAAACATCTGGTTTTTAAATATGTGTTTACAAAATAAAGTGTTCCCGAAATATATTCAGTTAAAAACCAAAAACCACAGCCCCGCTCGCTGCACAAAAAGGAATTCATCACGGTCAGACCAGATGGCTTAAACAAGACAGAAAATACCAATACAAGAAGCAAGATATTATAGCTGTTTATCTTAAGGTACGTCATTCAGAATTAAATTATAGATTAAATAATATAGAATTTTGACATCCTAGTTTCTAACGTGAGAATTAATATAGATAATATAATAGATAAAAAATTCAATACACAGTGTAAAAAACTAAATAATCTAATTTTCAATAGTAAAAAACCCAATATTCATTATACAAAAAGTTTTTCGAACCATACTTTTTTCAATAGATTTATAAATTTAACAGATACTAAATTTCGTAACAGCGAGATATAACTTTTAGAGAAAGGATTTAAACACAACTTGCCCCAACATAATAATGAGAGAAGTTTAGAATATTTAGGTGTAGAATGTGAAGTAGCGTTAAACAAAACTGCTAACAATATCGAAAAAAGTATAATTGACAAATCTATTACAGATGTGTGTAGTGAAACTAAGATTTCCTGTTACAAAGAGAATAAAACAGCAATTTCAATTAAAATTGAAAAAAAGAAAACAACATTGTGTTTACAAAAGCAGACAAAGGTAACACTACTAATTGCTATAGATAAAATAGAATATAATATCAAAACCATAGAATTCTTAAATAATCAAAATATTGAAACTTTACACAAAGATCCGACAGAAAAATATCAAAAACAAATTAAGCTAGCGTTAGAAAATTCAAAAGCAGTACTAAATCCAATAGAACAGAAATACCTCAATATAATGAACCCACAGCCTCCTAAATTATACTCTTTCATTAAACTACACAAACCGGATCACCCAATAAGAACTGTAGTTTCTTTTTATACAGCTCCGTCATATAAATTTCAAAAAAACTGTTAGAGATTATTTTTAGAACACACTAAATTTTCACCTAAATTTACCATAAAAAATACAATAGAACTAGTTAATAAAATACAACATTTTCAATTACCTAACAACTCCAGATTAATTTCATTTGACGTAAAAAATATTTTTCCTAGTATCCCTCCTACAGAAACTTTTATTCTAATAAAAACCTTTTACACCAAAATAGTACAAATCCATTAATTACATCTAAAATTTTACATCTTCTTGAAGTTTGCATAAACCAGGACTACTTTAAATTTAATAATAAAATATATACAAATAACAATGCAGGACTTATAATTGGTAATCCTCTAAGCCCATTGCTATCAGATATTTTTATGGATCATCTAGAGACAAATATGTCAAAACATCCCATATTCAAACAGTTTTTATATTGGTGGAGATACGTAGACGACGTACTGGTATGTTTCACAGGAACTAACAGACAACCCGACCAATTTTTATCTTATATTAATTCACTTCATAGTCATATTGAATTTACAATAGAAACAGAACAAAATCAATCAATAAATTTTTTAGATTTAAAAATTAGCAGACTTCAAAACAAACATGACTTCTCCATATTTCATAAACCTACCCATACTGACACGACTATACACAATTCATCATCCCATCCAACACAACATAAACTGGCAGCTTATCACAGTATGTTACATAGATTAACAGAAATTCCGATGTCAAAATACATCTTTGAGAGAATTAAATATAATTAGGCAAATAGCAGTAAACAACGGATACAACGAACAAACAATTAATAAAATGTTAAATCAAAAACTACACAAGAAAGCCCTGAAATTAGTATTTCCACCACCAGACAAAAAATCGAGTACCTTCTGCTCGATTACATATACAGGCAAAATAACAACAAAAAATTGCCAAACACATAAAAAGAAGAAAGGAATAACACCAGCTTTCCGAACAAATAACAACCTAGGCAAATATATTAAAAATAACAAGAGCAAAAATAAAAAACACTTAAATAGTGGTGTGTACAAACTTCAATGTGACGACTGCCCAAAAACTTACATCGGTCAAACTGGTAGAAACTTTGATAAACGAATAGCAGGACATAAAAGGGCTTTCAAGAATAGAAAAACAGATTCGACATACGCACTTCACCTTCTAGATCATAATCATTCTTTTAATGACAAATTTAAAATTCTTCACATTCAAAATAAAGGCCTTAAGCTATCTTTGTTAGAATCTATGGAAATCAACAAATTAAAAAACACAGATATAATTCTGAATGACCAACTTGAGACAAACAGTTCTTTCCTCCTCAACCTATTTCATTAGAGATTATAAATTTGTAAACCCAAGCCAAAAATAGATCACTTGAGAAAGGCAATTAGCCGAAATAGCTGTAGTGATAAGATTTAAAATAAATTTGGTGGAAGTTTGAAAACAAAGTTTTCAGTGTTTTATTGTTATATAAGGTTTGCATTTACTTTCCTTCATCTTAGTATTAAAAATTGTTAATTACCAACAGTTTATTTCCATTGCTTGTTAGGTTATTTTTAAGTAATAAACAAAAATATTCTTCAAATTTTAAATGTTTTAGGTATAGGATATGAAACAGCGTTAGAGTGTGCTAAACGGGGAGCAAGAGTAATTCTGGGATGTAGAGATCATCTTAAAGGAACTGTAGCTGTTCAAAATATTAAAACTCTAACATTGAATCAGAACGTAGTTCTAAAAGTTTTAGATTTAGCTTCATTAACATCCGTTAAACATTTTGCCAATGATATTCTAAGAACAGAGGAAAGACTGGATATACTAATAAATAACGCTGGGGCAATATTGCTTGGTGATCAATTGACCGAGGATGGTCTTCAGTTGGAGATGCAAATCAATTACTTTGGACCAGTTTTGTTAACCCTTATGTTACTTAGTAAGTAATTCTATTTATTTATTCATTTTTGATTATTGGAAAGTGTTTCATTCTCATTCTCAACATTCTGAGAACTTATTTCAAACTGTGACTTATTCCTAACTAAAATAGTAATTGTTATTTTTATGTTATATCATTTATTTTAATATTTTAGATTTATTAAAAAAATCCGCACCTAGTAGAATAATCAACGTTTCTTCAGTAGCAGCTAAATATGCTAAACTCGATGTGAAAAATCTTAATGGAAAGCCAAGCTATCCTATTACAAAATTGTGCAATATACTGTTTACTCAAGAGTTGGCCAAGAAATTAAATGAGTTTAACATCAGTGTATTTGCTCTTCATCCAGGAATGATAGCTACTGATATAATGACTAGACATCTGTGGCCGATTGTAAACTCGTGTGTTATTCCTTTGTCAAGATTCTCAATAAAAGTAAGTATATTTATAATATATCGTAATTGTAATGCAGGAAGGAGCCTTATCAGGAGCCAGTTTAGACCTATTATAAAAACCTGTATAAAACTTATTATCAAAAAATAATGTAAATCTAATATTTTCGCTAAAAAATCAAATTTATACCTGGTTGAGTTGAATCTTGTGAAAATACACCTGGTATCAGCACACAGGAGGTCTAAAATCGATAATAGATTATTTCATAACAAGGCAACAAACTAAGCTAAGAGTACAGGACGTAAAGGTGAATAGAGGAGCAGAGTGCGGTTCGGACCACTGCCTGATAATAGGAAAAATATATACACCATTCGTAGACAGGAATCACACAGACATCAACAAACAACACAGAGAAAAAAATAGAAAGAACGACGTACACCTTAGACAATCTAGATAACGAGAGCACACAATTACTTTACTCCTGGAGACTAACACAAAAACTACAGGAATCACACAGATCAACGACGGATGAATACGGACATATAACAAACTGCATGAAAGACACAGCGCTAGAAGCCTTAGGGCCACAGGTACGAAGAGTAGATAAACCATATTGGTGGGATAAAGAAGTGGAAGAAAAGATAAAAAGAAAGAAGGAAGTATATCAAAAGTTATTACAACAGGGAGACGAACAAACAAAACAACAATATAAAAACTTGAATAAAGAAGTCAAATGAGAAGTCGTTAAAAAGAAAAATAGTGCATGGGAACAAAAATGCCAATACCTAGACAACCATATAGGAGAGACAAAGAGCTCTGAAGCCTGGAAAACTATAAAAACGATGAGAACAACGACAAAAAACCAAGTCATAATAAATCGAATACCAGAGAACACATGGATAGAGCATTTTGAGAACTTATTAACAGAGAGAAGAGAAAGGTTTAAACAGACAAATGAACAAGTGCAAGTAGAAGGAAGAATAGAACTATCAATAGAACAAGTGAAAGAAGCAGTTAAAGGAATGAAATTAAGAAAATCTCCAGGCCCAGGCGGAATACATCCAGAGTTGATTAGATATGGCTTGAAATGATCAAAACTGCTTGAAATGATCCGAAAATTATTCGAAAGATGCTTAAACGGAGAAGAAGTTCCAGAAGAATGGAGACAATCGTATATCTCTCCAATACACAAGAAAGGCACAAAAACGGATCCTAAAAACTATAGAGTGGTGATTGCTACTATAGGCCGATTATATTCAAAAGTACTGAGAAACCTGATAGAAAATGATATTAAAGATAAACAACCCGAAGAACAAGCGGGATTTAGGGCCGGACGCTCCACTATGGATAATATTTTCACATTAACAATTGCAATGGAAAAATGAGTGCAGAGAAATAGAGAAACCCATATAGCTTTAATAGACCTGGAAAAAGCTTATGATAGTGTACCGATCTCCCAACTATGGATAGAAATGGATAACTTGAAAATAAACTCAAATTCTTATTAACGCCACTCAAAAATACTACGAACAAAACTTTGCAAGAATTAAAATGGGACAAGAAATCACCTCTCCTTTTCAAAGAACAAAGGGACTAAGACAAGGCTGCTGTCTGTCACCCACCTTATTTAAAATCTATTTGGACAGATCCTTAGTGAAATGGGTAAAAAAATGTATAAACATGTAGAACATAGTAATTGCCGAAGATAGCTTCAATCTTAGCTATATGGTAAGAAAACTGCAAGAAGAATATGAGGTGGCAGGTCTAAACATGAATATGACAAAATGTGAATATCTATCAGTGGGAACAGATGAAATATGTGACCTAGTCTTGGAAGACGACAAAATCAAAGGCGTACAATCCTGCAAATATTTGGGGGTGATTTTCAATAAGAAGGGAAATAGCAGAGATGAAATAAGGGAAAGAATAAACAAGGGTAGAGCAGCGACCCGTGCCTTAAACTCTCTTCTCTGACAAAAAACAATTCGACGAGAAACCAAAAAACACATTTACGGTAGCATAGTCTTATTACACTTTATTTATTATTAGTATTACACTTTACGATTCGGAAGTATGGGACGTCACCAAAGCTAATAAAAACAAACTTATGATGACAGAAATGGATTATCTGAGACGAAGCTGCGGTAGATCGAAACTGCAAAGAGTTAGGAACGAACAAATAAGAAACGAAATGAAAATGGAGCGAAATATCAATGATGACGTAGAAAGAAAACAATTAATCTGGTTCGGACATGTTAAAAGAATGTCAGAGTACAGGTGGCCTAAAAGAGTACTGGAATGGATCCCTCCTGAAAGAAGAAAGAGAGGACGATCACGGAGAAGTTGGCGCAACGATATTGATGAAGCAATGGCGGCAAGAGGCAACTGCGTATGACAGAAAAAGATGGAAATTGGGGGCGGAGAAGCGGCGACAGCCGTATTCAGTTATTATATATATATATAATATATATATATATATATATATATATATATATATATATGAGCTGAATCTATGATGTTTCGAGACCTAATAAATACATATTTGGAGTTACGAATATTTGCTATAACTTTGTTGGAGATATAAGTGTTTCTATCTTGACTTTAATCAAGGAAACTATGAGTCGAAAGTTAAACTAGTTATAAGGATATTATTAATTTTTTGTGTTTATTACTACAAAATTTACATAATAAAGCACTAAAATTAGGTCATTATTATTAAAGTCATTAACATATTGGCAGATGTGTTGTGGTTCTTCATTTTCGCGATGTCTGCCCATCGCTGTGGACATCTACCGCATTGGTGTTGACACTGAGGCCTTACTTGGACCACCAACCGCTCCATTTTGTTATCACTTCGATGAATACGACCAAAAAACTTTTTATAATAAAATTTTAAAATAAAGAGTACTAGAGAGTCGCTGATTGGGTTTAATTTTTTCTAGTGATTGCTGCTCTCGTTAGTTGCATGCGTCCTCGAATTTCGGGTATACATTGGCCTGGTGTTGTTAACTAGAGCTCCTAGGTATATCATAGAAGATACTAGGTACCTCGCATCCTACAATAGTTCGGGTTTCAGAAAACTATTGGTGGCATATAAAAATCATGATTTTGGTTTCGTGATTCTTGTGGAGTAGAGGCTAGAAGTATAGTGTCGTCTGCGAATCGCAAGTTAGATATCTTGACACTACCTATGTTTACTCCTTCCTCCCAACTATCCACTCTGTGCATTATGAACTTTAAATATACAGAGTGGCCCAAAAGTCTGGAAACGGCTAATTATCTCGTAAAATGCTAATCATAATTGTACAAAATTTAAGGTACATCTATTTCGGGATACGGATATTCCATATTTGATATTTACAATGTTGCCAGATTTGCCGTTTTTCTTATATTATTAGTAACTTTGGTTTTTCAAATACATCACCCTGTATATTCAGTCATTATTGGAATCTCCTATTCAATACGAGTTCAACCACATGTAACACTTATGATTTTATGTAATCTCGAAGGTCATAAATACATAAAACTGAAGTCTGGCAACGCCTAAATTGTTTCAATAAATTTTTTATACTAACCATTTTCAAATACATTAAAACGTAACAATTGATAGTTTAGAACATTTTTTAACATAGTAGTTACGTTATTAAGTGTTCAAAATGTGCTCAATTTGACAGCACCCTAATCGATGGTAGAAGGCGTCTACCACATTTCTCCATGATTTTCCAGAAATTATTCGAGATTCATTGATAATTTGTTGCCTTAGCTCTACAAGACTTGCTGGTTAAGTTTTGTAAACTGAATTTTTCAAGTATCCCTAATAAAAATAATCTTTAGGATTATACATTTAATTGTTGTGGTCTTTGAGTATGATTTTCACGACAGGCATTGGTGTTTGTGTTCAATTTGGTGCAGTTCACATGCAGTTCATGTTAAAGGCAATCTTTTACCTTAGGTTCTTTAAGTTTTCTTGTGTCTATTGTAGGGTTTCTTTAATGTCTTTTAATATTCTTAAGGTTGAGTGTAATCGTGGCGATAGGTGAATTGTGATCTGAGGCCACGTCTGAGGCAGGATATGCTTTCACGGCTTTAATAGCTTTAAATCAAAAACTACACAAGAAAGCCCTGAAATTAGTATTTCCACCACCAGAGAAAAAACTCAGTACCTTCTGCTCGATTACATATACAGGCAAAATAACAACAAAAATTGCCAAACACATAAAAAAGAAAGGAATAACACCAGCTTTCCGAACAAATAAAAATCTACGCAAATATATTAAAAATAACAAGAGCCAAAATAAAAAACACTTAAATAGTGGTGTGTACAAACTTCAATGTGGCGACTGCCCAAAAACTTACATCGGTCAAACTGGTAGAAACTTTGATAAACGAATAGCAGAACATAAAAGGGCTTTCAAGAATAGAAAAATAGATTCGACATACGAACTTCACCTTCTAGATCATAATCATTATTTTAATGACAAATTTAAAATTCTTCACATTCAAAATAAAGGCCTTAAGCTATCTTTGTTAGAATCTATGGAAATCAACAAATTAAAAAACACAGATATAATTCTGAATGACCATCTTGAGACAAACAGTTCTCCCCTCCTCAACCTATTTCATTAGAGACTATAAATTTGTAAACCCAAGTCAAAATAGATCACTTGAGAAAGGCAATCAGCCGAAACAGCTGTAGTGATAATATTTAAAATAAATTTTGTGGAAGTTTGAAAACAAAGTTTTCAGTGTTTTATTGTTACATAAAATGAATTTCCATCAAGTAACGGTCGAATCCATCAAATATTTATATATTTTTTTCTGACGTTCCAAAACATGTTCCAAACTTCATCAGACATTTCATGAATTTTCGATGTCATCTTGAATGCTCGAACTGCTTCTTCTTTTTCGTCAAGTGACTTTTTCTATGTGGGACAAATCTTACTGAACTTTCTTAACAATATTGTAGATGTTTACAATCTTTTAATACTGCTCTTATTGTAATATATTAGAATATATTAGATTACTAATATATTCGTAAAATTTTATAATTTAGCAATAATTCGTATTTTTCTTGATTTATAGAATTTTTTATTATATTTTTATTTACCTGAACTTTGCATTTAATATAAGCGTGTTCCATTCTTTTACTAGATGTGCAATTTCAAGGTTAATGTAGACAATATTTCTAGACTCAATATGGTAATTTCTATTTTATAGTGTTGTAGAATTCATCATGAACATTTCAATGATTAATTGTCAAAAACAACTGTTATGTAACAGCAGAATAATATAATTTCCTAAGAATTCTTATACAGTATGCGATATAGGATTATACAGTATGGCATAGTAAGTTGGAACAATAAGCGAAAGCATTTTTGCTTCTTTTTTTTTAAAATTTTTACAAAAAAGTTATTAGTAAACCCTCCTACATGGTCTAAAACATAAAATGCAACTGACAGATATGTTTTCGTAGATATAAGACATGGTTAAAAATATGAATTTCGTCATCATCATAAATAATGTTAAAACTCTTCGTGAGTCTTTGCCGTGCTTACTATTGCCTTCAATTTTTGTCAGTCCTGTGCCACTATTTCCCACTATCTCACCCCCCAACATCTTCAGATCATCGTTAACTGCATTTTTCCACCTTTTCCTAAGTCGTCCTATAGATGGACGACATAGAAATAGATATTTCTAAAAAACAAGGGAAAGGAAGACCCATTATTCAATATCTCCGTAATTTTAGTGAACACTTGGTTCAACACTGGCCACAAAGTAAACCTATTTCTAAACCAAAATTTTCTTCTTCTTCTTCACGTGCCATCTCCGCTACGAAGGTTGGCTATCATCATGGCAATTTTGACCCTGGAGGCTGCCGCTCGGAACAATTGTATGGAAGTGCAAGCAAACCACTCCCTGAGGTTTCTCAAACCAAAATTAGATCATCTAAAATCTTTACTGCAATTTATACCATTGGATGCAAAACCAGTGTATAGGTCCTTATTTAGTAACAGTTATGTGGAAGATGACATTGAAGGATTTAATGGTAAACTTGATTTTCCAATAGATGACCAATAAAGTTAGCAATCTAACAAACTGTATATTTTTCTTGGTATTTTTTTGTAATGATTCTTTCCAATGTGTAGATTAAAAATGTTTTTTTTTATTAAAATGGTTTTCTTTAGTTTTCCTATTTTTAAAACTCTGTATAACTAAATTTTTTTATTGATATAATTTTATCTGCATTAGAATTAACATTATTGAATGGTAAAATAAATTTAGAGCAATAAAAGGTAAAAAAATATATTCAATGATTATAGAATTAATTATGTTATAGCAATATACGTTTAACATAAATTTTAAAAATACTAGTTTTATTTTAGTGATTACAATAGCCCTATCGCAGTATTTTGTTTTGCATTAATAAACCAAATGACATAAATGGTAGTTGGTCTAGTAATGTATAACGACTAAATTTCCTGAAATATATTTAAAGCATAAGTAGACCAAGCGCCATTTTATTTTTTTTTTCTAGAATATGGTAGGTGCGATTATATTGAAACTTTGCAGCCAAAAATAGTTGTACGTGATCGTTCTTCTGCTAAAATTTTGTGCAAATATATTAATAAATGTATTTTTAAGAAATGAAAAACTTTGAACCCATTTATCTCAAAACTATGTTTTGGCGCTTGGTCGAGTTATGCATGTTGTCCAGATATTCTCCCATCTGGAATTTCTCGAAACACATTGTTTATGAGGCGATTGTCATTACTGTCTTGCCCATCACATATCCAGCCCATCTTCCTTTATTAGCCTTTATATATCTTACTAGATTTTTCTTTTTGAAGAGAAAATTTAACTTTCACAAAAGGCCACATATTTTACGCCACTAGAAACATTTTAAGTTCTCACATCTACTTATTTTTTTGTTAGCGTCCATTTTTCGCCGCCATGCGCCATACGCGACTGCTGGTCGTACTATGGATTTGTATTTCTGTATTTTTGCGTCTTGTGGAAAAAGATTTAACCTCATTAGATTTTGCATTACAAAAAAAAATATCATAGCATGCGGACAAACCCAGAAATTAAAAATGTTTTTATATACACCCATGGACGAAAATATTGAATATTTTGAAATTTTCAAAACCTTTTTTGAATATAAATTCTAATCAATAACGTCGTTTATTGCGAAGAAGAGTTCATTTTAACAATGGTTAATAGACAATTTTAAGTTTTTATGCGGAGAAAATTGCGAAAAAAAAAACCTATAATATTATATAAATAACTTAAAGGTATTTACTTTTGTAGACTCCTGAAGAAGGTGCGCAAACAACAATCTATGCAGCTACCGAACCAGGTATAGAGTACCTAACAGGAGGGTTTTTCTCAGAATGTCGTCATCAGGAACATTATAAAACTGCTAGAGATTCACAGTTAGCACGACAGCTTTGGGATGAAACTATGAAATTGTTAAATTATACCGACTGATTCAAATAAAGTTTTACGCTCTGTTATTATCTTTTAAATATACAAAATTAAATTTTTTGTATTTTTTCGGTATCAGGGCATTTGTTTATCAAGGCAGACACAATTTAGTCATTTATTGAGATTCTCATACATCTTACAACCTCATCTCAATTTAATTCATTTACTTATGCTTCTCATTTCACTCAATATTAATCATCTTCCAGTTTTGCCACTGCCGCAAAGCACCCTAAGGTAAGTAATCAAGGTGTTAAATATGTCTCTTGTTCTGGTTTTCACCCTTTATAAAAAATGTCAACACTCTTTAGTTTAAAGGCCTCAAGAACTTTTCTGGTTGGATAAACAACATAATTCTCATATACACTGCTTAATTTTACCTCATTTCGTTTACTGCATTTCTTCGCACAAATATGTCTTCAAAATATTTTCATAAAATTCATAACCTGCTTGATATAGGCTCCTTAGCCACTTTAATTTCGGAAATTTCGGCGTTTAGGGCTTTCTTGTAATAAGGTTTCAATCCCTGTGGAAGGTCTGAAACTAATAGATCATACATTTAATAATAATTTCCTATAGATATCGCCATAGGTTCTTTTTTTCTTTAAGTCTGGTCTAATTCTTGGCAAACCAAATCACTCTGTGGCCTTAGAAAACATTTCGGTTATGTTCTACAAGGGCAAGTCTCTACGGCTCATTCAATGAGTTACTTTGATTGAGTTTTATGAACTACGTTATGAATGGTAGTTGGTTGAGTAAAATCTTGTACTATTATTACTTTTCTATCACGCAGTTTCTCAAAACTTTATATTGCTTCTAAAAGGGCATCTCGTTTCTATTACTTAATTTTCGATATTGTTGTTGCTTCATTTGCAATATAAACCAAACGTGTGGATAAATTAATGTAAACAAAAAAAATTGGGAACTAAAAGAGTTCTGTGGAGACTGGATTCTTCTAAACATCTCCAAGAAACTTTTTTACGTACCGTAATTAGCACTTTTTTTGTCTAATTCGTTTTAAAGCTCTAAAAGAGTTAGCCCATTCGACAGAATCATGATTACCTACTGCCGCACAAGCTCTAATGCGACATTTTTTATATTGGAAACAGTTTACTAGCAAGTGATTCTCTTTTGCCTACTCACTCTCTGTAGGGAGAGCTCATTCAGCTTTTACAGCTCGATGGTTTTCCACTAGGCAAATGCTCCAGCAACTATTTCAGTCTACTTCAAGGCTTTGCTTATAATTGATGGATTCGACCGTTACTTGATGGAAATTCATTTTATGTAACAATAAAACACTGAAAACTTTGTTTTCAAACTTCCACAAAATTTATTTTAAATCTTATCACTACAGCTGTTTCGGCTGATTGCCTTTCTCAAGTGATCTATTTTTGGCTTGGGTTTACAAATTTATAGTCTCTAATGAAATAGGTTTAGGAGGGGAGAACTGTTTGTCTCAAGTTGGTCATTTAGAATTATATCTGTGTTTTTTAATTTGTTGATTTCCATAGATTCAAACAAAGATAGCTTAAGGCCTTTATTTTGAATGTGAAGAATTTTAAATTTGTCATTAAAAGAATGATTATGATCTAGAAGGTGAAGTGCGTATGTCGAATCTGTTTTTCTATTCTTGAAAGCCCTTTTATGTTCTGCTATTCTGCTATTTATTAAAGTTTCTACCAGTTTGACCGATGTAAGTTTTTGGGCAGTCGCCACATTGAATTTTGTACACACCACTATTTAAGTGTTTTTTTATTTTGGCTCTTGTTATTTTTAATATATTTGCCTAGGTTGTTATTTGTTCGGAAAGCTGGTGTTATTCCTTTCTTTTTTATGTGTTTGGCAATTTTTGTTGTTATTTTGCCTGTATATGTAATCGAGCAGAAGGTACTGGGTTTTTTCTCTGGTGGTGGAAATACCAATTTCAGGGCTTTCTTGTGTAGTTTTTGATTTAACATTTTATTAATTGTTTGTTCGTTGTATCCGTTGTTTACTGCTATTTGTTTAATTATCTTTAATTCTGTCTCAAAGTTGTATTTTGACATCGGAATTTCTGTTAATCTATGTAACATACTATGATAAGCTGCCAGTTTATGTTGTGTTTTATGGGATCATGAATTGTGTATAGTCGTGTCAGTATAGGTAGGTTTACGAAATAAGGAGAAGTCATGTTTGTTTTGAAGTCTGTTAATTTTTAAATCTAAAATTTTGGCTTATAAATATTGGCTTATATATTTTATTGGCTTATTTATTGGCTTTGGCTTATATATTTTTACACATTGTTTCTTCCACGTGACAAAGACGAACCTTCCATTATTACGGTACTAGGCCTAACATGAAACCCTACGACTGATGTTTTCTTATTCTTCTCGTCCTTTTGAAAAACCTGCTATAAAGCGGGCTATTCTTTCGGAAATCAGTCATAGTTTTTTCTATCCTTTAGATTTTATTTTTTTTATGTAGTTTTTTTAGCCAAACTCTGCTAGAACAAATGTAGTAACCCATTGTATTTTGGGATGATGAAACATCTGAACAGATACAACAGACAACTTTTCTTGTGTGTGTTAAATCTCTAGTGTCTTCTCTACACAACACCATCTATCGCAATATTGGAGGTGTTGGGAGTCGTATTGGTGGCTGATCTAGTCACTTTTACTTTTGTCAAAGATTCCCGTCCAATCTTCATACTTGGGCTGATTCGACTAGATAAAAGCTTTTGATAGCCATACTGCTGGCTGATATAGCCACTTTTGTCAAAGAGCCTGGTCCAATTGTAATATTTGGTCTAATTTGATAAGATTGCTGCCGTATTGCTTGCTAATTTAGTCAATGACTCTCGTCTAATCTTCATGTTTGGTCTGATTTTATAAGATTAGAGCACTTGGCAGCTGTATTACTGGCTGATCTAGTCACTTTTGTCAAGGACTCTCGTCCAATTTTATTATTTGGTCTAATTTGATAAAATTGGATCTCTCGGCAGTCTTATTGCTAGCTGACCTAGCCTCTTTTGTCAAAGAGTCTCATTTAATTTTCATGTTTGGTCTGATTTAATAAGATTTTAGCTCATGACAGCTGTATTTCTGACTGATCTAGTCACTTTTGTCAAAGAGTCCCGTCCCATCTTCATGTTTGGTCGGATACGAGAATTGTGCTCACTCGAGTTAATTTTATCACAATTATTCCATTTAACTGTCGAGTTTGATTCATTCTTGCCACATAACAAACCTTTTTTGATTTTATTTTTACTTTGTTCCACTTAATCTTGCCTGCAATTTTTCTAATGTACTGCATTTCGATTAATTTTATCTTTTTTCTAGTTTCTTGTTAAGAATCTAGTTTTCACTCATTTCTTATATTGGTATTGCTATAGTATTGTGAATTTTCTTTTTTACTTCTACTTCAATTGCCTTATGTTTTAGTTTTGTTTTCTTTAGTGCATAATATATTTTGTTTCTTTTATTTGCTTGTTTCTTTTATTTGCTACTTCTGCTTTAATTGTTTCTTTTATTTGCTACCTCTGATATTTCTGATGTTTCTTTGTAGAGTTCTTTTCATATTTTTAGATTTTTTTTACAACATTTAGGTTTTATTCTCTCATCGCTTTTAGTTTTGTCTTTTAACACCTCTCATAGTCTTTTAGTTCTTGTCCAGAACTTTCTGTTATCAATCCTATACTTCCCCGCTATTTCCTTACCAAAATCTTTTTAATTTCTCTATATCTCCTTTACTTCCTTTCTTCTAGTGTTGAATTCTTCTCTATCTCTGTAATCAGCGCTCTGGATGAATATTTTTCATATCTTTCTTTATTAAATATCTATTGTCATCTTTCTACCATGTTATGCTGTCTCTATTGCTAACTTTTCACCATTTCGTACTCTTTAGTTTTCCATTGTATCCTTTCACAGATCTTTTTCTGTTATCAAAAATATTGTACTAATTGTTCCTACACCTACTTATTCCCGACTCCATACGTTTTTGTGATTGTCTAGCCTTGTCCACGGACCTAAAACAAGACCTAAAATAATACGCAAGTATTTTTTCAAAATGAAACAGTTATTTTACAATAAAATTTTAAATATAGAACGTTTAAGATGTGTCTTAAACAAATACAAATATTAAATCATATTAATTAGATTCAGTTACGGTGAAAGTCTTGACAAAGCTTTCAATACAATCATAACTATAAAATGAAATAAAAATAAAAAAATACAATAGCTTGGCCACGTCATAAGAGACACAAAATACCAACTTTTAATACCGAGAAGAATTAGGAACGAATTCAAAACGTTGCGTTGGAGCTAGACGAATGTCATAGTTACGCAATCTTACAGAATGGTTTATTTGATTGTAGTCCTTTTTAAATGAATTAATAATGATATAATAGATAACGTTTAGATAACCATGTGTTATCATTTGGGTTTATTGTAAGCTAACATAGCCGCCTCTAGACTCAGATCAGTACACTTCTAATATTAAACAACTATGCTGTCAAAAACACATATGATGAGATAAATAATTTAATATTATGTACTTTTCGGTTTTGTACTTCTCCTAGTTTGCTCAGTGTTTTTTGAGTTAAATTGATAGATTACTATATTTGTCTATCGTTTTAGTATTTTATATGTATTTAAAGAGACTGTATATCAGTAACAATGTTGTTCATTATACTTTATATTATATTTGCTCTAGTAATATTTAACGTGATCTTGAAAATTTACGTAAAATTTAATACTATGTCGTGTAAGAACAAGGTATGTCTTGTAGGAAAAACGGTTATAGTTACAGGATCAAATACAGGTAAGAAATTTTTAAAGTAATTTTTCAAATAAGTCATAATAAAAGTGAGCCAATTTTATAATGCTTGAAAAACATACCAGTTTATAGTTTGTAAATAAACGATCTTTTGGCTTTCTATTTCTACTCATTTTGCGATATGAGACATTGTTTTTAAAAAAATATAATTTAAGAATTGAAGGGGCAAATTGATAAAAGGGTTATGCTACAAAAAGTAATATTTGAGTTAATCTAAGTTATGTAAGATTTGTTGGCATTTTTAAAAGAAATCAGATTATTTCTTTTTAGTTGATTCATTAGGAAAAGCAAATGTTGAGTTATCTTAATGAGCACTAAAATTTTATTTTTAATTAAGTTAAACAAGCAAAAATTATAACGGAAATATAGCTATATGCTTTATTTTGTAAGACGTCTATTTTGTTTGGTATTTTCAACATCAAGGCCAATAATATTTTCATAATAACCCGATATTCCTCTGCGATGAACAGGGACTGCTCAAGAATGTTTGCAATTTTTTTAGCTTCTTCTTCTTAAAGTGCCCTCTCCTCAATGGAGGTTGGCTACTACAATTTTAAACTCTTCTCTATCTGCAACTGTTCTTATTAGCTGTTCAAAATTTAGCCCTGTCCATTGTCGGATGTTTCTGAGCCACGATAGTCTTTTCCTTCCTAGGCCTCTCTTTTCCTCGATTTTTCCTTTCACTATAAGTTGAGCATATTGGTACTTATTATTTCTCAGTATGTGGCCTAGGTATGATGATTTTTTTTAGCTATGTTTCCTATTTTGTTATTAATTCTGACGAATTCGAAATTTGTTGGGGGTACACATGTTCCGGATGG
The DNA here is from genome assembly GCA_918026665.1 of Diabrotica balteata. Classification (NCBI taxonomy): domain Eukaryota; kingdom Metazoa; phylum Arthropoda; class Insecta; order Coleoptera; family Chrysomelidae; genus Diabrotica; species Diabrotica balteata. Next base: position 152,854,015 of record OU898278.1, on the reverse strand, counting down.
TGAATATTTGACGATCAATACTTCCTTAAAAGAGGTGTACTCGTCGTACGATTCTTTATATAACCAGTAAGCTACCAAACACTTCGACACGAATCCATTTTATGCAATCACTAAAAGGAACTTTTTCATTTAGAATTTTCTTTTTTTTTATTAACTAGTCCCATTTTATTTGGCAAACATCTCAAAGGTATAGTTCCATATCATTTACAACGGAATTCCTTGTGCACGCTCTTCTAAGAATTTGTCAATATTGCTCAGAGGTAAAAATGCTACCGTGCTTTCTTAAAACTTTCTCAACTCTTTCAAAATCCGTATTTGATTCCAAATAGATGTACCCCTACTTAAGGAAATTTATGATCTATAAGATAAAACACATTCTTTAAAATCAATAGTTGGTAAAAGCAGATCATCTGGAAGCTTTTATTCTGCCCAGCGCATGAATCGGACCAGACCATAAAGTGTTTCTTTGTAGTAATATTTTCAGTATTCACGAAATTCCACAACGAGCTAATATCTTCTGAACTTCCTCTACCAGCAAGGTCTTCAATCTGGTTTACATTATAGATTTATGGCCTTCAGTTAGTAACGACATGTCGTATGCTTAAATCATACCGCCTGAGGTAAATCGAACCATAACTGTTTGAGGTAAAAATGTCTTTGGTGTAGTGAGTTTTGGTAAAGACATGGTTTGTTGGAGATCTACTGTAATGTGACATTTAAAGAATTTTCACAATTTTTTTTGACATCAGCTGAAATGCCAAATTTTGTATTTTCTTTAAGTTCTTTTGTAGAGTGCCTAGAGTCGCATGTGCTACAGGTGTCACTTTTTGGATGAAAGAACGATAAATTAAACTTTTTGGAAAAAATATTTGCATATGTAGATTTCTTGACCAAGTAACTATCAAGTACATTAAGCTCTTTGCATTCCTCAATATACAGTTTATACATAAGTGACATGTTGAGGTTTAGGGCCACATATCTCTTATGTGAATTGCTGTTCCTTAAATAATGCGATTCCTCTGTGGAAAAATTATTATTATGAGTCATCATAGCTTATTCTACAGCATCACTAATCCTATGGGTCTGTTCATATCATGACCCCTCCTCTCTCTAGATGGAACTGATGTTCCACTTTTTAGTTTTTCTTTATTAATATTCACCTTTTTGAAAATAATTTGACAAAAAGCACAAAATGCATTTTTACAAACAAAAACTTGTTGATTTTCTAAAATCACTGAGTAGTTGTAGGAGGAAGATTTATGTTTGTGATTTACTTTTAAATAATAAGGCATTTTTGGAATTTACATCAAGCTTTTAGAATTGTAGAAGTCATTAGATAGTGAAGTAGAGTTATCCATATTAAATTTGAAACTGCATTTTAATCTGCATATTTTACTACATGATAGATTAGAACAGGGACGTTTTGCAGGTACGACATCACCTTTATAAGAAATATAGCTTGCTCCCCTTTTTTTTTGCTAATAGCTGCAACATTTTTCTTCCACGTATTTGGCTCACTAATGCGTTGTCTTGAGGTTTTTGATATTGGAAAGAATTTGATTCTATTTGTCCCTCTGGCGGTAAGACCTTTATCTGTATTAGTACTACGTGCAGTGGGAATTTCAGTAGGTTGTCGTCAAATTTTTTCAGGTTCACTTTTTTCATTTTCTGAACTTGAAGGTTGATAGTCCATAGTCCATAGGATAGATAGTCCGGTTGATTATTACATGTAATAATGTTTAATATGAACTTTTGTCCATATTTATTATTATTACTTTCAGTTATACAGTGTTATCATAACCTAATCTAAAGTGCTTAACCTCTCTCTATGCCATGAAACCTTGTGCCGCCTGTCCATGTCATAGTACTATCAGGACTTTACATTCATGAGCTATTCAGTCTCATGACAGTTAATAATAACTTTGCGCTTGTCGTAGTGATAATGACAACAGTGATTAGTATTTGCTTAGGGCTTAAGATTGTGTCCCGTTAGGCTTGTCCTAGGCGGAGCACTTTAAATTTTCATTGTAGGAGAAAAATCAATGAAATCAAAATTGTATAAAATACAGTTTTCCTCATTTTTGTTTATGTACACTCATATCGTAAGTTTCTTCTTCTTCAAGTGCCGTCTTCGTTCCGAAGTTTGGCTATCATCAAAGCTATGCGTATTTTTGATGCTGCAGATCTAAACAGTTGGTAATTGGTGCAATTGTACCATTCTCTCAAGTTTTTCAACCATGAATGCCTTCTTCTTCCTTTCTTCTTCCTTTCTTCTTCTTTTCTTTCAATCATGAATATCGTAAGTTATTAATAGATAATTAAATAATTATATTTTGTTACTATTTCCTCCCCCCTAACTTGAAAAATATTGCCGATATATTGAAAATATATTACCCTATGAAAAATTGCAAAAGATAAATTGTAGAAAATTGCATTTGTAACAATTTCAATCTTTAAATTCGAAATTCGGAGGTAAAATTCATTCGCAATTTTAAATTAACTTCTAACTACCACTAAAGGTTAGAATAATAAAAGTTGAGGTAGCTCGCCACGCAAGGTTAGGTGTCTTTTTCGTCTAATCCGACTGGACTACAAGTAGCTATTCGACAGTAGTATATTTATCTTTCACGTGACTATACTCCTACTAAGGCCAATATAAAAGCTTCTTTTACTTTTAAGAATAATATAGGTAAACATTCTTTAAATTCTGTTTTAGGTATTGGGTATGAAACTGCGTTAGAGTGCGCTAAAAGAGGAGCACGAGTCATTGTTGCATGTAGGGATCATCATAAAGGAACTGTAGCTGTTCAAAATATAAAAACTCTAACACAAAATCAGAACGTGGTTCTTAAAATTGTAGATTTAGGTTCACTAACGTCTGTTAAGAACTTTGCTACTAATATTTTACAAACAGAGGAAAAACTCGATATTCTTATAAATAACGCTGGAACTCTAATGCTTGGCGATCAGTTGACTGAAGATGGTTTTCAGTTAGAGATGCAAATCAATTACTTTGGACCAGTTTTATTAACGCTTATGTTAGTCAGTAAGTAAAATTATTTTATATTTTATTTATAGTTTATATGCAGGGGACCATAAGAAGGACCGAAACTTTCTCTTAAGTCTGGACCAGTTTCGTGGTCTAGTAACCAAAATAGGAATGTCATGGTGACATCAGTTCATCTTGTTAAACAATATATAGGACTCAGTGTGAACTTCGGGGCACACTGATCTCCAACCCGAGCGCCAATAAAATCTGAGGTAAAGTTGAATCTGGAAACTACATTGATAGCACTATTACCAATTTCCTTAAGCGAATTTTATGCAATTAAATAAAAAAAATTTACACAATTTGGAAACTTTTATTAAACAATGGCATAGCTATAGAACATGCAAAGATAAATGAAAAGATCCATTATATAACCAACATTTAAATTAAATACAACCATTAACCCGTAACCGGTGACGTCCGATTTTAGGAACATAACCGGTGACGTGGAGTCTTCGGGACTCATCATAAATATGCTGGTCTCATTCAAATTTAAATAATTATTTTATCACATTGTTTATAATAATCTGTTCTTTAGGCATTTTTGCAATATCCTATTGCCTTTTTAGTTCTTTCTGTTACTGACTATTCTTATTATTAACATTTTTGTCAAAAGTTGCAAATAAATAAAGTACGGTGTTACGTCGGAAAACTTATTTTTTTAAATATTTCTAAATTTGGTATGTACAAATGGTTTTAATATTAGGTATAACAAATATTGAATAATCTATGGTAATAAAAGGACAAAAAAATGGGATTATTTTTTTTTATTCTTTTTGAACGTTACAGTTTCTGCATATTTTATGAGAACAAATCAAGCAAATTGGTTTTTTACAACAGACGCATAAATAAGATGTCTTCCTATGAAGTTTTGATGGGCAATTGTAGCAATACTTTCGAACTGCTAACCGATCTTCTTGAATAGAAGGAGGTTCAACCACGCACAGTATTCGCTTTATGTGTTCTCTTATTTCTGTCGGGATTCTGCTGTTATACATTCGTTGTTTCATGTGTGCTTTAATTAAGCTTTTAGCCAGTACCTTCATAAAATCTTTCTTGTCTAAGGGTTTGGATTCTCCATAAAACACTGATACATAACGAAAGCGTTAACTGTACTCATATCTAGTATTTTGTAAAATATAGCCATTGGCCAACGTTGCGTTCTTCTGGACGAACTGTAAACCGTATATTTTTCATCCAAAGCATCAACGCCGCCTTTCGTCATATTATACAGACTAATTATTTCTGGTTTTTGTGTTTTTTCATCTATGGCTATACTATGATGCATGGAGGATAATAGTATGACGGCTTTGTTTTTTTTAGGAACATACGAAAGAAGGGTAATGTCTTTTGTAAAACCGTATCTAACTGAACCAATCTCTCTATGCCTTTGAGGAAGAAACTCAGGAGGAATATGTCTTTTAACCTTTTTCATAGTTCCCACATATGTTAGGCCATTAGATTTCAACAACTGAACTAGTTCTATAGACGTGAACCAATTGTCAGCTGTCACATTACGATTACTGCCAAATAATGGCTTAGAAAGCCGTAACACGGATTGAGTAGGTTTAGCAAGCTTTTTCTCAGTTACTGAAAGGCCCATTCCGTCGGAATCTTGGCCTGTATATACATACGCATTGTACGCATAGTTGTTTCTTGCATCTGTTAATATCATAATTTTAAGTCCATATTTTCGTGGTTTGTTTGGAATATACATTCTAAAGCGTGATCTACCCCGGAAACCAACAACATTTCATCAATGCATACATATTCACCAACAGAAAACTCCGTTTGACAGTTTTGAATAAAAGATTCAAATAGTTCTTGAATTGGTGCTAGTGGATTTACCGCTTTTCGTTGTTCTCTCGTGGAAGGGTCATCAAAACGTAAACAAGTCAATAAAACTGCAAATCTCTTGGCACTCATTACGGACCGAAAAATTTCTCTGCCCGTTCCATCTGTAGCAAATAGACATTCTATGTCTTCATCATTAGACTTAAATACTGAGGTGTAAATTAGTAAGCCTAAAAATGCTTCCATTTCGACCTGGTCGACATTTTTTAATTCCGGCCTCTTTTCATTTTTGTATTTGACCCTAACACTCGCCAATTTTACATTTGTCCATTCGACTACAACATTTAACATTTGATTTGTAAATAAACAGTTCCAAATTTCCTTTGGAGGTGCCGAAAGACCAAGAGACCGAGCCTTTCCTTGCAGCCCCGGTAAATGTACAATAATATTATGCTTTTGAGTACGAATATTTTTTGGTGCACTAGCTGACCACTTAAATCTGTTTTTACCATAAAAGTAGTTTGAAGATCTTGACGCCAATATATTATTTTCATCATCACTGGACGAGTTTTGGTTTAAAGTTTCTGGAATATTGTCTTCTGGATCAGATTCACTATCAGACTGCTCAGATGCCGACTCATGACTGCTTTCTATTACCGCATCACTGTCAATATCATCAATATCACTATATTCAGAGTCCAAATCATTGAACCAATATAACACTTTCTCTTCAAATTTCGGATCTGTAACACTAACCGATCGTGACGTACTTGGTAGATGATCCATTATAGTTTATACGAAGAAATATAAAACACTCGATAAAAAGTAACTAACGGTGACGTTGAGTCTCGCTGACTCAAATAACGTCTGTTCTCGCAAACGGCTAAACGTAAACTAATCAAACAACAACGCTTGGTTTATGAACTATTTTTAGAAAGGTACTTAGCTGCAGGCCATCCAGAGTCGTCCGCTTCAATATTTTAAACCGGTTTTTAATTTCGCAAGAGTCTCTCAGACTCCACGTCACCGGTTACGGGTTAAGGAATGTTAATATGATATAGGAAACTCGATTTAAGAAGAAGTAAAAGCTAAAAGATGATTGGATGACACAGGAAATTGTGGACCTAATAAAAAGAAAAAAAAAATAGAGACACCAACAAATACCGGGACACCAACAAATAAAAAAAAATCCAATATCTAGCGTAATACCAACGCCATTATAATAGCTCAGATCGTTGTTTTCAGAATAAAAAAAGTATATCTAATTTTCTCGAATACTAAAAAAGGTATACATATTAAAGGTACATTTTATTAGACACACAAAAAATATTATACATATATGCCGGTTAAGAACGTCCTTCTCCGTTGTCCGACACCTAACTTCCATCCTCTTCTATCGTGGAAATCTTCCGTTGATAGAGTCCGTTCGCTCATTGACTTTTTTATGTTTTGCTGCCACTCTAGTTTGGGTCTTCCTCGCTTTCTGTTTCCTATTGGGGTCCAGTTCAGTATTTTTTGGGCCATCTATTATTTTGCATTCGCTCTACGTGTCCGTACCAGGTAAGTTGTTTCTTTTCGATATCCTGAATTATCGTACCTTCTATTCCCATTCGTTGCTTTATACGGTCATTCTTCATTCTTTCTCTTCGTGAGACTCGCATAGATCTTCTTATCGCGTCCATTTCGACTGCCTCTACCTTCTTTTTTTGTCTGTCTGGAATTCTCCATGTTTCCGTTCCATACAATAGACTGCTCTTAACCATTGTCTCGTATATATTAAATTTTCTCCTTTTTGTTATCTCCTTGCTCCAAAAGATGCCATTTAGACATCCTATTATCTTTTTAGCTGTAACTATTCGTTTTTCTAGCTCTTTCACATCTGTTTCGGTATTGTCGAATGTGATACCTAAATATTCATATTCTTGACATTGCAGAATTTCTTGACCGTTGTCCAACTCCAAATTGTCGCTCTGAGAGCCTACACATAGATAAGAAAAAATATTATATTATCTAAAAAATCTATTTTTACTTTTTAACAGAAAGAAACGTTTTATTTATTTATTGTTAATAATTTGAAAACAGAAATTAATTTGACTTAATTATCTTTATTAGCGTAATGCTCCATAAAATGTAGTCAATTACAAATAAAGACACAACTATTAAAGATTACGTTCTCAAACATTACAAAAACAGTAGAAAATATGAATATAACATATAAAATAATTTTAAAATCTGACTCAGTTATCATGAAGCAAGTAAAAATATCATGGTTAGGCTAAATAACTTGAAGATCTCATAAGCTAAAATAAAAAAAATTAAATGGTGTTTGAGGAAAAATTCAGCAAAGACATAATGATTTACAGCGGACTGAAAAAATACGAACACACAAAGGAAGGAGGTGTGACAGCAATATACACAAAATACAACAAGTATTTTCCCAAGGTGCGAATGATCTGAGTCAATTTCTCCTTTAAACAGAAAATTAAAACGAGATAGTTAGATCGACATTGTGAATGTAATAACAAACGACAAAGTGATATTTTATCTAATAAAGCTCTTCTATACTATACAACATTGTTGAGAATCGATATTAAACTCTAGGCTTCTTAAGTCCCTTTTTTATTGAATGACACCATGGAGGAAATTGTATACCATGTCGACGACACGGAAAAATAGAAAATACTAGAAAAGCCGAATCTTCTTCGGCTTATTTTCATTATGAGTTCGCCATTTTCGGCATCCACAGCATTCTATTCTCCTGGTCACCTCTCCTGAGGTCTTTACATGTCATTTCATAGAGTTTTCTATGTACGTTTTTTATCTTACAATAGGTCTTTCCATCTGCCTTCTTTCCGGCGGGTCTCAGTCCAAATTTTTTGTAATTGAACATTTTACTTCCATTCTGTTCCATATTTCCTCTGTTTTTATTTTACCCTCTCTGGCAATATGTAGACATCTTTAAATAAAAGTTTTATTTAAAAATCTTTTATAAAAGGCATATAGTTAAAAAGACCATTTCCTGCTACATAATGTTTTTGGACTTCATCAGTGTATTACCAGGTGTACATGAGTCAAGCAACTAAATATTTGGGTAAAAACCTTAAAATGGTAGAAAATTTATCAGGTGTTAAATTTTTGTTAAAAAGATGGTATGCTGTTAAAGTTTTTAACAGATACCCTACATGGCAACGTAATACTCCCAAAAGGGCTTATTGCTGATCCTGAAATACTCACATTCTGAACCCCACACAGAAAGCTACTATGTCCCTGGGCAGATGTAGAAGAATGTGCGGTAAGAATTGGGGACTTAACTCCAAAATTACTCTATAGTTGTGCACACGGGTTATTAGATCAATGATAACCTATAGCTCCGTGACGTGGTGGACAAAGACTCAGCAAGTGGGAGCAATAAGGCTGTTAGGTAATACACAAAGGCTAGCATTCCTATGTATTACGGAGGCCATAAAACAACTCTTACTGCATCGTTGGAAGTCCTACTGAATCTGCCATCACCTCATATCTTTATACAAGGCAAAGCCAGATCAGTGATACACAGATTAACCCATAGGCAGTGACATATAAGCCAGATGCATGGTGTTGACAACAGAAAGCTAATCGAGGAGCTTAAAGCCGATATTGTGATGGACAACCTATCGATGCTACAGCTACAAGATATAGCTTTAACAATATGTTCACAATTAAGATACTAGTCAGGAAAGACTGGAATAAAGGCGTACCCATACAAGCTGCTGCTACCTGGTACACGGATCGCTCAAAAACATCGGCGGATATGGGAGCTGAAATAGTAGAGACAAATAAGTATGGTGCTGACAACAGAAAGCTAATCGAGGAGCTAAAAGCCTATATTGGGATGGAGCAACCTATCAATGCAACAGCTATAAGATATAGCTTTAATAATAATTTCACAATTAAGATACCAGGCAGGGAAGAGTGGAATAAAGAAACAAAAAGGGAAATCATACGATTTCTACCTGGCGAAATCGAATTCAAAACTTAACCACTGTGCTTTTTAAAACTTGCAAAGCAAACAGCTTGGTAAATTACTTGGCAAGGGAATCTAAGATTGCATTTCATATGCCGTTCATGATGTTCAAAATTCGTAGCGAATTCAATTTCTGGTAATCCAAACGGGTAAAAAAATAAAAAATAATGATGGCACTAGATTTTGGTTCGATACTTATACGTATTTCGATTTCTTTAGGTCTCCCCAGAGCGCTATATACGGAGTAGTGGATAAACCGCTCTGAGGAGATCTAGAGAGGTTAAAATACGTATAAGCGGCTGACCGCTGCTCTGTATCGAACCAAACAATAGCACCGTCTTTTGTTTTACTAGAATAAAGGTGTAAATAATATTGGAGGGTGTGGAAGCTGAAATAGTAGGAATAAATCAAGGGATACAGTTTCTGGTAAGCTTATCTAAGGATGTGACAGTTTTCTAGGCAAAATAACGGTAACCCATTACTGCGTGGAAGAAATAGAAATGCACGAAAAATGTTCCATCTTCACATATAGGCAGGCAGCGTTAGCAAGGTAGGCAGACCGTAGCAAGGTTACGGTAGTCTGGGTACTGGGGCACGAGGGTCATAAGGGCAATGAAAAAGTAGATGAAATGGACAAACAGGGCTCATCGATGCCATTAATTGGACCGGAACCCTTCTGCGGCGTTACAAAGACAGTAACAAGAATGGCTACAAGGAAGTGGGTAGCTCACAAATATCTGAAGTGGTGGAGGAATTCACCAGGACAAAGACTGGTGAAACAGTACAATACAGAACATTCGCCAAAATTTACGGCAGACCTAATAAGTAAAGACAGGAAAACGGTCGAAGCTATAGTAGGTCTTCTAACAGAACACTGTAAGTTGAAAAGGCACTTAAAGCTGATGGGATTATCAGATGATGGCCTGGGCAGATTCTGTCAACTTGAAGAAGAAACTACAGTCTGACAAATGTGCGATCCTTTGCATTAGGAGAAGAAAATCCACCGGAAAATAGCTACATGGAAGGTACAGTCTCGAAACTATTAGACTTTTTAAAAGAGGTCAGACTAGAGAATGTTATCTAGAACTAGAGTATCACATTAAACTGAAAAGGTCGCAGTGAAATAGGCCAAAAGGCGACCTCTCTAAATCTATCTCTCTATCTACTGCTGATCCTGACACAATGTCCTTGAATGTTTTCTAGATGCCAACGTTTAGCTCAGTTTCCCCATAGCTCATATTCTTCCTTTAATTTCTTTATAATATATTCCATGTCTTCCTTGTCTTGTACAAAAATGACTTCGCCATCTGCGAAAAGTAGTGTATTTTATTGTACTGGTATACCAATTATTCCACATTATTTATATATATATATATATATATATATATATTATATATATATATATATATATATATATATATATATATATATATATATGCGTGTTAAAAAGTGTAAGTGATAGATCACATCCCTCTTTAAGGCGTTTTTTTTGCGGTAATTGTTTTTGTTATTTCATTGCCTAACTTTATTTGCACCTCTGTTTCTTTATACAGTATTTATGTTTTAATTACCCATTTTTCTCTAACATGCATTCTTTTCTTTGCTTCCCATAATTTATTCCTGGCGCTGGTATCACATATTTTCTCCAAGTCGATAAAATTCATATGTCTTTCAATATTTGTATCTTTGTTCTTTTCTTCACTTGTAGCATGATGAATATATTATCTAGACATGATTTGGCTTTTTGGAATCTGGCTTGTTCTTCGCCATAATTTTTTTTGTAACTGTGAAAAATGCACTTCTTACCACTGAAGGCATTACACTGATCCCTCTATAGTTATTTGATGGTTTTTTGTTACCTTTTTTAAAAATGGAGAATATTCATGATAAAATCCACCCATCTTGTTTTCCTTTTCTACTTCTATTTTATCGAACAACATTCATATAAAGTAAACAATCCAATAAAGGATACGCGCCAGATTTTTTTATATTCCCTGGTCCTGCTGATTTGTTGCTCTAGGCCAAATAGATAAAATGTTTAAGCTGATTTCAATATTTTCATTAGTTGGTTAAATAAATTAAGTCGTAGACAATGAACCAAAATATACGATTGTAAATAAGAACAATCGATTGGCATAACTCACAAATTATTATCAGTACAAAAGACACACACTTAATCTTTTTGAATACTTTAGATGTCAAAAAGACGAAGAAAATCGTCGTAGTCGTCGAAGTCTCGACGTCACGTTGTAGTAAACAATTTTGCCAAGTTTTATTGGAAAGTTATTATATTTTTGACGTACTTAACGGTAGGTGCATACGACATACATGCTTGTTTAGTTCTTCACGTTTCGTAGGAACGAACTACTATTTACGTGGAGATGGGTGGGATTAAAAACTGTTGGAATATTTTGAACGTCAAATAGCAGTGTTTTAGAGACATAATAAATTAGATAATCCTTAATCAGTGATTATCTTAAGCGTTTTGAGGTAAATTACCGGTTTTCCACAGACGTGGATAATTTAATAGTAAGTGGTTCTCAAGTTTGACAAGAATATGAATATAGTCAATTTTAAAGTGGGAAATTTAAAGATATAAAATTAGCGATTAAATAAGGCCATAATATATTAAAAATATTAAGAATAATAAATAAAATAAAACATTTAAGTAAAATCTAAATACTTTTCCAAACAGTTATTATGTTTGATTTCATTATTATTTTAGATTTATTAAAAAAATCCACAGCTAGTAGAATAATAAACGTCGCTTCGGAGGGAGCTAAATATGCTAGGCTCGATGTGAAAAATCTTAATGGAAAGCCAAGCTATCCGACTGCAAAATTGTGCAACATACTTTTTACTCAAGAGTTGGCCAAGAGATTAAACGAATTTAACATTAGCGTGTTTGCTCTTCATCCTGGAATGATAGCTACTGACATAATCACTAGACATCTTTCGCCTGTTGTCTACAGAGGTGTTGCGCCGTTATCAAAATTTTTATTTAAAGTAAGTATATATGTAAGACGAAGAAAACTGTTTTAGTTTAACTATAATAAACTACCAGTAAAATGGTAGTAACGTTATGAAGTCGTAAACTTTTAAATGTGCAATTTAAAAATATACTCGCATCATGACTTCTTCTTCTGGAAATTTCAGTTAACAAATTTACATTTAGATAGTGTATGAATTTTAACGTACAAATTACAGAATAATTGAAAATATCGTTTACTTTTATAATTTTAATAATGATGAATTCAATTTTACAAATTCCATAATCCATATACATTGAGATGTTAAACCGATATGAAAAGGTCTCTAAAGTATGTATTTTATATTTAGTTTAATCTTAAATACTAAACTGCATAACGCCGATTGCATTTGGCGATAAAAAAACATGTGTGTTTTGGTATGGGATGTTAGGTTGGGTTTCCATCTCTTGATTCCTATTTCTATTTGTTTTTCTAACCTTAATTACAGGTTTGCTTGTGTACTGATACGAATACTTGTACAACTGTATAGATTGTTAGAAAGCTATTATTGTCCATTTCAAATTTTAGCCAGGTTTATCTTTAAAGCAAATACACAAACTGAAAACCAACACACACCAATATATATTTAACTTACAAATCAAACCACGATAGACGTTAAAAATCTTGTAACAATAAATGGACCTGGATGGAAAGACAAGAAATATTCAGCTTCTATTAATTTGTTTCATCAAAAAGAAAAACAAAACAAAACAAACGTAACTTGCAGTTTGTTCTGCTTTCACCAAAAACTTCAAGGACTACAAAAACACTTTTATCAGCATTACTGTAAGATCCCGGAAGAATATGTTGCCGCAAATACTCAATTGCCTCGTACTATTACATGTACTGCTTACTAGGATCAAAACAAAACTACTGCCAAAAAAGACTTGATCTTCAAAGAGGTTTTCAAACAGTCAAACAATTAACAATAGCTCATACTGGTTAAAAAGCCGGTACCGATGCTAGCGGACCACTACGTCTGAAGCCCTTCAGGTTTAATTCGGGAACGATAAATATTTTGTACATATCATGATTCATCGCAATTTCAGTCGCAAAAATTCCACCACGAGCTAAGACACTAAACGCTATATCCTTGATTACCGCTTTATTTATTCGATTCTCAGATCGGTCTTTATGGAAAACTATGGAATATTGAATGTTTATTATATTTTAAGAGACAATAAGTGTTTTTTTTAAGATGATAAAAAACGCATATTATAACTTTATACAAGGTCGCATCAATATTTATGATATACAAGAAAAAGAAAATGTTACAGAATTATTAATTGGAGGGTCAAAATTACTTGTTTTAATTAAAACTTTATAGAAAATTGAATAACATAACTATAAAAAAGACGCCACCATTACAAAAAACGATTAAAAAAATAGGACTTTATTTATAAGAATTAAATCTTATATCCTAGGTCAAGAGACAACTGACCTCCAGGCAGAATTTTTTGTTTGGCACTCCACATTGATGAAATTCCTAAATGAAGACCCAAAAGCAAAAAGAATCAAAATTTATATAGATAGCCAAGCAGCTATTCTAGATGTAAAGAACCACTGACCAAATCAAACCTGATGGGGAACTCCAAAATTTTCCTTAACAATTTGAAAGAAAACAACAACATGTCTTTATTATGGGTACCGGATCATAAAAGGATACATGAAAATCAACGAACATAAAAACAAGGCTTGATGAAATTTTTTTGGGCCCATATCCATTGTGTAACATTACCAAAGATGCTACAAGAAACGATGTTTAGAAGTGACTAATAAGGAGTGACGACTCTAATAATCATCAAAATAAATGGAGAGCCACTCAAGGACAAGCATAGAAAATAATCAAGAATATTAATAAAAACCTATGACAAAATTTGATGTACCTCAAAAAACGAGAGAATAAAACGGTCACCGAAAGGTGACCGAAAGGGTGATTAGACACTGTCGTTAAAGAAAACACCCATACAAAATAAGCAAGGTAAACGAACTGTGATACACAAAATGCAAAACGACAGAAGGGACTGCCATACATATACTATACCATTACAATGTGCTAAGTAATAAGACCTAGGAATTCACTGGTTATCTGGGGATTGAACCAGAACCGATCCCAAATATATTATTGGCGAAACTTCAGACCTTCGTTTAGTAGACGAAAAGTTGATCTCCTTAATGCTCTTACGAACAAATTTCAACACACACAAATATCACTGATAGATTTCTTCAAAAGGTCCATATATGGACAAAATCTCCAAACTCAAAACGGTTATTTTCCCTGACTTCTAAAAACTTGGATATTTTCCTTCATGTTTTTCGGCCCCTTGCTTTTTCTCTCCAATTTCTCACGCCTATTTTTGGCAAGTCTTACTTTACTGCTTTCTTCCAACCATTTCTTCTTTGGACGTTCTCTTCTTTTTCTCCATTTCTCCCTCTTTCAGTATGTTTTAACACTTCGATTCTCTGGCATTGGTAGAATGTGAGCAAGCCATTTAGCTTTTTACATTCGTATTGTTGTCGTAATTGCTGGCTTTCCATACATCCTCATTATTTCTTTATTTTCACCAGGAAACTAAGTTCCTGTAGCTGACTGTATACCAGGAATCACAAAAAAATTATTTAAAAATCTTTTATAAAAGGTATATAATTAAAACAGCCTACCGGGCTAAATTCCAGAACGTTTTCGGAATAACTATTTCATCATGAGTGTTATCTAGATGGACATGTTTTGAGCCACTAAATAGTTGGTAAAAATCCGTTAAATGTTGCTAAATTGAATTGAAATTCCATTATTTGATCTTAAAGTTACTAGATAAATACTAGGATGTTTAAGTTACAACAGGAATTCATTAATTAAACAAGGGTGTGTAAGACTATTATATTTTCTTTAAAAATAGTTTATACAGAAATCAGATACACATTACATCAGATAATTACATACAAGTTAGATTAGATTATGTCATAGGTATTGGCGACGTGCAAGTACTTGGAGGGGATACGAGAAACGATCGTGCGCGAGTAGCGGAGAAATTTTGCATTTTTTACTGTACATTTCATAGATTTCATAAATTCATATTGTCAATTGTCATATTTCATATTCGTTTTGTTTATTTACATTTACACCTTCTGTCTCTGTAGAAAATGGGATTTATAGGAAATGCTGTGTTATAATTTGTAAAAATACAACAAAAAATTGTCAATTTAAGTTTTATTCGTTTCCAACTTCGAAGCACAAATCTACTACAAATATAACAGTGCATTTATATCATAAAAGAGCATAAGTAACATAACCTAAATTATGCATTATTCTTGCGCCCGATTTTAAAGTCAGTTTGAAATAAATAATAAATAAAAGTTCACTTTTAAGTGTAAATTTTAGTTTCATAACACTCACTTAGAGTTCATTTTAACCCAAAAATCAAGTTTAATGTTGTAAAATGTAAATTTTATTTTTTTGAAGTTTACAAGAATGCATCAAGTTCAAGTTTTTCTGAAGATGCATTAAGATATATTCGCTGTCCAAAAGTTTACAGGGAACGAATTAATTGTTCAAACCAATATGATGATATCATGGGCTTAATCTGCTAATTTATGCATTAGCATTATTTATGGTAATTTATTTTTCTTAATTCTTCCATTATTTTTTTACATTTGCCACTACTAAAGCTTTTCCCTTTGACTCAGTGCTTGGTTGAAAAGTTATTTGGTGATTTACTTTCTCAAATCCAGTTTTTATTATTGAATCCATCTTAACAGTAATGCTGTAATTCAATATCTAATATATTTATTTGTATTTCCGCTACATCAACGTTTACCTTTTAATAACATACCGACATAACCTCAATCTTACTTTTTCTTCTTATTCTTTTTTGAGGCCACGTCCTTGACAGTTATCCGGTTACCTCGATCTAACATAAAAGCGCAGTAAATTTTGCTGATTTACGACACCAGGTGTCTCTGTTCCGAACTTGCACGGTCCCAATATGGATTTCTTGTAAAAATTGAGTAACCACCCAAAAGAAGTAAGGCCTATTCCAAAGCCTGCTTCTTTACGTTTTTTATCTCTGTAATCAACAATAAAAATTATGAACCAGTGCTGTTTTCTCAATTGTTATTAAAAAGTGTCCTTACATATAATTATATTTTTTTGCAGACTCCTGAAGAGGGTGCGCAAACAACAATCTATGTAGCCACTGAACCAGGTATTGAGTACCTAACGGGAGGATTTTTCTCAGAATGTCAATATCAAGAACATTACAAAACAGCTAGAGACCCAGAATTAGCGCGACAGCTTTGGGATGAAACCATTAAATTGTTAAATTATAATGACTGATTAAAGTAAAGTTTATTATAATGCTTTTATTACTCCTAATTTATTGTCTAAAATCATGTGTTAAAATGGAACATTTTACGCCGAAGGTTCGATGGCATTCTCGACTAGACAGAGCAGCGACTGGTCTCAAAACTGGTATGTTTTTTCATCGGCTCGTCCCCAGAAAGTTCGATTGTTGTTCATTTTTAGCGAAGTGACCCAAAGGGTGTCAGGTAGATTTTTGACCTAGAAATTACAAGAATCAATAAAAAAGAATTAGTCATAAAATATTTACAGTTCTATACGCCATAACATTTAAAATCGTAACATTATGTATCTAATTTTAATTTTAAAACACTTTTTTAGCATAGATGCAGTCTATTGAGACAAATATCTTTTTAAAGTGTTTAAAATAACCGCAGGTTCATTATTTTTTTACGAGTACATCCAGCATTTTTTTCAGACTGCCGTTTGATCAAGTAAATGTTATGTCCATATAAACTGAAAATACATTCTGGAAAGCAACAAGGCAAATAGAATATCCTCAGCTATCTAATCCCTATTCCATCTGCAATAATGATGGCATACGGAAGAAAGGCAATAAAGGGAAAACCAAAATTCCCATGAAAGCCAAATAGTTCCGAGAGAATGATTTAATTGCTGTAAAAATCTTAAGGGAATTATCAAAAAAGGCCCTACTTTTTCCGTACAAACCTGCCCATAATGTCCAAAATATTGGACACATTGTTATTGGAAACACAGCCAATTTTAAGTAGCAAAAATAATAGATATACATAAATATCATGAGCATAACCAAAGCAACAGGCGAGAATACGTATACAAAAATTAAATCACATGCCAAACAAATAGGTCTGTCAATAAACGAAAAAAAGACTAAAATCCTAGTACACGGTAGATTGGAGAGGGCAGCACAACCCTACCTGATAGTTAACAACTTAAAAAAGTAGGCAGCTTTATCTATTAGGGAGTCAACATCACAAAGGACCACATTAAGGATGCAGAACTTAACAGATGAATCATTTAAATTACGAGATCTATATCAAAGAACTAAAATACAAATCTATAATACAATACTATAATCCAAACGACAGTGAGACATGGATGTGAAACTTACGGTGTTAACTTAACAGTCTGTAGATCGCATAGACATTTTTAAAAGAAAGGTACTGAGACGAATGCCTACAAATGAGAACAACAGGTGGCGAAATAAATACAAATATGAAATACATAATATATATAAAGAACCTCCTCTATCTCAGTATGCCCGGCAACAGCGTCTTCAACGGACAGACCATATATTTAGGATGAAAGAAAACAG
The DNA here is from genome assembly GCA_918026665.1 of Diabrotica balteata. Taxonomy (NCBI): domain Eukaryota; kingdom Metazoa; phylum Arthropoda; class Insecta; order Coleoptera; family Chrysomelidae; genus Diabrotica; species Diabrotica balteata. The sequence continues at coordinate 152,836,489 of OU898278.1, read as the reverse complement.
GCTTTCAGAAAAATTGCTGAATGCAAAAATGCAGGAAAGGAGACCTATTGGAGAAGAGATGGGAGGATGATGTGATGGATGAGGACGCCAGAAATATCTTTCGCAGTCGATCGTGAGGAAGAATGGCTACAGACCGTAATGGATGGAGAGGTTTAATGAGAGAGAACAGGGCTCCAATTGGGCCAGAGAGCCCTAGGATAGATGTAAACAAATAATACCTCATCACCAGTTTAGCTTTAGGCCCCAATACGTTACCACTGAACAAATTTATCGGGTTTACCATCATAGACAGAGTCTAGCTTAATCGTTTTTCATACATTAGAAAATCCGTCTTAACAATTACTTCTAAATCTAAATGTCCTACCTACCAGACCTACCTTCCTTATAAAACATCATGATGAGTATACCAAAGCCTCCTTGAGTACCTCAATTCAGTGTTTTTGCTCCAGCACTGTACCTGATATTTATTTAAGACATACTTACTTCACAAGAAAGTGTAGAAGATCCTGTTCTAGAAAGTGGTACAATTAAATGAAGAATATACTTTTTTACCCTTTATTTTGGTAATGATCAAGTGGTTATAGCGCAGAAAAAACTTCAGAATTTAAGGCTAAAAGGTTATTTAAAGAATATGAAAAATGTTCAAAAAAGTACGTGAATCTAACAAAAAAAAAAAAAAATAACACCTATGCATTAAGAACCCAACAGGAAACCTAATAATAGATAAAAAAAACTGCCATTAATGCTTTTAGAGAGTACACATATTTAAGCAGAATAATTGACTGTGGTGACCGGACTGAAAACGAAACAGAAGATAGGATAGTAAATTAGGGTAAAAAATTAAAAGATGTTCAAATTCAAAACTATGGTTCGAAGATATATCTCTAGAAAGATCCTCTTTAAAAGTATCGTACTGTATGGATGTGAAGCATTACAGCTAAATAAAGCAGCTTATTGTCCTTAGAAATAAACTTCTGCTCTGCCAAAAAATCACTGAGTAAAAAGATACCCAACGACCAAAAGCGATAAAATATAAGGCTAAACGACTATTATTAAAGAAATTCAACGTTGACAACTGAGAGAGATTGACATAGTTGTTGTTGGTCATATCCTCTCATATCCCTATGAAGGATAAATTACTTCCTAACCAAATATTAAAATGTGTACCACATAAAAGAAGCAAAAAAGAAAAACAAAAACCGGCATTGTTGGGAGGTGTTCAAAGAGCAATCTTGGAGTGGAGTGGTGTGAATAGAAACCATCAACCGTAAGGAATAAGACTCTATGAAAAGAAATTATTATCTATTGTAACCATTAGTATTATAAATTGGACAATTGATAATGAAATCGAAAGATAGGAAAGAAATTGACGTATTCGAAATTTGGTGTTGAAAAAAAAATGATTCGAATAGTACAAATTACTCAATTATCAAACTTACCATAAAAGTCCGAACCAACAAAATCAATAAACTAACAACTTTATGAGATGAACAACAAGGATTTAGATACGGAAGATCCTGTGTAGACGCCGTATTTGTACTAAGATAAATCACAGAAAAGGTCATCGAGTACAATAAACCAGCATATCTTTGTTTAATAGACCTGACAAAGGCTTTCCATCGCATACAAGTCTAAGACGTCTTACACCTACTGTATAAAAGAAACATACCAATCAATACTATACAAACCACCGAAAACATCTACTTCCATAATCAGGCAAAGATAAATGGAAAACTAACACAGTGTATACCAGTACAAAGTGAAGTCAGACAGAAACAACAGACATGAAAATACTATGACGAATATCAGGGAAAAAGTCTGTTGGAGATAAAGAAAAGCGAAAACATAACAAGAGCATGCAATATAGAATGGCAGATAATAGGATAGTACGAATAGCACGAGATAAGTCACCAAATGGACGAAGAAATATTGACAGACCAAGAAAAAGATGGTGCGATAATTTAAACAATTTAGGAGACTAATATTGAAGAAGAAAAAGATTTTAAAACCTACATACAAGTAGGAAGAAGAAGAAAAAGACTCAAGCTTCCAAGAGCTTAACAGATGCAACTCTTCTCTATTTGTCTCGCAGGTGTTTTAAAGATTTGATAATCTATTGTAAGAAGTAATGATAATTTTAACATTTAACCTGTAACCAAAGGTTACAGAGACAGAAACGGCTCACCCATTTGCAAGAGAGATTAAGTGCGCAAAGATAAGAAAGTTAGTGGCAAGACATTCTCTAAGTCCATAAGAGCTGGCCAGGATATACTACGACCTTCAGTAATGAAAAAAAAAAAAATAATATAAGGAGTTTAAAATAAATGTTTAATAGTGTGTAAAAAACTATTTCTACAGTTGAATACATATTTAAAAGGCCTTTCCCATGATGTATTGAAACACTGATATCTATTTCTAATTGAAATAATTATCGCTAGTTTCTGAAACGATCAATTTGTCCTTTATTTGCATCATACTCTCTAATGAGTGGTATTGTTTTGTAAAATTATCTTTATAAAAACTTATTATTTCTACCATATTATTTCATATACTTTCCCTATGGCAAACAATTATTAGATAAGGAATAAAAAAACTTGTTTATGAATATTTATTCTGCCTATTAATTATTCTTTATGGTATTATTTAACTTATTTCTTAATGAGCTGTCCTTATAATATATAAAGCAACTCATTTACTATCTTTACACAAACATGAGGGTAACCACAGGATCAGTTCTAATCCTCACTGCGCTTTTTGCTGGTATTTCTAATGGGGACAACAGTAAGTGTTTTTTAAAATATTTTTTATAATAATTATACAGGGTGAGTCATGAGGAACTTTACGTACTTCTACCATATGTAGAATCCCTCAGGGAGCATATCATGTAACCACTAAAAAATGTCAACTCCTCTTCTTTATTAATTACCAGGGTGATTTGTGTAATTGACCATTTATTTCATTTTACAGTAGTGTTTATACGGCTCATTTGATTTTTTTAATTTTTGCATGATACAGTACACTACTCTCAAGCATTTGACTGGTATTAGCTAAACTAAAAAATTCCAGGACAGGCTTTGGAAAAATTAATTTAGGGATTCGTATTAAATATTACACCCTGTATATATATATTTTTAAATGCAATAAGTGATTTTCAAACTACATAAATAGCCAATGAAAACGACATATGCGACAATGTTGTCGCACTTGTATTAAATTTTTAGTGAACGATCAAATCTTACCAAAAATAGAACAACCATAATGAAGTATCAAATTATAAGGTATTAATTTAAACAAATGTTATAAATTTCAAACATTTTAATTAAAATAAGTTCCTACAACATAATCTAATACGTAGAAAATTAACATCTTTACTGTCACTTTGTACGATAGAATCAATTGTTTTTCAATTTTAAATTTTTACTCATAGATCGTATTGGGGCAGTATTTTCGATAAATAATAAATTAAATTGATTAAAAAGTCAAACCTCTTGTATGTGTTAGTTTTTGTTGATTGTAAATGATTAAAATTTTATGTCAAATAATAATACATTGCATCAACTGTACTAAATAAAAATAAATCTAAAAAAGTTAATAATGAAGGTTGGCGTTGAACGTTTGACGTTTCTTGATATTTTATACCCATTGTCATTATCATTTGTTATTTATATGTACAAGAATACATATTTCTTCTGTCATATCTACGTTAAGTACATTGTGTTAGTTTTGGTAGAGCTTTTGTTACTTTCGTTCAAAATGCCACATCAGTTTTCGACCACAGAATATGCAGACATAATATTTGTTTATGGATTCTGTAATGGGAATGGTAGGGCTGCTAGTACAGAATATCGCAGGAGATTTCCTAATCGTCGAACTCCCAGTTATCCAACATTTGGGTCAGTTTTTAATTATTTGCGAGAAAATGGCACTTTTCCTAGTGGAACAACAGAGCGACATGTAGATGAAGCGCAGGAAGATGACATTATGGACGCCGTTACTATGAACCCTACAATAAGCACTAGACAAGTAAGTCGAGAACTCAATGTTACTCAATCAAAAGTAAGTAGAGTCTTACAAAAAAATAATCTATACCCATATCACATTCAAATGGTTCAGCGACTACATGCTGGAGATGAGATCGATAGGTTGGAATTTTATAGATGGATTAACAATAATCGACCAATAAACAGGACACTATTTACAGATGAAGCCCAATTTACCAGAGACGGGATAAATAATTCACGAAATTTACATGTGTGGACAGAAGAAAATCCCCATGCTATTCGAGAACGTCGTTCTCAGTTAAGGTTTTCGGTTAACGTGTGGATTGGTGTCATAAATAACCAATTAGTAGGTCCTCACTTTTTTGATGGTTCTTTAACAGGGCAGGTCTATTTGAACTTTCTACAAAATATTTTGCCGAATTTGCTTGCCAACGCGAACGTTGCTATCCGAGGGATGTATTTTCAGCATGATGGGGCACCCCCACATTTTTACTGGCAGTGAGACAACATCTCAATAATGTTTATGGCAACAGGTGGATGGGAGGTGCAGGTCCTATTTCGTGGTCTTCAAGATCCCCTGATTTCAATCCCGTTGATTACCATATTTGGGGACGATTGAAGCAACTAGTTTACGCAGTGAATATTAATAACCGACAACAATTAATTGATAGAATCATACATTGTTGTAATACTATTAGAAACGATCCCCAGAGTATCCGTAATTCAATACGTCAATTAACAATTCGGCAACAAAAATGTGTACAGGCTGCAGGGTTTCAATTCGAAAATCTATTTTAAATTATTTTTATTTTGTTACCATTATTGTATCTTTTCCAGTTCTAATTATGGGTTTATCATAACTATGTACACATTTTTAGTTTTTTTTAAACTGTTCTTCGTTATTGTTAGTAGTTACTGTTTTTTGTTGTGCAGTGACTCAGTTTATCATTTCAATTAAAATGTTTGAAATTTATAACATTTGTTATAAATTAAATTAATTACCTTATAATTTGATACTTCATTATGGTTGTTCTATTTTTGGTAAGATTTGATCGTTCACTAAAAATTTAATAAAAGTGCGACAACATTGTCGCATATGTCGTTTTCATTGGCTGTTTATTCAGTTTAAAAATCACTTATTGCATTTTAAAAAAAATATATACAGGGTGTAATATTTAATACGAATCCCTAAATTAATTTTTCCAAAGCCAGTCCTGGAATCTTTTAGTTTAGCTAATACCAGTCGAATGCTTGATAGTAGTGTACTGTATCATGCAAAAATTAAAAAAATCAAATGAGCCGTATAAACACTGCAGTAAAATGAAATAAATGGTCAATTACACAAATCACCCTGTTAATTAATAAAGAAGGGGAGTTGACATTTTTCAGTGGCCACATGATATGCTCCCTGAGGGACTCTACATATTATGGTAGAAGTATGTAAAGTTCCTCATGACTCACCCTGTATATATTATTAGATTGTAGATTTTCAATTGATCGCTAAGTCTTAATAAAATTATCTATATTACAACCTAAAAGATTTTTTGTGATTTTTCAGATTTTTGGGTCTGGGCCTTCTTTTAATAGACACTTAAATCTTTTTCTCACTTCTTCTTCTTCTTCTTCTTAGTGCCGTGCGCCTATAGTGCGTTGGCGAATTATCTTAAGGACCGACGTCTGTCTTTTACGGCATGCAAAAGATCGTCAGTGTTATTTATGACTGCCCAGTTCTTTATGTTCCGTAGCCACATTTGTTTGCAATCTACTCATCTCTTGCCTTCAATCTTTCCCTGGATATTAGTTGAGGGATTGCGTATCTTTTTTCTCTCAGAATATGGTCAAGGTATCCAATTTTTCTTACCTTGATCAAATTGACTAGTTGTCTCTCAGTATTTGCCTTTCTTAAGACTTCCCCGTTTCTCACCCTATCTGTCCATGGTATGCAGAACATTCTTCGCAATGTCCACATTTCGAAGGCAACTAATTAATGGAAGGTACTTTTAACGTCCATATTTCCATGCCATATAACAATATAGACCATACATAGCATTTAACCATCCTGTAGCGGAGATTGAAGGAAAGATTGCGGTTACATAGTAGCGGTTTATATTTGATAAAAGCTCACTGTGCACATTTTTCTCACTGCGTGTACATAGTTGCTCGCTTAAAGCGCTTTAATTTTCTTAACTATTTTTTAATACTTTCTTTTCATCTTCAGAAGTATGACAGCCGTAGCTCAGTGGTTATGTTACTGGCTTAACAAGCTGAAGGGTCCGGGTTCGTATCCCGGCACCGACAAAATTTTCAATTTCTAATTTAACTGAGTTGCCACCATGCTTCGGAGGGCACGTAAAGCCGTCGGTCCCGGCTACGAAAGTAGTAGTTAAGTCATGTTAGGGGCGCTTGCTCGACTTGAAAACCCTCACACTAGACCTTAGCCAGAAGGTTACACGAACTTAACTTTACTTTATCTTCAGAAGTAGGACTTGTAACAACGTCTCGTTTCTAGAAAAGTCGGAAGCTCGGGTTGGTTCGAAAAAATATTTCAAAGAGAGATTTTTAGATTTTTTTGTGAGGTACACTGGAATAAGGTTCAAGAAGTAGTTCATGCAAAAGACGGTCCTAATTGATTAAAAAAAAAAAATGTTTAACCAATTGTTAAAAATCGTATTTTTTGACTTGCATACTTTTTGGATTATTTTAATTAAAAAAGCTCCCTTGCAATTTTTTCTACAGTTGAGCTCAAAAACACAAGTAAACAGTATGTAGATATATATATATATATATATATATATATATATATATATATATATAATATATATATATATATATATATATATATATTTATTCGGTTTTATAACGTCTTGCGACGTTGTACGACTCCCAAACACCAATCTATTCTGTCTTGAGTTAGGTCTTCGTCCAGATTTCGAGCGCTAATCGCTTTCCTAACTCCCAGGTTCCAGCCCTGTGGTGGTCTTCCTCGTTTCCTCTTTTTTGGGGGTTGCCACATCATCGTTTTTTTAGGCAGTCTTTCGTCATCCATTAGGCTCGCACGCCCATACCATATGAGCTGTTTTCTCTCAATATCCTCAACTATAGTGCCCTCTATACCCATTTGTTGTTTTATCACTTTATTCCGTATTCTGCCGGCTCTTGATATTCTCATCGATCTTCTGATGGCATCCATTTCCGTGGCTTCGACCTTTTTCTTATATTTCTCGGTTATTCTCCATGTCTCAGCTCCATAAAGTAGGCTAGTTTGAACCATTGTCTCATCGATGTTCCATTTTGTTTTCTTTGATATTTCTTTACTCCATAGAACTCCGTTCAAACATGCTATAGCACTTCGTACTTGTACAATTCGATGTTCTATTTCTTGTTCGTCTTTTTTTTGATTTTTTGATTTTTTTGATTGTCATCCATATCGAGTTGTTCTGCTTCAGCTCTAATTGAGAGGTATTTTGTCTGTTCTAAAATGATATTTAATCCCCATTTCTGATATTCTTCAATTAGTTTTCTAAGCATGTATTCCATGTCGTCTTTGTCATTTGAGGTCCCCACCTGATCATCTGCAAACTGTAAAGTATATATGTAATTCTGATCGTTCAATTGTATACCCATTCCTTTGACTTTCCTTTTCCATTGTTTCAGAGCTGCAGAGATATAAATCTTAAATAGAGTCGGAGAGATACAACATCCTTGTCTGAGACCCTAAGTAACTGCAAATTTTTCAGCTAAGAGGTTTCCGAGTTTCATTTGGGATTTTGAACCATAATATAGATCTTTGAGAGCACTAACCAATGTTTGATGAATGTTTGATGTGCCCAGGACTCCCCATAGTTTATTTAGCAGAACTGTGTCATATGCCTTCTCAAGATCTACAAAAGTCATACGTAACTCTCTATTTGTCACAATTTTCTTTTCTTTAAGTTGTTTAAGACAGAAGATGTTATCTGTACATGAACGACTTGCTCTAAATCCTCCTTGTTTTTCTTCTTCAGACGATAGATAATCTTCCTCTATCAGGTCCCGTAGTATTCGGGACAGTATCCTTTTGAAAATGACTTAGTGCCTAAATTTAATAGGCATATATTGATATATACTAGGTAAATATCCTCTTCCTCATTCCTTAATCCCTTGTCAAGGAGTAGTGATACTTTAAATATGATTAGTTTGGTTTCTCCATTGACTGCGATACAGTGCCATATGAGTGGTTTCATGTAGGGATTTTACCACCATTGTGTTGGAGATCTTCCTCTTGATCTTTGGCCTTCTACTTTTCCTTCTACTATCAGTAGTTTTATGGTCCTCATTCTTCTAGTTATGTGGCCGAAGTAAATAAGGTATGCTCGGTTTACTTTTTGAATAGTTCAATAGTTCGAAGGCTCGAAAGCCATATTACTATTAAATATTACTATTAAATCTTGCTTATTTTAAAAGGTGGCTGTGACCTTAGTAACATTAAAGGTCTAAAATTTTGTGTTTTTCTAGATACCATACAAGTGTTTTGTTTATTAGTTTTTTTAGCAGCTTATAAGGTGCATGTCAGTGAATAAGGACGGTAGGAATTTGGATTATTCGGGACTTTGTCCTGTTCCCTGATTTGTATAACAATAGATTACTTCCATAATATTGTAAATTTTTTATTGTTCAATATTATGCTGTTCAGTATAATCATTTTTTTACGTCAGATATGGTAAGATTTTTGAGGAATGTGAAGGGGATTATCGGTTGGAAAAATATTTAGGAGTTCCTGTAGTGTAACTGGAGCGTTTTAACACAGTAGAGTCAAATTTGAGAGATTGGGAAGCTATAAAAATTATATTTAATTATACATCAATAAATGATTTTATTATTGCTGATGTCATAACTGATGGACTTTTATTTTGTAGCTCCTCCTCCCTCAAAAGCCAGACTTGCAGTTCAATGTTCTAAGGCATTTATTTGGGCAGGAAGTACTGAGAAAAGTCAACCAATTATCAAGAAACTTGTGAACACTTATTATAATAACAATGATCAAAAGGCAATACAAGGTTATAAAAAGATATTGGATCAATATAAAAACGATATAGGAGATTCCGGCAAAAATATGTTTCAATGTATGAAGGATTTGGACATAGGCGATAGATTTGACGTGGAGGTAAAGAATAATAGTATCCAATACTCGGTTTTTTGTGTTTGATATTATACTCACTAAATTAACATTTTCTTTTAGAATTCTATAATCTACTTTTCACATTACATCAGGAAGAAATAGGTAATATTCCTGAAAACTTAAACACTAATTTTATTTTTGGATACACTCTAACACTTATGTTCGTTATTGTAGTGTATATTGTCTAACGACAAATTTAATAAATATTTCGAGTCTTTACTGCCTGTTTCATTATTCTATCTATCTAATTAGCCTTCTTCGGTCCATCTTTGGACATAGGCCTCCCCAATCGTTTTCCATTCTTCTCTGTCTATCGCTACAGTCATCCACCTAGAACCCACGTGCTTCTTAATATCATCTGCCCATCTAATTTGGGGCCTTTCTCTGCTTCTTTTATATTACCACGGTCTCCAACATATAAGAATTTTGTTCCATCTGTGTTCTTTTTGTCTTATATTGTGTCCGGCAAATCTCCATTTCAATTTTGCAACTTCTTGTCTAACATCTCTCACTTTTGTTTTCTCTCTTATCCACTCGTTTCTCTTTTTATACATTAGTCTTATGTGCAACATTTATCTTTTCATTGCTCTTTGGGTTTTTATGATTTTGTCCATGTTTGCTTTTGTAAATGTCCACGTTTGGGAACCGTAAGTGAGAACAGGGAATACTCATGGATTGTATACCTTGGTCTTAAGATGCTGTGGATATCTTTTGTTTTTAAGAATGTAGCTTAGTTTGGCAAATGCCGCCCATGCCAGTCTAACTCGTTTTTATTTCTGCTGTTTGGTTTTCTTTCTTAAGTTTTATAATTTGACTCAGATATATATAATCCTGAAATTGTCCTATTTCATCTTGTCCGATCATCATTGAGATGTCTTCATCTGTAATTGTTATGATTTTGGTCTTGATGTAATTCATATTAAGGCCTATCTTTTTAGCTTCTACGTCCAGTTCTTTCATCATTTCAAACAATTCTTCTTTTTATTGGTTATCAATACGATGTCAACAGCGTACTTTAGATAGTTCAAGTGTTGTGTCCACAAATTTTTATACCTTTTTCTTCCCATTCTAATATTTTAAAAATAAAACCAGCTTGTTCTTTCGATTGGTATCCGTTCAATTTTGTCGTCAATCTATTGGTTAAAATTTTTGTTAGGAGTTTATACATTACATTAAGGAGTGATATAGGACGGTAGTTTTTTTATATCTGCTCTATCCCGTTTCTGGTGTAGGATAATGGTTACGGATTCCTTTCAGTTGTTTGGGAATCTTTTTTCTTTTAATATCTTGTTAAAAGGGATGTAGAGCATTAATTACCACTTTTCCACCATATTTTAGCATTGCTGCAGGTATTCGATCATTTCCACATGATTTGTTGTTTTTCATTTCTTTCAATGCCTTCTTTATTTCTGATTTGCTTATTTCTGGCTGTAGATCTAAGTTGACATTTTTTAATTTAGCCTTAAGTTGCTTTTTAATTCCTATGGTGGTTCCTTTTTTGTTTTATATAATTCTGAGTAGAAATGGTGGATTATATTTTTGATGTCATCTTTAATGTTTCAGCCGCCTATTCTGTGTCAGTCGCTGTTTGTAGACTCTGAATCTGACTCTGAATTTGTTCTTCTCCGTTGTGGATACCTTTGTGCTCTTCATTCACAAGTATATTCATCATTTGAGCAATTACTAGTTTCCCGGGTCAGGAAACTCCTGGAATCTGCGGAGGACAGGGACTGATTCACTTTACCTGGTAGGACTGTCCAAGGGAGTTCCTACCCACTACCGTGTTTCATATTATTCGTGCAGTTTAAATATTTTTTAATCTGAATAATTGTTTATTACTTTGGTTGGTTTCTGGATTCGTATTTTCGAATTCAATCGAATTTTTTCGTATAGGGTAGACTGGGTACGGTTGTAACAATTTTCGTTTAATGATTCACAGCACGGCTAGAATAGCTGTAAGTAACGACCAAGCCTTTGATGTGAAGGCACATTCATTTTTAAGTTAATGTCAAAACCAGTAGCTAAAGTAAAACAGTTGGTATGGAATATATCATTTAAATAAGTGTGTGCGATTGTTCCAAGTTCCAAGTTCCAGTTATTATTTTTTATATATTATTTTTATAAAATATTATTATTTTTAATCAGTTTTTTTAATCAAAAATACCAAAAAAATTCGAGTTTACACAAATGATATTTTCCAATATTTAGGACTCATCGCAGTTGTGGCATATATTAATATATATATATATATATATATATATATATATATATATATATATATATATTATATATATATATATAAATATATATATTATCTACTCCCATCAGTACAGGCTACGTGAGACTATTGTTGGCAGCTACCTTGGCCTTGAATCCAACTATCTCCAGACCGACTTGCTGAATAAGTCTCTAAGCACATAAGGCAATATTATTCTTTTCTGGTGATAATTTTGGTGGTGTATTAGTATTTATTTTCTTCGCTTTTCCTCTCCTTTTGTCTTTGATTATCTTCCAAGGAGATGATTCGAGTACTTTTTTCTTTGTTTGTCTATTTTTCGTTTCTGTCACTCTTCATTCGCCTTTCTAGCAGCTTGCTTTTCAGGAATGTCTGTGTAGATAGCAGAATTTTTAGGTTTTTAACCTCTGTTTTCTAGTTTTGTAGGTGAAGCTTTAGGGTAACGCCTTAAAGTGTCGAACGAGAACATAGACTGCTTGTTTGTAGTCGGTACTAATTGCTGAAGCAAAACAGCATCACCAGGAGAATCGTCTGATTCCAGATTCATTGCACCACCTTGCAATTCTTGGATAGGTTCTAGAGGTGTCTGTCTAGGCGATGTTTTTTAGCTTGGAGCTCGGTGATTTCAAGTGGTGTAAGCATTTGATGATCAATAAATGTTTCGTTTTTAGGATTGGCTGGGCGTTCTATGGAATACATAGTACGCACATGTATGGCCAGCCCTGTAACAAGGGATATTTTGGCCTGCGTAAACATATGAAAAGTAGAAACTTAAGCCAGAAAATAATAATAACTTGTTCTTCTATCTTCTTGTATGTAAGCTTTAAATCCTGTTTCTTCTTCAATATTAGCCTCCTAAATTGTTTAAATTATAGCATAATCTTTTTCTTGGTCTGCCAATACTTCTTCGTCCATTTGGTGACTTATTTCGTACTACTCGTACTATTCTATCCTCTGCCACTTTACTAATGTGTTCGTTTCACTTCTGTTTTTTTATCACCCATCTATTAATGTTTAAACTAAGTAAACTAAGGTTTACTAAGTGCTACGTATGGTCAGAATCATAATAATCAAAACGAGGGATATAAACAGATTGGAAGCTTTCGAAATGTGGCTTTATCGCCGTATCCTAAAAATACCATGGACAGCGAAAATCACAAATATAGATGTCCTTAAAAAAATAAACCAAGAACGCCGACTTTTCAAAACCATCAAGAAAAGGGAAACGGCGTATCTAAGTCACATCATGCGAAATGAAAAATACCAGTTCCTTCAACTTATAATCGAGGGTAAAATTGAAGGCAAGAGAGGAATGGGACGCAAGAAAATGTCCTGGCTCCGAAACATAAGGCAATGGACAGGGATTAACGACATACAATCTCTGATACATATTGCAAGAAATAGAGAGTTAATGGAAAATGTGATCGCTAACATCCATTAGTGGATTTGCATCTGAAGAAGAAGAAGATCTATTAATGTCTTCTATATTGCATGCTCTTCTTATGTTTTAACTTCTTTCACTATCCAACAGACTTTTTCCTAATATTTGTCGAAGTTTTTTCATCTCTGTTGCTTCTAGTAGTCGTCTCGCTTTAGATGTGCCTTTGGTTTTTTTGTATGTTTTCTTAGGTGTTTGTTCTTCAAGATTATGTCATTAAGAGTTCCCGCCGCTTAACTTACTTTTTAGCTTTGTTGTCGTACTTTTTCTTCAACATATCCGTAACTAGTTATATCTGTTCCCAGATATTTAAAGCTTGCTTCATGCTTTATTATTTTTTTATTAATTTGGATTTTACACCGTAGTAGGTATTTAGATAATGTCATACATTTGGCTTTTTCTGCTGATATTATTATATTGTATTTCTAAGCTGTTGTATTGTAGATATGTGGTAATCTTTGGAGCTCGTCTTCTGTCTCAACGATGAATGAGGCGCCGTCTGCATAACATAATATTTGGATTTCTTTGTTTCTTATTCTATAGCCATGCCCTTTACGTACTGCTTGTATTATTTCGTCCATTATTATATTAAAGAAAAGTGAGGTTGAAGAGTCACCATGTCTGACTTCGCTTTGTACTGGTATACACTGTGTTAGTTTTCCATTTATCTTTGCCTATATTCGATTATGGAGGTAGATGTTTTCGATGGTTTGTACAATATTGATTGATATGTTTTTTTGTCAGCCTTTGTCAGGTCTATAAAATATAGATATGCTGGTTTATTGTACCCGCTGACCTTTTCTGTGATTTGTCTTAGTATAAATACGGTGTCTACACAGGATCTTCCAGATCTGACTCCGTGTTGTTCATCTGATAAAGTTGTTAGATTATTTATTTTGTTGGTTTGTACTTTTGTGGCAAACTTAAGTGCCGTGTACAGTAAATTTATACTTCTATAATTGTTGGGGTCTCCTTTATCTCATTTCTTGACCATTGGTATCATTATGCTGTTTCTAACTTCTAGTTTGTATAAGTTTTGTTATCTGTAGGGTTATACATTTTCCTCCGTGTTTTAGAAGCTCGTTCGTTGTTCCGTCTGGTCCTGGTGACTTTCTATTTTTGAGTAAATTATTGGCTATGTCTACCTGAAAACTGATTTCTATTTCGTGTCTTAATTCAGGTACGTTATTGTGTTGATTATTATTTTCCTTTACTTTAAACAGGTCTGTCAGGTATCTTTTCTATTCCTTTGCTGGTATGTTATTGTATTCCTTCAATTCTGCCATTTCTTTCCGTTGCTTTCTTAAGAATCTTCATTTGTTTTGTGTACTGTAGAAGTCACTTTCTATCCTTTTTGTAAACTGTTCCGTTGTTAATTTTTTGTTCTTCTTACCTCCCAACGTGTCTTTTGATTCTGGGGTATTTGATGTTTCGTATTTCGTGTGGGCCTAATAACAATATACAAAACCCCTATACTGCCAGTGGTGACATATAGTGCGGAAAGACGACCATTTCCAAGACAAATGAAAACCCGTTGCAGATTACTGGGAGGAATATTAGGTGACATCTGTGAAAATGGTATTTAGAGGAAGAGTTACAATTATGAGATATACCACAAATACAAACAGATATCTGGTGGTAAAGACCTAATATCTTTCATAAAAATAGGTGGACAATGGGCAGGACGTTTACCAACATTACAGCAGAACAATCGTCATAGACGAATCCTTATGTCACAGCCAGAGGGAAGTAGACAAAGAGGTGGGCAAAAAACTTAGATTAAAGGATTTTGTATAGTGTAGATGATGATGCTGGAAAATACCTGCAGAAAAACAGCAAGAGTTGGCAATGGATAGGGCTGACTGGCAAAATCGACTTGGGAAGGTCAAAGCTCTATTATAAGACTGCATCACCAATGATGATGATGGCGATTTTAGTTAGCTATTCAGTTTATAAGCAAGGTCTGGAAGTTAAAGTATTTTCTGACTCAACTGTAGGCCTATTTTATCAACTCAAAAAAAGACAAAATTGCCAGGTTGATAACCAATCATCTTGTTTATAATATGGCTGTTTCTAGAATATGTACATTTAAAAATCGGAAGAATTAACGTTTCGATTGGTGAATTTCGTGACAAAATATTAAATTGATGCGATCCTCTTTTTCAGTTCATTACAATTCAGTTGATTATTCATAAAATAAAATTTAATTAATCAAGACTTCTTTTATTTTTAGAAATTTGGAGAGTGTAGGAAGGTTTTTAGTAGTCAAGATATAACAAACCTACTAATTCCCATAGTACTAAAAGATACTCAGAGAACGAAGCAAATTACCAAAGATGTCAAAAATGCTATAATGTCAAAATACGAATGTACAAATCCTGAGAATGGACTTAAACCAGAATGCCAATTACCAGCAAAATATGAAGAATGTGTAAAAAAACCTTCTTATTAAAAACTCATTTGTGATTCTTTATTTTGCCTTTTCCATATTCGCAGTTGCATATTTAAGTAGCTTAAGTACGAGATGAGAGAGAGAGAGAGAGAGAGAGGAGATAGAGAGAGAGAGAGAGATAGAGAGAGAGAGAGGAGAGAGAGAGAGAGAAGAGATGAGAGGGGAGAGAGAGAGAGAGAGAGAGAGAGAGTTGCTTATAAGTACGAGAATAAATCTTTCAAGGCGTCATGTAGAAGTATTTGAAACCATTATATTATTATTACAGAGTATCAGATAGACCTAATGAATATAATGATATTTACAAAATTTATGTATCGTATCGGCATAGCACAGTATCGACACGATACTATGCTATACCGATGATGCAGTACTAATTGCTGATAACGAAAATGACATACAACGCCAGCTCCACACCTACAATATCACAGCAAACAAACTTAATATGGGAATATCAGTAGAAAAAACTAAATGTATAGTGATCAGTAAAGAGCCGCGTAGATGCAAACTGGAAATAGACGGTAAAATTGTAGAACAGGTAATGAAATTCAATTACCTAGGAGTAGAGATCATTAGTGACTGGGATATAAGAACAGTGACCACATGGCAAGCACCAAAAGCGGCAAGAGTAAGTGGTTGCCTCCGAGAAACCATATTGGGAAACAAATATCTGACCACGGAAAGCAAAATGAAAGTATACAAGACAGCAGTAATACCAATCCTAACATATCCAGCGGAGACAAGGACCGATACAAGAAAGACGAAACAACAAATCAACAATATCGAAATGAAAGTATTAAAATAAATAGCGGGCATATCATTAAGAGACAGACAAACCAAAAGAAGTCTACGCGAACAATGCAAAATTCAAAATATTAACAGGTGAATAAAAACAAGAAAAAAAAATTGGAACGAACATGTAAACCGAATGGGACCAGATAGGTTAGCGAACATCTGTAAAAACAACAAGCCGTATAGTAGAAGACCTGGAAACAGAAGGCTTGGAAAGCCGCTAAAAAGGTGAAACCACTAAAACAGAATAAGAGGCAGACAAACAGGAGTAATCCTAGTAGCACGAAGAAAAAGAAGATGTATTTATGTAAGCAGCAGTGCCAAATATCATTTTGATAGAACTGACTCTAAAAGAAAAAATATTTACCTGTTTTTTAACAGTGTAAGAGATTTTTTACATACAGAATGATAAAAAATATAATTTTTAAAATCGGAATGCTAAACCTATCATAATTATAAAATTGTTAAAAATAAAGTAAACATAAAAATCGAGGCAATAGAAAGAGAGTTTCGTGAGAAATACTACACAGAGATATGGAACATGATTCGTACGGAGATCAAAAGTGGATACGTATGATACGGAACCGTAAAATAACAGCAAATGAATCTTTACATATAAAAACAATTTCAAGAGAAATATGGGATAATTATTTCCAGCCTGGCACGATTATATAATAAAAAAAATTACATAGTTGGAACATTCAAGGTCACTATTTCTTCTTTATTAAAAAGTTCCTGATAAAATAGAGTTTTCAGAGTTAGGACAAACAACACAACATCAGATATAATGTATCCAGAAAATGGCATTCCTTAAGGCTCGGTTATAAGTCATACGCTCTTTATAGTGACAATCAATGATATTTTTATAAAATCTAAAATCACCTATAAAGGCACGCGTCTACGCGGATGATCTTGTAGTTTTTTGCAAAGGTAAAACTATACAAAATATATTTGGTCACACACAGAACTTTATAAAACACATGGAACTCTGGTCACAAAAAACAGGTTTCTGTTTTTCTACTGAAAAAACTTGTTTCATCATGTTTTCTAAGAAAAATGTCACAAACATTTCTAACCTAAGACTATGTGATGAGAACCTAAAACATGTAACGTCAATAAAATTCTTGGGCATAACATTCACAGAAAATCTAAGCTGGAAACTTCATATAACAAATTTCATCTTATCTTGTCACAAGCGATTAAATCTTCTTAAAACTCTGGCCAATAAAGAATGGGTTGCGGATCGCCAAACACTTTACATGTTATACAGAACATTAATCAGACCAAAATTAGATTATGGATCTACTATGTACTCTATAGCCACTAAGACACTGCTAAAAAACTTGACAGTCTTCACAACCTATCTTTACGTATAATATCTGGAGCTTCTCGCACAACACCAATCGAAAGTATTTATTGTGAAGTTACTGAACCGTTCTTAGAACTTAGACTTTATTTAAGTGTAGCATACGCCGCAAAAATCAGATCTAACCCAAAAAACACTACTATTTACAATTGTTTTACAGAAAAGTTCCCAAATCTCTTCATAAATAAGCCAAGAACTGCCAAACCTTTCTACGCAAGGATTAGAAGCTATTTAAATCAATTAAAACTACACGTTCCCAGAATGCTTTTCTTTCAATCGTCCTCAATTCCTCCATGGCAAATAAAGAATCCTCAGTGCCTAACCCGCCTCATTTCTTTTGACAAACGTTCAACAAACCCACAGTTTAATCAAATCCGCCTTCATACGATATGCTTCACAACTACAAGGTTTATACACTTATATACACAGATGCATCTAAATCAAATGAAGGTACTTGGTAGAAGATAATAGCAGATACTATGGTTTAAATGGTTCCTCATCCACTCGCAGAACGGACCAACAAAAATGAAACCAATTAGGAGTAGATCTTTTTACCATTTAGAGCATCTTAAATCGTAATGATTTCCAACGTTGAAGGACCACCCACTTTTCATGGAAATAAAACCACAAGCGTTAACAATACTTAATTTATTGATTGATTTTTTATTACACTAAGTTGATATCTAGCCAAGGGTTTGTCATGTAAGAGGTCTTTTATGTAAACCGTCCGTCACTGTTCAAGCCACACTAGTCCGATAAACACTACACGAACACTGATACAATTTAAATTATACTAATACTACTTATTATTTTGAACCAAGGATATTTCTGCCGTGCTAAACCATAGTAATATGCTACAATTATTACTAAGCGGAGTTATACAGAACTTAAACTAACAAAGAATCGACCCATTGGGTCTTAAACTAACTTTGTAAGTAAAGCGTCCCAGCTTGCTGGTATACAACTGGGACACTTTGAATATTACAACGATACTGATCGATTGTCATGCCTAATTACCACTGAGGGGTTTGAGGGGAACTGGTTCTCGCTTTCTAACAGGGAATTAGTCGGAGAATTTACCTAGGTAGATTTTTAAGAATTATTAGCTATTTAATGCCAGTGGCGCAGCAACGCTTGGATACATTTCTTACTGAAATTTATCCATACTGGGGGGGCGCGCGGCTAGTGAAGTATACCTTCAGCTAGAAATTATCCTAAACTTACTTTCTAAGCACAACTACAATGCTACAGAAGACTATCGGCTTCCGACAATGGAAGAGGAATCAGCTTAGTGATAGGGCGAATATATTCTCCATCAGCAGTTCGAACACGGACAATTCTAACTTTCCATCTTTGCTGCTTATTGATTCTATCACTCTTGCTAGGGGCCACCGTAACGGAGAGTGTATTTTCACTTGTGATTAGAACTAGATCAATTTACTTTAATATCTGTGTTGGGAAGGAGCCATTTTGGGCGATGTTGTAGATTATTTAAATAGTCAGCAGACCAACGTTTCCAAAAGATTGCTCTATTTTCGAAATTTCTTTAAGTGTCAAAGTACCCTTAATTTTTTCATTACTATGTTTCATATTATACACAACAACTAAATACGTAAAAAAAATAATAAAAATAAAATAATAAAATAATATAAAATTATATTATACTCACAGACTCTAAGTTCCGTCCAGTCAATCCAATATGTCTACCCAACTAATCCTTTAGTCATCAAGATAAAAGAAGAAATTCATACTGCTTAACTGAATGGAAAAAATATATTATTTTGGATACCATCCCATATTGGAATTCCAGGAAATGAAGGGGCAGACAACGCTGCAAAAGAAGCTGCATCTAGTGATAGTGCGGAGTGTACTAAAACATTTACGAGTGCGGACGTGAAAGCGGCGGTTAAATTTAAAGTGCAATATATGTGGGAAGATGTGGAAAGTGTCATCGGCCAAGCTACATGATGTTAAAAAATCGATAAAACCATGGCCCACATTACCAACAAGTCGGAGAGACCAGGTAATATTAACGCGAATTCGACTGGGTCATACGCGACTAACGAATACCTATTCTCCATTCGCTTAGCTCGGGCATATTTTGGCAGATTTATTTGTCGGAAACCTACAACACAAAAATTCCTACTTCTCAGTATTAATAGCTCAAATTTACTACTATTGCAGACTTCTTCCTTAAAACAAAGAAGAAATTATTTCCCAATAGTGGAAGTGTATACTAAACCCATAAAATTTTCCCTGTATACTTATTTAAAATATAAATATTTGAGTTGTTACAATTGAACATATTTGTAGTAAATATTTGTATTATTCGCGTTGTTTTATTTTTTAGCTAATATAGTTTTATTGTTCCATTATTTTTGTTTAATTCTTTGTTAGTTATATTTTGAATTTTATTATTAGAGATAGTCAAAGTTTTCCATTTGTTCTATCAGATAATGCGTTGGTAAGTTTTTCTTAAATAAATATAAATCTGATAAATGTTCTTTAAAAGTTAATATTTTTAGATGCGTAAGGATGCTGTTAAATTACGAGGTAATCAAACTGCGCAAAGATTTATTCAAAACACCAACCATTTTTGTTT
This sequence comes from Diabrotica balteata, assembly GCA_918026665.1. Taxonomy (NCBI): domain Eukaryota; kingdom Metazoa; phylum Arthropoda; class Insecta; order Coleoptera; family Chrysomelidae; genus Diabrotica; species Diabrotica balteata. Next base: position 152,816,447 of record OU898278.1, on the reverse strand, counting down.
AATTATTTGCCCATTCGGCGTAGGTGGATCATTAAAATAAAATACAAAGATTGCAATGGGCCGGACATGTGATACGAATGGGAGAGGATAGGCTACCAAAACGAGCACTGAACGCCAGAATGCAGGGAAAGAGACCAGTTGGAAAGCCAAGAAAGCTCTGGGAAGACACAGTAAGCAGCGACGCAGAAAGCACTTTTAGGAGTCCGTGTATGGAGAAGTACAGCCACAGGCAGACAAGGGTGGAGGCAAAAATATAAAGGAGGCCAAGGCTCATTTTGGGCTGTAGTACCGTAGAAGAAGAAGAAGAAGAAGGATCATTAAAAATATATTTATAAAATTATGTAAATATTGTTCTTAATAACAAAAACATTTTAGTTAACATCCAGTTCAGTTTGACATGGCGTCAAAAATTAAATAAAAGCTACAGTAATTTAGTTTTATATACGTTAAGTTGCTCCAAATGTAGGTAACAAACTTAAACTTTTTGTTAGGATTTAGCTTGGAGATTTTTTAAAAGTGATGATAATAATGCCGAATAAGTAATATTTCAAATGATATAATAATCACAAAACGTACTTAATATTGTGTATTAGTAAAATCCTCATAATAAAGTACGTTAGATAAAAAAAGGTAAAATCCCGGGTCGTCCAAAATTAGTTTTCTAATAGGAATAATAGAAGATTATAATTTGTTTTAATTATATTTTTGATGATATTGGATTATATTTTTCCTATTTGATACTTTATAACACAATATTAAGTACGTCCTGTGATTATATCATTTGAAATATTGCTTATTCAGCATTATTATCATCACTTTTAAAAAAAATAATAAATTAATTGGAAAATATTAAATATTTTCTCAGTAAACTTTAGCTAAATGCCAGCAAAAAGTTTAAGTTGGTTGCCTACATTTGGCGCTACCTAACGATAATAAACTAATTAACCGTAACTTTTTTTATAAAATAATTTTTTATATATATAATCGAAACTTACATTCTATATACATGCTATAAATTTCTAATTCATAGTATAAGTTTCCAAAAGATGGTCGACGAAATACTCTAATGAAATGCGCTATGAGCACGTGTACTTGGTTGTATAATATTTCCAGCCACTTCTAGTCTGTCAAAAAGTAACTAAACTTCGTAAAAACATAATTACTAAAATCACTAGACAGTTCGGACTGGCATTAGCGAAACCGAGTATACATGTTCTCCAACAAACAAAAACCAAGATGTGACAACTGTGATGAAAAAATTAACAATCAAACATATATTAGAGAAATGTCCAGCATCAACGCCAAAGCGCATGTTGTACAGTATACCCAACAAACTAAGTGATATTTTAGGTTTACAGCTAAACTTAATTAACGGATAAAAGGTTATTTAAAACATATGAAAAATGTAAAAAAAACCGTGAATTTAATAAAAACATAATATAAATGCATTAGGAAACCAACAGGAAACCTGATATTAGATTAAAAACACTGTAATCAATGCTTGTAGAGAGTATACATATTTAGGCAGAATAATTAACCATGGTGGTCGGACTAAGAAAAACAGAAGATAGGATACTAAAAGGATAAAATATTATAAGATGTTCAAATTCAAAACTGTGGTCCAAAGATATATCTCTAGAAAGATTCTATTTAAAACTATCGTACTGGTATATACGGACTGTCGTACGGACCACATCCTCATCCGATGATGGCGCCAGTGACTGAGGAAAACGTCACTCAGATGTGTAAAAATAGGAAAAAACACGTCTCCTGGCCCAGATGGCATCCATAGAAGATGCCTCAAAAAATCTTCCACAGAATATTAATCCCGTTGCTCACCAATATAATCAATGCGTCCTCTTGCGCTGAGCTACTTTCCTATTCCTTGGAAAGTGGCCAGCATCGTCATGGTCCCTAAAAAAGGGAAAACCCTCACCACCCTGAATCGTATAGACCAATTTCGTTACTGAGCACCCTAGGTAAAGTCTACGAGAGGATCCTCAAGGAGAGAGTCGTAGAATTCCTAGACGCTCACTTCCTCATTCCAAATTACCAATTCGGATTCAGGACTGGACACTCCACACAAAATGCATTGGTTGAAGCAACAACTTTCATTTCTCAATCCATTAACGAAAGGAAGCACGTCGTAGGCATATTTCTAGATGCCCAGAAGGCTTTTGATCAGGTCTGGCACGCAGGCTTGATCGAGAAACTCCACCTTGCTGGACTGCCAACACCTTTCGTTAAACTAATAAATTCCTATCTCTCTCACCGGACGGTTCGGATTAAAATAGGAGAGCATCTCTCCACTCCATTCACTCCTCAAGCAGGAGGCTTGATACTCCAAGGCTCAATACTTTGCCCCATATTATTACACAGTTTACAATAGCGACATCCCCCGCCCACAGCAAGGATCAGAGTTCCTTTCTCCTATTCGCTGATGATGCAGCCATTATTACCTCAGGTTCCTACAGGGAAGGAGAGCGAAGGTCTGTATTCGAGAAATCGCAATATTATCTTGATAGAGTAGTGAGGTGGTGCAACAAATGGAGGGTTTACTTTAAACCCCTCCAAAACACAAGCAATTTTATTTAGACCCCCGTACGGACGCCGCATCAGGGCCGGGTGATACTTTTGGGAGACGACCTTATTCTCAGGAAACTCAGTTCTCTACTTGGGAGTTCGTTTTACAATAACTATCAATTGAAAGGCTGTACGTCCAAGATTCCCTTGACAGGATGAGAAAAAGGCTCAACCTCCTGAAAGTGTTGGCCGGTTAAACTAGGAGGAACGTCCTCTAACACATTGTTGCACACTTACAAGACTTTCATCAGACCGTGATAATCGAATACAAGGCATGCGTTTACCTCTCCCTGAAGAACCAATGAACTCAATGCCATCACCGCCACAGAGCGTAGAATACTACGCTTCTGCATGAGAAAGGATTGGCTGTATCCATCAGCATACATATATGCAATAACCAACATCAACGCCTATCAAGGACAGAATCCTAACCCTCAGTAGGAAGATATGTCTTAAGAACCATAGCTGGCTCGAACAACCGAGCAAAACAAACTTGAAGACACCTTGTTCACATAGAGGGCAAATATTCACCAGGCTATCCCGCCAAAAAAGTTTCCATTCCTCCAGCTAAACTTCTTACATAACGCTGGACCTGAACTTCCTGAGGAAGTATTTTGATATTTTAGAATCTTCCCCATCTATTTTAGCAGATAAAACTGCGCTCCAAAAACGCTGATAAAGAGCCGTTCCTACTGTATGGCTGGTAACCCTGAAGTACCTCACACTGCATGCTAGGCAAACCCACTTCTTCTTGTGCGTTCGCGATTCTTATCGATCACAAAATAAGCCACCTTCTTTTCCCCTTCTTTTTTTAGCAGTTCTCTGCGTTTCGTTCATTTGACGTTTTTCTCGTAACCCCCACAACTCCGTCAAAAAAAGGAGTTCCCCGTTCCTTGAAGAGGTGTAAGCCTAAACAAGGTTAAAAGTTGAGGTTAGGTATGGGTGTGAAGCATTGCAGCTAAATACAGTAGCTTATTGTCCTAAGAAATAAACTTCTGGTCTGGCAGAAAAATCACTAACTTAAGTAAAAAAAAAAACTACCAATGACCAAATGCAACAAATTATGAATCTAAACGACTATTATTGAAGAAATTTAACGTAGAAAACTGGTAGAGATTGACAGAGTTGGTGTTGGTCATCTCCTCTCATATTTCTATGAAGGATAAATTACTTCCTATCCAAATATTAAAATGTGTACCAGATAAAAGAAGAAAAAAAAAAGAAGAACAAAAACAGGCTTTGTTGGGAGGCGATAAAAGAGCAATCTCGGAGTGGAGTGGTGAGAATGGAAACCATAAACCGTAAGGCATACAACTCTATGACAAGAAATTATTAACTATTGTAACCATTAGTATTATAAATTGAACAATTGACAATAAAATCGAAAAATAGGAAAGACGAAAGAAAAGACCGAAATTGACGTCTTCGAGATGTGGTGTTGAAAGAAAATTCTTTAAATAGCACCAATTACTCAATTATCAAGCTTACCATAAAAGTTCGAATCAACAAAATCAATAAACTAACAACTTTATCAGATGAACAACAACGATTCAGATACGGTAGATCCTGCGTAGAAGCTGTATTTGTACTAAGATAAATCACATATAAGGTCATGGAGTACAATAAACCAGCATAAATCTCTGTTTTATAGACCTGACAAAGGCTTTCGATCGGATTCAAGTCGAAGATGTCATACACCTACTGTATAAAAGAAACATACCAATTAATATTATACAACTCATCGATCCATCGCTGCGGGATCTCTTAAGGACACAATCTGAAAGATCAAACACCTAAGACAAGCCACAAAAACATTAACTGGCACATCTAAAATGAAATGACTACTAGAAATAACAGAGATGAAAATACTTCGACGAATATCGGGGAAAAGTCTGATAGATATGGAGAGAAGGGAAAACATAAGAAGAGCATGCAATATAGAAGACATAATAGAATGGGTGAGAAAAAGAAAACAGAAGTGAAACGAACACATCAGTAGAGTGGCAGAGGATATGATAGTACGAATAGCACGATATAAGTCACCAATGGACGAAGAAGTATTAACAGACCAACAAAAAGATGGAGCGACAATTTAAACAATTTAGGAGGCTAACATTGAAGAAGAACTAGACTTTAAAGCCTACATACAAGACGGAAGAAGAAGAAGACTCAATCTTCCAAGAGCTTAACATATGTAACTATCCTCTATTTGGCTCGAAGGAGTTTTCAAGGTTTTGATGACATATTGTAAGAAGTTTTTTTTTTTTTTTATTAACCCCACATTTATTACAATCTATCTGTACAAATCTAAACCTAAATATTTAGGTAGATAATAGACAATAAGTAATAGGACTGACAATAATTTGGAATGACATGTAGGGAGGCATCCAGTGATGCACCCCTTTTTTTTAAAAACTTAGCCTACAACACTGACTATTTCTGACATAGACTTGTACACATTAATTTAGAACCTATTGTTCACTTAACTCTAACGGAACTTTTCGTTTTAGCCTACGAACAGTACGCGGTTTATTCACTAAACTTTTTGCTAACACGTTTGGGTGCACTTTAAGTTTCTCTTTATGTTTTTTCGCGCACTTTTTGATGTCATCTTTGACATATGATAGTCCGGCCATCCCGATGAATGGCTTCATTGGTTATGAACCATGAACTCCTAGTATTGATCTCAATGTTTTGGACTGGAATCTATGTATTATTTCAATGTTGGAATGTGCGGCGGTTCCCCATAATTCTATCCCATAAGTCCACACTGGTTTTAGGATGGATTTGTAGATTAATATTTTATTTTCGGTTGATAGTTTTGATTTTTTGCCCAACAGCCAATATATGGTTCTTAACTTATGACCCAGTTGTTTTCGCTTAGTAAATATATGCTTCCTCCATATTGTCAGAATTAATGATAATTTGGAGACTTCATTACTGATGATTTCGGAAAACTTTGAAGGTTTTGTTGAAATGGCTTACTCACTTGCGGGACAGATCAAGTGCACAAAGCTAATAAAGCTAGTGCAAAACATTCTTTGAGTCCATAAGAGCAGGCCAGGATAGAATACGACTCCCCAGTAATGAGGAAAAGATTATAGCGGAAGTAAAGAGAAGAAAATCTTTAAAATGTTTAACAGTGTGCAAACAATAAAATTTAAACTATTTCTACAGTTAAATATATATATTTAAAAGGCCTTTTCTATGATGTATTAAAACACTTTCTGGTTTCTGAAACGATGAATTTCTCTATTATTTACACCATACCCTATAATGAGTAGTATTGTTTATTAAAATTATCTTAGTTTATAAAAAACTTATTATTTCTACCAAATTCTATTACATACTTTCCCTTTGGTAAACAATTATTAGATAAGGAATAAAAATAACTTGTTAATGAATATTTATTTTACCTATTAATTAGTTTTTATGGTAATAATTGCTTTGACTAATTAGGAATACTCTAAACTTTTGTTACAGCTCTAATAAAGTCGACTTATTTTTTAGAAAGTTGTACTTATATTGTATAAAGTAACTCACTTGCTATCTTTACACAAATATGAGGGTAACCACAGGACCAGTTATAATCCTCACGGCGCTTTTTGCTGGTATTTCTAATGGAGACAACAGTAAGTGTTTCTCTAAATATTTTTATATTAATTATGTATATTATTAAATTGTTGATTTTTAGTCAACAGAAGTCAAAAGTCTTATAAAATTTTCAATATTACAATCTAAAAGATTTTTTGCGATTTTACAGATTTTTGGGTCTTTTTCTCACTGCGTGTACATACTCGCTCGCTGAAAGCTTCTTAGTTTGCTGAACTACTTTTTAATACATTCTTTTCATCTTCATAAGTAGGGCTTATAACAACTAACAACGTTCTGTTTCAAAGAGAGATTTTTTCTAAGTAATTTTTGTAAGGTACATTGGACTGAAGTTTAAGAAGTCGCTATTAGACTAGGCGGGATCTGTAGAAATTCAGACCATAATGAACATTTTTCATAGGAAGCAATTTTTTAGCTGGAATCCCTTCAGGATGTGCCCAATATCGATAATCACGATATGCGCCAGTCGCAAACCATGTGCTAAATTTTTTATTTAACAAAATCTGAAAACAATTAAAAATTTCTCATTTTTTGTGCTCCTATTTTCGTTTATAATTCGGAAAATATTGATCCTAGAGAAAAAATTATAACAAGTTAAAAGTTTTGTTATTCAATTATACACAATATTTCGTTAGCTGGAAATTGAAAATTTAATGTTTATTGTTCAAAAATAGGAATAATTGGAAAAAAGGTACAAAAAATTAAGTTAATCCTTTAAATGTTTTCGACTTTCTAAACTTGACTCCATATTCCGCCTAGAAAAACTTTTTAATATGTTTAAAACGTGTGCTAAATTTTGTTAAGATCGGTCTAATAGGTTTTGCATAATAATTTTCCAATCCAGCCTACTGGAAAAAAATCGTAAATTTTCAAATTTATAGTAGGCCCTAAATAGGGCCCTCACATAGTTGCAAATTTTTTTACCTATAAAGGAAGGCTCAAACTTTCAAACGCTTTTTGTAAAATTTAAATCGGTTTACCAGGAGAGCCTAGAAAATTTTTTAAAGTTTTAAACATTTTTTAAAATATAACTTATAAACAAATTGAATAACTTTACGAACTTTAAACATATCAATTTCAAAATTTATACACTTAAAACCATTAAAAGACGCTTCTTTAAAAAAAATATACATTCGGCTTACTGCTTACCGAGATATTGAAGGTCAAATTTGGCATACATTTGCTGTGTAACCATAAGTGATAGAGGGCTCGTTTTTAAACAAATACTCTCGTCTTGTCAAGTACTTTTTATATGAAAAGTTTTACGTAATGCGCTCCATGGCAACATCCATAAAAAAGACAAATAAAAAACCGTTTTCGCGTAAAATGTCGCTCGGAATGCATGAGAGGTGGTGGTGGGGGACATTCACTCGAAATGTGAATCGGCGAGTTCAAAATCATAGCGCGCTTCTGGTAGCATCCATTTCCGTGGCTTCGAACTTTTTCTTATATTTCTCGGTTATTCTACATGTCTCAGCTCCATAAAGTAGGCTAGTTTTAACCATTGTTTCAGAGATATTCCATTTTCTTTTCTTTGATATTTTTTTACTCCATAGAACTCCGTTCAAACATGCTGTAGCTCTTCATGCTTGTACAATTCGATATTTTATTTCTCGTTTGTCTTTTCCACTACGGTCGAAGATGACGCCCAGGTATTTATATTCGTCACATGGATTTATTTTTTGATTGTCATCGATATCGAGTTGTTCTGAAGCAGGACACCTGATCATCTGCAAACTGTAAAGTATATAATTCTGTAATCCTGATCGTTCAATTGTATACCCATTCCTTTGACTTTCCTTTTCCATTGTTTCAGAGCTGCAGATATATAAATCTTAAATAGAGTCGGAGAGATACAACACCCTTGTCTGAGACCCTTAGTAACTGCAAATTTTTCAGCTAAGAGGTTTCCGAATTTGATTTGGGAGTTTGAACCATAATATAGATCTTTGAGAGCACTAACCAATGTTTGATGTATGTTTGATGTGCCCAGGACTTCCCCTAGTTTATTTAGCGCGACTGTGTCATATGCCTTCTCAAGATCTATAAAAGTCATATGTAACTCTCTATTTGTCTTCAATTTTCTTTTCTATAATTTTTTAAGACAGAAGATGTTATCTGTACATAAACGACCTGCTCTAAATCCTCCTTGTTCTTCGTCTTCAGACGATTGATAATCTTCCTCTATCAGGTCCCGTAGTATTCGACCGTATAGTCGACTCATTGACTATACGGTCATGTGTCATGTAACCGATATCCCTCTATAATTTTTACAATTTCTCCTGTCACTTTTTTTATATATTGGGGTCATATATGCTGTTTTCCATTCATATCGTTACATTCATACTAGGCGTTACCTTAGTAATATCCATTAGTTATTTTGAGTCTATTACTTCCACAGAGATAGAGAAGTCTTTCTCCGTTATCATTTACGACGTCTTCTCCATAAGGTCCAATTACATTGTTGTGGCGCTTGTTTCCTGTTCTTCCATTAAAATCGCCCAATAAAAATATTTCTCGGTTATTTCCAACTTTAGTAATAACTTCGTTTAATTTTGCAAAGAATTCGTCTTTTGTGGTTACATTCTCATCCTCTGATGGGGCATAGATTGCTAGTATTGTTGTTTTTTTATGATGTACGGTCATATTTACTTGCTGGATACTTTCATCTATTGCAGTTCAGCTGGAAAATTTTCCTTTTAAACTTTTTGTTAATAATTACGGATACTCCTCTCTTAGCTCTTTCTTCCTTTGGTGCGCCGCTATACAGGTGTATGTAGTCTCCTATCGTTACTGATCCAACGCCCTTCTTCTTTGTTTCAGTGAGGGTCACTATGTTGAGGCCAAGTTGTTTTACTTCTTTGATGATCTTTTCAGTTTTACCCCTTATTCCTTGTACATTCCATGTACCTATCATCATGGTCCTTTTTCGTAGCCGTTTTCGTCTTTGTTTAGATTTGTCTATATTTCCGAGGCTTAGTTTGGGATTTTTAGCAGTAGTTTTTTTTCCAGTTATTAAGGAGCTAGCTAAATGATCCAACCTCCAACCTGGAGGGCCAGGAAATTTGTCTTAAGGTTTTCATCCTTTAGATTGACTGTCTTTCTGGACTTAAGAGATCAATCTTCCCCTCGATTTTATACAAGCTCTAAAACCATTGGGCTGCCACCTCCGCCTTCCAGACCATTGTGAAGATCTTCTTCTCGCCCTGGATGCCGTTGTGGGCTTCATCCGTGACCCTGGACAAGGGACCCTTAGCAGGTACTAGTTTCCTGGGTCAGGAAACACCTGGAATCTGCGGAAAGCAGTGATTGATTCACTTTCCCTGATAAGACTATCCAAAAGGAGTTCCTACCTGCTACCAAATATTTAAAAAATTGGTTTTTTTTCATAATATTGAAACTTTCTGATCGCTTCATATTACGCTGTTCAGTATAAGCAATTTTTACGTCAGTTATGGTAAGATTTTTGAGGAATATGAAGGTTATTATCGGTTGGAAGAATATTTAGTAGTGTAAATGAAGTGTTTAAGAGAGTGGAGTCAAATTTGAGAGCTTGGGAAGCCATAAAAATTATATTTAAATTATATATAAATAAATAATTTTATTACTGTTGATGTCATAAATGATGGACTTTTGTTTTGTAGCTCTTCCTACCTCAAAAACCAGACTTGCAATTCAATGTTCTAAGGCATTTATTTGGGCAGGAAGTGTTGAGAAAAGTCAACCAATTATCAAGAAAATTATTGACACTTATTATTATACTATTGCTGAAAAAAGAATAGCAGGTTATAAAAAAATATTGGATCAATATAAAAATGATTTAGGAGATTCTGGCAAAAATATGTTTCAATGTATGACTGATTTGGCCATAGCCGATAGATTTGACGTGCAGGTAAATCATAATGGGATTCAATACTCGATTTTATGTTTGTTATATACTCTCTAAATTAACACTTTCTTTCTAGAATTCTATAATTTACTTTTCACATTACATCAGAAAGAAATAATATTCCTGAAAACTTGGACACTAATTTTATTTTTATATACGCCTTAATACTTATATTATTCTATAAACAATAATTGGGAACACCAATGGGCAGTCCTATTAGCCCTATTTTAGCAACAATTATTCTAGACCATTTATTAGACCTTGGAATCTCAAAATTGCCGTTTTCAATAGCATTTATTTATAAATTTGTTGATGACATAATATGCAGCGTACCATTCAACCATATTCAGACAGTACAAACGATCTTTAATTCACTTGATCAAAATATTCAATTCACTGTCGAGTATGAAAATGAAAATAGTATACCTTTTTTAGATACCAAAGTTATAAGAACTAATGATAACAGAATCATATTAGATTGGTATCAAAAAGATACTGCATCCGGCAGATTTTATAAATTATTATTCTAATCATCCTAGAAATCAAAAAATTCAACACAATTATATCTATGAAAAATCGTGTAACGGCAATCTGTGATCGGAGTTTCCTAGATGTCAATTTAAAGAAACTTTTGGAAATGTTTTTAAACAATGGCTACCCAAAACATACATTAAAAAAACTTATTTATAACACTCACTTTCACAATAGAGCTTTAATAAATAATCCACAACCAGTTTTATACAAAAAAATACCTTACATAAAAAATTTAACAGACCAAATTGTCCCACTTTTCAAAACATTTCCGAACATTAAATTAATTAAATACAATTCACTTCTAAATGCAAGGTTGTTCTCAAAAATAAAAGTTAAAACTCCAAATTCACTAATGAGTAATATAATTTATAGAATAAATTGCAGTCAATGTCAAAGTTGTTATATTGGACAAAGTCAACAGTGGCTTAAACAACGTGTCACTCAACACAAAAGTGAGTGTAGCTTACGAAAAAACTCTTGTGCCTTAGTGGACCACCACTTAAAGACAGGACATAACTTTGACTTTAATAATGTAAAAATATTGGAACAAATTGATAATTATAAAAATCGACTTTTCAATGAAATGGTACACATTAATAAAACTCCAGAATCTATCAATTATAAGACAGACACCAACCATTTAAGTAATATCTACTGTAATATACTAAACAATATATGATATGATAGATCTTAATATCAGTAAGTAACAACATCAGACCAATAACTGACTACGTACGATCAATTACATTTTATAGATCAATTTACCATGTTCCTGATTCTTTCTCAATCTTCTACTTTTGCACCTTATTATACGGATAATACTGTCACAATATGTAATTGTTTACTAAAACTTAGTCGCTAAAAATTGTACAATGGGAATTCACTCTATAAAATATTGCGGTTACCATAAATCCCAAATAAATTAAAATAAAAAAAATGGCATTTATTTTTAACGTTAACGTGCTCGGCTACTATGGCCACTTACCCAGGTACTATAACATGAGTTTTCATTACACAAACAATAAGTATTACATTAACAATATGTTACAATAATACGGAATGATAATAATATGTTACACAATGTCTAAATTAAAATCTAATTATATTATTTGATATAAGTGTTCATCTCTAAGGAAATGTAGCACAGCTTTTATTTGGTCAGGGTCGTTTAGGATATCTCGTACTTCACTTTGAGTTTGTATTGTAATCTTCTGGCCGAATATTGATGGCATTCAGTGAGGATATGTTTGATTTTCAAATATGATTTGGCAGCTTTGACAGGAGGGACGGATGCTAGAGGACATTAGGTAGCCGTGTAGGCATTTATTTAAATTGGATATGTTATCAAAATTTAAATTTTTAATCTTAAGTTGTGAGTATTGAAATATTCATTTTGTTTACATATAATAATTATAATAAATTTACAGTTTTCTCCTGAAGAAGTCACAAAATCGTGACGAAATATTGAGAAATAACAAATAGAGTTTCATTTCATACAGACCAATTGCTGAGACTACAAATAATATATATATATATAGATATATATATATATATATATATATATATATATATATATTATATATATATATTATATATATGTATATATATCCTCTAAAATAACAGCTGATCTGGTAGATGAAAATGGAGTTGAGGTTAATTGGGTATACAGCTGATTAAAAGCCAAGTGCACTCTGTTTAACAGTTCATTATATTTCGCCAATTTTCATTGGCATTATCTGATGAAAGCTCCAATTATTCAAAACATGGTAAAAATAAAAATAATAAAGTAAAAAAATACATTCAATAGTTGTTTGTTGTTTAAGTCTTACTTGATTGAGGTTGCGGCAATATGATTTATTTTAACAAAACAATGGTTTGTGGTACGATGTGGATTGCAGCTTTTTGGGACATATTACATGTAGTTGTTGACGTTCAAAATTAAAATATTAGAAATGACACAATATAAATTAAAAACAAAAACAAAAAACGCTTAATGACTGTCTGCGAACTAAACGTTTTTTGTTTTTGTTTTTAATTTATATTTTGTCATTTCTAATATTTTAATTTTGAACGTCAACAACTACATGTTATATGTCCCAAAAAGCTGTAATCCACATCGTACCACAAACCATTGTTTTGTTAAAATAAATCATATTGCCGCAACCTCAATCAAGTTAGACTTAAACAACAAACAACTATTGAATGTATTTTTTTACTTTATTATTTTTATCTTTACCATGTTTTGAATAATTGTAGCCTTCATCTGATGATGCCAATGAAAATTGGCGAAATATAATGAACTGTTAAACAGAGTGCACTTGGCTTTTAATCAGCTGTATACCCAATTAACCTCAACTCCATTTATATATATATATATATATATATATATATATATATTATATATATATATATTATATATATATATATATACATATATAATGCAAAAAATATACAACCGTTGATTAAATTTAAAATATATTCAATGGTTGACTAGGAGAGGTTTTATCGGTCAATAATTGGCAAATGAAGGTCGTCAACTACTTCATTGATTTATTAAAATACGTTTTGCTTTTATTGTTTCTTCTTTCCGTTATTTTGTTCCGTTACGTAAAGTTCCGTTATTAAGTTTTGCAGCCCTTCCATGGTATAGGAAAGCACTATTGTATCATCTGCATACCACAGGGTATTGAGCTTGACTCCATTTATTGAGATACCTTTATCAGTATCTTTTAGAGTCTCTTCAAAATTGTGCTCCGAGTAGATTTTAACTTGATCTGTATATTCTCCATCTATTCGGAGTACCGCTGATTGATTCCAATACAGGTTGACTATTATTTTTAAGTCTTTTCCGTTAATTCCTGTCCTCTTCAGCACTTCTATCATTTGTTCATGTCTGACTCTATCGAAAGCTTTCTTGTAATCAATCAGGCATGCAAAAACACTACATCTGACAGCTCTACATTTCTGAAACAATATTTGCACGCTAAATAAAGCTTCCCTCGTACACACATTCACAAATCCAAACTGATTGGGCGCAATTTGTTCCTCGCATTTCCGGTAAATTCTTTTGTGGATGACCTTTAAAAACAGCTTCAGCAGATGACTCATTAGGCTTATGGTGCTATATTCTTCACAGACTTTTGCTCCTGGTGTTTTGTGCTACTCTACTGGTATTTTTCCTGCATTGTATATTTCATTAAATATTTCAGTTATTATTTTTATTTGTTCTTCTTCTAATAGCTTTAACAGTTCTACAGGAATTTCATCAAGTTCCGATGCCTTTCCATCCTTTATTTGTCTGACTGCTGCCGTTATTTCTTCTGGTAGAATTTCGGGACTTGAATTTCCTTCAATGGTGGCCTCTTGTATCGTTCTAAGTTCATGGAAAAGCTTCTCCAAGTAATCTTCCCGCACTTTATTTTTATCTTCCCTGGTTATGGCAAAATTGCCTCCATTATCTGTTATTTTTCCGCTGTTGCGTTTTCGGAACTTAGACTTTCCTAGACTGACCACAATAAAAACAGCCAAAATTGAATACCTCGGTCACAACAACCACAAACTTTTTCAGAACAGCAATGTGCGAAATACAGATTGTCTTGAAGGTCGCCAACATCCGAAACGGATAGGCACTACAAGAAGAAGACAAAACACAAAAGTCTTATTGTAAGCGTAATTGCCGCGTGAAAGGTGACGCAGGTCACCTTTCACGCGGCAATCCAGAGAAATATGGACGCGACAGGTCCAGTGAAATATGGACGAATTGTACTTTACCTATAAAATATGACTAGTAAGGGCTACAATGAGTAAAGTTGTTTATAAAACTAGGAATACAGAGTTGGGAAGTATTTTTAACACATTCTCGCAAAGAAGTAACCTAGAAGAATTGCATCCTTTCTCAAATGAGTTAAAAATATGTGACTGCAAATACATAAAAAAAATCCAAAGTGGTTAATACCATGTTGGTAAAGTGTTTGATGGTTAATCCATCAACACTCAATAACAGAGCCATAGACATCGGTCCCCAATTTACTGTTAACAACTCCACATTTGAAATGGTGGACAAATTCACACACATAGCACTTAGGCTTGTGACATCAATGACAACTATATAACGTAAAAAATCAAACAAAGAATAATTCTGGTAAACAAGGGCTATTTTGGCCTGCGTAAACATATAAAAAAAAAGAAACTTAAGCCAGAAAATAAAAATAACAATATGCAAAACCCCTATACTGCCAGTGGTGGCATATGGATCGCAAACACGACCATTTGCAAGACAGATGAAAACCTTTTGCAGATGTACGAAGAATACTGAAAGGAATATTAGGTGGCATTTGTGAAATAATATTTAGAGGGAGGAGGTACAATTATCAGATATACCACCCATACAAACAGATATCTGGTGGTAAAGACGTAATATCTTTCATAAAAATAGGTAGACAATGGAAAAGATGTTTACCAAGATTATAGCAGAACAACCGTCCTAGACGAATCCTTATGTCACATCCAGTAGAAAGTAGGCAGAAAGAGGTGGGCCAAAACTTAGATTAAAGGATTGTGTAGACGATGATGCTGGAAAATACCTGCAGACAAATAGCAAGAGTTGGCAATGGATAGGGCAGAGTGGCAAAATAGGCTTGGGAAGATCGAGGCTCTAATATAACGCTGCATCATAAATGATGATGATGACTACTTCAGTTGGCTATTGAGTTTATAGGCAAGGTCTTGAAGATAAAGTATTTTCTGACTCCATAACTGCGGGCCTATTTTAATCTCTATAAAAAACAAAATTGACAGAATGATAACCGATATCCGAATAGGTACTAAAAAATACCTATAATACACATCTTTTGTTATAATATGGCTGTTTCTAAAATTTGTACATTTAAAAATTGGAAGAATTAACGTTTCGATTGGTGAATTTGGTGACTAAATATTAAATTGATGTGATTTTTTTTAGTTCATTACAATTCAGTTGATTATTCATAAAATAAAATTTAATTAATCAATACTTCTTTTATTTTTAGGATTTTGGAGAGTGTCGGAAGCTTTTTAGTACTCAAGACATAACAAACCTACTAATTCCCATAGTACTAAAAGATCTTAAGAGAGCGAATCAAATTAACAAAGATGTCAAAAATGCTATAACGTCAAAATACGAATGTAAAAATCCTGAGAATGAACTTATACCAGAATGCCAACTACCAGAAAAATATGAAGGATGTATAAAAAAAAATTATGACTATTAAAAACTCATTCGTAATTCTCTATTTTGCCTTTTCCGTATTCGCAGTTGCATATTTAAGAAATCTTATAATTAGATAGATAAATCTTTCATGGCGTCATGTAGAAGTATTTGAAACCATTATATTATTATTCCCAATCGCGAGCTGGGAGAAAATTAAAAACAACAAAATACACGAAGTACAAAATATCAAATTCCCAATTTTATATTGGTTCCGTTACGTTGATGATTGCTTAGTATTCATTAGAGGTATCTCAAATATAGCTTCTTCCTTATCAATAATATTCACCCCAATATTAAATTCACTATGGAATTAGAGTCCAACTCTATCAATTTCTTGGACCTTTCTATTAATATAATTAACAATGTCTTTGAATATAGCATCTACATAAAACCCACACAAACAGATCATGTCATACATTTCGATTCTAACCGTCACATTTTACACAAATTAGCTGCATTCGATAGTTTCATTCATCGTTTAGATGCATGAAACTATTGAATGCAGTCACTCATTATCCAACATTAACTACAACCACTACAACTACTACAAGAACTCAACATAATCAAACAGATTGCTTTCAATAATAGCTATAACCCTGATATCATCCATAAACTCATTTACAAAAAAAAAAAGTAAATTGCTTCAACAATCAGCTTACCCTAACATTACTTCAGATTCCCCATCTTACTTCTCATTACCATTTCACTGTCCAAAACTCTCCGAATCAATCAAAAACACTATCCTGAATTTTGTTGAAAATGTTAAGATTTCCTTTAAAGAACAACAATACATTGAGTAGATCAATATGCAATAGTAAGGACTCTATTGACTTCAGCAAACGCAGTGGAGTTTATAAACTTCAATGTTCTGACTGTGATGCCACTTATATTGGTAGAACGTAGATCTCTGGTAACCAGGGCCAATGAACATTCTAAGTTAGAGAATACTTCTTCTTTTTCCTATCATCTTAAATATCACAATCACACAATCAAGATACCAGATGATATTTCTCTTCTTCATAAGATCCCAGGTAAAGATTATCTCAAACTTGACCTTTTTGAGCATTTGGAGATCACCAAGGAAAAGAAAAATAGTCCCAATTGTGTTAATCGTTACACCAGCCTCAATAGAGACTTCGTCCCACTACATCGACAATTATTCTCCTGATCCAACTTTCTTTCTTTTAATGAAACATCCAATTTTACTTACTTCTACATTGCTTTCTCTATTTTCGTTAGCTTAATTCTTGCCCGATATATCCTGTCATACTTAACATTATTCTTGTCATCATTAATACACTAACATCCTTATTCTAATTTCCAATTTCCTATCCTCTCAAATAATTTCCATCCTAACTAATCACATGGGTTTTCTTATAAATACTCACTTTACATCTATCATTTCCTTATCACAGTCATTTTCAGTATCCTCAGCTTACATCTTCACGTTCATATCTCCTATTTCTTTTTCCTTGATTCATCTTCCATAATTTTCAAATTAACTTTTATCTCTACTTACTTCATATAATGAAATTATTAGGTAATAACATCCCCCATTTCACTTTTGATAATGATTTCATTTTCAATTACCTAACTTAAATTTTGTCTTAACCTGGTATACCAAATTTAGTTTGCATCAGTCACTCATTCGTTGACATTCTCCCCTCTTGTTAACATACCAAAAATTGCTATTGATCCTACTACACATTAAACATAATTCTTCACTAAAAACGGCCCATTCATAAACGGAAGCACAATGACTTTTGCTCCTACCACATCATTCCACTTGACGTTGAAGGGTACTGACTAACTTTTCATACCATCTTTCTATCAGTTAGCCATTATATTATTTATCTGTGAGTTAGCCCTAGACTCCAGCAAAGATCAGAGGTAATGTAAGTCAACAAAATTTCACCAGCTCCTGGGGGACATGTTAGATGCACCCTTCTTCTTCTTCTTCAGTGCCTTATCCGGTTCGGATGTTGACGATCATCAAGGCTATCATGGCTTTGTTGACTGCTCTGCGAAACAGCTCCGCAGAGGTCATCCCAGCGATGGGATGATCTCCCATCCCATAGATGCACCCAGTTGTAGTTTTTATTTAATTACCGAAGTTAACGGTCTATTGCATTTACCTTTGTAAATTCCACGAGGATTGTTTTTGTTACTGATGTCCTTCTAGTGTTTTTCGGAATGATTTAATTCCGAAAAGATCTTCTTTAAAATAAAGTTTTAAGCTTTTAATAAGCATTTTTATACCTTGATATACACGAACACCACGTGCTTTTGAAAAAAAGTATCCGCGTAGTGAAAATATCATTTCCAATTCTATTTCGAAACGATTAAATAAAAAA
Source organism: Diabrotica balteata (assembly GCA_918026665.1). Classification (NCBI taxonomy): domain Eukaryota; kingdom Metazoa; phylum Arthropoda; class Insecta; order Coleoptera; family Chrysomelidae; genus Diabrotica; species Diabrotica balteata. The sequence goes on along the minus strand of OU898278.1, from coordinate 152,798,227 downwards.
ATTAGGATCAAATAGAAATACTGTGGTTAAAAAGGTAGTTTCTAAGTAAAACTCAATTGAATGAAAATCGAAAGGATGAAAATGTCATAACAATGTTCGATTATACTTTTAATTAATTTCCTAACTACTTTGAAAATATTCTAGACTGTCGTTTGTGTTAAACTGTATTTTTTTCTGAAAATTTTAAACTATTTATTGTAAATAAATATATCAGATTTTGTACTGATTTTCAGTTAACACACCCTAGTATTATAAGTGTTTTCTGGAGAAGGGGAAGTAATTCGGCAAGAGCGGCATCATAGCTTTTGGCATAGCGCGAGAAGCATGTCGAGCTGCGGGCACGACAGTCTTGCGTTTGGAGGAGGGGCATCGGCGTCCGTCCGGACTAAGCGTCGCCGAAGACGTCTCGTGACGTCACACTGGCGTCTCGCAGCCACATCACTCACTACCATAGACCTTTATATACATTAAATATGGATCATTACATTAGTACTACAACAACTACTATAGCTTTCAGTCTATTACAAATATTCTGTTTTCTTTTTTATAGGTCTAACGGACGCAGCGTTTTCGTGACTACTATTATTTTATGATCTGAATGCAGTTTGTCGATGTTTAGAAGAGTACATTAAATTATTTTGGTTACAATGCGAATGAAAGGGGGATGATATGGACTATATCGAGTATACCAAACGAGAAAACTTTTTTCTATTGTAGGGAGTCTTACACTTACAATTAAAATAACTTTATATGGTACACTGCCAAAAATAAGACCAAATCTTTTTATTTCCACTGCACTTAAATTTTATAAAAATAAATGTGATTTATTTCTACATACTGAATGCACAATTTTTTACAATATCTGAACTATAACTGCGATTAATTACTATTAAACTGGGAATAAGCCACAATTAAAGATAAAATACGTTTATTGACGTTTCAATTTCCACTTCGGAAATCGTTCTCAAAATACAAACAGTAAATTTACTGTTTGTATTTTGAGAACGATTTCCGAAGTGGAAATTGAAACGTCAATAAACGTATTTTTATCTTTAATTGTGGCTTATTCCCAGTTTAATAGTAAATACACGTTTAAACGTGTAAATACAGATTTTGTTTTTTGTTACATAGTGAAAAATTCTTCTAATAATTTAATTTTATCTGACTCATTTATATTGACAATTCAGACATACATTATGCATTTTAAAGTAGACGACTTTAAAATGATATTGCCAATATTGTTGAGTTGCGCTCCTGGGACGACTTTACTTATAAGATAGTTCATTCGATTACATGAAATCAACTTTAACTTGAGAATATCCGTCAGAAAAAAATCATAGCATGTAATTCGTCTTTAAAAAGACAAACACATGACATGATGACAGTAAAATTCTCCTGTTAGTGATTCCATAGTAAATTATGAGGGAAAAACCAGGAAAAAAACCTCATAATACTATCCCGACATTGTAAGTATTTGTTCGTGAATTTAGTTTACCTTCAACAAACATCAAAATTCTGATTTTATATGTTACGTTATTTAAAAAATATAAATGATGTATCCTCTATATGTTACTGACTTACTAATACTGGTATTTTCTTATTAATAACTTCCTCTTTTAATATTGGTAACCAGATCCTACTACATTCTGCCGAGGAATTTGCGACACAATTGGCCTCATTTAGCATAATTGAGAACGATTTCCGAAGTGGAAATTGAAACGTCAATAAACGTATTTTATCTTTAATTGTGGCTTATTCCCAGTTTAATAGTAATTAATTTACAATGCCACAAGAAAATAGCTTCAGAACAATATAACTGCAATGGAATAAATGTAATGATATTATTTAAAAATGGTGAAAAATGCAACTGTTTTGGCGAAAAAGTTTTTAAGTTTATAGGTTAGGTAAATGCGGGTAACATTAATACATCTTAACAAATGACTAGAAATTGGAAATTGCGCGTATTGTTCGGTTGCTATATTAGGAGTCAATCGAGAGTTACAGTTTTATTGTTTCCAAATTTTGATAAACTTTTTTATTTTTGTAAATGTGTCAGATGTCAATGTCACCCACACTCTAAGAAAACATTGATAAGGTCCATTCGCTCAGGTCAGGCAAATTTTGACAGATTTATAGCTAGAAACCTACAACACAAAAGTTCGTATCACTCAGGAAAGTCATAGCTACTTCAATACCTTCGGAAATAATTTCTGTTACATCTCCAATATAATGATGGATTTCATTCCTACGCTTATCAAAGGTAAATTTTACCAAAACCCAAGAGTAAATCCCAATTTTGGTAGAATCGTATTCTTTTATTCTTGCCACTGTATTGGGAATACAATCTTCATCTTCCAATAAAGGCGCATCTAAATCTGAATCGTCATTCATTCGTAAACTAACTTCGCTCTCAGAACTTAATTAAATTGTTTTCAAATCATGAATGTGTTGCTTGTGTAAGTCCATTTCAAATAGGTAAAGAAATAGTAAATAAGACTTACTCACAATCAATTTAATTTAACTATTCAAATGACCGGTTTCGCTTTCTGCAATCTGCAAAGCATCTTCAGGTCTCGATACAAAGTTAAATAAATGCTGAAATGATAAAAACCCATATTAGGGTGTTGTCTAATAAAGATAAATAAATTGGATGTTATAAGTTACAATAATTATGCAATTATACAATAATAAAAGTAATATATTACATGTCTGTAGTTTTTTTTAAATGAATAAAAATGAATAAAAAGGTATAAAAAGTTTAAACAGACAAGGTAAGACCCACAAATTGTTATAAAATAGTCTATTAGATTGTAATAAATTAATAAATGAGCAAATAAATAAACATTACTTACATGCCGGTAAAAACATGCCGGTAACATGAATAAAAAGGTATAAAAAGTTTAAACAGACAAAGTAAGACCCACAAATTGTTATAAAATAGTCTATAAGATTGTAATAAATTAATAAATGCGCAAATAAATACACATTACTTACATGCCGGTACTCTATTAATTGATGGATGGTAGAACATGATTGAAACTATCATGTATTGTTGATTGAAGAACTTAAGTTTACTATTGTAGTTGTTTGACAGTAAACGGGAAGTTCTTGAGGAGATAGATTTGATCCAATGAAGTAGAGATAGGTGTGTGATTGTTTGTTAAATGAAAGTGATGTTATATATAACATCACTTTATATATAACATCACTTTACATCATCACTATATATAATATCACTTTCATTTAACAAACAATCACACACCTATCTCTACTTCATTGGATTAAATCTATCTCCTCAAGAACTTCCCGTTTACTGTCAAACAACTACAATAGCGGACTTAAGTTCTCCATTCAACAATACATGATAGTTTCAACCATGTTCTACCATCCATCAATTATTAGAGTACCGGCATGTAAGTAATGTTTATTTATTTGCTCATTTAATAATTTATTACAATCTAATAGACTATTTTATAACAATTTGTGGATCTTACCTTGTCTGTTTAAACTTTTAAAACCACAGACATGTAATATTGGCATAATTATTGTAATTTATAACATCTAATTTGTTTATCTTTATAAGACAACACCCTAATATGGGTTTTTATCATTTCAGCATTTATTTAACTTTGTGTCGAGACCTGAAGATGCTTTGCATATTATAGAAGGCGAAACCGGTCGTCTGAATAGTTAAATTAAATTGATTGTGAGTAAGTCTTATTTATAATTTCTTTGCCCATTTCTTCACCTATTTTAAATTGTTTTCTTTTTCACCTTTATCGGCATTTTATTGGTTTTTTCAAACTTCTTGAAGTGTTTTCTGAAAAAATTCTTTCCAAAGCCTCTGCGCTAGTAAGACCTTCAGAAAATCTTCTTCGAACTCTACTCCGCGTCAGTGTTTCTGTCTTTTTTCTTGCCACTTAAGTGCTGATAATAATGAGAGTTCCAAGGTTTTTTCGGTATCACATCTTTCTGTATGGTAGCTAGACGTATTGGTAGAATTTACATCATCTGACTGAAAGTTGCGATTAACGTGAAGTTCTAACTTTTTTTGGAAAAATAACAGCAGCTTCTTCTTGTTGTAGATCTGAAGTGGACGACTGTGCTAATGACACTTCATAGTTTCGTTATATCTTATCCTTATTTAAAGGATAAATACCTAACCCTACAAATCCACCAATTATATTTGTAATGATTTAAGCTATGAAGGAAAAGTAGTTTTGTCTACATTTTTGCATCCCGTAGCACGATGATGAGCTTTTAACACATTGCGACACTTTTGATTCACGCTTTTAAACACTCCAACATCTAAGGGTTGCAAAGTATAAGACGTGTGACCTGCAAAAACAAAATAATATTCTTTCTTTCTTTATTCTTTCTCTAATCTTCACTGATGCTTCCAAGTGTGATGAAGGACATGCTGCAGCCTACGTCTACGAAAACGTCAAGCCTACAATACGAATCCCAACAAATTGTTGTATATATAACGGAGAACTTACGGCAATTCACCAGGCTATGAAAAAATGTGCTTCTATCAATGAAAGCAAATTTGTTATCATCACCGATTCAATGAGCGCATTATTTGGAATAAAACAGCTATATACAAATCATGCCATACTTCTCAAGATCAAAGAAGAGTTATCTGTTCTACCGACTCAACAAAAAGATATTTCTTTTATCTGGGTACCTTCCCATATGGGAATAAGTGGTAATGAGGAAGTGGACTCTCTGGCAAGCAATGCAACCACCGACCAAAGTATTGCTATCATAAATCAAATGCCTTGGACTGATCACAAAGTAAATATCAAAGCCCACATATACAGAGCGTGGCAAACTACTTGGGATCATACTGCCAACAAATTCAAAGAATGTCCAAGTCAAGTAGGAACCAAACTCATCTTACCAAATAATAGTAAATACCAAGTCATTATCAATCGACTCCGAATAGGACATACTTTCCTTACCCACAAGCATATCTTCAACCAGGAGGCTGCTCCGATGTGTACCAAGTGCAACACTCAGTTATCAGTTAAACATTTAATTGTTGAGTGTCCAGTGTACCAGAAAGAAAGAATCGCGTGTGCTCTTAGTGACAATTTAAAAAGTGCACTGACGTCAAATTTACAGTCTTTATTAAGTTTTCTTAAATGACTAAACTGTATACGAGATTTTGAAAAATATTTTTTTATGTAACTGTATCTTATGTATTTTATATATCTTACTGTTTGTGTATGTCCCCCCGCTAATAACCCTTAGTGGTTGATGCGGGTATACTTGTTTAAATAATAAAAAAAAAATATATTGGCACAGGCCATTTAGATCAATGGTACAGTGAGTGTAAATTGTGACCGTCAAATAGGAGAAGCTTAGGGTCTTCCAGTTTTGTAATATGCTTAATAAAAACGTTTTTAAACCAAGTGGAAAACTGAACTGATTCCATCCATCACGATGGCGAACAGTTAAATACAACATCGTCAGGGCCGTTTGGCAGTTATATCCTGATGAAGGAAAGGATGTGTTTGAATTAACCTGCAATCTAAACTTTTATTATTAAATAACGTAAAAGGTTTTAAAAAAAATGCTCAGATTGTTTTTAAAAGTATTTAATGATGAGAGCTTTAAATGAGCTAAGATAAAAATGATTCGGATGGAAAACCCTAGAGTTATTAATAAAGAAAAATGATTATCTGTACAACTAGCGGGAGGTTATATCCCCTATTGTAACATCTGGAACTAGAGGGTGAGAAAACCTTCACCACTGTACAACGCTGTTACCACTGTAATATACTGGTAATGAACCTTAAAGGATGCTTATCCCTGCGAGCGGCTGCAAGGAATACTGGTCCCACTAGTCTGGAGGGCTGGCTTGCCTTCGTGGATGGAAAAAATGCTTACCTAGAAGGTAAGGAACTTTGGAATAGGGGTTAAGGACTTCTAGGTCTCAGGTCCTGTAAAGAGTTTGAGTCTATGGGCTTACTTTAGAAGCCGGATAAATGTATAAGCCGAAATTTGGTACTCTTTTGGTCTCTGTCTGAATCGGTCGGAAGGAACATAAAAACCAATTTAAGAGTCTACAAATGTATTGAATATACTGTGTGGTTTACAATTAAGTTTACGAGCTGTCAGATATAATTAATAATAACTCGTTCGGCGAGAAGGGAGACGAGAAGAGATCTTAGCAAGAAAGTCAAGGGGTGACAACCTGTAATACTATAATTTACTCGGGTTAGTATATAGAATTTTGTTACTTTTCGCGTATTTAGGCTTTAGCTAATGATACGCCCTTCAGTTCCTCTCGAAATCGGATTTCTTTCAGTACCCGACACTTATACGGAACTATACCCCGTCGAAATATAACAATCGTGCGTAATCCGCACCTGGTGACGACTCTCGTATTAACAACCCTGCCCGAAGACACCGACTGCCTGCGCGTACGGGACGCTATTGCGTCCGACCCGATGCCGGCAATACTGCCTGAGCGGCCAGTCATGGTGCCCCGCTCTTACTGATCGCTTCCGCCGTACTACTCCTGCTTGGCCTCCTTAGTTTGGTTTTTATCAACGCGTGTCCTCATTGACCGGTTGTAGTACCAAGGTTGCGTTTTCGTTGAGTTAGTAATTCTTTGCTTTATTTGGGTCACGAGCGGTGTTATTTTTACAACAACAGTTTCTGTTTGACGTGCTTTTTCTACGTTTAAACAATTATCAAACAATGCACTAACTAGGTCAATTTCTTTGTGTAATTTAAAATGTATACTTTACTGTATTAATTATCCCTTATTTGATTTGGAATATATAATTATAATTAAAATGAATATTATTCTCCCCTATGCTACTAACCTTTATTTTAGTTCTTTACTTTCTTGCTATGTTTACATTACATATCTAATAAAAAAAAATAAACTAATGACCTTCATACAAAAATGAAAATTATTTGTATTTGACATGCAATTAGCTTTCTGTTTGTGTTAACAGCGTGTCCTAAAATTTTAACCAGTTTAAAAAGATTAGATTTTAAAAAACGTTTATTTTGCATTTAGTAAATTTTTGAAATTTAATAAATGTTTTTTTCAAAATTGGTGCGCTTATTTAAAATTTTGAGGTTTTACAATATTTTACCGTGAAAGAATGGATTAAGTACAATACAATACTTTAATACCTGGCTTATTTTTTATTAATTCGATAATTATTCATTGATAGTCTTTTAATGTTGTCATCGGTTTTTTAATTACTTTCTTTCACTAAACCTTTCATGATGTTGTCTCTATACTTTTTGATGAACATCTGTTTTTTGTTAAATAAAATTCTTGTATTCCCCAAATTGGCTGAAGAAGCATTCAATTAAAAGTTTATGATACAATTTTACTGTTTTTCCGAGACTCGTACTATATGACGATATCTGGTCTGAGATTTCAATCGCTGATTTCGATTTATTATCTTTCACAATCATGGCTGGTTTATGTGACGTTTTGCCAAAAATATTAGTTGCTTTCATAATGTCGGAATTTTGCCTTGAAAAAATCATAAGCACAATTAGTCTAAAAGCTGTTGTGTTATTACTCAAACTTTACAATTTTTAATCAGGACGCTTGCAGCCATGTGTAACTTGCTGCTTTAATTAGTTTACGGATTTCCCCAATATTTACATTTTTTGGTGTTTATACATTGTATTATCTTAAGTTTAATAAATATAAGATGTATTGATCAATTGACAGAGGCAGTCTTCATAGATAGAGGAGTGAGGCAAGGATGCATTCTGTCCCCGGTGTTATTTAATATATACTCTGAATATATCTTCGAGCAAGCGCTGGGAGAACTACAAGAAGGCGTATTAGTCAACGGAATGCGTCTAAACAACATTAGATATGCCGACGACGCAGTAGTTTTTGCAGATAGTCTGGACGGTTGGCAAAGAATAATGTCGCATATATCACATATAAGTAGAGAACACGGACTTGATCTTAATACGAAGAAAACAAAGTACATGGTAGTCAATAAGCGCGAAATATTAAATACACAGCTTTTGGTTAACCAACATCCAATTGACAGAGTGGACAGCTACACATACCTTGGTACCAACATTAACAGCCAATGGGATAACTCCAGTGAAATAAAACAACGCATAGGAAAAGCGAGATCAGCGTTCATAATGATAAAGTCTCTTTTCAGAAGTCATGATTTATCACTTGCTACCAAAATCTCTCTCATTAGATGCTATGTTTTTTCTACTTTATTATACGGAGTAGAGGCCTGGACACTTTCCGAAGCTTTCTTAAGAAAACTCGAGACATTCGAGATGTGGTGTTACAGACGTATCTTAAGAATTTCATGGGTGGATCGTGTGACTAATGTTGAGGTCCTACATAGAATAGGCAAGGAATGCGAGATTATTAACACCATCAAAGAGCGCAAACTAGAATATCTTGGCCATGTTATGAGTAATGCACAGAGATACGGCTTGTTGCAACTCATTCTTCAGGGCAAGGTATTTGGAAAGAGAGGACCAGGGAGAAGAAGAATATCTTGGCTTCAAAACCTGAGAAAGTGGTTTAATACATCGACAACCGGACTATTCAGAATAGCAGCAAGCAAAGTTAGGATAGCCATGTTGATCGCCAACATCCGGAACGGATAGGCACCGTAAGAAGAAGAAGAAGATGTATTGTTTCCTTCACCACATTTAACTGTTCGTTGTCGTAGAAGATTTTCTTAAGATGCAGTAAAATTATTTGTTTTAGTAGTCATTTATATCGTTAGTCAGTATTATTTAATTTAATTTTATTCAATTTGCTGTAAATTTGTCGGGGGACCTTACTCCTAGCACGTTTAGTAATATTTTAGGGAATTTCTGAGCTTTGCAGACTCTCTTTAACCTAACAGTAATGGTAGAGGAAACAAAATTACGGCTTGGGCGAATATCGGCAAATGGGTTAGTCTTGACCAATTTTATACAGGTTTTAAATCCCCCAATCATAAATTAAGAAAATCAATTTGATTATTTAAAATATTATCTACGTTTAGGCAGAAAAAATAAAGTATATTTTTGTCTTGGTTGTTGTGGGTATATTGCTAAATGGCTAATCTTCTTTTAAATAAAATCAGTGATACATTGACACAGACTTCTCTTCTAATGCAAATTTTATCTTTTATAAATTTAATATATTTTTTTTGTTTAAAAAACTCGCATTAGCCTATATGGCTGTTCGCGAAAACAGAAAATATTAACATGAGATATTACAATAATAAAATTTTTATATAAATAATTTACTATTTTTATATATTGAATAATCACTTTGGCACCGCAGGTTACGAACAGATCTTTCAAATTCTCTGGGATTCCGAATTAACCTCTTTTCGCACTGTATAATAGGCACTCCACTAAAAAGTGTTTTCTTGTTAGCGGGTTCTCTCACGTACAACACTTATGTTAAGAATCTCGTATCATCAGTTGTTCATGTGTAATGTGACTATAACCAAGCCGCAGTTGCGTGCTGATTACCTAAGAAAAACGATTGATGGAATTATCAGTCTATGGTTGAAATGTTGGTTTTATCTCAAGTAATTTCTAATGACGAATAAGATTTGAGATCTGTTGCTGGAGTTTTTGGATAAATCTCAATATCTGAATAAATTTGTTTTTCAAGGCTTTTCGTGCATCTGTCATATCGTTTTCCGTTGTTCCAATATGAGATGGCACCCACAGCAATTTTTCTGTTATTTAGATTGTGCAATTCTTGTCTAGTAAGTTTAACCAGAAGATGGAAAGAATAGATTTGATGATTTGAAGAGATGATTTCTAGCGACATTAGTAATACTTGGTTTAATTATTATATTAGTCTGTAATTATTTGGAAGTTAATTTCAGAACATTTTTAACATAATATTAGTATCTTCTAGTTCATATTTCTTAATTTCCTTTGGCACAAAGGCAGATGCTACACTACACAATGCTACACATACCGCAACTTCAGTCTTAGATCCACCGGTGAATAACTGTTTGAAGGAGAAAAACTGGGAAATTAAGGTATGACATTTAGAATTAATTAAATGACGATTAGTTTTTTTCTTATTATCTGACAATAGATTCAAATCCATATGAGGAGAAGATTATAGCCAAGGAGGGGGAGTTGGCATCTTGCTAGGCTAGATTTCGGGGACTTTACAGGGTTTAATTTATTTATGATTCGTCTGCATTTTTCATAAAGTAACGAATGGTTTGGTAACATTGTGAAGATTACCGCTTTGCTGTATATAAGAGTATTAATTCCTGTCTTCTTAAATCTAATGATAATTCACCGAGTTGGACCTGAAGACTTATGATAGTAGTTTTTGTAAATGCACCAAATCTTATTCTAAGAGCGTTATTTTGAATGGTGTCTAAATTTTAAGAGTTGTTGTTGAAGCAGACGAGTAAGCATGACATCCATAATCGATCTTGGAGTGGATTAGATTTTTATATAATGTCAGTAGAGTTCTACCGTCTGCTCCTCAGTTTGTAACAGAAAGACATTTCAAGAGTTTTAGTCTTTTTTGATATGTTGCTGAAATATATTTAATGTGGTCCTTCCACGTTAGACCTTAATCAAATATTAAAGCTAGATATTGAATTGTTTTTATATATTTAAGTATCTGACCACCAAGTTTTAAAGTAGATATTTTCTTTATCGACTTTGGTCTCTTTGAGAATATGATGCAGCTAGTTTTTAATGAAAAAAATTAAAAACTATTGGCCTGAATGACCAACGTGAGTCATTGGTGATAACAATGTTAAGTCTAAATATGAACGTATAACATGAAGGAAATAAAAAGGACAAAATGGTTCCATAAAGAATGCAAAATAACACTAAAACAAACAAACCAAAGAAGAATGGATTATCTGTCAAACCCATCAGACACCCAACACATAACACTAGGGCAAAAAAAAGAGACACTATCTACAAGAACCAATTAGGAAAGTAAACAATTAGAAGGAGAACACAAACAACTATAAAAGTGAAAAATTAGAAATTAAAATAATAGAAATTTGGGTTGAATATTTTAAAGAACTTCTGAATGTCCAGAACATCTCTAATAAAAACAATGAAAATGATAAAAACAATGAAAAAAATGAGTATTACACTGTAACGGTGAGCGTTACTTTTTATCTTGCTTTTCATCGTTTATCTCTTTAAATAGAGATAACTTATTTCTTTTCGTCTGTTGGGTAGACAATTCACAGCACCACCACATATGTATATGCATAATCATTGATATTTGGGAGTGCTGATTGCATCGTAAATTACATTTAATCAATTTCAATAGCTAACCTTGCTAAAATGATTGATTTCAGTCCAAAAATTCAAAAAATAAACACTAAGTTAGATAGTCCGGCGAAACTGAGTGTATTTAAAGGGTCAAAATTTGGTACTGCTTATTAAGAAGATAGCTTATTTAAGAAGTTTGTTTACTTAAAGATATTTATAAGAAGAAATCGTGTGTAGTTTTTTTTAAACCTTTAGTTTCGCTGGCCACTGTAGATATTTGATAATTTGATATTTTTTTGACCTCTTTTTAGGGATTCCTCCTGTAAGGATTCAATACGCTTTCCAGATCGATTTAAACATATGTCTCCAGTGATAAAAGAGATCGGACTGGACCATTTTGTCAATTTTATCGACCATACTACTTACGTTACCATTAGTATTATTGGACAGATTGATCCTAGATGGTAACCATGTATGATGGTTATTAGTAATGAGTGTATATAATTCGGTTTCTAGAAATCCACGGTGGTCATACATTAAGTAATTTGTGACCCTCCAAATACAAACTTGGCATGATCCTGGTCTTTCTGGTCGGTTAAGGCATACGACATGGTACCAAATGAAGGTAACACGATGCCCAAACATCGTGGGGCTCCACCTTCCCCGTAGTACCTGTGTTGCAGGTACGTCACCCGTCCGAACATCCCCCCGGGCGCGGAAAGAAACGCAGGCGGAGGAATTCCACCTCGCACGTAGACAGGTCGCCGCTGAGAATCACTCCTCTACCATTCTTAAATTATCCAGGTGGGTACGTGCCGAGACACCGACACCACTTTCGGTATAGGGAATAAGGTAATGCCGTGAGAGGTATATACAGGCTCAGCTCGTTCAACCTCACCTGGCTCTTGTGGAATGAGAGTAGAGTGGCCCCACAAGAGACTCATCTCGGATATTAGTTCTGGCCTCGGTCGTATTCTTATCTCGGCGAGCCGAACATAGCGGTGGCCATGCAAATGATTGCAGGGGTGCCATTTTTCCACATGATGGTGAAAGAAAGGGCAGAAACCTACGGAAAGGATGAGCAGGAGAAAATAGTAACTAACAGTCTCCCGTTTATCCAATCTTAATGAGACGCTCATTTTTGAGGTTAAAAGTATATGCTTAATCAAATACAAATTCTCTACAACTGTCTTTACAGTGTGAAATATTTAAAATGTCTAATGTCTATCGTATCGTAGCGTAGACCATTCGTGGGACAATCGTACTGCACGAACATCTGTTTAAATTATTAGTGTAGCAAGGGCAAACTACGTATTCAATAGTAATATCAACGCGCCTTAATACGACTAGCAGTTTCATATGGAAATAAAACATGGATGCCAATAAAAAAAAAGTTAATAAATTTCTGATATGGGAACGTCAAATTCTTTTTAAGTAAGAGTGCAGACACAACTCTTCGGAAAGAAAAATCTAGTGATATTTATAATGGCCAATAGACTAAGAGGCTTTTTAACATTGTACGTGTTTTATAAGTACCGAAGAGTTGGCCCGGTGCCTCAACCCCCAACCTGGAGGGCCAGGGATTTTACATAAGAGTATCCTTCTCCTATGCGAGTTGCTTCCACTATAGCTAGAGAGTCTCACCTACCCTTCGATTTTAAACAAGCCCTAAAACCAGGGGGCTGCCACTTCGGTCCTCCAGACCATTGTGAACACCTTTTTCTCCGCCCTGGACGCCGTTGTGGACTTCATCCGTGACCCTGGACAAGGGACCCTTAGCAGGTACTAGTTTCCCGGGCCAGGAAACACCTGGAATCTACGGAAGGCAGGGATTGATTCACTTTCCCTGATAGGACTATCCAAAAAGGAGTTCCTACCCGCTACCCTGTCGCCGTAGAGGCGACAGAAACATACAGGGTAGAAAAGTCATATCCATGATGAACGGCATTCTGTGGGACCAAACAATATCTAAAGCGAACAAACAACTCATATACAACACCATACTTAAAAGTGTAATCACATATGGTAGTGAAGTTTGGCCAATGAAACAAAGAACAGATAAACTGTTACTAGCAACAGAAATGGACTTCTGGAGAAGAGCAGCAGCCAAATCAAGAAGAGATTGGATACCCAATGAGAGAATACGAGAAATTATGGGAGTCTAGCGTACAACAGTTGATGGCATAAAAACAAAATAGTTAATATGGTACGGCCATGTACAGAGAATGCCAGATGACAGGATTCCAAAACAAATTTTGACGTGGACACCACAAGGGAGAAGGAAAAGAGGAAGACCGAGAATAAGCTGGAGAGAGGGAATTGAAAAAGAACTAGAGGTAAGAGAAATCCCTCCATGCCTATCGTTGAATAGAGAAGAATGGCGGTTAGGAGTCCGAAGGCGTTGGAGAACGCTGTAAACCAATAGTAGTAGTAGTAGACGAAGAGGCATGGCACGTGATACGCAGTAACGATAAGCGCTTTATAAACAATGTGTTTTGGAAAAGACCAGATTGGAAAATATTTGAAGGATGGTCTAAAAAAGTTAAAAAGATGCAATCAGAGAGGATCTGGAGAACATGAGAAATAGTGACACAGGACTAACAAAAATGGAAGACAATAGTAAACTTGGAAAAGACTCACGAAGAGTTGTAACGTCATTGATGATGAAAATTTTTTTTATTATCTTACATAAGTTATTTTTAGTGATTGTATGTAAATATAATATCGTTATGATGACAGCCAGACTTCGGAAGAGAACGGATATTGGAAGTATAAGTAGTATAAAAAGGATGGAAAATGGATTCAGATCAAATAGAGCCACTACAGATAACATATTCATACTAAGAACGATACAAGAAAAAGCTTATGAATACGACATAGACCTATATAATATGTATATAGACTTTAAACAAGCTTTTGATAGTGTGAAAAGAGACAAAATGCTGGAAGACCTTTGTAATCTAGGTATACCTAAGAAATACATCAGCCTCCTAAAAATGACGTTGCAGGGTTCAAAAGCCGCAGTCAGAGTAGATGGAGAACTAACTTCCCTGTTTAACATCAACATGGGAGTAAGACAGGGAGATGCCCTATCAACCATGCTATCTAACCTAGTTCTTGAGGCAGTCACCAGAAAAACCAATATAACCGGCCATATAAACACCAAATCAGTACAAATTACTGCATATACAGACGGTGTAGCCATCATTAGTAGGAATAAGCCACGACTAATGGAAGTGTTCAAACAAATTGATCCTGAAGCAAGAAAAAAAAATCTCAAAATAAACGAAGCAAAAACGAAGTATATGACAGTCAAAAGAATAACTGACAATGAAAATAATATCGCAATAGACAACTATACTATCGAACGAGTGGATGCCTTTACATATCTCGTCACAGAAATCAATCAGAAGAATTCCGCAAGTAGCGAAATTAATGCACGTATTTCCAGCGGGAATCGTACGTACTATGCTAATAAAAGATTGATGACATCGAAATTATTAGACAAAAGAACCAAAATGACTATCTACAGAACACTGATTAGACCCGTAGTAACCTATAGATGCGAAACTTGGGTAATGACGAAAAAGATGAAGCCCAAGTCAGGGCATTCGAGAGAAAAATACTGAGGAAAGTATATGGCCCGGTACAAGAGGAAGATGGCACATGGAGAATCAGGAGAAACGACAAGGTTAATGAGTTAAATGAAGGTTATGACATTGTAAGATTTGTGAAAAGTCAAAGACTGTTATGGCTAAGACATGTGCAAAGACAAAACGATGCAAAACCAACAAAGAAAATGTTACAATGGAAGCCCATAGGAAGGCGAAAAAGGAAGGCCCAGAACGAGATGGTTGGTTGACGTAGAAGACGACCTGAAAACATTGAACATAAGACAATGGAGAAGAAGGGCACAAGAGAGATCTGAATGGAAGGACATAGCCAGACAAGGAAATACCCATCCAGGGTTATGATGCTAAAACAAGAAGAAGAAGTAGTAAAAAAAGAAGAAGAAAAGGGTTCTTTTAAATGTTATTGTAAATTAAGCAATCATTAGTGAAACATTTGAAAAGTCATAAAATAGATTATCAAAAAAATGCTCATGCCGTTAACTAAAAAGAATGCCACCAGCTTTTTCGCATGCTTAATTTTTATTGCCAAAATTATCAAATTTGCGAAAATCCAGAAATACATATTATTACTTTTAGGTGTTTGCCTCCCCATCAGTAGTGTAACCGTTTCCCATTAAGAAGTCGAGAAGTAGTATAACAAATCTTGATATCTGGGTCGCAGCCACCGCACCGTACGTAAAAACTAATTTGAATATTGTTTAGTTTTATGTATTTCTCTTCAAATATTTTCTTTCAGCGCAGTTATTCATCATTGTTAAAGGCTCCCACATTTTATTTTTATTGCCTTTTGTTTGACAAATTACCAGCAGAAGATAAATTTCGCCAGAAAACGATATTTCGTAATATTGAGCTAGGGTGATTTTAACCGTAAATTTAAAAGGAACATACCGGGAGAGAATTATAATTTCAATTTAAAAAATATAACAATTTAAGTATATGCTAAATACCTCATACAACATTATTTATTTTGTTTCCTGTATTTACACGTTTAACAGGGTTTTTAAACTACGGTATAATTTCTATATCAGTTGGTTTAACCTGTCTGAGTCTGAAGGTCTGTTAATAATGTGCAAAATAAAATACATCAATTAACCCATTAGCGCCCACGGTATCTTATTTTAAGAATTAATATATTTTGCATTAGATATTTATTGGTAATATGATTTGTAACAAAACTTCAAATGTAACTGTATTTAAAAAAAAAAACAGAATTACTTAGATATAGATATGTACCCAAATGAGTACACTGGGCACTACAGCGACTTAATAGACAATGTACTTAACAAAAAATTAATTGAAATGAAAAGTTTTGAAACAGTCTCTCTCAATACAAAGGGTTATATTACACTTTTCACAACTCTATCTGGCTCTTTGATGACACTGAGTACACCTTAATTGTTTAATAAGTTTTTTTGGAAAGTGACCTCCTGCATGTTTTCTAACGATAGGCAGAGTATTTCCGGAAGGTCTGGATTTCATATACATTGATTTAGCATTACAACCGAAATAATGTCGTACAAGTTCTCTTTAAAAATCAAGAAGACTAGTTTGTTGACCTTTAGCTAGCTGATACAATCTCCAACTATTTACAACAGTCATGTTTATAAGATTAGTAAAAAGCACGCACCACCATTTTTTTCCTCTTATTCCGATGCGGTAACTGTTTAGTTGCTGATCATGTAAGTCGACACCACCCATGGACTTATTATAATTTTTATATAAAGCAGGTTGAGAAACATCCACTTTGGCCTTAGTAGTGGTTGACCATCGTTTTACTTGCGCTACAGGTTCCATAGAGTCGTAATTTGTAGCCATAGTCACTATGTTATTATCTTTCCATCTAACAAATAATATACCTCGAGACTTGTCATATTGATGTTCAAAATAACCTCTGTCTTGGTTTTTTAGTTGTTTCACATTTGATAGGGGACATTTTTGTATTCTATTGTCTCTTACAGTTCCAGTAGCTGCAATTCCTATTTTTTTAAATTTTTCGAACAGATCGTAACTTGTAAAAAAGTTATCAAAAAATAATGTATGGTCATATGGGCAAGCGATGTGGTCTACCATATCCAGAACTACTGATGATCCTAATGGTATGCTATTTTTCTTATTAATATTTTTGGCTCCACAATAAGTATCTACGACATAACAATAACCATTGGCACTACATAACAACCAATTTTTGTAGCCGAATCTAATACTTTTTATAAATTGTTTACTGGTATGTCTCCCAAAAAACTTAACCATAGATTCATCAACACATAAATGTTCATGAAAAATACCCCACTGTCTGTAATTCTGATTCAGCTTTGTTAGCAGAGGTCGAACTTTTGCCATTTTATCATGTGCTGGTAAGTCTGTATTGTCGGCAAGGTGAATGTAACGCTTTATATCTAGAAATCTATGTCTAGACATAGATGCACAAACAAACGGCAAATTTAAATCTTCGGAAAGACTCCAGTACATTTTTTCACTGGGTAGTTGGTGATATCCTGTTAGTAATAATACACCGAAAAACGTTTGTATATCTGCCTTGGCCCCAAAGAAACTATGGTTGTTGCATTGAGAAGAATATAAATTAGTTTGTGTAACTATGTTATCAAATATGTTGTCAGTGAAAAAGTTTTCAAATATCTCAACTTCATTTAAGTTTTATAATTCATGTTTAATTTCAAACCGCTCATTCCACCCCGATGTTCCTACCATACTATTATTTGTACAAGTTTTTGTCCATTGAGGACCTAAACTCTTTTGTTCTCGTACTCTTTTTAACCGCAGTGCCAAAGGTACATCCTCTAAGTCTTCATCTTCATCTGAAGAGCAATGAACCTTAATTTCTCCTACAACATCTTTAAGTAGTGTCAAATTTCCTTCTATAAGGTTATCATCCTCAATGTCTTCCTCATCAGTAAGCATATCTGGGTCTGGAGGAATAATAACCATATCCACTTCATACCGCGAATTAGAAGCACGAATATCTTTTAAAGCAGAAGGTAAACCTTCGTACCTCTTTCCATAAAAATTTCGATCACTAATACTCTCAAAATCGTCTACAGATGCCATATATGTAACAAAATTGCAAAAAATCAAACATACTACCATACGCCGATTGTACTCACATGAGTACACCTAATTTTAACAACAAATAAATCACGTTATAATTAAAATTATGATTAATTAATCACTTAAGCACTTTACTAAATTTATTATAAACTAACGTAAACCATTTGATCGTAAAAAGAAGTAAATAAAAAAAACTTACTGTAAATTTATAACGTCCATGTCGAGAAAATAAACAACTCCCGTGTTGACCTCATAAACGATAAATCAAAACTAACCAACCAAGCTGAATCATTCAACGAAATTTGTTAAAGTTGTCGTTTTAGGGGTATTTAGTTTCCTGTAATTACTAAGAATGGCAACTATTTTATTGTAGATGGCACTAGTATGTCAAAATAGCAGCTGTACTTAAATGAGTACAGTGGGCACTAATGGGTTAATATTTTGTAGTGTTGGTAAATATATTGTCAACAATGTTGTTCAAAGACGAATTTAGATCCCAAACCACTTTATGTAACAGAAAATCACCATTGATAACAAAATGACTTCTGTGACTTTGAGGATCATTCTACTGGCGTAAAGGCATTAAACAAAAATGACTTGGTGCCTTTTCTCATGCCATCCTCAGCAAATAATTCCATGGGAAAAGCAGCTGATTCCTATGAAACATATTATTTGATACCGCCGACAGTTTCTCTCTAAATGTACATCCGTTTAAATAAAAGTAATAGATTGGTAACGACAGAAGATTTTTCAATTTTAATAATAGCTCATATCACTAAAGGGAAGAACCCTTAGACAAGAAAAGAGAGGGACGCGTAATCCTATTGAATTGACTGAAGTCTAAATTGGCACCAGAAAGGTTGCCAGGTCATATTTTATTTTATATTATTTTATTTTATTTTATTTTATTTTATTTTATTTTATTTTATTTTATTTTATTTTATTTTATTTTATTTTATTTTATTTTATTTTATTTTATTTTATTTTATTTTATTTTATTTTATTTTATTTTATTTTATTTTATTTTATTTTATTTTATTTTATTTTATTTTATTTTATTTTATTTTATTTTATTTTATTTTATTTTATTTTATTTTATTTTATTTTATTTTATTTTATTTTATTTTATTTTATTTTATTTTATTTTATTTTATTTTATTTTATTTTATTTTATTTTATAATCATAAGAAGAGATAGAATTATCAATTTCTTCAAGGTCTTCATTGTCACATTAGATACTTGAATCCTTGAAATTAACATTTGGTCTGAAGTATTCATAAAGATGTTACAGTATTATAATATCTACAATAGTATATTACTTTATTAGGCGGAGAAGCATGACTTTTCTTGACGCGCCCGATATTACGCGCCGAACGAAGTGAGGCGCGTAATAGAGGGCAAGTCAAGAAAAGTCGCTTCTTTGCCGAATAAAGTATACTATTTTTTCTTCAAACGTAGCAATTTTCAACCATAAATAGTACAATTCACACGCTATTTTTACTCGAAATTAACTGTGACAACTATTAAAGTCGGCTAGATGTTACAAATTAAAATAATTAAGTCGTCGGTGGGATTTGCGTCTTCCTGGTTACAGTTGTTTGACAGTTATTTGCAATTATTAAAGACAGCTTATTCACAAGCCGCCAACATCGGGAATTTTGCTAAAAGTTGTTCTCGATCATCAGTATCATCAACAATTACCAATGCGTATCAAGAGTGGGGAACATTTTTGCACGGTTTCAATTTTGAAAATGCCCATTAACTAATTGTACTTTTAATATTACTATAAATAAAAATGATGTTTAATTGTTGTTAATGACATTTGTATTGTTGCTTTGTGACATGTTTTATATTGGTGCCATGACAACATTTTTCCCTGCGCCGTAAAGAATTGGGAAAAAAAAACCTCCTGCCGGCGGAGACATCAAACTTTGACAGAATCAAGTTAGATAAGTAATGTCATCATTATCTGACGTTTGAAGAAAAAATTATTTTCAATTTATCTTAATTAAAAAATTTAGAGACATTCATTAATATCAGCATATTTCATAAAACTGGATAACTTAACTTGCAGTATTGAGAAACAGAAAAAGAACTGTCACATGCTAACCTACATCTGTCAGATTTACCACTAAAATCTTATAGATAACATAAAAACTCATTGTACCCAAGACTGAGATGTAGTGCATAAAAGTCCTTCCCCCTTTTTAAATTTAATGTTTGTTTCGTCTCTTCTAAGTGTTTTCTGTGTTAGTGTGTTTAAATTGTCCTTAATTATTTTAACTTTAATATTTTATATACTCGACTTTGCAATAATCTACCATTTTGCCAATAGAACTTTATCAAAGAAATTTGATAATTATAAGTTGAAATAATTGCACACCCACACAATTTGTACATCTAAGCTTATTCATTGTCATAAAACTGTCACCTTCATAAAACAAATACTCAATAAATAACACACATTTCATAAATATATCTCTCGAATAAGTATAAATAACTTTTTAATAAATCATGAATGTGGTATCATGAATGATATACAATGGTATATTACATCACTTTCATTTAACAAACAATCACACACATATCTCTGCTTCATTGGATCAAATCTATCTCCTCAAGAACTTCCCGTTTACTGTCATACAACTACAATAGCAGAATTGAGTTCTCCATTCAATAATACATGATAGTTTCAACCATGTTCTACTATCCATCAATTAATAGAGTACCGGCATGTAAGTAATGTTTATTTATTTGCTCATTTAATAATTTATTACAATCTAATAGACTATTTTATAACAATTTGTGGGTCTTACCTTGTCTGTTTAAACTTTGTATACCTTTTTATTCATTTAAAAAAAACCACAGACATGTAATATTAGCATAATTATTGTAATTTATAACATCTAATTTGTTTATCTTTATTAGACAACACCCTAATATGGGTTTTTATCATTTCAGCATTTATTTTACTTTGTATCGAGACCTGAAGATGCTTTGCATATTATAGAAAGCGAAACCGGTCGTCTGAATAGTTAAATTAAATTGATTGTGAGTAAGTCTTATTTATTATTTCTTTACCTATTTGAAATGGACTCACACAAGCAACACATTCATGATTTGATTTTAGCATGTGGCATATTGCACAGTTTTCGCACAAAAAAAAAACCAAGACAAACTTACAGTCTACGTCAGCATTTTGATAGTGAAAATCATGAAAATGGAACTACGGAACTGAGAATCAGACCACAAAATAGATAGTTACAGCCACTACAACAAACATACGACTGCAATTCCACTAACAATGCGAAAATTACATGAGAAAAGTATGAAACTTACTTTAATACTAGTGTTGCAGTATCCTGGCATCAAGGAATGTAATAATATATTTATTTTTACCTCTGTATCATTTTCATTATACTCAGCATTGAATGTATTTTCATTATCATTAGTTGTCTCCTGTTCACTGCTATACATAATGTCAGTCGATTGTTCACCTGTAGATCAATCACTTATACAAGGTGATCCAGAATTATGTACATTAATTTCTAGAGCTCATAGTACATCCAAAAATAAGGGTACTTCTTTATGTACACTTTTTTATAAAACTGAATAATAAGGGATATACAACCCTTTAAAGGGGTGAATTGAAATTCTTATTTTTTCAAATATCTTCCAAACGGTTTTGAATACGGAGTTTATATTTTGGGAGTGATTATAAGATATTAGGATAAATAATTTTATGTCACCACCTACCACATCCAATATTAATACAGGGTAGTTTTGGAGGGTAAGTGGGTGTTAGTGCGTCACATGTTTTTTAATTTTTACATATTTTAAAAAAATATTTTAAAAATTTTTTTCTTAGACTTTTCTACACAAAAAAGGTGCTCTTGTAATATTTCGATAGATATCACCGTTTTCGATTTATTTAAACTCAAAGGTATACATGTATTTTATTGTAATCGTTACACTTTTTAATATTCATCAAGTATGCTTTGGAATTGACACTTGAGTTAGCAATAATATTACAAACTAATGGAAAACTTAATTATTACTTAACATTTAATTAATGGCGAAAATAATATTTCACAACTGTTCAAAATGTCCTCCATTTTGTTGAATACATAATTTCTACTATATTTTATAGTAGTATTAAAACATTTAAAATTTATAACCAGAAGAAATAAATTTTAACGTAACTTATCTCTAAAATATTTATTTTTAAAGTTGTTTTTTTGATCCCACCTGTTTTTATTTAAGATTATTTACACATGTCTTCTACAGCGGACTTTAACCCAAATTGTAATTTTTCTGTTTCATCGCCAGCAATTAGGTCAATTTCTTCCCTTCAAATGGTTTATGTGACAAAAATGTAGAGAAGCAATCTCGTTAAATTAGATATATGGCAATACTACATTGTGACCGCAGATGTACGTAGTATTTTGTATTTTCTCGTAAATCGGCAATGAAAAATATCAATGCATTTGTTAACAAAGTTTAGGGTCAGTTGCTTCACATGTATTTGTTACAATTTTGTTCTTGAAAAATTGAAAAATATATTTAAATATTTTTCCGAGTTCACAGAACCTGAAATACAATAACAAAATTGTGCAGTTTATGTCAAATAACCATTAGAAGAATTTTGTTCAAACTTACAAAATAATTAGGTAATAATAGGTCTGTTAATGATTTAATATAAATGTTCAAATAAATAGAAAAAAAATTCAAGAGCGCAAAAGTTTGCATCCTACCCAAAATAAGCCGAGTTAGCGAAGAATGACAAAAAAACTACAACTAAAAACCTTATGTTAGGTGACATCATAAAGAAACGTCTTGCCCTGCCATGAGCTTCCAAACAAATAAAAAATATGAAAAAGAAGAACTTAATGTTGGATCTAGAAACTGAGGTGTTAGACAAGGAGAAAAGCTCGGGTTCATTCGGAAAAATATTCCTATGAGATTTTTTTGCATAACTACTTTACAAAGATACCCCAAAATATGAATATTGGATGATTGAAAATAAGGATATAATTTATGAATGATTACAAACAAAAAAAGATCTGTCGTAAGTTTTCTCTAAAGTTGATCGTTTAAACACACAAAATTACGATTTTCAAGACTCAAAAACAGAGTTGAAAAATAATATTTTTGAAATCATAAAGTGTCTAAATTAAAGTTCAAGTCTTCTTCTATCAGCTCCAAATAAAAAATCAGATCTTATTTAATTTCAAAACATTGTTTTTTACCCGTTAATAAAACGCGTATGGTAGGACGGGCGCTCATTTGTACAATGAAAATTCAAACCAGCAAAAATTTGTGCCATAGATCTTGTTTTTCAAAAAACAATCAATTTTATAATTTCCTTATTCTGCCTGTCTTTCTGCAATGAAACCTCCAGCGCCACCTATACACAAAAACTACTACTATATCTGTAGCAGGTGTTATAATGTTAAATATGCAGCCACGTCTTATGCAATATAATTGTTATATATAAAATAGTTTTTAAATAAAATGAAATAAATATCAAATATTTAAAATAATGAAAAAAATTAGGATCCATATTTCAAGCTTGTAACTCTTACGTACTACATAACGACACCACTTCGTTGTTTCGTTTCGTACAGGTATCATAATATTGGTCCATTAAAAAAATTCCTTTGCTAATAATTGAGGCACTTTTTACTTTATTTTCGAATTTCGAAATTTATATATTTTTTATATGTTATATTAAAAATAGAGAATTTGATAGATCTCAAATATGTAAACACGCATGGATAATGAACATAGGGTTCAATGGAATAATTCAAATGTAGTCCTAAAAGAAACGAATGGTAAAAAAAGAAAAATCAAAGAAGAGGCTCTAATTATGCTAAATGAGGCCAATTGTGTCGCAAATTCCTCGGCAGAATGTAGTAGGATCTGGTTACCAATATTGAAAGAGGAAGTTATTAATAAGAAAATACCAGTATTAGTAAGTCAGTATCATATAGAGGATACATCATTTATGTTTTTTAAATAACGTAACATATAAAATCAGAATTTTGATGTTTGTTGAAGGTAAAGTAAATTCACGAACAAATACTTACAATGTCGGAATAGTATTGTGAGGTTTTTTTCCTGGTTTTTCCCTCATAATTTACTATGGAATCACTAACAGGAGAATTTTACTGTCATTATGTCATGTGTTTGTCTTTTTAAAGACGAATTATATGCTATGATTTTTTTTCTGAGGGATATTCTCAAGTTAAAGTTGATTTCATGTAATTGAATGAACTATCTTATAAGTAAAGTCGTCCCACGAGCGCAACTCAACAATATTGGCAATATCATTTTAAAGTCGTCTACTTTAAAATGCATAATGTATGTCTGAATTGTCAATATAAATGAGTCAGATAAAATTAAATTATTAGAAGAATTTTTCACTATGTAACAAAAAACAAAATTTGTTTAATTTACTGTTTGTATTTTGGGAACGATTTCCGAAGTGGAAATTGAAACGTCAATAAACGTATTTTTATCTTTAATTGTGGCTTATTCCCAGTTAAATAGTAATTCATTTACAATGCCACAAGAAAATAGCTTCAGAACAATTCTATAAAATGCATGAGAAGTTGCCTTGTTTGCATATGATTCTTAATTATTTTACATTATATTTTTCTAATGTTTTTTAATATTTAAAGCCATAATAAAAAATCTTATTGTTTAATTTGTTAGACAAGTTCGAAATAGACTTATTTTATTCGTCTAATACAGAAAATTTGTTTTGACGGCAACATTACTCACAGAACGGCGATATGTTCAGTTCACTGACGGACCACTTTGATGTAGATATTCATCATTTCCGTAGACAATAGAGAATTGCTATCCGAACGATTTAAGATAATTGTAACAGATTTGGATCGGCTGTGAGTATATTTCGGAGAAAGTTGAAAAAGAAATAGAACGGCATTTTTCAAAGAAAAATTAATATGATTTAAAGTAATTACTTGTACAGCTCTATTGAATTTCCATCCCCAATATGTTCTTTGAACAATAAAATTTAACCAAATAAACACATGTTTCTGTGAACAATTTTTGATGGTAATAAGTTAAACAATCATTAAAAATGGCAAACAAATAATCTTTTGTAAATTTTTTGAATGTAATCAAAAACTTTAAATTTCGAAAGAGCCCGAAATTATTTAAACAGTCATGGTTTTGCAATAAATGGAGAGTGACTATAAACCCCTCCAAAACACAATTAAATTTATTTTAATCTTGAAATTATCGCGATGTCCAAGGCCGAATAACTCTGTTAGGAGAGGACGTTATTCTCAGCAACTTGGTTTCCCATTTGGGAGCTCCTTTTACTAGGACTCTCAACTGAAAAACCGACATTCAAGATACCTTTGACATGGTGAACAGAAGGTTTAAAGTCACTAGCAGTGCTAGCCGCTAAATTGGTCAAGATTTGATCTAAAACATTATTGCACACCTATAAAACTTTCATTAGATCTATCATCGAATACAACGCATGTATCTACGCCTCCCTTAAGACCTATCAAATTAATGCCATTAGGGCTACCGAAAGAAAAATTATAAGATTTTGTATGAGGCGGAGCAAACTCTACCTATCAGCACATATATACACACTGGTAAATATAACACCTATTAAGGATAGAATCATATCTCTCAGCAGGAGGTATGTCCTTTGAACCATTACAGGCTCAAATAACCAAGCAAAGTTAATATTAAAGATACCTTGCAATCGCCGAGGGCAAATACCAGGTTTTCTCAAAGAAAAGTTCCGTTCCCTCTAGCTTAACTTTTTCACACTACTGGACACGAACTTCCTGACGAGTATTTTGAAATCTTGGAAACATTTCCCATTAAATATCGCAGCTAATACCTACACGCCAAAAATGCTGATTAAGAGCCGTTCCTATTGTATGGCTGGTAACCCCTGAAGTACCTCCTTCGACATGTTTGGCATAGCTCACCTATATTTCTCTATTAATACATCGTCCACACAAACACGCCACCCTCTGAACCCCAGTAGTCTACTACTTCTTCACCTATAACATCAATTATTACGTTTTGTCACTCCTCCATTACTCCGATAAAAAGGAGTACAATTTTATGGACAAACTTTACAAAAATTCAGAAAAATTACAATAGAAACTAAAAATTTACTGAAATTACATAAATAGTCAATATCACAAAATAAAAGATAATAAAATACACAATACATTGCAAACTTTATATAAACTGCAAATTGCATAATAAAAATTTAAGACTTTTAGACAGCTTTAATCACATCTTTTTAAATCATTACTTTCCTGATACTTGGACCAAAGCTATTATAATCCCAATTTATAAACAACACAATCCAAAAGATTGTCCCATATCTAACCGTCCTATTTCTCTCACCTGTAGCATGTGGAAACTTCTCGAGATGATTTTAAATTACAGGCTTACATGCTTAGAAAATGAAAATCTCCTGACCACAGTCCAAAGTGGTTTTCCACGAGGAAGATCTGCTAACGACAAATTAGTGGCACTTGAGTCAACTATTCATGAAGCGTTCTTACTAGATCAGAAAGTTATAGTAGTCTTTTTTGATGTGAATAAAACTTTCGACACAACATGGAGATATCTTATATTAAATAAACTTGATAAATGGGGAGTCTCCACAATACTTGAACGTCTCAGCAAGACTACTAAGATCATAAAAAGCATCAAGCAGAGAAAGCTGGAATATTTCGGACATGTAATGAGAGGTCCCAAATATAGATTGCTACAAAATATCATGCAAGGAAAAATAGCAGGCAAACGCAGTCCAGGACGAAGAAGAACCTTATGGTTAAAGAACTTGCGAGATTGGTATGGTGTAGATACAAGCATGCTATTTAGGGTGGCAGTGAATAAAATTAAAATAGCTATGATGGTAACCAACGTTCTGATAGGACATGGTACATGAAGAAGAAGAAATGGGGAGTTCAAGGACATAAGCTTTCGTTTATAAAAAACTTTCTGAATAAAAGGGCAATACAAGTAAGAGTAAATGGATATACCTCTACCACTAGAATACTTGACAACGGTGTTCCACAAGGTTCTATTTTAAGCCCAACTTTATTTTTAATTGCATTTAACAATGTAATAAAAACAATAGAGCCTTCTATAAAAGCAAACTTGTACGCTAATGATTTAGTCTATATTAAATGCAAAATATTACTTTTGGGGCTAAAATACTACAGAACCTTCTATACAAAATCGAAGATTGGTCTTCCAAAACAGGCTTCCTCTTTTCAACTAATAGGACACATTACACAGTATTTAGAAAATGCAAGAATACCATTTCTGTTAATATTTAACAGTCAAAATATATCTCATTCAGAGGAAACAAATTTTTTAGGCCTAACGTTTGATTACAAATTAAACTGAAAAACCCACATTACGAATTTTCAACTAACTTGTCAAAATAGAATAAATTTGCTGAAAATTCTATCCAGCAATATATGGGGAGCTGATTCTAGTATTCTGCTTAACCTCTACAAATCAATTATTGACAGTAAACTGGACTACGGTGCAATATGCTACGATACAGCAAATAAAACGTTCCTAAAAAACCTTAACACAATTCACACAACAGCTCTAAGATTAGCCGTTGGTGCCTTCAGAACCAGTCAGCAAGCAGATTACAGGTAATATTAAGATAATCCCCTTTACATCTAAGACGACATCTACTTAGTTTAAATTATGCAGTAAAAATATCTTCCAATAAAAACACCCATATGCTGAGATTATTAACGCACCCACATCCAATTTGTATAGAAACAAACAATATAAAGACAAACCCTTTAGGAAAAGAATCAATAAAAAAGGATTCAATTTCAATGAATTCATATTATCCATAACCACAAAATTAGACTTCTCTCCATGGCTTACCCCATTATCTATCACAGCAAACTTACACTTAAAATCGGAGCTACAAATAACCAGCTCCGATTTGTACCTACTGCTCCACTCAACTCACCGTGAAGCATCTGATAATCGACTATCCGTAGTTTCAACCTCAGAGAACATGCCGAGGAATTAGTGGAAACCTGAGAAGTGCGCTTACAACAAATATCTCGGATTGATTGCAGTTTCTAGAAGACATTTATAATAAACTAATTTATCAAACTGTACTACTGTGTATGTCCCTCCACTAATAACCCTTGGCGGTTGATGTGGGTTCTATATGTTTAAATAAAAAAAAATTACGAACAGATAGGCTTTTGTAATTTTATGAAACTTAAGGAAAGAAGTAGCACATTTAAGCTGCGAACGGAATTCTTTTGCCGAATACAATATATTTATATTTCTTTACTAGTTCAGTTGACAGGATCGGTAAATACACATCAAAAGTTAAAATTTTGGTGGAGTAGTCATCAGTATCATTTGCTCTAACTAGTTGTTTCCTAGTACTCAAGTAAGATTGGAACCAATTCAAAGAAATACCTCGAATTCTGTAAAAATTTGTTTTTTTATCAAACTGTTGTGATTTACACAATCAAAAGCTTTGGCATAGTCACAAAATCAGTGGCAGTGTAAATATTATTGTTAAGTGCTTGATAGATCTCATGCAGGACAGATCAGTGGTACATCAAAAATAGCATCACTGGTACATTTATTAAATAAAAAGCCGAACTGGCTTTGTGAGAATTATTATGCAAGGAAGGATTTAAGGAAGAAGAAGCATAGGAAGAGGACGCATCTCCTGGCTGAGGAACCTTAGAGAATGGTTTAACTGTAGTTCACTACAACTTTTTAGAGCGGCAGACAACAAAGTGACCATAGCCGTTATGATATCCAATCTCCAATAGGAGATGAAACTTTAAGAAGAAGAAAGCTTTGTGATCAAATATTGTTTTCAATGAGAATGGACGTCAGTGGGGCTTTTATAAGTCTCTCAATAATTTTGGATAGGATCGGTAGTAAGGCAATAGGTCTATAGTTGCAGACATTCAAGTTTTCACCACTCTTATGAAGAGGAATATTAATGGCTGTCTTTAGAAACTCTGGAAATACACCTTTTTTAAATGAAACATTAGTTAGTGACATCAAGACTTCCAACACATTTTTTGGAAGATTTTAGAATATTTTGTGTATAGTTTATCAGTACTACAGGAAGATTTGCTTTTGATACTACTAATTGTTTGGATCAGCTCAGATTTATCAACTGTCTTTTAAAAAACTAATTTGATACCATTTTTGAATTGTTGAGATAGAAAATAAGATCTTGTTGTGACAAAATAGTTAATGTTATATTTTACTCACATTAACGAAGTATTCAGTTAGATTTTTAGGGTTTAGAAGAGAAAATGTTTGAGCTGTGTAAGTTTAACTTCGAAGATCGTTTATTATGGACCAAGCTTCTTTTACAGCTTCCCAGTTAATTTTGATAGTGAATGTTTTTGGTTATTTTGATAAGTTTTAGACATGTTCCTCTGTACTTGGAGATATATTCAGTGACAAAGACGTTGGAAGTAAATTTCTTGATGTACAGTAGTAAACAAACATTCTTGGCTGATATGCAGATACCTTAGGTAGTCCAGCCTTATTCAAAATACAGTCAAGCCTATCTTAAAAATCACTGAAATTATAGTCCACATCTAGAGGCTGTAAGTGCCAACCAGAAGTCAAGCACACATTTTGGAATTTACGAAAGTTCTGACCGAAAAAACCTACCTACACGTTGGGTTTTCCAGGATGGTTTTTAAGAATGTTAAACTTGTTATATTGTTTTTGTTATATTGAATGTTATACTATTTTATGCTCATATAATGCATTACTAATTGTAGAGCGTACATCAATAGGTAATAATTTTACTATAAAATAAGTTTAAATTAATATTGTTTGCTGTTACCCATCTATCTATTCCAAAATTATATATAATAAGCTCAGTGGTAATATCTACCCACGAAACAAAAGAATAGACGACTCTTTAAAATTGAATTGAAAATTGAATTGACTAATAAAATTAAAGCATTACTAATAAAATTAAAATTAAAGCATTCGTAGATTATGAAAAGGCTTTCGACAGCATTGAACACTGGACGGTTGAAGAAGCTCTAGTCAATAGTAGAATAGATTCAAGATACCGTCAATTGATACATGATATTTACCAAAACGCAACCATGACCGTAATTCTGGACGACAAATTAATAACGGATAATATAAAAGTTAAACGTGGAGTCCGACAAGGCGATATAATTTCACCTAAACTGTTTACCTTGACCCTCGAAGACATAATAAAATCAACAGATTGGGAAAACAGAGGAATATGTATTAACGGAAAATACCTAAATCACCTTAGATATGCGGATGATATACTCTTGATCTCCTCGGAACGACAAGAACTGGAATTAATGCTAAATGAACTTCATGAAAAATCACTGCAAAAAGGCCTAAAAATTAACTTCAACAAAACAAAAGTAATGACAAACACGGAAGACAAAGAGGCAATAAAAATAAAAACAGAAAAAATAGAACAGGTAAATGAATATATCTATCTAAGACAAGCATTCAGAGCTAACAGAGAAAATCAAACAGCCGAAATATCGGGACGAGTAAGAATGGGATGGGCAGCGTTCGGCAAACTTTCTTACGTTCTAAAAAATCAAACAATCCCTCTATACTTACGAAGCAAGGTATATAACTCCTGCATAATACCGGTGCTCACCTACGGAGCACAGACATGGACATTTACACAGGCCAATTTGGATAGGATAAGGAACGCACAAAGAGCGATGGAGAGACAAATGTTGGGTGTATCACTTAGAGATAGAAAACGTAACCAGTGGATCAGAACCAGAACAAAGACAGTAGACGCGATAGAACAAGCAGCAAAACTGAAATGGGAATGAGCTGGACACAATGAACATCTCCAAGACGGACGATGGAATAATGCCATCGGAAAGTGGCGTCCATACAATGCAAAGAGATCAAGAGGCAGACCACAGATGAGGTGGAAAGATGACATCAGGAAACAAGGAGGTCCCACATGGCAGAGAACAGCTCAAGATAGGGAAAGATGGAGAGAACTGGGGGAGACCTATATCCAACAATGGAAGGATTGAGAATAGGTTCAAAAAAAAATTAAATTAAACAGAACATAACTTTAAAAAATGAAGACTATGTAATTATCCTACCAGTAGATAAATGAAATGCTACTGTTATAATCGATATAATTCAATATCAGGACAAAATTAAAGACCTAATACCAAACGGACCTGATCTTAAATTAAAAAAGGATCTAACGAAGTTTTTGGAAAACAGGATATATAACATTTTATTTAAGTTTAAAGATTATTTAGCAGATTACTAAAGAAAATTAATTATACCTTTCATCCATCTTAATTGGGCTCGCCAGTTTCCCCTAAATAAAATAAAAGCAACATCATATTTACCAGAAGTCACATGAAAAGAATTTGGAATTTAAGTCGAAACGTTCTTTTTTGGACTATTATTTCCACCAAGCTTGATTTCATCGAAGAAGAAGTTTTCCCACCGTTAACATTCCCAGATCTAACCGAAACCTGCAACAAAATTCAATTTTTTTTTCTTAAGTGGTTGAACATTTATGTTTTTGACAATCTATTCATCTTTCAAATGTTTATCGATTAAATTTTATAGAAGAAAAATTCTAAATTCTTCTCCCAACCCTGACTCCAAACCTGTAGAAAGAATTATAATAAGCTTTTGATGCCGGATTTTTACCAGTCATCTTTACTACTAAAACGTATTTCCAATATTTGCTATGTTTACTTCCCGAAAAGTAAAAGTCATCTTGAAACATCATCATGAATTACTTCAAATACTATAAACACAGTGTCCTCCAAATTCTCCAAAATAGTTTCTTAAATGCTAAAAAATGTTCATAGCATTTATTACTAAAATTTTAAGTTAACTTTAAAAACTTTTCTTTTTCTTCTCATTCTTAGTAATATTAGGTGTTGAACTATTATTTATAATATGATTATGAATTAACATTTTATTAGCATTGTGAACAATAACTTAAATACTATTCTGTTACATGAATTCTCTTAGAAAATTTACCACCAGGCTCGACCAGAGGGGGGGGGGCAAAATCCCCGGGGCCCGGCCGTTAGCAAATTTAAAAAATTCCTTTTAATAAAATATTTTAATAATAACATATTGAATTTGCTTGCGGTTTTAATTATAAAATTATTATTATGCATTTGGAAAAGGTAGAAGAGTACAATTCAGATGTAAGCAGGGATCAAGTTGATGAATTGATTTACTTGAAAATTGTTAGTAAATCAAACATCTCAGATACGTCGCTGAAACCAGCAAAACTTTTGAACAAGCTCGTGTCCCAAATCTTTTCCCCAATGTGTGCATTGCTCTTCGCATATTCTGTTGCCTACCAGTATCCGTTGCTCAGGCCGAGAGATCATTTAGTGTTTTGAGCCGAATTAAGAATTGTTTAAGATCTACTATGGTCAACAACGATTATCTGATTTGGGACTGTTAAGCATAGATTCGAAACTTGCAAAAACTCTTGATTTGGACCACGTGATCCAAAACTTTGCGGTTATGAAAGTAAGAAAAATTATGTTGTAACTAACAGTTCTATTGTAAATAATTAAAAACAAAGTTTAATTGTTAAAACTGTTTTAATTTTCTTCCTTCCTGTATCAATAGCATGAGTGTCCACTATTACATATCACAATTAATGAGTTATCAGATTTTTCGGAATTTTCTTTCAATGGGGTTTAGGGGTGGGGGTGGGGCGGCCGGGTGTCATCTCCGGGGCCCGGCCTGGCCCTGGGCGGCCCTGTTTACCACTATCGATATATTTTCTTAATGATCTTAATCTTAATCTTAAGTTCTTTCCAAGGGTACACCAAAACTAAAATCTATGTAATTTTAATTATTATTAGTTTTCAGATGTATTTGATAAGAATGATAGGACCAAAATCTAAAATACAGTTTTGAGTTTAGTTAATTTTTACCATTAAATACCAAGTATACAGGTTGTTTCAAAAACGTATGTCATAAATTAAATCACGAATTCCGAGGACAAAAAAAAATTAAAAAAAAAGAGGTTAATCTTTGTAAATGGGTATATTTATTTAAAAAACCCTTAAAAGGGCCACATCAATAAAACAAACGTTTTCGGACCACACAGTCCATCATCAGGTTATTAAAATCGAAAATGCTAGGTCATAATGCCTGAGCCACCAAAATATTAGGGTAAAAACCCTTTAAATTACATTTAGTTATGAAATGTTGTACATTGTGTTATAAAATAACTGTGATGTTCAGTATTAAATTAAATTTGACTACAGGTAACACATGGCTCAATTGGGTTCCAGAGCCGGGTGAGAGGGAACCTCTGCACTCGGAGAACAACGTGGAGCTCGCCTATGTCGCTGGAAAGGTTGAGTTGACTTCTCGTTCTCTGGAAAATTTGACATTCGGTTAAAATATGTTTTACTGTTGGTTTGACACTGGTTGCAGTATGGAGGATTGTAATTCGGTAAATATGTGTATGGCGGGTGTGACCAAGTCGAAGTCGAGAAAAGATGACTTGTTTTTTTTCTAGGTAACGCTAAGGTTTGTTTTTGTAAAGCATTGTCTTTAATTTGCCTTAGTTTTTCGGAATACTGCGACCATTTGTTTTACCACACATAACTAACTACGTTTTTTAAGCACAAGTTAAGATCACTTGGCACTATTTTATTTAATTGCACTTGACCATCACTTGTCGCTGCTTCGTGAGCTAGACGGTCCACAACTTCGTTACCATATATTCCAATATGAGATGGAACCCAGATTAATTCCACTTGTTTGTTTTTCTTTGCAGCATTTTGAAGTTATGTGTAAATGTCTTTATGAATAGGGTTGCTGGAGTATATGTTTTGAATGTCGTAAAGGGCATTCATTGAGTCAGTTATGATTGTGTAGTTTCTCTGGTTTGTTTTGTTAATGAATTTTAGAGCTTCAAGGATTGCGTATAGTTCTGCATTAGAGATAGTTCAGTTGTTATGCAACTTAAATTTAGTATGATGAGTATTACAGTTTGATGCATCATACCGTCCGTTGTTTTTGATGCATCTGTGTAGATCTGTCGATAGTCGCTAAATCTATCCATAATATCTTTGAAGTGGTTTATTAATAAGGCTGGTGGGGATTCAGGTTTATTAAATTTTGATAGATCATTGATTACTGGTGGTTTATTTACAGTGCATGGAGGAGAAGGGTTTTTGGAAGGGTGGTATATTGTCGAAAATATTACGCTATATTTATAAAGAAATCGGTTAATTCGTTCATAGAAAGGCGGACTATATCGAGGATAAGATGAGAAGTAGTGGCTACAACGATTGCTATAAACGTTGTGGTAGACTGTGTTATCTAGAGAGGATAAAACTTTACAAGCAAACGACAAACTTAAAAAATCTCTCCTAAATTCTAAAGGGATTTACCCTGACTCACTGCATATACTTAGTACGGGCTTGTTCGAAAGGCACCCAAAGCGACTCGCAGTCTCGTATTTTGAATTACATCTAGTTCTTTGAGAACTGATTTTTTGGCTGTGTTATATACCACTGAGCCGTAGTCAATTAACAAGTACAAATACAAGTAGCTTAAATAAATTAACAAGTACAAAAAATGTCTATAACCTCTCAGAAGTCGAATTTTGAAAGGGAGGGTGAGGCTTTTAGAGGTGAAAATTTGCTTCATGCTAGTGAACGATGCTCTTGCCTTTTCTACTCTTATACGTATTTTCTTCGCTTGATCCCAATTTGAGTTAACTGTTGTTCCCAAGTAGATGTACGAATCCACGTGTTCAATTCTTTCATTGTCTAATATCAGTTGCTGTGGTGGTTGTTGGGTTTTGCTTACTAACATCTATTTGGTTTTTGTGATATTTAGTCTGAGTCCGTATTGTGCACTTGTTTTTTGTGTCTTACTTATATAGTACTTACTATAGTTACTTACTTATATAGTTACTTATATAATTTGATAGCTTCAAATTATTGACTCTTCTTGATGGAACCGTTTGTAATTATTGTATCCGTAGAAACTTATTGTAATTTTATGGCCAACTAGGAAAAAACTTGCTTTCAAAAAAGTGATAGGAGGCATTTAAAAATACTGTGTTAAACTAATAATGTCATAAAATTCGTTTGATTTAAACTAACTCAAAAGTTCGGGAAGATTTAGTGCAGCACACACCCCTTAATGGTTAACACCTTCTACGGAATGGAGTCATGGACGTTGAAAAAGATTGATACCAAAAAATTAGAGGCATTTGAACTGTGGATGTATCGCAGAATCCTGAGAATATCATGGACCGAGAAAGTAACAAATGTCGAGGTCTTGAGAAGAATGAATAAAGAAAAGGAAGTCATATTTACGATCAAAAAACAAAAACTACAATACTTGGGACACATTATAAGAGGCAAAAGATATTAACTGCTTCGAATAATTATGAAAGGAAAAATAGCAGGAAAAAGGTTCATAGGATGAAGACGAAACTCCTGGCTAAAGAATCTACGGGAATGATATGGTTTAATCTGCGTGATTAAATTTATGATATACCTTTTTGAAACACCCTGTATAATTGTGTACATAGTATTATTGTGATAAAATACTATGTACACAATAATAAGCCTAAAAAATCATATGTGAAGTTTTAAATTTAAGGAATTTTTAGCATTGTCCATTTACTATCTACACAATATGTGAATAAGTTGAAGATTCATCGGAAATCTTGAAAATTCCCGTCCTATTTTTACTGCGCGGTTTCCACACAAACTAGAACATTGAGCGTTTAGTTTTACATCAGCAAAAAGCCTGGCATGGGTGAAATTTGGCATATAGCCTGGACTTAACATGCTTAAAATTATTTGAAATGTACATCTCTTTTACTGTCTGATACAATAAAATTAAAAGAATTAATTCCCATTTGTTTCTACTATCAAATAATTTACTGGCTAATTGCAGGCATAAGTAAAAAATGTATTCATAGAAAAAATATAAGAAAATAACTAAAATCTTATAATATTAGAATAAGTTTTGCTTTTATTATTTTTTTAAACGCATCCTCAGTTCTAAAACAATTTGTAGGTTTTTATGATGTTGTGAAGAATTCACTAGCGTGGTTTGACCCTTGAAAGAACTTTAATAAAACATCCAAATGTAGCCATCGGAAAAAACTAGAAATCACCATAAATTAAATAAATTAACAATAGTGCTCGCATAAAGTTTTTCTTGTGTTTTTGTTTTTTTTTCGTTTTGTTTGTTAAGTTTTAACGTTAAGTAAGAAACTGTAGTTTCCAGCTGTTCTCTGTGCGTAGAGGTTTTCTCCACGGCTCTGGAACTCAATTTTTACAATGTATGTTACCTGAAGTCATATTTAATTTAATACTGAACATCACAGTTTTTTAACAACAAGATGTATAATCTTTTATAACTATATGTAATTTAAAGGGTTTTTACCCATGTATTTTTGGTGGCTCAGGCATTTT
This sequence comes from Diabrotica balteata, assembly GCA_918026665.1. Lineage (NCBI taxonomy): Eukaryota > Metazoa > Arthropoda > Insecta > Coleoptera > Chrysomelidae > Diabrotica > Diabrotica balteata. The sequence continues at coordinate 152,761,761 of OU898278.1, read as the reverse complement.
AACCTAGCGATTTTAAAACTGATGATGGACTGTTTAGTCCGAAAACGTTTGTTTGTTTGATGTAGCCCCTTTAAGGGTTTTTAAATAAATATACCCACTTACGAAGACTAACCCCTTTTTTGTGATACGTGGTATACAGCAAGCTACAGGAATTGTTTTCCTTGTGGATTTTATAAAGAATTACAATAATGTTTACTAAAGAATAACTTACTCCCATATATGTATAACTCCTTTATTCACAATAAATCATATAATCTCTATCTTTTCAGGTTAGTGGATAAAGGTGCTATGTACAGAAAAAGATATTTTTTCAAGAGTATTGTCTCGAGAAATATTTTTGAATTATATCACAGACAATACTTAAAACTCATTTAACTAATAGAGTTTTACCAATTTTAATCTAAAATAAAATAGAAAAGTTTCAGATCAAAATGTGTTTATTAATTATCTCAAAACTAAAAAAATGTTAACACCTTTATCCACTTGCTATCCATGCTATGAAGACAAGACCATAGCGTGACTGGCTGATAGGATAGAATGGCATATTTCAACTGCCCCATATTTAATGCCAAAACTCAAAATTGGAACTTCATGTTATTGGTTTTTGAAGATTAGACTCAAACTATGGAATAAATTCTACAGCGACTGGTTAGTAGAAGTGACTTATTTTCCTGATTTTATCTTCTTCTTGTTGTGCCCTATCCAATTAGTGTATGTTGGCGACAATTCTGGCATACTCCTCTCAATATTGTGTGGCTCTGAAGAGTGCATGGGCATTGAAGTTTGTCCAATCCCTTATGTTTTTAAGCCATGGGTATTTCTTTCTTCCGATGCCCCTTTTTTCTTCTATCTTGTCTTCTATAATAAGCTTTAGGAACTGGTACTTGGAGTTTCGAAATATATGAGCTAGATAAGCAGTTTTTCCTTTTTTATTATTGGCAGCAATTCTCGTTCTCTGCCTTTCCATTGCCTTTTGCAATCCCATTGGCCTTTCTAGTCCAGGTTTCTACACCATAGAGAAGTATGGAGTAAATGTAACATTTTACAAAGCGATATCGAAGCGTTAAAATAAGGCTGCAGTTGTTTACCAAGATTCCCATATTAGTAAATGCTGTTCTGGCTTACTCAATCCTGCTACGTATGTCTATCTGGATCTAGATTTTCAGTTATCTAACTACCAAGATATCTGAATTTGGAGACCTTTTGGATGTTATTATTGTTTACTCTTATATTTAATTACATCTTTCATGTTTTACTAACCACCATTACCTTCGTCTTGTCTATAGTAATCTTCAAGCCCAGTCGTTCTCCTTCAGTGTTTATTCTATCTATTAGTAGTTGTAGTGATTCTTGGCATCAGCTATTATGACTATATCATTAGCATAGCAAAGATTACTAATAGCCTGTCCGTTGATTTTGATTCCATCTTCAGTGTCACTTAAGGCTCTATCGAAAATCGTTTCAAAGTAAAGGACAGAAGACAATCCTGTCGTAAACCTTTTTCGATTGAGAAATATGATTTTGATTCTAGTCCTACTCTCACAGATGCCACTGGTTCATATAAAGATTCTTTATCATTTTAAGGTCATGCTCATCTATCGAACGTTCCTGGAGCAATCTTACTAATTCTAAATGATTAACACAATCTGATTTTATAATAATCGTGTGCAACTATTTAACAGTTTTAGAAAAAACTGACATTACTTGCAAAAAAACGCAAAAATTGCATACGAAAGCCACACCCACTTGTCATCTTTAAAGCGCATTTTGATTTTAGTCGATCAGACACTTTGAACAACAGACAACAATCTAGTTGAACAAGTGAAACATTTAACTATCTAGGCTGTTGGATACATGAAACCTTAGACCAAGAACAAGAGGTTAAATGTAGAATAGAACATGCAAGAAACACCTTCTTAAAGATGCGACAGTTACTCACTACCCGTAATCTTGATTTGTGTCTACGATACCGCATGATAAAGTGTTATGTATATAGTGTACTATTACACGTCGTGGAAGTTTGAACGTTAACAGACGTCGCGGTATTTCGTCGTATGCTGAAAATTCCATGGACCGACCGCGTTAGAAATGAAGAAGTTTAAAGGCGTATGAATAGAGAACGTGAACTCACAGAAACTGTCAAGAAGCGTAAAACGTCTTATCTTGGACACATATTTAGACACGACAGGTATAACTTCCTTCAGCTTATTCTAGAAGAGCTTATTATAGAAGGGAAAATAGAAGGCAGACGCGGCCCGGGTAGACGACAAATGACCTGGCTGCGCAACATCAAAGATTGGATAGGATTAGACTTTCAAAGTTTATTAAGGAAAGCCCAAAATAGGGAAGACTTTGTAGAGGTCATCGCCAACCTTCGATAAGAAGACGGCACCCAAAGAAGAAGAAGACACTTTGAAGATATCGAATTTTTACCGTCGAGTTGATACAAATTTTATTTAAAAAATTGATTGCGCGTGTGTAACTAACATTGAAAGTCGCCGGTCGCTCCAACCGTTGTTTCTAAGAGAACATGTAATTCGCCAAGTGTTAATAAACATTTTTGTTCAAAATTCTGTGAGTAGCAAACTTTCTTGTGGTCCCAAAATTGACATTCTCAGCAAAATTCAGCTTGTTAGACTCGTTTTTAGAGATCAATCAATAGAAATTTAAAGTAACCGTACTCAAAGCCGAGCTAAAACATTCTGATAAATACTGTTTTAAAAAGTTTCTTTTTCTTGGTCTATAGAAAGTCCAAAGCTAAATAAAATAATACAGTTCCAGTAATTTATCCTTATAGTTCGTTTGTCACTAATTTCAAATCGAACACTTTATGTCTTTTGTAGTCGTGTATCTTTTAAAATAAATAACGTACACATTAACATTAGTTTTACCCAATACAGCGGAAACGAACTAAAAATTTTTGTCTGGAAAGATCGGCCAGACAAACTCATTTAGTGCCCTGGTATTTTTCTCATATCCATTTTTGCACAATATCTATCTTAGCGTGTTGGTTTCTTGCCAAAAACTGTTCAGCTCGCAGCATAAATTATTGGTTACAAATCTTTTATATAAAGAACTTACAATAGTTACTGTAGTTTGTCGCCCCCGAGGAAAATGGGAGAAACTAGGGATGGAGACAGTAACGTTCTTAATATATTTTGGAAGGAGTAAAAAAAGCAAAGATCTGTATGATAATTTTTTATTTATATAAAAATCTGAATCATTAGGCTAGTTTATCATACTAATTTATCATGCGTCGTGTACAGAATGCCGATTTACTCTAATAACCGCAGATTTGTGTTGATTTTGATGTAATGAATTTTTTTTAACTGCGGTGTTAATTGAGTAGTTCTGCGGATTCTTCAGCCAGTGTCAAGCCCGTATAAAATCTGGAGAGTGATTGGCAAGGTTAACAGCATACCAAAAGTAAAAACAAATACTGCTCAAAGAAACAACAAGAAACCTCAGAACCGAATTGATAATGAGAAGACGGGTACGGTAAGAAATAAGCACACTAGTAAAATATCCAAAACCCAGGTGAAATTACTACAAGAGACCAAGAAAGAACTCAAGTACTGAAAGAGAAACAAATATACATATACTCTTAACAGGAAACAAAAAATAAGAAAAAAAACATCAAAATTAGATGGAGTGGTAAAACTAATAATCTACAGTGGAGTACCAAAAGAAAACAAAGCCAATGATAATGTAGCCTCACTAATAACTAAAGGTACCAAAATTAAGTCAAAGAGTCCTAATTCGTATCAAAAAGATTGAAATAACAACAATACTTACAGAGATGTCCTGGGCAACACTTACCAAGAAGATTCCTAACCTATTTAATATTAGGACGCCGTTCACCAACAGAAACGCTGTTATCAACAGCTTTTTTTTGTATTTTGAGCTAAAATCACCTTATTTTCGCCAAAACTCATGAAACTACTTCAAGAGAAACTGCCGGTTTTCGAAACTCTCCACGAGAACAATGTTTCTTCGTTCAGACTCTGCTTTGTTCTCCCTGACCGCTACACAGTAGATAGATAGGGTTCCTTCTGGAGCGGAAGTGACGTCACACGTCGATCGTCAAGCGTACGTATCCTCATGGGCCAAGGCCACGCCCCCCTCGTGACGTAGGAACGTGCCTAGGGTCTCGAGGCCACGCCCCTCGACCAATGGTGACGTAGGAACGTACCTCGTGTCTCTAGACCACGCCCCTCGGCCAATGGTGGCGTAGGAACGTCCCCCCATGTCTTGCTGACCAATGGTGGACGTTCTCGTGACGTCGGAACGTGTCGTCGACCAATGGCAGCATAGCAGCGTCAGTGGTGGGAATAGCAACACCCCCAGCGACCAATGACAGCTCAGAATTTGAATAAACATCATAGAAATGGCGGTCTAGCGATGAGGAACCAATGGTGACATAGTAACGCCCTCCTCGTGACGTCGGAACGTGTCGTTGACCAATGACAGCATAGCAGCGTCAGTGGTGGGAATATCAGGCCAATGGTGGCATAGTAACGCCCTCCTCGTGACGTCGGAACGTGTCGTCGACCAATGACAGCATAGCAGCGTCAGTGGTGGGAATATCAGGCCAATGGTGGCATAGTAACGCCTCCTCGTGACGTCGGAACGTGTCGTCGACCAATGACAGCATAGCAGCGTCAGTGGTGGGAATAGCAGACCAATGGTGGCATAGGAACGTCCCCCAATGGCCTGCTGGCCAATGGAGGACGTCCTCGTGACGTCGGAACGTGTCGTTGACCAATGGCAACATAGCAGCGTCAGTGGTGGGAATAGCAACACCCCCAGCGACCAATGACAGTTTAGAATTTGAATAAACAACATAGAAATGGCGGTATAGCGATGAGGGACCAATGGTGTCATAGTAACACCCTCCTCGTGACGTTAGAACGTTTTTCTCGACCAATGATGCCACAGAAACGTGTCCTCAACCAATGGCGGACATCCTCGTGACGTTGGAGGCCAATGGTGTGCATCAACGGCCAATGAGAAAGACGTGCATCGACTAATGGTGGAGTCGTACCACAATATTAACGAAAAGACGCCCCCAGTCCCCCCCATTCCCCCCGAAAAGACGTTCCCAGTCCCCCATTCCTCCCGAAAAGACGCCCCCCCAATAATAACGAAGCTACACGTCCAACGTAACCAATGAGAACGATGTACAATCGCTGGTCGGTGACTGCGTTCTATGAATTGACAAAGAGAAGAAGACGAATGACAGACAAAGAGAGCAATTTTTCCTCGTATTTTTTTGTAATTAAAACCTACAACCATTAGCGTAAAACTTCTAAATTTTTTCAATTTATATTTTACGAGTTACCTCGTATATATTTTATCGATTACCATAATAACAAAAATTCGTTTATTTTTCAATTTATACTTTACATGATCAGTTGAATGCTACTGAGAATAATGACATCATCGGATACGCCGGCTATTAAAAATGTCTCACGCGATCACGATATATAGCCGGAAACACGTGCACATTCCAATTCGATTATTTAATGTAAGATAAAATATATTCGCATGGAGGCAGGAAGCAGGTGCATAATCCGTTGTATTTAATAATTAAGCCCGGCATGTGATGCATAAATGAATAGTCTTACGAAATATTGCGCAACATAGTTTTAGCGTGGGAGAGGCAGTTAGATAAATAGCAGACGCTATCAATTACTCAGTTATATTTCATGTTCCGCGCTAATACGTCAAATGTTATATAATATGCCACATCCTACATTGAATACTATAAGTCAGGTTGGCCGAGTGGTCAAAGGCGTTGGATCTAAGCTCCGATACCCGAAAGGGTGCGTGGGTTCGAATCCCACACCTGACACATTTTTTTAATAAACTCTTTATTCGTCTTCTTATGCCACGTCCTACGTTGAAATATGTCCTGCGTAGAATGTTACGATATCCCCACTTATACGTTGGAGTGGAGAGGTAAGAAGATATAATTAAAAGTTTTCATGTTCACAGCTTTATTTCGCGAAACGTAGGCATTACAACATGAACAGTGTGGAAGTAAAAGCTAAAAGTGAAGTGATGCTGCTTAATACTTTGTATAATTTTGAGAATTTAAAAGTATTAGTTGGATTAAGTTCAGCTCAATCATTTGAACCAGGTGTTAAATTAAGCAGCGAGAATAATGAGATATTGTTCGGTATATGTGATTGGATCCGATTCATCGATGAACTTAATCGTAAATATAATCAGTTTTTCCTCATGCCTCTACAATGCTATTGTGAAGATGAACCTCCAGAATGTTGTGAATTTTTAGCAATTGAAACTCAAGCTACAGATCAACTTAAATGGCTCAATGTTAAGAAACTTGGTGTTACTTTGCAGATATTTGAAAAAGATGTTAAGAATCTTATTGAAGGAAACGAGAAGTTAATTTTACCACGCATTCGTTTCCTCGATGGACTGAGATTTTTAGATTACTATTGTAATGCGTTGAAAATTGCTACTTCATTCAAAAACGATTTACAACCAATAGACATTTTATATTCATTTTGTGAGGCTTCTTGTGATACTAGTATTTTAAGTTTAGCATTAAGGGAATATTTGTATTATTATAATGAAGATACAATTAGTGATTTAAATAACAGTATTTTTGAATAAAGGATTAAAACATTTATTTCTTTTTATTATACCATGGTAGTGGGGGTGATTAAGGATATTATTTATATTGACCTATGGAGTGAAAGACATTTATTTCATCAATGTCCACCGTACGGTGTAGATTAGAAGAGTTTTGGGAAAAAATACAAAAGTTGAAGGCGGATATACAGTGGTACGAAGATAGAACCGCAATCGAAAAACAATTTGCAGCGTTCCATTTGTCAGATAGAAAACTAACAAAAACACAATACCCGTTAAAAAGAATTCAACCCACAAGATGTCTCAACTAGCACCATTCATCATTCTCACAGCTATTGCTAACAATGTACTCTATACAAACGTACCAAACAATGTTAAGAACATGGCGATATGTTTTAATGATGTAAAAACTGATTGCAATCGAACTGAATGGACTCTAATGGATCATGAAGTAGTGAATAATGGGTGGCTTCCAGTATTTTTCAAAGCAATACCAAAGTCAGGAGGAACATTCTACAAGATCATGCTAATATCCCCAAATAACACCGAAAGTGATTCAAAATGGTACAAGACTAATAATAATGATGATGATGATGTCAGCAGTCAATTATCAATTATACTCTTAAGCATTATATTCATAATAAATGTTTTTATAGCGAGTAATATCATTATAAAACTTTTTTGTAAATCGCAAATGCGAATCATCTTGCATTAAAATAAATATGTAAAACTGTTAAAATAAAACTAAAATAAAACTTTTAATCTTTTATTAAAAAAAAATCCAATTTATATAGGTAATATTTTGTTACACAGCCATTGACGGAGGTGATCCACATTTATCGAGGAGCAGGAAAATAGTCCAGTAGCGTGGCAGTTGTATTCATGTGGAGCAAAGCCTCCAGTGGAGTATGGAGAATCATCAAACTTGCAAACATCAATAATTATGGGACAGACGTCAAGCCTATAACATTTGTATCTTAAAAATTCTGCTTGTTGTTCTCCGCGAACGTAGATGTAGTCAGCTGCATACAACAACTTAGATTCCAGTATTTTATTTATTTTTGAATATTTAACATCTCCATTAGAATACCGAAGACCATGCACGTTTTTCTCCAAGTACACAGCAGTCTTCTTATCTTGATTACTTAATGTAGCAAACGGTTGTGGAGGTTTAAATATATAATGGCAATGTTTAAAGCCAATTTCAATGCTAAGTTCTTTGGGAACAAACCACCCATCTACGGTGAATCCTTGAATGTCAACTAATGCGATCCTCATGATGGCTGATAGTATACTGAATTGGATATGATTGAATAAGTCAAGTTAAATGATATTTTTTGATAACTTCAGTTAGAGGAAAGTATTCGAGTAGACTGTCGTGGACAATTAAACAGTACGCTCGAGTGCCTGCAGGAAAACCTTCATCTGCTTCGATTTCCAACTTAATATCAACGGTTCCCGATCTAAATGACGTATCATCCTGTTTGGAGCAGTCGAAAGTAAACAAAGCATATTTTTTAAAAGCATTATAATCCAAGATTGGATGTTTTGTTGACGAATGAGTATAACTGGGAAAGAATTGGGTATAGTTGTAGTGAGCTATAGCATAATCATTTTTCGCAAAATCCAATTGCATTCTCTCGTTAGGCCAATATTCACCATTAATAACCACTCGTACGCTGGACACCTTAATGTTATCGAATAACGTTGGATTGGCGTGAATGTCATCTCGTTTAGAAGTTTGAAAAGCTACAATGACATAGCGTGGACGTTCAACAGCTGAAGTTGTCTTTACACTCCATATCTCACGTCGGGATCCAGCCGTAAGTGAAGGTAGTTCATTAAGTTCCCATTTACGGAAAGGTATAGTTATCGGTGTATTATTCTTAATCGGAGTCATTAAGTCAATTTTCACATCGTCATTCGGAAAGACATGTTTGACCTTCAGTTCCATGCTGGTAACAGTTAAAGACACTGTTGTTGTTGTTGTGGCATTAGGTTCTTCTACTAAAATACTGTCTCTATCATTACGTGCTCGAACAAATCGAAACACTTGACGACCATAGGTTAATTTATTGTAATCGTTGAAAATGTTGAAAATATGTTTTATCGGAATCAGTAAACTAAAGCTGTCTCCCGATAAATGTGGATTATTCGGATAGTTCCATCCTGCAGTACTGAGAAACTTGGAATCTTCAGGAGTATAACACAGCAAACTGCGAATAGTGCTGACTACACCTGGATCTCTAACTATTTCCATGTCATGTGAACTTTGGATATATGTACATGTATCAAACAAGAAGGCTCCAGCATTCGGTGCAAGAGAAACAGTTCCATTACCCACTTTTTTTATACTTCCTTTAATTTCCAAAAGTGTTTCGTGTATGGCAAAAAATGCATCTGATTGATTTATGATAAACTCGACAACGTCGCTATTGTTAAATGACTTGATGTAAGGTGTATATGTACGAAATTCTTCTTTTCTAATAGTATCGTCGAACAGAGGTTTCTGGTAAAGATCTAAAATAGGTGGTTGAGGCTCCTGAACCTGTCGTCGAATGTATTGACGTTTTGACATCTTTTAGCTGTAATCCAATGGCAATAAGAAAGGCTTTATTGGCAGCAGACACGTCACGTCGCTTGCAAGATTTGCGTGAGACTAATGGATATTGATGTGTAGAGCTTTGTTTTATAATTAAACCCATCTATATCGTTTCCTTAAAATCCAAATGCAGCGTACTTTTCTCTCCTCTAAAGTTGACCGGTCTTAATTCTTGATCAACTACACTCAGGGGCGGATCCAGAAAATTGTCTTGGGGGGGGGGCACAAGGTTCAAACTTAGAATAAGGAATATTATGTATTACAGTGAGATTTGTGAATTGCGATGACTTAATACATAATGCTGTTTTTTTTTTAATAACTGAACTTATTTATACGAAAATATGCAGTTGTATTCAAAATTATTTGTTTGCCTTTTATTAGGAACTTTAGAATTATCAATATAGAATATTACCATTTTAATTCAAAAATACTGGTCAGAACACTTCGACCTGTTAGCCGTTACCATGAATTTAAGATCTACAAAATGTTGTTTATATGATAAAAATACACAACACATAAGTATAAGTATACTGTATTTCAATATAGGTAAAAACATAAAGAAAATTACTTTTTATTCGACCATCTTCTCATAAAACCTTGAGAGACAGCTTTCGCTTGTGCTTCCTCGCGTACACGTCCAAGACTTCTTCGGCTTTCAATTCACTGGATAAGTCTTGGTGAACATGGAGTAATGCCAGTCCATTAAGCCTCTCTTCCGTCATGGTCGTTCGCAGGTATGTCTTCATACGACGCAAAGCAGAAAAGGTTCGCTCAGCTGTACTTGTCGTCACAGGAAGAGTGCACAGCAGCTGCAGTAAAACTTGTACATTTTGCAGTGGTTCGGCCAACTTGTATGCCTGTGCAGGATGTTTTGGCATTTCTTTTGCAGAATTGGACCACATGTGTTTCCAAATTTGTAGCTCACCTTTCAGAGCAGAGAAGCACGGCAAATCATGTTCATATTTACGAGCTCCTTGAAGAATATCACTTATTTGACCATCACTGAGATCTGGTGAGAGAAGATGTTGTAGCTTACCTACACATTCCATTTCATTTTTGGGAAATCTTGCCATCAGTTCATTGATTACAAAATCCAGAAATGGGATGTAAATTGTCATCCTATAATATTCTTCAACCGTTTCAGCCTGGACATTTGCTCGGTTTTTTTGAAGGGATGTTGTCCTGGGCTTCTGAATATCTGTACCCATTTCTTCCGCCAGCTTAGTTGATTGAGTGAATAACTCCTTGAATGTGTCGGTGCTGTTGTTTCTCCTTTCCTGTAGGATTTTTGTAGTGACTTCTACAAGCTCAGTTGCTTTAAGTACGTCCATGTACTCAGCTTGAAGTTTACGTGCTAGTGGTAAGGTTATTCCAAGGACCTCAGCTAACACTACCACACTGACCAAAAACTCGGATGAGAGGATAGAGTGCATGAAAGCAAATGCATTGCTTCCCTTGCCTTGAGGAGAATTAGCAATTCTTTCTAGAGCAGCAGGGAGTGTAGGAAGGTGTTCCACAAAAGTCAGAACAGCATCGTGTCTTTCAATCCACCTTGTTTCACAGAGTTTTTTCAGACCATGAGTTCCTGGTTTCAGGTTGTGATTCTCCCTTACTTCGTTTTCCAAAATTTTAAATCTTGCTGGAGAATCACGGAAGAAAACTGCTACGGAAGATATAACTCCCATTGTATTCCTAATGCTAGCAATAGAGCAAGCTTTACTAATTGCCAGATTCAATCTGTGATTGGCACAGTGAGTGTACATTGCCAGAGGCTGGATCTGGGAAATTCGGGCTTGTACGCCTTTGAAAACCCCACTCATGTTGGACGACCCGTCAAAAGCTTGACCACGGCAGTTAGCTAAATCAACATTAAGTTTTTTTAGTTCTTGAACAATAGTGTTTGCTAGGTTCTCTCCAGTTAGATCAATAACATCAACGAACTTGATAAAATCTTCTTCAATGTTGCATTTCTTAGTGTCGAAATATCTAATGCAGATGGTTAGCTGTTCTTTAAGCGACAAATCTGTCGTTTCGTCTGCCATAATAGTAAAAAACTTTGATTCTTTTATTTTAGATATGATCGTGTCAGTGATCACATCACCACAACATTCAATTATCTCATTCTGAGTTGTTTTGCTTATGTAACTAGCATTCTTTCCACAAAATTTTAAATGAGAGCCTAGAACCTTATCCCCTGCATCAACTCTGAATTGCAGTAGTGCCCGAAAATTACCTTCCCCGAAGCAGCTCTCAGTGTTTAGATCAATTATACCATCATCTCTGTGGCCACGAAGTGGTATATTTTGTGTCCCACATAAAATAACTGTCTTAATAATGGGAATCAGCTTTTTGCGGTTCTCTTCGATCGTTTTTCTTTCTGCTGTATTCATACAAGCTACTACATTGCTAATCTTTCCTTCATGAATCAAACAAAAGTTATGATATGCAACCACATTTCGGCTGTGGTATTCAGTATTTGCATGACTCTTCAGCAATTCGGTGGCCTTTTTATAAGAAGTCATTGGTTCAACAACCAACTTCCCCAATTTAACATCATTATTCCCACCTTCTCTACGACCAAACATAACACAGTACTTGCATAGATCACCATGTAATTGCTTGCTGTAAACTAGCCATTCATGTGTTTTTAACCAGCTTTGCTGAAAAGAGCGGTTTTTCTTGCCTTCAGAAACCATTGGGAATATGAACCTTTGACATGGCACCCAAGGGTTTTTTATCCATTGATATTTCTCTTCATCTGTTAGAAGTGATGGTGTGATATCTCCATTTTTAAGAAGACGACCAAAATCGCGAACAGATAAGTTAGAAGAGCTGACTCCTAATCCTGATGCAGAGCAATCTGTTCCTGATTCCTTATCCCCAAATACATGAGCTTCTTTAACAGGTATGTTACTGTTAGCTGTTATTTGATTTCCTGGTTGAGAATCTGCATGGTCCACCTGAAAATAATGAAAATACAATAAACATTACATGAACATTTAGCATACTCACAAGATCACAAGATTGGCTTTTTTTAATAAAAACTTAATATTCTCAGTTATTTGTAATCTGATCTTAGTAATCTTTTTTATTTGCTTAGAAAATACGCAAATCTTTGCTTAATGTCCTTAAGATATTAAGCTTCAACAACAACAAATGGTCGCCATTTTATAATAGTACAAATTAGAAAATAGAAACAGCTTTTAGTGCAAACTACAAACTTTTAAAATAAAAAAATAGTATATTTTTAACAGTAAGCCAATGCAATGAAGGCAGTGTTAACTAAAACTAAATGAATATGTTTATCGAACTTACCTTAGGTTTTTTAGAAAAGAAGGAGTCAAGGCCTAGTTGTCTTTATTCCCTCCACTAGAACTCATTTTATACAACACAACACTGACATAAAACGAGTAACAACGAGAAAATCTTAGTTTTTATTGTTCTTTAGAGTTTTCAGTTACGGCACGTAGCAAACACGTTTATAAACACTGATCACAACACTGTCGCAGTGTCGTCTATCGTCACGATATATACTCAACAAACTCAACCAGGGATAGGATCTAGCGCATCGGTCCATCGGTGGGCGGAGCCATTTTAAATAAGTGGTCGCGCTGTACGACAATTCAAATCAGCTGACCGGGCATTTAAAAAAAATTACTCACTGCACTAAGAACTATTATTTCAAATTAATTTATTTCACAAATTTTGAATTTTCTTTTAAATTTTTGAACGTGTCTAAAAATTTAAAAAAACAATCTTCTTTTTGTTTTTAAATTCCTAATTACCGAGAATTCCTCAGAAATCCAAATTACCGACTACCCATTTCCGGAAATCAAAGAAGCCGGGAAAATGGAGCTCTAACTGTAAGAGATAGTCGGTTAAATGAGAAAAAAATATGCGTAGGACTTCGTAAGTCTTAGGTTTTCACCCAAAGTGATCGAAAGTAGAACCGCAAGTCTATATTTGAACTCTTCGTGTAACTTTGCGTCGATTGATATATGATTTCACTAATTTTGAGTAATTTTTACTAAACTTTCGCTCATAATTGTTTAAATGCAAATAACTTAAAAACCGGAACTAAAGATTCAAGCTCGACTTCTCAATACGCCTCGAATGATATGTCACATGTATTATTTCTGCGACTATAATATAGCACTTCCGATTAGAACTTTTTAACCAAAAGTATACATTTGTTCTCATCTTGCTCCGGCACGTCGAATAACGCTTATACTATTTCGGTGGCTTTTAAATGGTACTTCTTTTTATAACACTAAAACCGGAAGTCCGATGTCAAATTTCTAATCTTTATTACCATCCTTGGGTTATAATCAATTCTATGAGCAGATATTTGACTGTAGAACAGAATATATTATTTTATTTTATGTAATAATATTATATTGTAATATAACCAATTAATTCATTTATGTTCCCGAAATAAATTATTTAAATCAGGTACAATATGTTTCATAAAAGAATTTTTGAACCTATTTTATCTAGTGTATTTTTATTTCGTCTGGGGGGGGGGGGCACGTGCCCCCGTGCCCCCCCTCTGGATCCGCCACTGACTACACTAACGGTAATTTTGGTAATGTCACGTATGCTGTTGCTTACTGGTATGTATATTGGATTATGAGGACGTTCGTCAATAGGAAAAACCTGGATCAACACTTATCGGAAAATGTAGAATGGTGTGCGCAGGTCTATCCTCGTAGAAGGCTCCTTCGGTAATGTTGCATTCAAACAGTAGACTCGATACTTTTATAATGTTTACAGGTTGATCTGAAGAATGCATTTTTCCTGGTTCCAACACTCTATTTGAAGAGAAGCCAATAATTTTCCAAGACTATCGTCTTTCTCGAAAGTAATAGTATGATCTTGACAGAAAATTTCACATTTAAGCGTATTGTTGTTCGGTCTTAAAGTAAACTCTCGAACCGAATTGTATTTATGCATTAATTCATTTCGAATGTACGCTTCTATATCAGTAATTTCATAACATCCCGATGGAATTTCAATATTACGCAACTTTGTACGATCATTTTGCTCATAGAAATAAAACTTTTCACCATCGATGTTTGGAATTGAATTAAATGTATGAAATCCCAGCACTGCTACATAATATTGTCGAAACGGATCAAGCACAAGAGGCACTTGAGGAGTAAACGAAAACTCGTTTGTAGTACTTGTCAAGGTCAACAATCGAGACATGACTGATATGAGGTAAAAGGTGTAGTAATTTAAATACCAAAATATTTTAAAAACTTCTTTATTTTTTTAATCATACTGTTACATGTTTGTGTTTTATTTATATTTTTCTCATAATACGGTACTCCACAAAATACACATTCACTTTCCATAAATCCACAAACATCACACCATACATGTTTATCATAGTCTTTCTTGCAAGGTAAGTAATCTTCTAGTACACCACGAATATCTTGGGGCATTTCATACCAAACACCACTCGTTATATTTTCCATAAAAATGCGAATAGCACGTCTCAAAAATTCGTTAGATGGTTCCATTGTAGAGAAACTTTAAACACAAATGTCCGCAGTTTATTTGGTTATAACTTTGATATTGATCGTTATTGTAGAAAATTCTTCCACCGTTCAAGTAGGAGACTAGTTCTCGCGGTGGCTTCAAGCAACCATATGAGTCAAAGTACTCTATGTCGTTGTTTATCTTTTTGTAAGCTACCCAATGTGTACCGAGGTTTGTGGAAATGTCGAGATTAATTATAGCACATTCATGTTTACGAGGGTTACGTGGTAAATTATCTCGCATAAACACACCACGAAAATTTGGAATTTTAAGTAGTTTAACAAATTTTTTCAAGTCCACGTTGGTTAAAGGTCTATTAGGTAGCTTCAGCGGGAGTTTTTTGACTTTTTTAAATATAATCCAAAGCCACCTTTAGCGTTTTTTCGTAGGTATAGTCCTTTGCCTAGGTGTTCCATAGCTTTATTGTGACGTTTATCCTCTTCTAGTTTCTTTTGAGCATTCTTTGAGTCGATTACAGACTTGGCAATAGCGCTCGCTCCTCCAGCCAAACTGCCGAGAGCGGACAGGCCTGCGAAGATGGGGATTAAAGGTAAAAAACCACCAGATTTTGCTTCAAATGGAATGATTCTTGGAACTCGTACATTTTTCTTTCCACCTACATTCTTAACGGCTGTTCTAGCTGCTGCAAGTGCAAGTAGGGCGGATTTACGTAGATTTGGTGATGGCGGAGCACGTTTTAATGTTTTGATAATTGGCTGTAACACATGTCGCTTAAATGAACCAACACCTTTACCACGTTTCATACCCATACCCAGTTTTCGTTTAGCTTTCATTGCTGTAGTAGTTAACCAGGCAGCGGTTTTTTCACCCAAAGATGCGTCTTTTGCTTTAACTCGTTCCCACGCTTTATTTTCCAACACCCAATCTGCTTTATGTCGATCTTTCAATGAATTACTTTGGGAATATGCGAGATCGTGATCTCTCGCAGCTCGATCTAACGGATTTATCCCCGGATCTCCACGAGCTAGACGTTTCTGTAATTTAGTTCCAGGTCCTAGATATTGGTAACCAGGAGCATGCAATTCAAACGGTAGACTATTGATCAGAGAATTCAACACTCCTTCACCTTGAACGACCAACATTGAAATGAATCGCTTTTTGCAAAATGTCTTTATATAACCATGTGTACAAAATACATCTCAATCACAAGATGAAGGTCATTCAACAAGACAAGACACTAGCAGTGGAAAACTTGGATTTTGTCGACAACGTGACAAGAACCAGCAAACATGGTGCATTGCTACCACATTCATTTCGTGCTATCATATGTGGTCCAAGCGGATGTGGAAAAACTAATGTTATGTTGGCATTACTTTTTGACCTGAATGGCGCTAAATTCAAAAATGTTTACGTTTATTCAAAGTCGTTGTTTCAGCCCAAGTATCAATTTTTGAAGGAAGTGTTGGAGTCTGTGAAAGAAGTAGGTTATTTTCCATTTAAAGATAATGATGATGTTATAAGCCCAAGTAAAGCTAAACCAAACTCAATATTCATATTTGATGACGTATCAACGGATCCACAACAAACAATACGTGAATATTACTGTATGGGTAGACATAAAGACATTGATTGTGCATACCTATGTCAATCATACAGTCGAGCAGGCAAACAACTTTTACGTGATAATGCGAATCTTATTGTATTGTTTAAGCAAGATGAGCTCAATTTGAAACACGTCTTTGATGACCACGTATCACCTGATATGACATTTGAGCAATTTAAACAATTTTGTTCCGAATGTTGGAAGGACAAATACGGTACATTCGTCATTGTTAAGGATTTCGATATTTCTAACGGACGATATCGTAAAGGTTTCGACAAGTTTATAAAACTGTAGGTATGATCGAAAAACACGCATTGTATAACAATATGTCAGACAAAGAGGTAGCTGCGCGCACGCGTAAAGTTGCCGAACTAGCTCGTGTCATTCGCAAAAAGTATTTGGCATTAAAGTTAGGTAAAACAGAACAAGATGAGTCGCTAAATAAACTCTTTAAGCCCATAGCTAAACCTCTAACAGATATTGCGCAATCGTCAAAATCGTTGCATCATGCTATTAATAACAAGCTTAGACACGTTAAAAAAGAAGAGGTGAAAACGGAGGAAGAGATAAAAAAAGAAGCCAGAGATGATGATGTATTTTCCGATGCAGTATCAATCGATCAAGTTAACGAACATGACATATTTGATCCTAATAATGTTTCGAAAGAGGCTATTGATGAATATATCGAGCAATATCCTCCAATGAGCCATAAGTATATAAAAGAATTTTGGATGAAAGATAATAAAATTGATAAAAACTACGGACCTATTTACAATGATGAAATTGGCTGGATGTTGGGTAAACGACGAATAAACTTTAACAAAAACAAAGGTAGTATACAAGTTATCAGTGATGGTAGTGGGGAAGGAGGATGGGTGCCGGGAACGCCAGGTCTATACCAACTAATTTTCTATGATAACCCTGAAGATTATAATGATACAGATTTAAAGCACTATAAAAGTTTATTAAATAGTACAGAAGTTCATCTGGATTCCAAAGGTCGTCTTAAAGGTGCAACTGGGAAAAAATATCATCATATTATCAAACCGCTATTTAAACCTACCGATGAAACAACAAAGAAATCGCCACCGAAAACTCGATCTACTGCATTAAAGAGACAACCTTTCGAAGGTCTTGTTCGTTTAGCAAAAACGACTCGTTCATCATCGATGACAACGTCTCCTCGAACATCGTTATCTTCACCATCTAGCTCCAAAGG
Source organism: Diabrotica balteata (assembly GCA_918026665.1). Taxonomy (NCBI): domain Eukaryota; kingdom Metazoa; phylum Arthropoda; class Insecta; order Coleoptera; family Chrysomelidae; genus Diabrotica; species Diabrotica balteata. The sequence continues at coordinate 152,744,211 of OU898278.1, read as the reverse complement.
GTCAGGGCTCGTCGATAATTCTCATTTGATCTACAACGATAATCCTATTGAATATGTATATTGGGATGATCCAAACGAACTATGCGACAGACTCAAATTGCTGGTTGCTTCCCAAGAAGCAGGAAACACATCCCACAATAACGAAATTGTTGCCATTATCAACGAATTACGTGAAGCAGATATTATATATTAATGTTTGGATTATTGGAACATCATTTCCAACATGAGTGTTGACAAGTTTGGTCGTCATCATTACCGTTCTAATGAACAAGTTGTTAAAAAGCTACGTGAAGGCTTAAAGCAATCCATTTTGGATTTACAAAACCAGATACATGAAGTACATAAAGACATTACACGAGATCCTCCTGTAGCAGGTAATCATCTTTCCAATAAGAAATATGTAGATGACAGCATTGTTCGTGCGAAAACTTTTCTAAGAAAAGAGATTAATTTGATACAAAAAAATAGAATTCAAAAAGATACTCAACTCGAACAAAAAATCTCAAACTCCATTAGTAAAATAGAAGTTAATTTAAGTAAAAAAGTTAACGAGTTGTCTGATGAGAATAAAATGACTGCTTCGAAAATATCTGATTTATCAAAACAAATGCATGAATTTAAAAATGATCTTGATATATTTAAACAAGAAATGACGAAGAATATTACAGATGCCGCCAACCAAAATGCACAAATTATGATGAAAACGTTGGAAATAGAAAAAAAGATTAAAACGGCGGATCTTAAATCACATGATTTAGATGAGCGTCTTAATGTAATGGAAGATTACCTCTTACATTATAAAGCTAACGGAACAACGAATTAGCGTTAGTTCAAAGAATCGAATCGTTGGAAGCTAGACATGGCATTTACCGAGGAGAAGATACAACTAGTTAACGAGCTACACAAGCCTGCACGAAAAAATTATCCTCGTCGACGAACAATCATTAAAGGACTAGACGATTTGTGGCAAATGGACCTTGCTGAGATGAGGCCTTATGCCAGTCAAAATAAATCTTACAAGCTCATTCTTGTTGTAATTGATTGTTTTTCAAAGTTTGTGTGGACTCGACCATTAAAGACGAAAACAGGTGAGGAAATTACTCGAACATTTTCGGATATTCTCGCTCATACTCGACGATGTCCGAAAAATTTACAAACAGACCAAGGCACAGAATTTTTTAATTCCAAGTTTCAAAATCTCATGAAACAGCATAGTATTAATCACTATAATACCTTTAGTGTTAAAAAAGCAGCCATATGTGAACGTGTTATTCGAACATTGAAGGAAAAACTTTACAAGTATTTCAGTCTTAATGGAACTTACAAATGGATTGATATCTTGCCTCAAATTACAAAAGAGTACAACAACACGAAACACAGCAAAATTCGACTTAGACCTATTGATGTTAATAAATCTAACGAAAATGAAATTTTACGAAAATATTATACTCACTTGAAAATTGCCGGTCCAAGAAAATTGAAAGTTGGTGACGTGGTTCGCATTAGTAAAAATAAACACATTTTCGATAAGGGATATAAACCGAATTGGACAACAGAACTGTTTAAAATTACTGAAATTAAAATAACGAATCCCACAACATACTTGATTGAAGATATGACTGGAGCGCCTATCAAAGGAGCATTCTACGAAGAAGAATTACAGAAAACAAAAAATAAAGACATATATTTAGTAGAGAAAGTACTGCGCAGACGTGGAAATAAGATGTATGTTCAATGGTTGGGATTCGATAGTAGCCATAATAGCTGGATTAACGTTAAAGATATCATTTAGAATCTACTTTTACATACGCCGCGTAGATATACACTAAATGAGTGGGGGTGACAAAAAGTATAAATTTCATAAATGCTGCAAGCTCATGCCCAGTTGTTCCTGCCAGTTCATCAATATGAGTTCTCAAGATAGTGGTTATAGTTCATCAGACGATATGGTGGTAGCTGCTGATTCACCATCAGATGATATCAATTATTATGCTAACATAGACAGAGCTTTGGCGAGATTCGAAGAAGCAGCAAAAAATGAACCGTATTACTTACTAGAAGCATCCTTTCCGCTTGACAACTGTATAATCAAAGTTGGCCTTTCTCCAGCTCGCCATTTCTCACCAGCCATTATTTTGTGTCAGCACAACAAGTTTAATAAAATCAGTTTAAATACATCCGAGTGGACTGACATGACTGCGATGTTTATTCAAATTCTGAAAGATCAACCTACAAGTCCAGTAACATTCGAGTGTGGAGACTATTGTAAAATTAAACAAGTAGTGTATGATACAACTAAATTTATCGTTGTTGAAAAACATGGTGTTGAATACTATCTAGAAGAAGGTGACGTTAACCAAATCATAGAAGCGGATCGCAATCTGGTGTCTCATCGTGTATCGTTATTGGGCACTCTAAAATTTCATGCTTATTATACAAATGTTGTCGACATAATAAAATCAAACTTTTGCAGCAGAAGCAGTTTATATGGACCACTTGAAGCTTTAACTGCGTTTTGTGAAATTTCCTCAGACACTTTGTTAAGTAATGCTTTAAGAGAATATTTATATTATTATAAAATTAAAGTTGTAAATGATTTTATGTAATAATCAAAATAAATATATTTATGCAAAGATGTCTTTTATTTTCACGTCAAATGTCTCACAACGCTGTAAAAGATTGAGACTTAAAATTATAGGAAAACAATGTATATTTTTTTAAAGTTTTTTATTTTCTACTTATATTACAAATTGATGTTTAACAAAATTACAAATATTATTCTACATATTCATTTAAAGAATAGCTGATCCATTTTCCTGTGGAGATTGATAAAGCTATAAAAAATTGGTTATGTTTTCATTTATTAATTTTTGTTTTTACTCAATCATTGTGGTTTCATAATGACCCCAAGGTAAAGTGTCATGAGAATTTTGTTGCAAGTAACGTTTATCGTCATAGGGACTTAATGCAATTTTTTCTTGTGTTATTGTAAAAAGATCATGGGCGTAGGAACGAAACGTTGATTGGGAAACACTTTTAGTTGTAAATTCGTTTAAACACTTAACATAATCATCGAAAGTAATGTCATTTTTTACCGTTGAATATTTTACACCCTTAGATTTTTTTGTGACACCTAAATTATTTACAATTCTTTCAATACTAGCATCATCCATATTATTCTTGTATTTATCCCATAATGCCTTTCGATCCTCATCCGTCGTACTAATCTTAAACGAATACATTTTGGATCTAAGTCCGACAAAATGAGTCATAATGCGCCCGTTTGCCTCATCTTTCATCATTCCGAGAACTTTTTTATTGACTTGAGGTATTCCATAAATATTATTCTCAGAATAGTCTGATGTATCGAATTTAGATAAATTTGCTTTAATAACATCTCTGTAAACGTCATCACATTTTAATTCATAGATAAAACTGTCAGTGTCCCCATACATTAGCTTACAATTTTCAACTCCCATATATGGTAGCATAAAGTTATAATGAAAATCGTACATACACACTTTGGATATATCTAAAATTGACATGCCGATGTACAATGGTTTGTTGAAAATGAGCTCTGTTTTGTTAAGTTCAATCGCCATTAAATTTTCGTCAAACACGGTTCTATTATGAAATCGTGGACTAGCAATCAAATTTTTGGCTCCATATCTTCCATCCCATTTTGATACAAGTTTTACAATGCGATGTTTCCTAATGTATTCCATCGTTTTACCGAAAATGGCGTTGTTGGCCAACTTAAAAAGATCTTTCTCAAATGCCGTTGTTGCTGCAGTTCGCAATTTTGTATTAAGATCGATATATGGCTTAAGCCAAGCGCTCTGTTTGAATTTCAACACTTTATGGATTTTTGTTAGTTTGAGTCCTGCATTCAGAGCTTGTTTTAGATTGCGATAATGCAAAGTGTACTCTTTTTTATGGTACAAGGTGGTCATAAGTTTTGGAAGCTTACTTCTTGGTGGCACACGATGTTCGCAACAAAACGGTAAATCTCGATGTAAGTCATGCAAGTGTTCTGGGTATTCCAAATCTACTTGTAGTATGTATCCTGTATCTCCATCGTCAGGAATAGACAAGACATCAATATTGGTATCGACCCACTCGAAACCCCCATATGGTAAGAATTGAGACATTGCCCAACCATACAAATTGTTGACATCTAAATATAGCACATATTTACTAGGCTTTGATGGATCATAATTATGCATGTATTTGTTATTTGCCTCAGAATACCGATTACTTACTTGACTTATACCACCTCGGATAGCTTTCTCAATAAACATGATTTTATCGATATCATTCAGCAGTTCAAGTTTACATCCAGTATATTTAAGCATTGCATCCCAAGAAAATCCCGGCATGGTATAGTACCATGCAGGATCAAGACTGTATGTACTTCGACATTTTTGTCGAAAATTTTCAAAAATGCAAGTCAGTAACATAATATCAGTTTTCATGTACAACATACTATATTCCAAAATATTTTTAATACCGAATGACTGCCAAACATTCTGAGCATGATGATACATATTTTTGGAGATGTGTTCACCCGATAATGAGCTGTAAAATTTATCAATTGATGGTAGTTGCGTTTCATTCAATTTATTGAAAGACTCAATATATTCGTATGGGAATATGCCTTTTCGTTTCAATAATTCCATTTGTTCGGGAGTGGTATTTGGAAATTCGCTAGCTAAATATCTTAAATCCTCAGGTTGCAATGTGGCAGCCAACTTGTCCAATGATCAATTTAAAAATCTCAGTGAATCAACGAACCTCAACTTAATACTGACCTCAGAATCGTATATTGTAAATGAAATATACTTTTCCTTATTTATTGGTAGTAAGCTGATACTACCATTTTTCGCAAGATCTCTAATCATCATATGCGAATCGTAACCGCTAAGATTATGAAAAAAAATTGGGACAACGAAAAGTTTTTTGAAATTTAAGTTACACACTTGGTGTGCGAATCCTCGAAAATCTCCGGTAAAATGATCATGATCACGAACAATTACATCCTTATCTGAAAACGTTTTTTCGCAAATGTGACAATTAGATGCATTAAAACTGGGTGTGACATTCATAGGTACAATATCTTTAATTTTTCCTTGCACAAATGCCGCCAACAACGTCATTTCCTTGGCAAACCACTCCATGCAATCTTCACCTGCGTAACTTCGGTAAAACGACAGAGATTCATCGTAAGAGCATTTTACGTAATAACCTGCACTAAAGGCTTTATGCTGCTGATACTTAATTGTTTTGCATTTTAATGGACTGTTTTTAACTTTGTTCAACATTGACTCAAAATCGGCATAGACTACAAAAGGAGTTGTTTGTTTATAAATATGATTTTTAAATTCAACATTCTGATATGATGGAAAAGAAACTTTACATTCATTAATTTTCTCACAGTATTTTGCATGATCATTTAATCTGTCAAAACTACTAAAATAATTCAAACACCTATCACATAAAAATTTTTTATTACGGTTCTTACTTAACTGCCTGGACATAAGTCGAGACATATCTTTAATCATGCAATAATGATACTTAATTTCTACAGATTCATCGTGAGCCATAGGTGCTTCGTAGTCATTCAATTTTGGAAAATATTTATCTTGTACAATCAATAAATTTACATGTTTAGTTAATTTGGTTTTGCATAGCCTTACCGGCGTTGTTACGTAAAATGTTCTCTCTTTAGCAACATTCATTTCTAACCCGTACACGTTTACAGAAATATTATTTAACTTTTCAAATTTTGAAATACCCTTTATAGTCATAGGTGTCTCTAGCCCATCGATATTTAAGACAGTCGCATAATGTGGATATGAAGATGTACGATCTGAACTGCATTTAGCTGGATAAATCGCTGAAACTATGCTCCAAAAAAAGCATGCTTCATCATCGTTTTTGATATTAATACATGCGTGCTTCTTTTGGATTTGTTCTGGTAGTCTAATGAACGACGAAGCTCCATTTCCCACTTCATATTTATTTATATTGACTTCTAAAGAAACTATTTTTTTCAAAGCCCACCCTGATCCCGTTTCTTCAAATTCCGATAGCTTAGACATTAATTTATCAACTATGTTTGTGTGAAACCATAAAACCAAGTCCGTTCCTGCGTCTATGGCTTCGTTTTTGGTATTAAAATATTTAAATTGGTTAATATCACCTCCTTGATTTGATTTTCTAATAAATTCTCCACATAATGTCATATTACATTTTATCATATTTAATTTTTTTAAAATGTTTTTAATTCGAATTCTAAATAACTTAAAACAATCTCCGAAAAATTGCATTAAATCTTTGTGTCCTAGATTAATAATTATACCTGTTCTGATTCTACTCTTGAATGCGGAATTTACATCTTCCCATTTAACCCGACGATGTTTAGTAATTCCACCACCCACGCGAAGACCGAAATTTTGAATTTCCGATTTAATTGTCTTTAAATGCCCCGCGTTTGTCTGTAGTTGCCGTAATTTAGCTAATTCCAAGTCCCCACACCGAATCGCTTTAGTAAACAAAGTCAAATGCCTTTTAATGTGATTTAACCAAATATTCGCTTCTCGCGGTGTATAATTTCGAAACAAAACATCACGCGCTTTAATTAAATGTTGTACAATGTCATTACTAAGATCACCAATGTTACTCATGATTAAGTAAAAAGCAATAAATCAATAAATGAAAAACTCACCAATATTTTTTTTATCCTCTAATTTTCTATTATTTCAAACGAGGCGGCTGGCTGCACCTTTCCAGTGGCAACGTTTCCTCGGAACACCAAGCTGTACTTTCCCTCGCTGAAATGTTCCAAATGCGGCCTGTAGAGTTCAACCACCCTTTGCGGCAAGAACGTCACCTCCTTTTCTAATTCAATAAGGATGGATTTCCCAAATTTCGTATCGACTTCTCTTGCCGCAATTATCTTCTGGGGTACTCCTACGGGTAGGCTGTTTAGCTTTCTAATTGGCTTGATTGTCTTCTCTGTAAGCAGAGAGGATGCATTAATCTTTTTTAGGTCCATCTGCAACAATATATATTTTCTTAATTTAACAGTAACATATCTTTGACTAGCAATTTCTTAATTTAACAGTGAAATATCTTTGAGTAGCAATATTATTTTACAAAAATTCTATCTATTATAATATGTATATTTTTTAATTTAACAATGAAATAGTTTTAACTAACAAAACTTTCATAGAAACAAAAAATTACAAATACCGCACTATTTACAAACATTTTTTTTTTTTTTTTTAGAACGGAGAATATAACCAAGTAATTTGAATAAAATGTTTAAATCAGAAAAATTATTAAGAATTGGAAATTAGTAAAGATAATGATGAATTCTAAATGATATAAAAAAGGTTAAGTATTATAAAACTTACTTTTGTATATATAATTGCCGACACTTCACAAACACAGAACTTCTCCGAACGGTACTTTGTATAATTGCTGACGCTGCACAAAACACACAACTTGTCTGAAGGATGATCAGAATTGAACTGACGATATGTAGTGCATCTGCTCTTTATCTAACTGCCTCTCCCACGCTAAAACTATGTTGCGCAATATTTCGTAAGACTATTCATTTATGCATCACATGCCGGGCTTAATTATTAAATACAACGGATTATGCACCTGCTTCCTGCCTCCATGCGAATATATTTTATCTTACATTAAATAATCGAATTGGAATGTGCACGTGTTTCCGGCTATATATCGTGATCGCGTGAGACATTTTTAATAGCCGGCGTATCCGATGATGTCATTATTCTCAGTAGCATTCAACTGATCATGTAAAGTATAAATTGAAAAATAAACGAATTTTTGTTATTATGGTAATCGATAAAATATATACGAGGTAACTCGTAAAATATAAATTGAAAAAATTTAGAAGTTTTACGCTAATGGTTGTAGGTTTTAATTACAAAAAAATACGAGGAAAAATTGCTCTCTTTGTCTGTCATTCGTCTTCTTCTCTTTGTCAATTCATAGAACGCAGTCACCGACCAGCGATTGTACATCGTTCTCATTGGTTACGTTGGACGTGTAGCTTCGTTATTATTGGGGGGGCGTCTTTTCGGGAGGAATGGGGGGACTGGGAACGTCTTTTCGGGGGGAATGGGGGGGACTGGGGGCGTCTTTTCGTTAATATTGTGGTACGACTCCACCATTAGTCGATGCACGTCTTTCTCATTGGCCGTTGATGCACACCATTGGCCTCCAACGTCACGAGGATGTCCGCCATTGGTTGAGGACACGTTTCTGTGGCATCATTGGTCGAGAAAAACGTTCTAACGTCACGAGGAGGGTGTTACTATGACACCATTGGTCCCTCATCGCTATACCGCCATTTCTATGTTGTTTATTCAAATTCTAAGCTGTCATTGGTCGCTGGGGGTGTTGCTATTCCCACCACTGACGCTGCTATGTTGCCATTGGTCAACGACACGTTCCGACGTCACGAGGACGTCCTCCATTGGCCAGCAGGCCATTGGGGGACGTTCCTATGCCACCATTGGTCTGCTATTCCCACCACTGACGCTGCTATGCTGTCATTGGTCGACGACACGTTCCGACGTCACGAGGAGGGCGTTACTATGCCACCATTGGCCTGATATTCCCACCACTGACGCTGCTATGCTGTCATTGGTCGACGACACGTTCCGACGTCACGAGGAGGGCGTTACTATGCCACCATTGGCCTGATATTCCCACCACTGACGCTGCTATGCTGTCATTGGTCAACGACACGTTCCGACGTCACGAGGAGGGCGTTACTATGTCACCATTGGTTCCTCATCGCTAGACCGCCATTTCTATGATGTTTATTCAAATTCTGAGCTGTCATTGGTCGCTGGGGGTGTTGCTATTCCCACCACTGACGCTGCTATGCTGCCATTGGTGGACGACACGTTCCGACGTCACGAGAACGTCCACCATTGGTCAGCAAGACATGGGGGACGTTCCTACGCCACCATTGGCCGAGGGGCGTGGTCTAGAGACACGAGGTACGTTCCTACGTCACCATTGGTCGAGGGGCGTGGCCTCGAGACCCTAGACACGTTCCTACGTCACGAGGGGGGCGTGGCCTTGGCCCATGAGGATACGTACGCTTGACGATCGACGTGTGACGTCACTTCCGCTCCAGAAGGAACCCTATCTATCTACTCTACACACAAAGTGTTAATCTCGTATCTCGTCGTACCAGGTTTTTTACTGGCAGCCAATCCGAATTTCCTTGTTTATAAGAACTTATTTAAATTAAAACCCGTTTTTCGCAGTTAATATCTTTCCAGATGACTCCTCAAATAAACTTCAGGTCGCTGTGACGTATAAGCCAGGGACGTTTAAGTAGACAACCTCAGATCACTGTTACAAATCAGTCAGGGGCGTATCAAATAAATTCTTTTTATATATTTAAATATTCTATATTCAAAGGAAAAAATTTATGCTACTAATCTACAATTACAACAGCATATAAAAAGTGAACTCAGTCAAACGGATGAAACGTAACCAACCAAGGTTTAACATACGAAGGCTTTTATATATGAACCTTTAAAGATGCAAATATCTACTTAATATAAATAGTTATAATCTGCGAATTATCGTAGGTCTCCTAAAAGGAGGCTGTCGCCTCAATGGCCACATGAATAAAACCCGACTGATAGAAAGTGCTAATTACACTTTCTGTCAGGATACTGACGAGACGACGGAACACGTCCTGTGCAACTGCCCAGGGTTGGATAGGATCAATATGATATACTTAATACATTTGAACATTATCAATTCAAACCAACTAAAATTCTCACTTAAGGCCACTGTAATGTAAACATAGCAAGAAAGTAAAGAATTAAAATAGAGGTTAGTAGCATAGGGAGAATAATAATCATTTTAATGATTATTATATATTCCAAATCAAATAAAGGATAATTAATACAGTAAAGTATACATTTAAAATTACACAAAGAAATTGACCTAGTTAGTGCATTGTTTGATAATTGTTTAAACGTAGAAAAAGTACGTCAAACAGAAACTATTGTTGTAAAAATAACACCGCTCGTGACCCAACTGAAGCATAGGACTTACAACTCAGCGAAAACACGACCTTGGCACTATAACCGGCATTGAAAATACGAGCTCAATAAAAACAAGAAGAATAGAGGAGTCGGGCAGTCGGTGTTTTCGGGCAGGGTTGTTAATACGAGAGTCGGCACCAGGTGCGGATTACGCGCGATTGTTATATTTCGACGAGGTATAGTTCCGTATAAGTGTCGGGTACTGAAATAAATCTGATTTCCAGAGGAACTGAAGGACGTATCATTAGCTAGAGCCTAAATACGCGAAAGGTAACAAAATTCTATATACTAACCCGAGTAAATTATAGAATTACAGATTGTCACCCCTTTACTTTCTTGCTAAGATCTCTTCTCGTCTCCCTTCGCGCCGAACGAGTTATTATTAATTATATCTGACAGCTTGTTAACTTAATTGTAAACCACATAGTATATTCAATACATTTGTAGACTCTAAAATTGGTTTTTATGTTCCTTCCGACCGATTCAGACAGAGACCAGAAGAGTACCAAATTTCGGCTTATACATTTATCCGGCTTCTAAAGTAAGCCCATAGACTCAAACTCTTTACAGGACCTGAGACCTAGAAGTCCTTAACCCCTATTCCGAAGTTCCTTACCTTCTCGTAAATCCACGAAGGCGAGTCAGCCCTCCAGACTAGTGGGACGAGTATTCCTTGCAGCCGCTCGCAGGGATAAGCATCCTTTAAGGTTCATTACCAGTATATTACAGTGGTAACAGTGTTGTACAGTGGTGAAGATTTTCTCACCCTCTAGTTCCAGATGTTACAATAGGGGATATAACCTCCCGCTAGTTGTACACCACTACTGATTTTGTTGAACAACTGGGCTGAAGAAATAGATAAATTTAACCTAAGTATGAACCACAATACACCTCTAAGGTCAAGTGGTAGGGTGGTTAACCGCCCATTCATAGTGAACCTAACCTAACCTAAAGAATTAGCTTTATATAGCTTAACTATATTTCTTATCTCACATTTCTGCAAGATAATATGCTACATAATAATATACTCCCATATATTACCCGAGAACATCTTTTGGATAAAATATTAATTCATTTTACATCTGCTTTATAGATTATAATGGTTATTTTATTTTATCAAGAGTCTTTTACGTAGCTTTGGTACGTCAATCCTCGGCGAGAAAAGTGGACTGTCTAAGAAGATTGTCACTGTAACAGTAAAAATAATTAACACACTTTCAATTAAGCTCTACTCAGATCAAGATATCAGACAAGGATCTATACTGTCTCCTCAACTATTAATTATACTGCCAAAATATATCATGAGACGAGTGCTTAAAGAAAGGAAAAAGGCAGCTCAATACATGGCCGAACAATAAACAACCAACACTTTGCGCATGATACACCATTTTTTACGAACAGTTTAGAAGTGTTAATTACTTATTTCACATAATTTTTATGAGAATGGTTGAACATATTTGCATATTTGGTCTGGAATTAAGGCTCGACTTGAGTGAAACCCACGTCGTAGTGGTAATAAAATGGCCAAAGAACTGAAAATATCTCAGCGAAGCATGCAACGAATATTGAAAAAGGAGTCCAGGATCAAGCCGTACAAATTCCAAAAAGTACATAATCTTACAACCAAGAAAAACAAAGTTAGGCTTGAAAGAGCAAAGGAGTTGTTACGCCTGCACAAACGTGGAAAAATTCCGAACATAGTGTTCTCTTATTAGAAAAATTTCCCTATTGAGCAGTTCATAAACTCTCAAAATGATCGTGTTTACTTGACCGAGCGCACCTACGAAAGTTTAAGCTTACGAACGGCCATCCGAAGTAATTTCCCATCTCAAGTAATGGTGTGGGCAGCTGTACCCACCGATGGACGCACTCTAATTGTTTTTATTGAATCTGGTGTCAAAGTCAATGCAACTTATTATCGGAAAAATGTTTTAGAAGCTGCTTTGGAGCCGTGTACATGCAAACATTTCGGCTGTAGACCATGGACGTTCCAACAAGACTCGGCACCGTCTCATAAAGCTAGTGTGAACCAAGAATGGTTAAAAACCCATGTTCCACACTTCATTTCATCCACACATTGTCTTTCAAATTCGCCAGACGCAAATCCGATGTACTATTCCATCTGGTCTATTTTGGAGAGCAAGGTAAGGCCTAAAAAATATGCCAGTATGGATGGGCTGAAGAAAGTAATTATACGTGAATGGGCCAAAATATAGGAAGATCACATTTGTGCAGCATGCAACTCGTTTTTTGATCGTTTGAAGGCCATAGTCAAGGCAAAGGTGGCCACATCAAGCTAAAGTGAGTGGATTCTGAAATTTTGATTATTTTCACACATTTTTGTCATTTAAATCAATAAAAAATAATAGGTAGTTTTGAATAGGTAGTTTAATTGCGTAACCCTATATAATATAATATAATTAATATATAATCCCCCAGTTTAATTAATCTTCTTCATCAGAAGTCCTTAAGCATAGTTTAACCTTTCCAACAATTAATTTAAAACAATTAATAAAATAAAAATAAGTTAGATTTTGTTTCATTTTTAATAATACAATTATTCCCGTTCCCAACTATTTACCTATTAGAAAATTTGAAACCACCGCAATGATCAGCAAGCATTCGTAAAATATTTACCTGGTGCGTTCGAAAATATCTTATATCCTTTAGGATTAGAGGAATTTTTAAAAATGAACAATTATATGGACAAAAACGTTGTAATATTTGATAATCGACAATTATTTTAGAACAACACTGTTTGATTATTTTTTTCGATAATTTGTTAGACTTTTACCACTACGGTTAGTTGTCTGGTAATTTCGTACCTTTTTACAAATTTTGTTAAAGGTAATCTATTAAATAAAGCTGTTTAAATGTATGTAATTGAAAGCTCTTACCTCAGACATTCAATATGATCTTGTCATGATTTTTTTGGATGTGGTGCTCAGCTGTATTATTGCCCTCCAGTTAGTATGTTTTTAGATCGCCTTTTTTAGTATCTTAATGATAACACAATTAATCCAGATATGCTCCCCTTCAAGCCAACCTGCAAGGAAAAATATTTGGAAAGCGAGGTCCAGGAAGGAGAACGACATCTTGGTTAAAGAACCTCAGAATCTGGTTTATTATAACATCTGTGCAGCTTTTTCGCGCTGCTGCAGATAAGATAAAGATTGGCATGATGATCGCCAACATTGGTAACGGATAGGCACAGCAAGAAGAAGAATGATAACACCTTCGTTTCATTTCTTTAATAGCTCCTCGTCGGCTTATGTAAAGAGTTTGTGTAATATTTCTGGTGATTTGTTTTGGACGGCCTTTATTATATCTATCGACAGGTTGTCACTTCCAGTCAGTTTTGTATTACTTAATCATAATTTTATTTGTGATTACGTTTAACTCTTGTATTTAATTTTCTTTGTTTATATCTGGTATTCCCTGGTGTTTGAAGTATATTTCTTCGAAGTGTTCATTTCGTCTTCGTAATATTTTATGTTCTGCTGTAATTATATTTCCCTGTTTATTGTGTTCTTAGGTATTTTTCTAGCACAGCTCTTGATGACATTTTTAGCATATCATTCACGTAATTCCTTTAATATTTTCTGGCTTGCTTTTCAAATGCTTTTTATATTTTCTTTTTAGCCCTTTCCCTCCTTAATTAATTTTGCATCTCAGGTTATCCATTCTTTGTTTTCTCTGTTTGTTTTCTTAATCGTTTCGTTTGCAGTTTTTGACATTATGTTCTTAAAGTTCTTTCATATTTTTCCTCTGTTTTACCATTTTGGAATTTCTGTTTTATTGATTTTCAGTCTTTCTCTGAATTCGATTCTTGTTTTTTCTTGTTTAGTTTAGTCTTTTTTGTTTAACAAAATTAATTGGATCAGTGGGGTAAAGGTTAGGTCAAATAAAAGAGTTTTTTATCCCAAATTCTACGGTGTACCACAATTCTTCTTCTTCTTCAAGTTCCACTCCTATCGGAGATTGGAAATCATTCTGGCAATTATAATTTTATTGGTTACTCGCCTGAATAGTTCAATTGAACTACATCCAAACCATTCACGGATAGCCATGAGATTTTACGTCTTCCTACGCTTCTTCTACCTTTGATATTACCCTGCATTATATTTTTTAGTAGTTCGTACTTTTCACCTCTCATGATGTGCCCCAAGTATTCCAATTTCCTGATTTTTATGGAATTTAAAACTTCGCATTGTTTTCCTAGTTGTTCGAGAACTTATTCGTTTGTTTTGCGATCCATCCATGATATTTTCAAAATACGTCGGTAACACCACATTTCGAATGCTTCTAGGTTTTTAATGTTGGATTTTTTGTGTCCAAACTTCCAATGTGTACCACAATGAGGGTATGTAAATAATTACGCGAAATTTTCAATTTAATTTTTATTTTCAACAATAATCAATAACATTCAAAATGTGAAATAATTTTATTTACATAATCTAAGTAATCTGATTTAAGTGTCAAACTGTCTAAGCAGTGTACTTATGTATCACCTCTGGCGTACTCGGTGTACACGCTTGTCTACTTCTAGCTTTTAAATAATCTACTTTGTAAGTTCGTCATATTATTTCTTCGTATTAAACGTAGATTTATTTTGGATAGCCCATACAAAAAACTCTAAGGGTGATAGCGCAGATGATCTTGGAGGCAATCGAACCGGCCCGTCAGTTCCAATCCATCTGTTTGGAGGTATAGCATTAATGTTATTGAGTACAGTGCGATTATGTTGCCAGTGATGTGGGGGTGTGCCATCTTGTTGCCTTACTATAATTCCTTTTTCGCCTAAAGGAATGTTTTTCAGTAATATTTCAGAACATTTAGAAATCTTTGATAATATTGTTTATAAAAAATATGAACCTATTAAATGCCCTTTAAATAACCCACACCAAACATTAATTCCCCATCTAATTTGACAGCACGTTTCCCTTAATCAGTGCTGATTTTCTACTGACCAATAAAGGGAGTTATGGTGATTTACAACTCCATTGTTATGGAAATAAGCTTCATTACTCCACAAAATTCTAGTAAAACAGTCATAAGTTTCAGGTTAATTTGGAGATAACAAATGCGCAATTAGATTGAAAATTTAGCGTATTTATTAGTTTAATACTCTTATTGTAGTAAACTTAACACAGTTAAATTTGAGATAAAAAAGCTTTCGTTCGACCTAACCTTCACCTTCATGATCCATTTAATCTTTTCCATTGGAATGACGTCACAGCGCATGTGATGACGTCACAGATCTCATGTATATGTACATCAATTGAAAGTATTGTAGGTCCAATTGATATTTCCTAATTTTTAAATAAAAATAGATACTCACTACTTCCTGAATTATAGGCTGTTAAAAACATCTTGGAACACCCTATATTTGTTGCTTGCTAATATCGTATAATGTTCTTACAATACATGTACCAATAAGTTTGATATTTCTCTACGACTGAGTGTTTATTTCTGTATTATTTTCTTTTCTCTGTCTAGTTTTCGTTTTGTTAATCGTACATTTTCGTTTTCTTTGCCAAGTTCGCCATTTCTTTTTATTTGTGTATATGTATGTGTTATAGCGTATCACTTTTTTGAATTTTCGAGTAATAAGCTTTTTTCCAGTTGGTTTCTGTCTGTATTCCATTTCGTGACTTCACTTTCTATTATTAGTTTATTTTAACTTTATTTTAACGTTTTTTCCCTTTCTGCTTTTTTCTCGTAAGTTTTTCTGTATACGTAGTTTCTCTTTTGATGAATCATTATTTACGTACATTTTGTGTTTTTTTTATGTGCTTCAGTTTCCTGTTATTCTGCGTGCTCATTTCTTTTTTGTGTCTCTTCTCCAGTTTAACCAAGCAGGTTTTGTTAGCTAGTTTTATTGCTTGTATCTCTACCTCCACATTCATCTCTTTTTTAATTAATCTTTTTATGTCTTCCTTAAGCACGTTTTTGTCGTCTGCGTCTATTGGCATTCCTCGAATGATTATCTTTTCCCCTTTTTATCTCTTTTCAATCTCTTCAGTATAGATTTTTATACAAAATATAATCCCTTTCTCGTTTTTTTTAATTCTAGATTTGCTCTGCTTGCTCTTGTTAAATTTGCTCTCTTTCTTTTATTATTACTCCGAGTTTTTTCCTGTAATCTCTTTGTTTTTCTCTTGTCTCCTTGACCTGTGTCGCTAATTTTTGTGTGTTTACTGATGTATCATATCACATTTATCTAGCTTGTTGTCTTGGCTATGGCTTTTGACTGAGGTACTTGCTGGTTTTTTATTTCCATATTTCATTTCTTTTCTTTCTTTCAGTTTTTCTTTCTGTTATCTTCGTATGTATAATCATCTACATCCGTTTCGCCTTGTTTTTGTATTGATTAGTAATGCGTAGTATTGTTTTTTCATCAATTATTTTTTCGTCCTCTTTTTAAATAATTTATAGTAATATAACGACCCTTCATTATTGTTTATTGTTTTGCTTTTAACCCAAAAACCAAAATAATTGGCGTTTAACTTCTGCCTTTGAATTTCTGTTTTGTCTACTAACTTTTCGATACTCCTGGTATCTCAACATTTCAATATCCGTACTTGGAGCTACTAAAGTTAAAATATTTCGTTCAGGGAAGAAAAGACCTTTTTTCATCGCTAACCATCACTCCAGGAAGGTCTTGTAAGATCTACATCTTTTATCGGCAAGTTTTTCAATTGTTTTGTTTTCATTGATATTTTTTTAGTTTTTAGTTTTATGTCTTTTAACCCAAATATTTTAATAAAAATATTTTATTTACTTTTTGAATATTATTTTAAATATTGCAGATTGTCTTAATGCAGTTTCATGCCGTGGTTTTCAAATTAGAATTAGCATTCTTTTTTGTTTTGTTTTATTCGAAAAGTTTACACTGATACTGATAACAATGATATTTGGTTTTCGCTGTTGGAAGAGTATAAGGGTATTAAGGAATATTTTGTGGATCTTAAGAATACAAAGATATAGTTTTCCGTATTTTTTTATTAATCGCATTATTTTTACAATTTATCAGGAACATTTTGTTTGTTTCTTTTAATAAAAATTGCGTATTTTCTAGACCTAATGAGCTATTATTATCAAATGATTTATATTTTCATATTGCAAAAGCTAGTTCATTTATTGTACATTATTGCAATTTTAAGACAACAAATCTCAAAAGAATTTTACTTTAAGATAAATTGATGACGTTGTATACAACACTGATTGTAACCAGATAATTACTATAAATATTTTGGAAATGGTTAAAAAATGCAATTATTCTTTATGCTGGCTATACTGAAGGTCAACTTACAAAATAATTCTTCTTTCAAACTTTTGACATTTAAAGTAACACATTTTCAGAATAACAACTCCGTTTATTGTTTGCATGACTTTTCCACAACACAAAACAACCACAGGGGTGTTCTTGGCGATTTTTGGAAACTGAATAATAGCGGATTATAAAATAATAAAGAGGCAAAACAAATCGTTGTTTTTTTATCAACTGTTTTGAGCATCAGTAATTTGTTAGATATTTTTTGGAACCAAAATAAACAAAGAGGAAAGTACTTTACTTAATTAGTTGCGTATGATATACTACAGCGTATGCACAATTGCTTTTAACCATTTATTTTATTTTGGCACTCTTTTTTGAAATGAACATATTTATAACCTAAAAACAGTCTATGTAACATGTTATACTGTTGTTTACAACATGACGCAATGAAAGATTCCCCTATGATTTTTGTAAGTCGTCTTTTTTGTATTCAATACCGAACTCATTCATCAGATTTGGAAGGTTTGAGCAGTACACTAAATTGCCTTCTTGATAAAAAAAAGTAGTAAACTGCTGGTCTACATCTAGGGTAGCTTACAACTACAACTAGACATTTTATTGAGCACACGTACTGGAAACCATTAAAACCAAGAAAGGTTAGGTTGACGGCAAACGAAACATTAGTTGTAAATAGAGAGTAAATGTACTTCAGCGGTGTTGTTAACTCTTCTATATCCAGTACAAGTTATTTTATAATTCCATTTGAATTGTATAAAAGCTGTTGAATTTAAAAAAATCGTAAAATTTAATAAATTTAAGTGTAAATGTAAAGAAATGATAGGTGATAAACCTTAAAGGTCGATTCAGACACATCAGTCTTGTCATAGTCTCGGTGCCGAACCGGTCCTGTTTGGTCACAGTACTATCAACTATCTGACAGCTGGGAAACTGTTCGTCGCCTGATGAATGTGAATGCCGGCGCCATATTTCTATTAAAGAATATTTGTATGACGGATTGTTCGGTTCGGCGCCAGGACTGTGACGAGACGTGACTGATGTGTCTAAATCGACCTTAACACATGCATATTTATTTGACAACCGGAATCAACCGGTATTTGATAGATGTAAAACAACATTAAATGTATAACACTTATTAAACTGTACAAAAGTTAGCCGACAAAAATCCAAGGTTAATCTATCAACAGCGTAAATAAATTATTAGACGAAAACTGTGACATAAACAATATTGTAAGTTTCCTTAAAGAAACTCACCTTTTTCATTTATTGTAAATTAAGTAGTTGTCCCTTAATGTAACATGTAGCATAACCATTAGTAGTTGATGCAATTGATATTGAATAAAAAAAGGATAAATATACATAAAAATAAATAAAACGTGAGGATACTTTTTGCGATATCTCATACCATACACATGACTAAGTAATGAGGAAAAATGGTTAGGAGTTGTATGGTAGATTTAGTTGTGAATCTGAGCACTATTTTCTTTGGTTTATATTGAACATGTACTTTCTTAGACTCCATAGTTTGTTCAGCTGACTTTATTATTGTATACCAAATTGTACTTCTGTTGTATATATACTGATGTTGACTTCTGGTAAACTGTAATTATTTTCTCTTATTGAATTATTGACGCATTTATACGAGGATAATTTTTATGAATAAACAAATGTATAATTATTATTTTTTGGACATAGATAAGCATGTTGCATGTTATATGTCTTAGCGACTAATGAATATAATAAAATCATACACTAACATAATTCAAATAAAACTGTCATTTTATACACTGTCATAAATTTTAACGAACGTTATGTTTTACCAGAATATTTCTCATATAAAAAACTTTCGGAGATTTATACGTTTTAAAGCAATTTGTAGATTGTCACGATCAGTTTTATTTCCTTTTTAATTTTACAGAAATTATACATTAGTTGTGCAAACTGTCTCCACATATTTTTAATTAAATTAAGTACTTTATTATAAAGCATTTTGTTCCTCTCTTTATAAAGCAATGATTTAAAAAACCATTATTTGTTTATCCAAGTTCACAAAATAAATGGTGAGTAAATGAAGTATTTTTCTGCATATTTTATAATAGATTATTAAATGCACTACATCAAACTAGTAACGTAACTACCTTTAAATCGCCTTGAGCACCAAAATACGATAGTTTAAATGTCAAAATTGGAAAAATGTCTATTTACAGATAGGAATTCGTCAACTTTCAATATAGTTTCGAGTTTCATACGGCTAAAATTTTGCCCTTTTAAATATTTACACTAAAATTTAAAATTTTTTGTTCAAGATCATTAAAAATTTATTGCAAAAATTTTAACCATATAATACTTACGTTTTTTTAGAATATAACTTTGAGGCAGAATAAATATGTTTGCGCAGGTAGGAATGTACAGAAAAATTTACTAAACTGATTATTAAATGTCTTCTTGGATGACAATATCATTAAAATATAATTTTTTTGATTGTAATAAATTCATTAGTTAAAACTAAAATGACTGTAGAGATTAAAAAAATATGGCTTTCTATCGAATGTATGTTGGTAAAAATGCTTAGTCTTTCCAATTTATGTAATAAAAAATGTTAAACATTAAAGGACCAAAAATGATTAGTGAATGCTCTGATGGAGGTAGATGTTTTAAACTATATACGGATCGGCTATGAGAATCCGCTTACATTTAAAGAATTAAAAATTGTGAAATATTCTGTGCAGTTGATGTATTACTTTAGCGGATAATACAAATAATCTGTAACGACTTTAATGCCGATTTAGTAGAATAACCAAGTTTTCAATATGATCATTTCTTACTCTAAACGAAAATGCATAATAGCATCAAATGTTACTTTGATAGTACGTTTAACATAGATAGAGTAATAGAGTAAAAGAACAATATTTTTTGTCAAGAGAAGAATAATCAAATGACACCAAAAAAAAAGGAAAATAAAAAGGATTAAAACTAAACAATGATCCTACATATCAGCTATGAAATCTAATATATTATAAAATATATTTAATTAGACCAAAAATCGACCAGAAATGCAAAACCGCGTGGTATGGGAGTAGATAAAAGAAACAAGTGAAGAACATCATCATTACTTCAGATATAGCCAAACGGCTCACACTCCCTCTAAGCGGAAAATTCGCTCATTCCAGATACCTACGGTATTAAAAGGATTGAGCTCCAGTGGGACTCTTTTTGTGTTATCAAGGCCTAGGTGACTTGCTATGCTGGATCTCCCAAAAACTTTCGTACACATCTGGAAGTTGAGAGTAGGAGAGCTTTCTGCATGGTCTTATAGAGATGTTAATTTAGACCTAGCTTTTTTATGCTTTCTAGGAGGATTTTTGGAATGACTCCAGTAGTAGAGAGAATAATAGGTATTGTTTGGGTACTTTCCAGTCTCCACTGTCTTCGTATTTGAATTTCCAGATCATTTACTTGGCGATCTTTTCGATCTGTTTAACACGAAAATTATTCTTGTTGGGCATCGCCACATCAAATAGTGTTGTTTGTCTCTATAGTTTAATAACTAGTATGAGTTTATTAACTGGTCTATTATATGCCACTGTTTGGTTTGAGAGAATAGTGCGATTCCAGTATAGCTTCTATATGTCATTCTAACGTATACTTTCAGGAACATATTGATAATATGATAGATAATTTGTTTGGAGAAGTCCCAGTTTGATGGCTATCTCTTGATGAAGGATCTTTCCTACTGAGTAGTGCCATTCCTTTTATTTATTTGCAGCAAATGCCTGGCAGCCCCCGGTAAAATGTTGGATGGTTTTTTGCGCATGACATCCATATCGACATTTGTCATTTTGGACCTGAGGGTTTTTGAGTATATTTTAGGTAATTTTTGGTTGGTATAACCGGATCCTGAATGGCGAGTAATGAATCTTCTGTTTCAGGGAACATCTTTCCTGATGTCAGCCAATACTTTGACGCTATATTGTCGACATGGTCTTGACTGACCTCATTGAGATGTCGCCCGGACAGAGATTTACCTATCCAGGTACGCATTTTTTCGTCTTTAGTAAGATGTTTTATGCGCATTTCTTGTTCCCTCAGTATGAGCGGTGTTGTATCATCTACTCTACAAATCTCGCGATGTAGAGTAGATTTGTAGCCTGTAACTGAAAATCTTTATTATCATAAATATTATCATCAACATTGTGATATCTGCGTTATCTTTAATAACTGTTAGCACACTTATGTTGTCTCGATTACTTGTTTATGGGACATAACTTATATGACAAAACTTTGATGAGTTGAATACAGCGCTGTCCTGGAAATATCATCTGGGAATTCATTGATTTGACGAAGGCATTTGACAGAGTTCGCCTGGGAGACATTCTAAATATATTAATAGAAAATGAAACACTGACCAGTACTGGTCTCCAAAGGCAGCTCTTTCAGTTTTTTCAAACAAGCCGACTACTAAATATGAACATCTCTACCAACAAAACTAAATGTATGACAATAGCAAAAGATCCGCTCAAATGTAAGTTAGTGGTTGAGGACAACCCCATAGAACAGGTGATGCAATTCAGATATCTGGGCATAGATATATCAAGCACCCACGACCCAGTAAAGGACCTGAGGAGTCAGATCAACAAAGCATCTGCACTGTCAGGATATCTGCGGGAGATAGTCTGGTCAAATCCGTATATGCGCACAGATAGTAAAATTAGAATCTATAAGACTTGCATACGACCGATCATGACATATGGCATAGAAGTGCTCAAAGATACTAACAAAATGAAGCAGATGCTAAGGGTTGCCGAAATGAAAACCCTAAGAACAATAATGGGGAAAACAAGAAGAGACAGAGCGAGAAATACAAACATTAGAGAGTAGTGCAAAATTCAAGATATTGTAAGATGGGGAAGGCAGCGCAAGATAATGTGGTACAACCGTGTAAGACGAATGGATGAAAATAGACTCCCAAAAATTGCCCTAGAAAACAATCCGCCCGGTTCAAGACCCCCCGGAGGACCACCTAAAAGATGGAGGGATAGTTGGCAATCTACCTCCCAAGAAATTAACCAGAGGCAGCTTCAGAATTAAACAGATCGAAAGATCTACAAAAAGTAGAAGAAGAAGAAGAAGAAGAAGAAGAATTTACGGATTGTGCGGCTTAGCCATCTTCACTTTCTTTATTTGCCTTATTTGCTTCATACAGTTTTTGGGTTGAATGGTTCCATAAATTTTCATTCGAGGTTTAATTAGTTAAAAATATACGAAGGATTTTTTGTAACGCTTTATTATTAAAAACTGGTAATATATGTACTATCGATGCTGCTATCGTCTACGTTTTCCAGCCATATAATAATACAGCATTTACATTTGTGTGGAAGATTTTTAACTTAGTTTTAGTTTACCTAACCTGGATTTCTATATGATATTAATTTTTTTTGCACGTAATGTTTTGCACTATCGTTTTAGTCAATTATGCTGCCCAAATATACACATTTCACGGCTTGATCAATTTCCTGATTAGTTGTAGTCAATGTCCAAGAGACTTGTATTATCGGCGTAATCTAGATCTTCCGATCTGTTTGTTAATGCTTAGTAAATTCCTATATTAGAGTTCACCCTTGTTAGTACTTGATACAATGTTGCATAGTAGGAGGGAAAACACAAAACTGTTTTTCTTCGTTTAGCACAGCGATTGGGCCAACGTTATGCTTTCTGTATCACTGTAGAGTCCTTTGGTGAGTTTTATTATTTTTTCAGGTATTTCCTGTAGTGTTTTTGATATGGTCTTATGTGTAAAGGTGTCAAAGACACTCCTGAAAAATACAAAGCATATCAGAAGTGGAAGGTTAAATTCCTGCGAGGGCTCTACGATTACTCTAAGTGTGTTATTTGTTATATGTATGATCGTTAGTCATTAACAAATTAGAAGCGTTCAAGTTATGGTGTTACCGTTGCATGCACAGAATGCTGTGGACAGCACATATATCTAAGGAACGTGTGCGAGAGACCGTGCATGAAGCGCATGAATTGATCAACATCATTAAAATTAGAAAGGGCCAAAACTTTTGTCATATAACCAGAGAAGCTAATATCGCTTACTCCGGTTGATAATTCAGAACACAATCAAAGAAAGACAAAGCTGTCCTGACTGCATACCATTACGTGATAGACAGATATAATAGTCGAGGAGTTGTTTCATTTAGCTGCCGATCGAGAAACATTTCATTGAAAACAAGCACCGCACTCCAAAGAAGAAGAGTGTTCCGTTTGTTTTAAAGCCAGCTTATTTTTTACTTATACCACACTCTGTCAATCGACTGTTGTTAATGTTATTAAGAAATAAGATTCTTCTTTAGTTTTTGCAATATCTTTTGTTATCCTTTTTGATCCCGTTTTTCATTGTTTGAGGAACTTTTCCTTTCTCCAGGCCCTCTGCAAGAGTGGGTTTACTTAGGTCTGTTGTTTGCTTGGGCACCCTTTTAACAATTCTGGTTAAATATTTTTAGGGCCGGCTGCTTTGTTTGCTTTTAGTTTTTCTATGACCATTTATATTTCTTGAATTGTTGGTTCATTGGTGTTAATTCTTAGTTTGATGACATTGGGGTTTACATGTTGTACATCTTCTGGTAGTATTGAGAGTACACTTAAAAATTCACTGAAATATGTATGCCATCTTTTGACTTGTTCCTGTAGTGATTGTCTATACCAGCATTGCATTTTTAATTGGTTAATGAGTGGCATATATAATTTATCACAAGTTTTTATGTTCATCAGCGACCTACGTGGCTTTAGCAAAAAATTCTCATCCTACTTTCTTTTGTCTTTCTTTGCTGTATTTTTGATAATTTTATTCGCCTTACTATAACTTTCTCTACATTGTTTCTTCTCGGCTTTTGTGACGGAATTTGGTAGTTTTAGATTATTGTGTTTGCGACATTCTTTTTTCATTTTACGTTTTTCTGGTTGTTAATCGTTTCCCAATTTTTGTCCTGCCTATCGTCTATTTTATCGTCTATTTGCTTTTCGTTGTTTTATAGTTACTCAATGTTGAACTTCTTTATTATAATATAATAATGTTTGTTTGGATCTTTTCTATTCCTAGCTGTCTTAAATGTAATTCCGCGATCGTCAGTTACCAGTTAAAAATCTTGGAAATTTAAACTCTAAAAGGTAGATCTTAGCCACAGATTTTAGAGCAGCTACTTTTTTAGGCTGTATATATTCGGCAGACGAATAAATTCTACAGTCACTTTTGTAATAATTCTGAATTTAATTTTATTATAGAAAAATATAGGACTTTTATGTAGAAATTCTCTACAGCCCAACATCAGATACAAATCTGTTTAGTAAACTTTTATATTTTATTTATTACCTTGAGTAAAAGCTATAGTATTTTTATTAATAGGAATATTATGGGGTAGTCGACTAGTATTGAATACTTACAAGTTATTGAGATCCAGGAGTTTGTCTGGTAACATTATATTGATTTTGAATTAAGAAATGATGTTCGAATTTTTACATTAAATTAACTTTATTTTTATGTCCACTATTATAAAAAAATATTAAACTAATTTTAACTTTATAAGAATAACGGATGATGAGAATCGAACATCATACTATAAACTAAACTATTAGTTGTTTGGCTTTTCATAACATTTATTTTAGAGACAGACTTTTTATCCGTAAGTTATCGAATTTTTGCAAGCTGTAAACTTACAAGCGGGACAAGCGACCAGCTTGAATTCGCTTTACTGTCGAATAACCGTCAATTAATCAAATTAAATTAAGATTAAACTGTCTTTAGTTAAAAGGAGCAAAGCGTCATGCCTAGGCCATGTGTTACGTAATGATAAGTACAGTCTGCTACAGCTTATCGTGAAAGGCAAGATTGAAGATGGAAGAGGTTTGAGCAGAAAGAAGATATCCTGGCTGAGAAACTTGAGAGAACGGTTTCAAATACCAGAAGCTGCGAACATAATACATGCGGCACAAAACAGAGAAACCTATCGTTTGATGGTCGCCAATCTTCGGTAGGAGACGGCACATAAAAAAGAAGAATACTACCAGTGTCATTTCATGATAATAACTTCAATATTTTAATTTCTTTTAATATTGTACAATATTATCAATATAATTATACCTTCTGATTACAAATTACATGTACAAAAATCAATGTTTAGATTTTTTGTAACGCTCAAACTATTATTTGGCAAAAAAATAGAATTATAATACGTGATACTGTTATTAGGATACTTTATAAACATGCTCAAAGAATTGTACCTCCTATTTTTTAATTCAAAGTTAGAACATGCGCTCTAAAATGTTGTATGAGAAGCCAATAATTTTGAGAATTTAGAAAAAAGTCAATAAGGTAATTGCAAAGATTATAAAATAAAATTTTTAACTTCACTTATTGTTAAATATATTATTTTAACATAAAAAATATCAATATTGTGACCAAAAAACTCTGGCAATGCATTTTTTTTATTTAACTGCATCATTATTTTTTTGTAATTTATTATTGTCACTCAATTTTTTTTTTATAAAACCAGGCAGTGAAAATAATTTCAAATGTTTAAAATACTGACGTAAAAATGTGTAAACTTAAATATTTACCTACAAATTTTAACGCTATATTATTAGAAAATCACAGAAATTGGTAAACTCTCCTAATTTAATAATACAACTAACCAGTGATACAAAAAATATAAATAACCAAAAATTACATAGTGTGTAAGGAAACAAGGAATGTTAAAAAAAACTGTCATGGAATGCATCTTTTTAAAAACGTTAAAGTAAACCCCTCTACTATCTGTTCACACAAGTTGTAGATTCTAATAGTCCAGTAGAAAGTAGTTTCATTTTTTTAAGGAAATAAATATCGAATAGATTTGATTTTGCTTTTTAAGATTGTTTCAAAATATCAAACATAGTATATAGTATCAAATATAATATTTCAAATATTTTTAAGATTGTCCTCAACTCTTATCGCTTGGTAGTTTTAAAGTTCCTAGGAGAAGCAACAGACAATCAGAAATCTTTTTGGTGCCATTTCACCACACTAATTATGGTATCAATGAACCAACTACACGATTGGTCCGGAGTGCTAATAGCTTGCCAAGACAAATAGATATTTTTGACTCCAAAATTAGTTTGTTTAAAAAACAACTAAAAAGTATCTTACAATAAGTTGGTTGTACATCTGCATTATTCTTATATGTTTGTATTATTCTGAGGTGTTTGTTATTTTAATAATTTATTGTTGTTAAGGTGTAACTTTGTAAAACTTGTGATTGTTATTTTAATAATATATTGTTTTTAAGATGTATCTTTGTAAAAATTGTAAGTAAATGGATGCCGTGTATAAATAAATAATATATTCACACTGGCCTACAACTATTGGTATGGTTTTCAGATAATTTTTAAATAAAAAAAACCTTCATTAAAAGGTTAAGATTTTTTAGTGATCTATTTCAAATATATCGTTTTTGAAAGATAGAATCAAAATAGTCAGAATAAAGTCATATTATAATTTCATTTAAAAATATTATTTAAAACATATAATTAATAATTATTATAATCTGAACTAGTTTTTTTGTTTTTTTTTGCAACAAAAAATGCACAAATGCCCAACTCTATCCCTAATCGAAACTAACAGATAATTAATAGAAGAATATACGACAAGGAAATTACAGGGTCACTTGCTTCTCGTCTAGGGGCCCATCAAGACATTCTTAGTAGACAAACAAAACTGGACCACGGATAAGGTGTTATAACATATAGAGTAAACAACGGATACAAATCATAAATTTTCACACCATCATGAAAAATTTCATGCTCGAGTACAAATTCTATAGAACCATGCATGTGTCTGACACGAAATCTTAATGATATTTATATATTATATTTTGTGAGCCTGTCGCCAGTAGCGACTGAATATTAAATGGTGCATACATATTAAATTCGATTAATTTTTTGTAGAGTGAGTTTGAATGTTGAAAACTTAGGACATTCAAAAAGATGTGATCAAGATCACCCAGTTTTCCGCAATGTTGGCAATTATCTCTTCAATAACATTTATCTGAACTAGTTGAACGAACTATTTGTTTCATATATCGTTCTGGTATATTTCACCTGAGAACGTCATGTACATACCTAATCATAGCTGGTGATCTTTAATTTTTCAGCATCTCTGTACTTTAGCCTTTCTACATTTAGGTGTAAAGCGGATAATACATCTCAGCGACCACGATCGCGCTATCGACCACGATTTCAATGGAGATCTCGGTTTCTGAGCGAACATATCGGACCGATAGCGACCTGCGATTTTAAATACAGTTGGAAATATAGTTTATAAAATAGGCGATTTTTTTAAAAGAAGAGGAAGTATTGCAAAATAAAAGGTATGTGTAGGCACTCTATTTTTTCCATTTACAAATGCCGATATTTATGCAGTTTATTTTGCAGAAAAAGAACAGATGTTTGGGTACATGGCTTAGTTGCAAGCAAAAGGGAAAATTTTATAAATTGTACCCAAAACTTCGGCAGAGATCATAACCGTTTCCATATATATTTGACAACGAATTTTGAAAGTTTTGATGAAATTTTAGGTCAGACAAAAATCACCAAACAACAAACAAATTTTAGGGAACCAGTTGATTGTACAGAGCGATTTTTAATACGTACGTTATTGTAGTCTGGGTGGGACCGGTAGAACAATATAACATATTTTTTACAATTTTAATAAGTTTTTTGATAAACTTTCATTTACATAGACAAGATCAGCAATAAACGTATTCTGCTGTGTTCTGAACGCTTAACTAATTATATTGTCGTGATTGCCGTTCGAACGCTGCACAAATTCCTTTGATCGCCAGCATGTTGCGATCAGTATGTGCTGATTCACTCAGACGAGTTAAATCACGGTCGACATAATCGCTTAGTGAAAGTGTAGAGTGTTTTCAGCTTAAGGCTATTTGAGTCGAGCACTGCATCTTTGTCTCCACGTTTTCCCATCTCGTGTTTGATTTTCCCATATTAAAGCCCTCTTCACAAGTTACTTTCTGACATTCATTCTCCATGTAGCTCTTGGTCTTTTTCTTCTGTTTTTTTCTTGCACTTGTGTTTCGAAAACTTTTTAAGCTTTTCGTCCGACAGTCGACACACATGCCCATACCATCTGAGTTGTTTTTCTGCGATTTTATCGATTTGGGTTCTAGTTGTAAGTATTGTATACTCTTAATTGTTTCGTTTCTGATTTTGTCTATTCTTTTCCTATTTTCAGGCATCTTTTGTTAACTTCTTGTTATGTTGTGAATTACTTGGATTCTTATTGTTGGATGTTTGTTTTTACTGGTTTCTAATTTTTTCTATACATATCTTTAATAATTTATATAGACTCACCAACTCTTTCTCATAATGTTTTCTATACGTCCTTTTTTCAAATGCTGTCAAACGCCTGCTCCAAGTCTATGTAGCAAGTTTGTATCTCTTAGTTATTATTTAATATCTTCTTACTCATTTGTCTTATTGTGAATATGAGTTATTGCGTGTTGTCTGTTTTTTCTGAATCCACATTTGTGTCTTCCAAGGTTGGATTTATTTTAGCCTTTATTCGTTTCTCTACTATTCTTGCAACTAATTTTCCTGATATACCTACTCGATATGGTTATGTCTCGATAGTTGATACAGTTTCTTGTTTTGCCCTTTTAATGTATTGGTAATATATTCTCTGTTTGCCAGTCCTGTGGTATTTTCGCTTTGTTCATTAATTCTTGTCAACAATCTGTTCCTTCTCTTGTTCTGTACTTTATTATTTTTGGGGTGCTGTTATCCTTGCTCGCTGATTTGCCTAGTTTTACCGCCTCTATTGTCGTCTCTAATTCTTCCCCTTTTATGGGTTTATCTCGTGTTCCTTGTTTATGTCTCTTTATTCATCAGTAAGTAAAAGTAAAAGTAAAAATTGGGATAAATTAAAAATTAAAATGGTAAATTTTTCAGATTTACCTGTTGTACAAAATACAATGTAGATTGTTACCATAGTAATTTATTTATGATAAATAATACTGCTGGAAATCAAAGTACAGAATATTTTTATTGTTGACAAAATTAAAAATCGCTATCAACTGAATGTTTCTGGGTGTAAAGATAATCAATTTATTGCTCAAAGTGATGTCGTTTAAAATTCAAATATTGCTTTTGAATTCTGAGAATTATTTATGGATCAGAAGTTAAAACAGCAAAATCAGAAGTTAAAACAAGCATTTTTAATAAAAGTTATGGTTAATTAACATTAAATATAGTAGATACCATAGAAATGCCACAAGCAAATGGTTTCAGAAGTACAACGCGTAAAATTACTTAGTTTTATTTAAAAATGATGAAATGAAAAAACCATCCAGTGAATTTTGACATGGTAAGAATATATTATTATCTAAACCAATTATTTTTTCAAATTAAAATAATTTCACCTTTAGCTTTACTGCTATTGGGGTTACTGATATTTGGAATTTTAAATCCTAGGGGATAACTATGACTATTAAGACAATGGAATTTATACCACAAGTTTACATCAGGTTTAGTACAATTTTTGTGTTTGTATGATATTAATGTTACAAATTTTGAAGCAATAAAGTAACTTTGAAAAAAAAAACATTACAAATTAACATTTTTAAAAGATGCACACAATGTAAATACATTTTACTTGGTGAATTAAAATATATGTTAAAATCGATTATTTTATATTTTAATTTGGTAGTGAATAAATTTGAATTATATATCAAATTTTTGCTGGAATCAGTTAATAAGAATAGAAACATACCATTTAGATATTTATTACCTTTCAACAAAGTTTTAATATATTTTTTTCTCAAATCTACCTTAGCATTTTGAAAGCTTTATATTTTTTTATTGTTTCTTAACAAGAATATTTCAGCTGTCTGCATGTCTTATGGAACATTTAGGCGGTGGTCTCCAATAAACCGAGTTTCTCTCGCTTTAAGAAAAACAACAAACACGGTAGGTCTCCAGGAGACAATGGATCAAAAGACTGTTTTAGACGTAAAATGGTAAAAGGAAGATATAAACTATGTTATGCAAAATATCCAGTCATTTCCTTGATACTACAATCATTACACGAGGAAACATATCCCTTACAGGAAATAGCTATGAGAATCATTGATCCTACGAAAAATTTACACACTCTATGTTGATTGATACATGCAAATGTTGGGATAGATGCAAAATTAAAATAACTCTGATGTGAGCCAGGAAAATAAGAGAATACTGAAAAGAACAATGATCTTCTCATATAAGGTCGGCTGAATGAGCTAGAGATTGCATGAAAGATAAAGAAAAAATGTTTAAAAGCAATAAGGAAATTTATGCTTTGCAGTATAGATTTGCAAACCACTTTACCCTTTACAGTATTAAAAGTTTCAGATGCCTATTACAAACGAAATCTCTACTGCTACAATTTTGTTTATATTTTTATATGTGAAATAAAACCACACCCAAAAGAGACTGATATAAGACAATTCTCAATATCTAATAAAGCAGTTGCAGCTTATGCAAATAATAAAAAAGCCTATAGCTATTTGTCATCGGGTGCCACCATCACGCACTCTGATGTGCAAACGCCCTTCCTTCTGGAACTTTTAATTAAATTTTATTGGACGAGAGATGAAAAAGTTTCATATAAAGTTAAATTTCTTTAAATATGGGACATTTTCGGATCTCGAGTTAGTCTGGTTTTAACCGTCATAGGGTAGCTCCCTAGAGCACTTTGCTCGAAGAGCTCTGCGAAACTTTAAGACTCTGTGGCTGAGTTTTTTTTTAACTCAGAGTTATGTGTTTTATTTCTACCAGTAAATAAAACATCAACCTTGTCTTTTTCAAGACAAGGCCCAAATTAGAGCGTATCGGACTAACATCGCAATGTTGTGCAATATTGCGCAAGTTAGATCATATTAGTAATATAGGAATTGCACCAAGTTGCAATCTTTTATTCGATATGTTATTAATTCCGAAGATTTGTAGCGATATTTTTACAAAATCCAAATCGCAATATGATTTAATGTGTTTACCATTAATGAGGTTTATTCAGAGTGATGAAAATACTATCGACATTTTACATCAAAGATTTGGATTCATTATTTGCCAATACGGACGTTGATTTTGGCAGCGTAAAATAAACAATGAAAGGAAAGGTATTCTATGTTCTGGAACATTGGCATGAGTTTATGGCAAAGTCTAGAAATAAAAAAAAAGTTGTTGTTGTTCATACAACGACAAATAAATATTTTTTTGTCAACTAATAATTTAGAAAGAAATATGAGCAACGGGAAGAAGAACATTGACAATAATCCTATAAACTGACTACAAAAGATAAACCTGATAAAATAGTATACAAAGAAACATTGCAAAATATTTTGAAGTTTCATTATTGAAACATAAAGCCCACTGATTCGTGTAGGATGCATCAGAGTCATATTCGGAGTAGTTCCTTCTTGGAGGTGGCAGTTGTGGATACTCCTATTAATTAGTCAACATGACTCATCCTCCAAAAGGGCGTCTAGGTTGATGGGCTTGTTAAAGGCTAAAGAAATCCTTGAAGGCATTTTTCGATTAAGGCTTTTGTTTTGGCTGCGAATCTAAGTTCCTATGTAGAGATGGTTATTGGTTAGGCTGTTTTTTGCGGTTTGGGCACTGGAGTTTGGAGTTTCCTGCTCAGGAACGGGAGATCGCTGGAAGTGGCGACGCCCCATTTTTGGGGGGAACTGTTGTGATAACTTCCTTTTTATGTATATATAATTTTTAGTAAACTCTGTCTTTACAGTCAATTTGAAAGGTACATTAATTTTAACTAGCATGTAATATGAAAAAACACTAAAATATTTGTAATTAGTTACTTTTTAATTACATTATTTTCTCCAAAAAATATCGTTTAAATTTATTAAAAACAAAAATATCTTGCACAGAATTATACAACCTGATTTACCAGCATTTTTTCATTATAGTTTAATTCCCCAAGAAAAGTCCAAACAATTAAAAGATATGAATTGACTCACATAATATTATTACCATTGATCTAAATAAAAGGGAGGCCATATAAATATTTAAATTATTATTCTACGTATTTAATCCAAATATATGAGCCCAGAGTTGGATTCTACGAAATATATCGAGAATATAAAGAGATCACGTAAATATTTTTGTTAAATAATTCAAATATAGTTCTAACAGTAAAGCATTTATTTGTTTGAATTAACATATAAGTATACTATTATCTACACAAATATAACAAATCTATAATTTTTTCAAGAAATGAGGTTACCAATTACTCTAGCAAAACTTTCCCTGTGTTTTAGTGATCCCTTTCGAAGTCTGCTTTCTGGTTTTTCTCACTCAGAACAACTCTTTTCTTCCAATGTTAAGAAAAGTCTGTGCTTAAAAGTAAGTATGGCACATTAAAAAGACTGATATTTCCAATCTCCATAGATACGTGAGGTTACTTCTTTTTTTATTTATATTACTGATACGAGTTCTCCCTCATTATTTGTGAGTTTGATGATAAATCCAGATCTCAACGATATCTAGTTTATTTAATCAAAAAATCTTTAGCTTGCATTTATATAATCCATATATAAATGTTGTTGTGCCCCTAAAATAAAAAATATTAGAGTACTTAAAAGTGATCAGTCACCACATTATCAAACAAATTATTAGTCTCATTACGATTATACTGCAGAGATAAGAGTCAGAATTGAAAAAGCACGAAAAAGATCTGAATTGGCCCTCAGAATAAGGCTAATTAAATGCTATGTACACAGGGTACTCTACTATGGAGCTGAATCATGGACAATTAAACCGGAATACTATAAATAACGACTTACGCGTTTAAAAATGTGGATCATTTAGAAGATTGTTAAGGATTTCATGGGTAAATAGAGTCCCGAATCTATAAGTGTTAAGGAGAATAGGCAGAGAGAGAGGGAATAGAAAATACAATAAAAGAAAGGTAATTAGATATCTCGGACATGTAATGAGAGGCGAAAGATTCAACTATCTTGGAGACTCATGATTCAAGGAGAAATAGGGGTAGAGAAGCGTAGGAAAAAGACGCGTTTTCTGGTTGAAAAACCTGAGAGAGTGGTTTGGAATGCAGCTCAAGCAATTGTTCAGAGCAGCTACCTCGAAGGTCAGAATATACATCGCGGAGATGGAACTTAAAGAAGAAGAAGATTTAGTTTCAATACATTAAATTATTCCTAAACATATCTATGACACCAATAAGAATTACAGTTCCAGTTAACAGAATTAATTTAATAACCCAGAGATGCTTGACCGTATTTTCCGTTTATTGAGACCTATATTTTTCATATATTCTTATCAAAATATGTAATCATTATAAAACAAAGCTGCATTGACAAGGAAAACTGCGCAACGACGAGTACGCATCTAAATTAAAGGAGTGTGATACAAGGTTGTACATTCTCACCGCTTCTCTTTCACTTATACAAATAAAACTTAATATTAAACAAACATTAATAACATTAGCATATTTTACAATACAGAGGCATATTACTGTGTAAAATATTTTATACGCTGTGTTTAAAAGCGTAATTTCTCTGTGATTAGAATATTCAAAATGTATGGTGCTAAAGTATTCTAATATTTCAATCATTCTGAAGGGATTTCTTTTGACTCACAAAACTCAATTTATAAACATATCACGAACAAAAACCAATCATCAAAAGCTGAAATTAAAGATAAAACTCTTTAATAAGTAAAAAGTAATATATCATAGCTAAAAATATCAACCATGTGATATAAATTTAAGTATAATCAAATGGTCCCAACAAACTTCAACAAACTGATAAACGCACTTTGTATAAGATGGAATATAACTGGTTAAGGAGTTGGGTCGTCATGATCTTCTTTCAATATTATTTTACAAAATGTAATTATGGACTCTAAAAGTGGATACTATTAAAATAGCTGGAAGTAATACAATTGTGAATATATACAACAAACCTGATGATCTCGTGAATAGTGTGCCTAGGTACACTAAAGTTGGGTAAGGAAAAATCTTACTTGTTAAAATAATTTGAATTTGTATTAGCACCCTCATCTAATAAATATATCCGTATTAAGACCAAAATGCGAGCAAACGACCACTAATCTCAAGAAATAGGCGATATTGGCGTTAGCAGTGCCACCTTAAACTACTGAGTCGAAGATATCCCAGAGATATAATCTCTCTCTTGACTAACTGTTCCACGCTCTATGCAGCACAGCCGTCACGTGATGATTCCAGGTGTGTGATATATAGGTTAAAACACAAAACACTCCTAGGGGGGGGGGTGTGGGTAGGGGGTTGGGGGGTAAGTCGAATATATGTTCCAAAAGTTAAAGGATCGGCAACGCGAAACATTTGATGCATATAGCAAGCAGGCAAAGCAGCAAATATTATTTAAGAAATAAGTCGCCTGCACATAGATATTTTAGGATGAAATAAAGTTCGATGACCAAATTCTGGAATAAAAAATATAGATGAACTACCATATCTATTATTCTGAAGCGACACAACAAGAAAACATAAATGGCGTAGCGATAATAGTAAAAAGGGAAATAGCTAAAGCAGTATAGGATTTACGCCCATATCAGACAGAGTTTTGCTATTTAAAAATGAACTCTAGCCCCCTAACATAAACATCATTCAGGTTTACGCACCGACATCAGAATCCACTGAAGAAGAAATAACAAATTTCTATTAGACTCTAGAAGACTCTCTAAAACTTACCATGAACTTACTATCATCATGGGTGATTTCAATGCCAAAATAAGACAAGGTACAGTCGAGAATGTGGTGGACATCACAGAAACGAAAGAGGAGAAGGACTAATTCAATTCTGCCAAGAGACGGATATGGTTATAATAAATACACTTTTTAAATCACACCCAAGAAGATCTTATCCATAAAAAGCACCAGGTGATAACCCAGGGAAAATCATAAG